>NC_069441.1:33463266-33500766 GCF_026875155.1 Cherax quadricarinatus
TAATGGGAAACTTGCGATCTGGCTTAAATGCAACCTCATCTTGCCAATGGAAAAGCGAAAATTTGATGCAATAATTTCGCCAAAAAATCTTTCTAACCTAACAAAAAAATAATTTCAGGGTTTTTTTTTATATTAAATTAGGGTAAACAAACCTAAAATATATTTAGTTGGGTTAGGCTAAAATAAACTGTTCTTGTTATAATAAGGTTAGGTAAGTTTCTAAGATTCTTTTAGAGAAAAATTTAAAAAAAAATTACATTAACATTAATGAAACAAATATATATTTAAACGTATAAAGAAAATTTTAGAAAGGCCCTTAATTTTAAAATGAGTTCTTGCAAATTTTGACCAGTTTTACATATTCGGCACGACATTATATATATACATGTCTTGCCGAAAAAGTAAAACTGGTAAATTAGCAAAACTCATTAAAATTAAGTCATTTCAAAAATTTTTTCCTCTTATATGTTTAAAGATATATTTTTTTCATTAATGTTGATGTAAAAATTTATAAATTTTGCACCAAAAAGAACTTATAAAATTTACCTAACCTTATTATAACAAGAACAATTTATTTTAGCCTAACCCAACTAAATAATTTTAGATTTGTTACAATAATTTAATACTAAACAACACAGTGAAATATATTTTTTTCGTTAGGTTCAAATAAATTTTAGCGAAATTTTTGCATACACAAATTTTCACTTGTGCAATATTGCAAGATGAGCGTTGGTATTTAAGCCAAGATGCAAGTTCTGCCTATTCGGCACGATATATATATATATATATATATATATAAATATATATATATATATATATATATATATATATATATATATATAAAATTATATATATGTCGTGCCGAATATTAAAACTGGTCCAATTAGCAAGAACTCTTTTAAAAATTAATTTCCTTTCTAAAATTTTCTCTTATACGTTTAAAAATATATATTTTTTCATTAATGTTGATGTAAAAAATTTTATTTTTGCACCAAAAGGAACTTATAAAACTTACCTAACCTTATTATAACAAGAACAATTTATTTTAGCCTAACCCAACTAAATATATTTTAGATTTGTTTACATTAAATTAATGTTAAACAAACACAGTGAAATATATTTTTTTAGTTAGGTTCAGAATGATTTTGGTAAAAATTATTCCCATACACAAATTTTCACTTGCCTATATGGAAAGGGATGAGCGTTGCTATTTAAGCCAAGATCGCAAGTTCTGCCTATTCGACACGACATATATATATATATATATTTTTAATAAAAAATATATATAATTATATATTTTTATAATATATATATATATATATAAAATAAAATTATATAAATATAATATATATATATATATATAATATATATATATATATATATATATATATATATATATATATATAATATTATATATATAAAAATATATATATATTAAAATATATATATATAAATAAAATATATATATATATATATATACCTGTTTAAAAATTTAAGTTCTTACTAAAATTCCAGAATATATATACTGGGATTTTCTGTATTTTTTTGAAGATTAATAGTAATTTTTTTCATTTCATTAAAAATTACATTTTTCCTAACTAAATAGAACTTACTAACCCTACCTAACCTTTTGTAAATTTTTAATCAGTTTAAATTTATCTAATACTTAAAATCAATTAAATATAATTTTTTTCTTTTTGCTCAGGCAGATTTTCACATATATTGCACTTACAAATTTTATAATGGAATGAATGGATTGTATACTAAAGTGGATTGTATACTAGGGTGGAAGAGACGCAAGATACGAGGTACTGTGGGTGGAACATATTACCAGGGTCACTATGTGGGCTGAAGTGGTACATATTACCAGGGTCACTATGTGGGCTGGAGTGGTAAATATTTCCCGGGGCACTAATGTGGGCTGGAGTGGTAAAATATTACCAGGGTCACTATGTGGGCTGAAGTGGTACATATTACCAGGGGCACTATGTGGGGTGAAGTGGGACATATTACCAGGGTCACTATGTGGGCTGAAGTGGTACATATTACCAGGGTCACTATGTGGGCTGGAGTGGTACATATTACCAGGGTCACTATGTGGGCTGAAGTGGTACATATTACCAGGGTCACTATGTGGGCTGAAGTGGTACATATTACCAGGGTCACTATGTGGGCTGGAGTGGTACATATTACCAGAGTCACTATGTGGACTGGAGAGGTACATATTACCAGGGTCACTATGTGGACTGAAGTGTACATAATTTCCAGGGTCACTATGTGGACCCGGAGAGGTACATATTACCAGGGTCACTATGGGACTGGAGAGGTACATATTACCAGGGGCACTATTGGACTGGAGAGTACATATTACCAGGGTCACTATGTGGACTGGAGAGGTACATAATTTCCCAGGGTCACTAAAGTGGGCTGGAGTGGTACATATTACCAGGGTCACTATGTGGACTGGAAGGTACATATTACCAGGGTCACAATGTGGCTGGAGTGGTACATATTACCAGGGTCACTATGTGGACTGGAGAGGTACATATTACCAGGGTCACTATGTGGACTGGAGAGGTACATATTACCAGGGTCACTATGTGGACTGGGGAGGTACATATTAACCAGGGTCACTATGTGGACTGGGGAGGTACATATTACCAGGGTCACTATGTGGGCTGGAGAGGTACATATTAACCAGGGTCACTATGTGGGCTGGAGTGGTACAATATTTCCAGGGTCACTATGTGGACTGGAGAGGTAAAATATACCAGGGTCACTATGTGGGCTGGAGTGGTACATATTACCAGGTCACTATGTGGACTGGGAGGTACATATTTCCAGGGTCACTATGTGGACTGGAGAGGTACATATTACCAGGGTCACTATGTGGACTGGAGAGGTACATATTACCAGGGTCACTATGTGGACTGGAGAGGTACATATTACCAGGGTCACTATGTGGACTGGGGAGGTACATATTACCAGGGTCACTATGTGGACTGGAGAGTTTCATATTACCAGGGTCACTATGTGGGCTGGAGTGGTACATATTACCAGGGTCACTATGTGGACTGGAGAGGTACATATTACCAGGGTCACTATGTGGGCTGGAGTGGTACATATTACCAGGGTCACCATGTGGGCTGAAGTGGTACATATACCAGGGTCACTATGTGGGCTGAAGTGGTACATATTACCAGGTCACTATGTGGCTGGAGTGGTACATATTACCAGGGTCACTATGTGGACTGGAGTGGTACATATTACCAGGGTTCACTATGTGGCTGGGTGGTACATATTACCAAAGGGGCACTATGTGGGCTTGGAGTGGTACATATTTCCAGGGTCACTATGTGGGCTGGAGTGGTACATAAATTTCCAGGGGCACTAGTGGACTGGAGAGGTACATATTACCAGGGTCACTATGTGGGCTGGAGTGGTACATATTACCAGGGTCACTATGTGGACTGGAGTGGTACATATTATCAGGTCACTATGTGGGCTGGAGTGGTACATATTACCAGGGGCACTATGTGGACTGAGAGGTACATATTACCAGGGTCACTATGTGGGCTGGAGTGGTACATATTACCAGGGTCACTATGTGGACTGGAGTGGTACATATTACCAGGGTCACTATGTGGACTGGAGAGTACATATTACCAGGGTCACTATGTGGCTGGAGTGTACATATTACCAGGTCACTATGTGGGCTGGAGTGGTACAATATTACCAGGGTCACTAGTGGACTGGAGAGGTACAATATTACCAGGGTCACTATTGGGCTGAGTGGTACATATTACCAGGGTCACTATGTGGACTGGAGTGGTACATATATCAGGTCACTATGTGGCTGAGTGGTACATATTACCAGGGTCACTATGTGGACTGGAGAGGTACATATTACCAGGGTCACTATGTGGGCTGGAGTGGTACATATTACCAGGGTCACTATGTGGACTGGAGTGGTACATATTACCAGGGTCACTATGTGGACTGGAGAGGTACATATTACCAGGGTCACTAGTGGGCTGGAGTGGTACATATTACCAGGTCACTATGTGGGCTGGAGTGGTACATATTACCAGGGTCACTATGTGGACTGGAGATTCGGAAGTAGAGGAAAGGGGTTAGACTTGGAAGGGAAGGGGATGAGACATTGGAGAGAAATTTCATAAAGGAAAAATGGGTACATAGCAGTGCTGGTCCCATTCTCAATATGACAGATGTATGGTGGGAAGCAAAGCGGGCTACTATCCGTGTCATATTCGAACACTCAGGATAATTTCCTTTTATCATGTTATATAATCTGTCAATTCGAGCAGGGGGACTTGAGAAGGGCAATAAGCATATCGCCAAGGAATCCATTATGAGATCAGTTGCTACGGGAGCCTTAAGTGTTTCGTTTTAGCTGAGCTGGACATTAGAATCTGGAGAGCCGGAGAAAGGCGCGAGGCAGGTAAGGATAGAGTGCGGTGTGCTAAATTCTTTATTGACCCATTATACATGTTAAATGTTGTAGAGGGGAGGAGAGAGGCGTTGTAATGAGTGAGAGTGTAGTAAGGTACGTAGGAGAATGACACAGTGAGTGGTAATGCATAAGAAGGAAGGGAGTTGTGATGAAAGATGGAGGAATGATATGAGGATTGACAGGGAAGGAGGGAGAGACCGCTT
Source organism: Cherax quadricarinatus (assembly GCF_026875155.1). Taxonomy (NCBI): domain Eukaryota; kingdom Metazoa; phylum Arthropoda; class Malacostraca; order Decapoda; family Parastacidae; genus Cherax; species Cherax quadricarinatus. The sequence goes on from NC_069441.1 coordinate 33,467,944, forward strand.
GAAATCAGAAATACTGAGACAAAGCATTAAGATGCCAACCACTGAAGAAAAATAAGATAATCAAATTAACTGAGACGAAGGGAGACAAGATGAGAGAGCCCAGCCAAGAGGTCAACATAGTTATGAAAAACAGGACAACAGAAAGGAGGGTAATGTAACTAAAGAGTCAATTCGAAAAAAGTATAGCCAAGTTAAATGGGTGAGGGACGGTAACTAGAGCCATAGAGAACAGCAAAGTGAGGGACGGTAACCAGAGCCATAGAGAACAGCAAAGTGAGGGACGGTAACCAGAGCCATAGAGAACAGCAAAGTGAGGGACGGTAACCAGAGCCATAGAGAACAGCAAAGTGAGGGACGGTAACCAGAGCCATAGAGAACAGCAAAGTGAGGGACGGTAACCAGAGCCATAAAACAGCAAAGGTGAGGACGGTAACCAGAGCCATAGAGAACAGCAAAGTGAGGGACGGTAACCAGAGCCTAGAAACAGCAAGTGAGGGACGTAACCAGAGCCATAGAGAACAGCAAGTGAGGGACGGTAACCAGAGCCATAGCGAACAGCAAAGTGAGGGACGTAACCAGAGCCATAGAGAACAGCAAAGTGAGGGACGGAACCAGAGCCATAGAGAACAGCAAAGTAATATAATCGGAGAGAGAAAATCATGTAGTAAACATGAGAAATGAAAAAAAATAAGAATATGAGAATAGTATGTTTTCTGGCCCATACTTGACAAGTTCACTAACACCCGTCTACACTATCTCGTATACCTGTCAAGCTATTTTATACTACCCAATTATTAATATTTCTGTTGGGGAGCGCTAAACCCGATGGATAACACAGCGCATGAGGAGGGGTATGCGGAAGGAATCAGTCATTGATTCAGGGAATTGGATCACAGATCCGTTTTCCTAGATCAAGAGCCCCTCACCACGTCAAGGAATCTCCCTTGAGGGGATAGCTCCAGAGATCTTGTTTCAATGACACTACTAATATGTGGGAGTTTGTTTTACTCATTCACATCTACACTGCCAACCAGTGTCTTCCTACATCCCATCTAAATTTGAATGTCTGACATGAATCTATTGCTGCTATTTCCGTTTTTTGTAGACATTTTTTATGCTACTTTATCCCATATATTTATTCCAGTATCCAATCTACACCTAACTTAATTTTCCTTAAATCTATACCTTCAGAGAAATGCAGATTCAGTTCTTCAAACTGAATTCTGAAAAAAAACAACCATTCTGAATGTTTGACAGCTCAATTATATCTTCTTTGCACAAAAATAACCAAAAATAGGAAAAAAAAACTTGCGACAAGTTCAGTTCGACCTGAAATTTAATTAAACAGGACTCACCTCAAGGGAAGAGAGCAAGCCTGCCGTATTACAAACCCTAGGAAGACAGCAGCCATGCCATATTACAACCCCTAGGAAGAGAGAAAAGCCATGCATATTAACCACCCTAGGGAAGACAGCAAGCCATGCCATATTACCACCCCTAGGGAAGAAGCAAGTCATGCCATATTAAAAGGAGGGGGTTTTAATTTTTAAAAAGGGAAAAGGGGGGAAAATGGGAAAAAATGGGAAATTTGGAAAGGAAGTTTTTTGGAATATTCTTCATAAATTTAATATCTCGTATCCTGTAAATATTTTTTGGGGTAAGTTATTAAAAATTTCGTTAAAAGAAGGGGTAAAAAGGTGTGGTGGGGGAAAGGGGAAGGGGAAAACACAAGAAAATTAAGGGAAATTTGGTCCGATGTTTTCCCGTTTAAAAAAGTGGTTGGGAATTTTAGGGGAAAAGTGAAAAGGGGGTTTTAATTTTTTATTTGGGAAATTTGGGTTTTTAAATTTTTGAAAGGGAAATTAAATTTTTTGTTAAAATTTTTGTTTTTTTTTTTTTAGAATTTTTTGTTGTAATTTTTTTTATATTTATTCCCAATCAAAAGAAACAACCAATTGATTTTTAAAAAACCCAAGGGAAGCAAACAGCTTTCCCCAATTCTACCCCAGGGAAAAAAAAACAAACCATCGGGAAGGGCAGCCCAAATCCTTCTTTCCCACCTCCAAAAAAGGGAAAAAAAAAGGCAAGTTTATTTCCAAATTTTTTAAAAACCAAACCCCAAGGGAAAGGGGCAACCCTTTGGTTTTTAAAACCCCAAAAAACCCCCAAAATTAAAAACCCGGGGGGAAAACCACGTCAAAACCCTAAAACCACAACCCCCCAACCACCCCCAAAGGGAAAAGAGCCCCATGCCCCCTATTCCCCTAAACGTAATTTTACCTAACCCCAATGGAAGAGAGGGAAGCCATCCGTTTTTAACCCCGGGGGTCCCTTTTAAGGAAAGAGAGCAAGCCAAGCCGTATTACCACCCCCAAGGGGAAAAAACCCAATTTATTGGGGTATTACCGCTCAAGGGGGAGGGGAGCCCCTTTTTGCCGTATTACCCCCCCCAAAGGGGGGGAACAACCCAAACCCGTATTACCCACCCCTCAAGGAAGAAGAAGTCATCCCTGGTTTTTCAACCCCATTTTGGGAAAAGAGCAAATCACTTTGAAATTTCCACCCCCAAGGGGAAAAGAGCAAAACATTTCCCGTTATTAACCCACCCCAAAGGGGAAAAGAGCAAAAACTTTGGGTATTACCCCTCATGAAAGAAAACAATTCATGCCGTTTTTACCACCCAAGGGAAGAGAGCAAAACCATGCCATAATTTTCAACCCCCTTTTAAAGGGAAAAGAAGGGCCCGTCAATTTTCCAATTACCACCCCCAAAAAACGAGAGCCCCGTCTTTTAACCCCCCCCAAAACTACCCCAAAGGAAAAACAAATAAAGCCGTATTAACTTCTCAAGGGACGAGAGCTTTTCATGCCCCTTTTTCCCCCCCAAGGGAAGAAAGCAAGGGCCCTGTCCATATTACCAAAACCAAGGAAAGAGAGCAAGCCATCCTTTTTACCACCTAAAAGGAAGAGAGCAAGTCATCCCTTATTACTAACTCAATGGAAGAGAGCAACCCCACGTCGTATTACCACCCTATGGAAGAGAGCAAGTCATGCCGTATTTTCCCCAAAAGGGGAAGAGAGCAAGTCTTTCCGTATTACCACCCCAAGGGAAGAGAGCAAGCATGCCGTATTACCACCCCATTTAAGAGACCTTGTCATGCCGTATTACCACCGCAATGGAAGAGAGCTTGTTATACCATATTACCCCCCCAAAGGGGAAGATAGCAAGCCAACCCGTATTACCACCTCGTGGAACAGAGAAAGCCATGCTGTATTATCACGTAAAGGGGAAAGACAGCAAGTCATGTCGTATTCCCACTCCAAGGGAAGAGAGCAAGTCATGCAGTATTCCTCTGAGCCATCAAATGACGGCGACAATTACATCCTTCCCCGAGGTATTGTGCGTTTTGATAGACTCGATTGAAACAAAGAGATATTCAGAATTATTGTGAAGATTTTATTGAATATATACATGATGGACAAAACAGAGCTAATGTGTTTAATAAGTGTATCCGACCTCCCAGCACAGAGCACAGAGACAATCATGGCCTGATGGCCTCAGCTCACTTTAGTACATAAAATGTTTTTCCATAGAACGTACAGGGAACACAAGACCCTGATCACGGCCAAAAAAAACAGCTGAATTAGTTCGACATCTTCTCGATAGGTAAAGACGCAATAGCTGCCAACCTCAGATTCTCGACATCCTCGGAATGGTCTTCTTAGAATTAATTAACCCGTGTCATGGACTCAGTTCCTGACGAATCAGTCAATCAACCATCGTTTCGTGATTTCAATGCTATATAGACCGCTTGTTGAGGCGGGTTTTCAAACAGGAGGAGGCTGAAATTAATCCTTGAGATATCATTGCCACAAGTGTCCTCGGATCACGAGAAAAACATCTAGCTCTGCTTTGAAGCGTGATCTTTGTAGGATCGCTGGCTCAGTGGTAAGGTGGCATGGTGTGTTGTGTTGCCTCTTGAGGCGGGTTATTGTGTCGTGGGGTCGAGCCCTGGCCTGCCGCAGTTTTGGTATATATATATATATATATATATACATACATATATATATATATATATATATATATATATATATATATATATATATATATATATATATATTCAATCAAGTCGGTCGCCCATATATATATATATATATATATATATAATATATTAATATAATATATATATATATATATATAAATATATATATATATATATATATATATATATTATATATAATATATATATATACATATATGTATATGTATGTGCAAAAAACCACTCTGAAGAATAGAGAAATTCCAAGCGCTTTCGTGACTACTCACATTATCAAGGAACTATGAAAATAAAGCATCCAAGGAAAGTATATAAAGGGTCTGGCCAACACCTCACTATCAGATCCCACAACGGTTAAATACCTGACGCGCGCCGGCCCAACTGGACAGGTCCTTGCACAACCCACCAACAAACTATTCTACCCAAGAAAATTTTAAAAATTATTATTTGTCCAGTGTATTATTAAATTCTTCCCAAATTCTATTAATTATAAATGGCTCTAATTTATATAAATCAAAGGAAATATTCATATTATTGTCAAAACTGCTTTTATGAACAAGATTCAATTATATTCCTGTCGACCAGCCTTGTTTCGATAGATTTGCTGAAGATTGTTGTTTGCGACACACAATGGAAATAAGTCACTCTGCCTGATCTTTTTTGGGTTATCCAAGGTTCTCTACGCATATGCTGCTAAGTATGCTAATCTATGTAACTGTATTTGTGTATACCTGAATAAACTTACTACTGCCTCTGCTCCCTCTCTCAGACCCACGGAGATGTCCGGTTCCACCGCCTTACCTGGAGTTTACCTGGAGAGAGTTCCGGGGGTCAACGCCCCCGGGTCCGGTCTGTGACCAGGCCTCCTTAGGTCAGTGTCCCAGGATGCGACCCACACCAGTCGACTAACACCCAGGTACCACCCTTTTACTGATGGGGAACATAGACAACAGGTGGAAAGAAACACGTCCAATGTTTCTACTCTGGCTGGGAATCGAACCCAGGCCCTCGCCGTGTGAAGCGAGAGCGTTAACCACCAGGCCACCAGAGCCTTCGAGGTATCTAGTTCACGTAGCAGTTTCTTCACTTCCTCCTTGCTTGTGTGAAGTGCATCCGGCAATTGCTGGTGTACTATAGCGCCTATGTTTACTGAAAGCGTTTCTCTCTTCTCTGAGAATACCTCCCTAAGTCTCATGCTGAGCTCTTCGCATACTTCCTGGTCATTTATTGTGATCTCCCCTCCTTTTTTCATCTGCCTGATTACGTTCTCCTTGACTGTTCTTTTTCTCCTAATGTGGCTGTGTAACAACGTTGGTTCAGAGTTAGGTTGCAATGCTATGTGATTCTGAAACTGCGGCTGAGTCTCCTCCTTATCCAAGCACATTCGTTTCTAGCTCTTGGGTTCACCTTGTTTACATTAGTTCTTTGCCTCTGATACGTTTTGCATGCTCTAGAAAACTTGGCTTTGGCCTCTCTACACCTCCGGGTAAACCATGGGTTCCCTCTGGTCTTCCCATTGTTTCTGTTGTTCCTGGGTTCAAGTTTGTCTTCTGCCTCCCTGCACATTGTGGCGACGTGTTCCAAAATTTCATTTACAGTCTTTCCCTTTAGTTCTCTTCCCCACTGCCCCTCATACAGGAATTGCCTCATGCCTGAGTTATCCACTCTTTTGAAGTTTGGCTTCTAACCTCCTCGTACTGCTTAGACTCTTCACTGTTAATTCGACAAGTAATTCGCAACTCAGGACCATGTGATCACTAGTAGCAAGGGGCCTTACAAATAAAAATATCCCCAATGTTGGAACTGCTCATTCCTCCTCTTCTCTCTTTGGTTGTGTCCTTAACATGATAGTGCATGAAGTTTTACAGTACCAATTCCAGCATCTTAGGCCTCCACGTTTCTGGTCCCCCACGATTATTCCCGGTCAGTCTCCTTGTGGTTGAAATCCCCTGTGATGAATAACTTTGTCCTGCACATGTGGACCCTTCTCATCCACCGTTGTTTCTGTTGCTCTCATCGTCACTTGCTATTCAGTTGTGGATTTTATATCCCTGCTATCACCACCTTAGGACCCCCACTCTAAAGTGTTCCTGTCTTCCCTTTCTTCCCCTTTGTTCATTCCTCCCATCTCCTCAAAACTTCACTGGTTTTTGAAGAGAAAACCAACTCCTTCTCCCGTCCTCTCTTACCTCCGTCTTTCCTCATGATCCGATAGCCAGTAGGAAAGATCGGAAAGATCGCATCTGTTATCGTCCCTGTGAATATTTATATATAGCTATGACTCAACCCCTGCAACCACAATTAGGTGAGTACTCACCTAGTTTTGGGTTGCAAGTATCGAATCATAGCTCTTGGCCCCTCCTCTGCTAGGTCCACGCTCTTCCTCATCCATGAGCTTTATCATACCTCTTCTGAAAGCTATATATGGTACCTGCCTCCACTACCCCACTTTCCCGACTATTCCACTTCCTGATATCTCTATGACTGAAGAAATACTTCCTAACATCTCTGTGATTCATCTAAGCCTTCAATTCCAATTGTGACCCCTTGTTGCTGTGTCCCATCTCTGGAACACCCTGTCTCAGCACACCTTGTGGATTCCTCTCAGTATTTTATATGTCGTTATCATGTTCCCTCTGTCTCTCCTGTCTTCCAGTGTCGTCAGGTCGAGTTCCCTTAACCATTCCTCGCAGGACGTGCCTCTTAGCTGCGGGACTAGTATCGTTGCAAACTTTTAAACTTTCTCTATTTTCCTGACATGATTGGCCAGTTAGAGTTCCAACTAGAGCTGCATACTTCTACATGGGACTGACGTACACGGTGTACAGGGTTCGCAACGACACCTTACTGAGATGTCGGAATGCTGTTCTTAGGTTCGATAGTCGCCCATATGCTGCTGCAGTTATTTGGTTGATGTGTGCCTCAGATGTGCTCGGGTATTATATCACTCTCCAGGATCCTTATCCTTGAGTGAGGTTTGCAGTCTTTGGTTCCTTAGACTCTGTGTGTCTGTGTGTACTCACCTATTTGTACTCACCTATTTGTGGTTGCAGGGGTCGAGTCCTAGCTCCTGGCCCCGCCTCTTCACCGGGTTGCTACTAGCCCTCTCTCCCCCCCCGCTCCATGAGCTTTATCAAACCTCGTCTTAAAACTGTGTATGGTTCCTGCTCCACTACGTCATTTTTCTAGCTTTCCACTGCCTTACAACTCCCATGACTGAAGAAATACTTCCTACTATCTCTCTGACTCATTTGTGTCTTCAACTTCCAATTGGGCTCTTGGTTTCTGTGTCCCCCCCCCTGGAACATCCTGTCTTTGTCCACCTTGTCTATTCCACGCAGTATTTTATATGTCGTTGTCATGTCTCCCCTGACCCTCCTGTCCTCCAGTGTCGTCAGGCCGATTTCCCTTAATCTTTCTTCATAGGACATTCCCCTTAGCTCTGGAACTAACCTTGTCGCAAACCTTTGTACTTTTTTCTAGTTTTCCCTTGACGTGCTTTATCAAGTGCGGGTTCCAAACAGGTGCTGCATACTCCAGTATGGGCCTGACATACACGGTGTACAGTGTCTTGAATGATTCTTGAATCTTCCTTACTAAGGTATCGGAATGCTGTTCTCAGGTTTGCCAGGGGCCCCTATGCTGCACAGTTATCTGAATTGATGTGTTTCTTCCGGAACATACTCGGTGTTATACTCACCCCAAGATCTTTCTCCTTGAGTGAGGTTTGCAGTCCCTTTTGGGCCACCTAGCCTATACTCTGTCTGTGGTCTTCTGTGCCTTCCCCTATCTTCAGACTTTGCATTTGGCAGGATTAAATTCGAGAAGCCATTTGCTGGACCAGGGGTCCAGTCTGTCCCAGGTCTCTTTGGGAAATCCGCCGGGCCCCTAATCAGTTTTTAAATTCTCCTCATTAACTTCACATCATCTGAAAACCCGGGCCCATTTTCTGAGTCTAACCCTTCCGCCCAGTCTTTTTCCCCATATCCCAAAAAAATAGAACGGTCCTGGGACCGACCCCTGGGGGACCCCGCCCCGTCACGGGTTGCCCACTGTGATACATCTTTACGTACCATACTCTTTTTGTTGCCCCCCTTGTCATTTATTCCCGATCCTTCCCATTTCCCCCTTTCCTGTTAATGCCCCGGATGCCCCTACCCTTCTGCCAATTCTTGTGAGGAACGTGTCAAAGGCTTCTTACAGTCCAAGAAGATGCAATCAACCCACCCCTCTCTCTCTGTCAAAACTTTTTTTTATTTTATCATAAAACTCCAAAAGGGTTTTGAACACAGGATTTGCCTTCCGGAATCCTTTTTGGTTGGCATTTATACTCCTGTTCCTTTCCAGGTGCTCCACCACTCTCCCCCCTTGATAATCTTCCCCCAATAATTTTGCAAAACAAAACACGTCAATACACGGGTCTATAGTTTAGTGCCTTTTTTTTCTGTCCCCTTTTTTTTAAAAATGGGAACTAAAATTTGCCGTCTTCCTTTACCTCAGGTATTTTTGCCCATTTTTCCCCGGGGATGTTTTGAAGATTGGGAAAAGGTCCACGCACAACATATTTGCTCCCTCTCTAAGGACCCGGGGGAGATTTGTCCGGTCCATTCCCTTTTGAGGTATCGATGTCCCTTACATTTCTTCACCCCTCCTCACTGTATTATGTCGCCCAAACAATTTTGTTTTTTTCCCTTGCTGGTTCCCCATCGGTCGCCCCCCCCAAAAGCCCTTCCTGCTCTATTTTTAAAATTTTCCCAAAAAATCTCGTTTTTAAAGCCCCCTCACATCCCCTTTTGATCGTTTCTTGGAGTTCTCCACCTTTTTTCCCCTCACCCTTTACACCGGCCCTTTTGACTGTTGTTTTCCACCTAATTGGCTACACAAACCCGTTTCGGGTCAGATTTGACTTTCGATCCCCTATGTCTTTTTCCATACTGTCGCGGGGGCCCCCCCTTTCCTTTAATCTGTGCAAACTCGTTTTTTTTGGCCTTCAAACAAAATCTCCTTGTTTTCCGGGGTTTCCTATCCCTCCTGTACCCTTTCCATTCTCCTTTTTTGCACTTAGTTTTTGCCTCCCTACACCTGGGGTAAACCTCGACTCTTTTTGGTCTCCTATTATTTCTTTTTCCCCCTTGGGAACAAACTTTCCTCTCCCCCTTTTGCACTTTTTTGCCACATATTCCATCATCCGTTTACTGATTTTCCTACCTTTTTCTTTTTTGTCCCACTGAACCCCCCTGCAGGAAGTTTTCCATACCTGTGTAGTCCCCCCCTTTTATAGTTTGGCCTGTCCCCCGTTCGTTCCTTTTCCCTTTTCTCCCACTTGTAACCTACTATATATCAAAACTCAGAAGCACATGATCGCTAGCCCCGGGGGCCTCTGAAAGTGTTTTCCTCAAATGTTGAACTGCTCGGGTAAAACACAAGATCCATCTTGCTGGTTTCATCCTCCCCTCTCTCTCTGGTTTTTTCCCTGACATGTTTAAATAAATGGGGTTTTAAAGTACCACACCCAAATCATCTTGGCTCCCCCATTTTTTCGGGCCCCCCCCCTTTGGGCCCCAAAGGTTTTTCCCATCGATCTCCCTGTGGTTGAAACCCCGGGCCCATTACCAGAAAATTTGCTCTGCTCGAGGGGGACTTTTCTTGCCCCCTTTCACCAGTGTGCCCCACCATCACCCGGGTTGTTTTTCGTACTCCCCCCTTTTTGGCCCTCCCTGCATTTTTTGGGGTGGGTTATACATATTTCCAATACTCCCTTTGTTCTCCGGACTAAATTGAACCACAATGTATCCCCTTTTCTCCAATCATTCCATCCCTTTCCTTTCCCCCCTCAAATCCCCATCGGTGTTTTATGAGCATGCAACCCCCCCTCCCCCTCTACTTTTTCCCTATCTTTCCTCGGGTCTGATTTTCCTTTTGGGGAAAAGATTTTGTCTTTTAAATTGTCTCAGCGAGTTTTTTTTTCTGTGACTGTTTATGATGCCCGGGGGAAATTTTTCACTATTCTTTCTTTCCCACTCCTCTTTTTATTCGTTTTTCCACCCCCGCGTTTGTGAAACCAAAAACCTTTTTTTTTTTCCCCTTTTCTACCCTTTGGGGGGGTCATGCAAGAATTTTGGGGTTGGGGGAGCGAGACCCCTTGGGGGGGGGCCTATAGGGGGCCTGGGGTGTAGGTGGGGTTGGGGTTGATGGGGGGGGGGGTCAGAATGCCCCATATGGGCACTGTTGGGGTGGGGTTTTTGTGATAGGGGGGTTGGGTTGGGGGAAGGAACAGTGATGGGTTGTAGAATGGTTTCCCTCAGTTGCTTTGGGAATGCCGGGGGGGGGGTGGAGTTTTTTGGTGGGAGATTCTTGGGGTGTGTTTGCCCTTCCTCCTTGTCTGGGCCTGCTCTTTTTTCCTTCCCTTCTCTTTTCCTCCTTGGGTCTCTGTACCCTCCTTTCAGTGTAGTCCTTCTTTTTGTGTTCTGTCGCAGTTTGAGGTAACTCTCTGGACCCCTCTTTGGCCCTCCCGTTTTGCTTTCTCTTGCTGTAATGTGTGTTTGTGTGTTGTTTTGGTGTGTGGGGTGTGTGTGTGTGTGTTGGGGTGTTTGTGTGTTGGGGTGTGGTGTGTGTGTGTGGTGTGTGTGAGTTTGTGTATGAGTTTTTGTTAGTTACCATTTTTTTTCCTAGGCACATGTCGATTAGACACTAGGCCCGTTGTTTTATAGCACGTTTTGTGTTTTTGTGTGTGGTGTGTTGTACTCACCTAGTTTTAAAATCCCTAGTTGAGGTTGCGGGGGGCGAGTCCGAAACTCCTGGCCCCGGGCCCTTCAACCCGATCGCTAGTGTGTGTGTGTTTGTGTGTGTGTGTTGTGTGTGTGGTGTGTGTGTGGTGTGTGTTTTGGTTGTGGTGTGTGTGTGTGGTAGTGTTGTTTGGGATGTTTTGGTAGTGGGTGGTAGTATGTGGGTTTGTGTGGGTGGTAGTGTGTGTGGAGTGTGTGGGGGGTAAATGTGTGTGGTAGTGTGTTTTTGGGGGTTGTTGTAAAGTGGGTGGGGTTTTGTGTGAGTTTGTGTATGAGTGTGTGTGTGGGGTGTGTGGTTGTGTGTGTGGTTTTGTGGGTGTGTGGGGTGTTTTGTGGTGTGTGGTGTGTGTGTGGGGTGCGGTTTTGTGTGTGTTTTGTGTTTGTGTTTTGTGTGTGTGTGGTGTGTGTGTGTGTGTGTGTGTTTAGTGTGGTGGGAGTGAGTGTGGTTTGTGGTGTGGGGTTTTGTGTGGTAGTGTGTGTGGTAGTGTGTGTGGTAAAGTGGGGGTGGGAGTGTGGGGTGTAAATGTGTGGGGGTTTGTGTGTGTGGTAGTGGGGTGGTAAGTGTGTGTTGTGGGAGTTTTGTGTGTGTGGGGTGTGTGTGTGGGGGGGGTGTGTTTTGTTGTTGTGTGTTGTGTGTGTGTGTGTGTGTGTGGTGAGTGTGGTGTGTGTTTTGTTGTGTGTGTGTGTGTGTGTTGGGGTGTGGTGTATTTTGTGTGTGTGTGTTTTATGTGTGTGTGTGTGGTGTGTGGGGTGTGTGTGTGTGTGGGGTGTGTAAAGTGTGTATGTTGTGTGTGTGTTGGAATAATATCCCCAAGATTAAAAATTTATAAATTTTTTCCCTTTTCAGATTTTTATCATCACAAGAAACGTTAAAATACCTGGGTTCATATGCACAGTACGGCTTTGACTTCATTGTTGTGGATGGGTGGAGAAGTCTCAGTGTCCTGTTGTGCTCAGAAGTTCTTGGCAAAGGGTCACTGGGAAACCTTTAATATTGAAACAGCTCAGGAAGCTCACATCCCGCAAATGCATCTGATAAAACCCTGCCCATAATTTAGGCAAAGGGCAGCTAGTTTTTTAAAACTGGGAGGAAAAAAATGCGCAAACTTGGCTTCGTATCTGTGAAAAAACACAATTAAACGAGTATTAAAAGAAATGTCGCAAAATATTTGTCAACAATTATTGAACAGATCAAAAACTAGCCCCCCCCAAAAATTTTTTTGCAACTTGATGAAACCCGTGATGTAGCCAAAATTTTTTTCAATCTTCTTTTTGTCCCTTTTATATTTTGGGAAAAAAACTAAAAAGTAACTTGTCTTTTGTGAAAATTTTTTCCCAGCAAACCCCAAAAAGGGTACTGATATAGTGGGAGAAAATACAAGACCCTTTTTTGAAAAAAAACGATCCCATGGGACATGTTTGGGTTTACTCTGGGACTGAGGGAGCTCCACCATGAGGGAGTGAGATCAGGCTTCACTTTCACTTGTGAAGCAAAAGACAAACCCCCAGTGATAAGGGAAAACCCTTGTGTTTTTTTCACAGACATTGCATTAGGGTGCAAAAAAAACTTCCTGAAAATCTGAAAAAGTTTTTCAAAAATTTTTTGAGGCTGTTCACCTTCATTCAGGCCCCAGCTTTGGGAAAGACCGGTTTTTTTCAGAGCTTTCTGTGATAAGAAAGGGCTTTGACATTCCTTCTTTTTCTGCATACTGATTGAGGTGGCTTTTTTCGGGACTTATTTTTAAAACGTGTGGTTTTAGCTCCCGTACTTTGGGGAAGATTTGTCTTCCCTGACCCGGAAATTCCCAAAAATTTGTGAAGCTTTCTGAACCGAAGTTCATCACCTGTTTGGGGGACCTCTAAAACATAATTTTTCTCATTCTTAAAACCCAAATCCAAAAAAAACAACTCCCCGGGAACGCCCCGGACCATTGGGCGAACAATGAAAAAAAGACAGCATTGGGAGACAAAACGGACTTAAAGGGCACTGAGAGTTCACCAAAGTAATTCTGCAAATTTTCCAAAATTGGAAGATTTTATTAGTGAAAGATCTGCAGTGTACCTGAATTATATGAAGACATCACTGGACATCTGAAAATCTTGAAGAATCACGTCACTGGCTACTTTCAAAAGACACGATTCCAACAGAGAGATGGAGAATAAGGCCTTTTGCCACTGAACTGTCAGAAATGAAAGATGATGACCCACAATAGAGGAGCTGATTGATCTTCAATCCTCCGCTACTCGTAGAGAAGAATTTGAAAAGGTTGGTGTTCGTTTTTGGGTAAAACTCATAGATTCATTTCCACTCCTTACTCAGCGTGCCTTCCAAGTGCTTGTTCCTTGTGCCACTACATACTTATGTGAATCAGGGTTCTCAAGTTTATTAGCAATGAAGACAAAGGCCAGGAACCGATAGAAAGCCGATGACGATATGAGAGTAGTATTGTCATCAACAGCTTCTCGCATAAACAAAATGACTGGCTCAATGAATCAGCAGTGTTCCCTCTGATAATGTTTCTGGTGTTTCTGTTTGGTTTTATTCTATGTGATAAAACTGGAATGTATAATTATTTCTTCACAAAAGAATGTTTTATTTTTTTTTTATTTTTGGTGATACGAATGTACATTGCTTTTTTTGTGCAAAACCTGAATAATTTTTTTTTCTGACCTTCGTGTTTTTCTGTCCCTTTATGGTGGCGATAATTTTTTGTATGGAAGTAAGAGGAGTAAATGGAGAAATACATCAAGCCCAGGGGGTTAATGGTGGAGGAAAAGTTGAGAATCCCTGCAATACGGCAATAATTTTGCAACACAAAACTACTGGCTCAGTCAACTGCAAGAACAATCAGATGCACAACTGGAGCATCATGATAATATATGGATTAGAAAGCAACTTAGAGCAGAAGTTACCATGATAATAATTTGTATTTGCAATTTCTCGGACTTCTGCATCAACTAGTCCAAATCATCCTGAAATTATTTGGTATCCTCCTGTGAATTTATTAATTAGCTTTTTGTGAGCCGTCAGGGAATTTTTCATTTCGCCTTTTATCCCTCGTTAAGGTCATTAAGATTGATTACAAACAAGGGACTGAAACTGACCAATGTAAAAGTCGTTTTATATGAACAATCAATCTGATTTCAACCTCATTTATGCAAATCTCTGCATCCTATTTGCCAGAAAAGTCTCGATTCATAAGCTAAATTTTCCTTCAGTGTTGTGTGTTGCCAATTTTTGACAAAAGTTATTACCTGCAAATTTCATATTCTTTACCTCGATCCACTGTTCTAAATGCCTAAGTGAAGATAATTAAAACAAAATATCTTAGTGATCCACTGGGAATCGATGGTGCGGCTGATTAACCAAATTATGCTCATCAAAGCGACTCCTAATTATATCCACTTTCATTGAATCTAGAAATTTGCAGTCTATATTGCCCCTCACTCCTTCCATATTATATAACCCTTCATTCTTTCTTCGCTATATACTTCGTTTCTTCCCTCCACACACATGCACAAACACACACACACACACACACATAAACACACACACACACACACACACACACACACACACACACACACACACACACACACACCCACACACCCATATACAGGATTTCACACCTTCCTGTGAAGTGATCCTAACCCTTCCTTCCCCCCCCTCCCCGCCTCTCTCCCTCTCCTCTCCTCTCTCTTCCTCTCTCTCTCTCTCTCTCTCTCTCTCTCTCCTCTCTCTCTCCTACTCTCCTCTCTCTCTCTTTTCCTCTCTCTCTCCTCTCTCTCTCTCCTCTCCTCTCTCCTTTCTTTTCTCACCCTTTTCTTTCTCTCCCTTTTCTCTCTCTCTTCCTCTCTCTCTCTTCCTCCCCTCTCTCTTTTCCTCTCTCTTCCTCTCTTTCCTCACTCCCTCCTCCCCTCCCTCTCTCTCCTCTCCCCCTCTCTCTTCCTCTCTTTCTCTCTCTCTTCCTATTCTCACTCTCCCCTTCCCCCTCTCTTTCCCTTGCACTTCCCCCCTCTCTCTTAAACCTTTTCCCTCTCTCTCCTTTCTCCCCCTTTTCCCCTCCTTCTACCCTCCCCTTCTCTCTTTTTCTCCCTCTCTCTCACTCTCTCCCCCTTTTTCTTTTTCACTTTCTCTTTTACTAAAAAAAAAAAAAATAAAAAAAAAAAAAAAAAAAAATGATTGGGACTCGCAGGAATCAGGGATCAATGACAATGGACTGGTGGGGAGGAATGGATGGAGGAGCAGTGGAAAAGGATAGAGCAAGAATGGGAGAGAAAATTAGGAGAGCTTTCTGAAAAAATGGAGAAAGAACTCTCTGTGAAATGGGAAAAGAGGTTGGAGGAGACGAAGAATTGGGAGGCACAAGTCGAAACTGCAGTACCAGGTAAAGGTCCTAAATTTGAGGTAAACAGGCTGAAGCAAGTCTCAGGGGTAGTGACCACAGAAACACACCATACGAAGCTGAGAGGCTGAACAGGAAGGAAGGAGATATGAAATATGCTAAGGTCCTATCACCTGCAAGAAGGGCCAGGGAGTGGAAGGGAAGAGCAGATGGGTGCAGATGGAGGGGGAGATAGGTCGAATGCGAGGCACAACCATGCTACCAAGAGCCACTGGAAAAATCAAGGGAGAAAATGACCACATACAGACGGGAAACCAGAGTCACAGGGGGAGAGGCAATGGGAGGAGGAAAGGGAAAAAATCAGTGTATTATCCATGGGCTTCGGGAGAGAGAGGAAAGGACACACACTGAAAGACGGCAGGAAGAAAGAAAGGAGATTGAGAAAATATCACGGAAATAGGGGAGAAGACATGGACGAGATTGTAAATTTTCAGAGAATAGGGGGGTACTTAAAGGGGGAGAAACCGACCGATAAAGCTGATTCTCGGGACAGAAACAGGGGGAACAGGATCCTCCAAGAAAAACCACGGTTGAGAAGCTGGGAAAGAGTACAAGAAGGTGTTTCTAGACAGAGACAGAACACAAAAAGAGAGACAGCAGCTGAGGGAGAGGACCAAAAAAGCGAAAGGAGCTAGGAAAGGAGACAAGGATGGAACCACAGAGGTCAGTCAGAGCAGAACAGAGCAGCAAGAGCAAGCACACACAAAATATCCTCAGAACCCCACAACCTATCACACCATCCCAACACTCAATACAATCCATACCCACAGCTTCCACCCAACCCCCAACCATAGAACCCCCACAGTATGTACCAGGTCTCCCACCCCACAGGCCCCCCAAACCACATTTTTTTTGGAAAGGAAACTGAAGGTATGGTACACAAACGCTGATGGAATAACAAACAAGTGGAGGAGTGGCACGAAAGAGTCAAAGAGGCATCACCAGACATCAAGCAATCACAGAAACCAAGCTTACAGGAAATGATAACAATGCCATCTTCCAACGGGATCCCAGATCCTGGGGAAAGACAGAAGGAACGGGGGGGGGGAAGAGTGGCATTGCTGATCAAACACCGATGGAATTTTGATGAGCTGGAGAGAGGAGACAGCGGAGAAGAAAGTGATTGCATAGGGGGAACGCTCCCCTCTGGAGGTCCCAAGGTGATAATTGCAGTGATGCATAACCCACCACAGAACAGCAAGGAGGCCAAGGCGAGAGTATGACGAGAGCAATAGAGCGATGGTTGACACACTGGCTGCGTGGCCAGAAGAGCTCATACATGCAGGGCTAAGCTCCTGTCAGGACGACTTTAACCACAAGGAGATGAATGGGAGAACTTGGGGCCACAAGGGGGCCAAGATACATGAGGGCCCAAGATGATGGAGGTGGTACAGGAAAACTTCATGTACCAACACGTAAGGGACACTACAAGAGAGAGAGGAGAGGATGAACCACAAGACTGGACTTAGTATTCACCTTGATAGTGCTGATATTGAGGACATCACATATGAAAAAACCCCCCTTGGGCCAGCGATCATGTGGTTTTGACTTCGAAACACAGTAGAGCTACAAGTGGAGGGGGAAGCAGGAAGGCCGGACGAATGAAACCAAACTACAGGAAAGGGGGCTACACAGGAATGAGGAACTTCCTGAATGAGGTTCAGTGGGACAGAGAACTGGCAGGGAAACCAGTTAAGAGATGATGGAATATGTAGTCACAATGCGCAAGGAGGGTGAGGAGAGGTTTGTACCCAAGGGGAACAGGATAATGAAAAAGCCAGGATGAGCCCATGGTTCACTCAAAGATCAAGGAGGCAAAAACCAAGTGTGCTAGGGAATGGAAGAAATATAGAAGGCAAAGGACCCAGGAGAATAAGGAGAGCAGTCGTAGAGCCAGAAACGAATATGGACAGATAAGAAGGGAGGCCCAACGTCAATATGAAAACAACATAGCAGCAAAAGCTATATCTGACCCGAAGCTGTTATACAGCCACATCAGGAAGAAAACAACCGGGCAAAGACCAGGAATCAGGCTAAGGAAGGAAGGAGGAAGACAACAAGAAATGACAGTGAATATGTGAGAACTCAACAAGAGATTCAAAGAAAGTGTTCACAGAGGAGAGAGAAGGGCTCCAGAAAGACGGAGAGGTGGGGTACACCACCATGTGCTGGACACAGTACACACAACCGAGGAAGAATGAAGAGGCTTCTGAGTGAACTAGATACCTCAAAAGGGAATGGGGCAATAACATTTCTCCATGGGTCCTGAGAGAGGGAGCAGAGGCGCTATGTGTACCCCTAAAAAACAATATTTAATACATCTATTCGAAACAGGGAGATTGCCTGAGGCATGGAAGACAGCAAATGTGGTACCAATCTTTAAAAAAGGAGACAGACATAAGCACTAAACTACAGACCAGTGTCACTGACATGTATAGCATGCAAAATCATGGAAAAGATTGTCAGGAGAAGAATGGTGGGAAAATCTAGAAAGGAATGATCTCATCACCAAACAACAACATGGTTCAGAGACAGGAATCCTGTGTCACAAACCTACTGGAGTTCTATGACATGGTGACAGCAGTAAGACAAGAGAGAGAGGGTGGGTGGATTGCATTTTCTTAGACTGCAAGAAGGCGTTTGACACAGTACCACACAAGAGATTAGTGCAAAAAAAAATGGAGGGCCAAGCAGGAATAACAGGGGAAAGGCACTGCAATGGATCAGGGGAAAACTTGTCAGGAAAACAGCAGCGAGTAATGGGAACGAGGCGAGGTGTCAGAGTGGGCACCCGTGACCAGTGGGTCCCACAGGGTCATTCCTAGGACCAGTGCTGTTTCTGGTATTTGTGAACGACATGACGGAAGGAATAAACTCCGAGGTGTCACTGTTTGCAGATGACGTTAAGTTGATGAGAAGAGTTCATTTTGATCGAAGACCAGGCAGAAATCCAAAGGGATCTGGACAGGCTGCAGACCTGGTCCAGCAACTGGCTCCTGGAGTTCAATCCTACCAAGTGCAAAGCCATGAGGATTGGGGGAAGGGCAAAGAAGACCGCAGATGGAGTACAGTCTAGGGGGTCAGAGACTACTAACATCACTCAAGGAAAAAAATCTTGGGGGGAGTATAACACCAGGCACATCTCCTGAAGCACACATCAACCAAATAAACTGCTGCAGCATATGGGCGCCTGGCAAACCTCAGAACAGCATTCCGACATCTTAATAAGGAATCGTTCAGGACCCTGTACAAACCCTGTACGTTAGGGCCCATATTGGAGTATGCGGCACCAGTTTGGAACCCACACCTAGCCAAGCATGTAAAAAAACTAGAGAAAGTGCAAAGGTTTGCAACAAGACTAGTCCCAGAGCTAAGAGGTATGTCCATGGGAGAGGTTAAGGGAAATCAACCTGACGACACGGGAGGACAGGAGAGATAGGGGGTACATGATAACGACTTACAAAATACTGAGAGGAATTGACAAGGTGGACAAAGACAGGATGTTCCAGAGACTGGACACAGTAACAAGGGGACACAGTTGGAAGTTGAAGACACGATGAATCAAAGGGTTGTTAGGAAGTAATTTTTTTCAGCCACAGAAGAGTCAGGAAGTGGAATAGTTTGGGAAGTGATGTAGTGGAGTCAGGATCCATACATAGCTTTAAGCAGAGGTACGATAAAGCTCATGGTTCAGGGAGAGTGACCTAGTAGCGACCAGTGAAGGGCGGGGCCAGGAGCTTGGACCGACCCCTGCAACCTCAACTAAAGGGGAGTACAACTAGGTGAGTACACACACACACACACACAGACACACATACAACACACACACACACACACCACACACACACACACATACTCACACACACACAACACATATCGTAAAGGTTCTTTAATGGAGATATCGCAGGTTGAAAGTAGACACACTTGTGGATGGTAACTATATGTCGCGAATGAGGGTGGAGCCCCAGCTGCCTTGCCTGTCCGCTGAATGGTCTGCCGCCGAGTGGGGCCCGGGGGCAGGGGCAGAGCCCACACATCTGATCCCGTGACGTCACACAAAGCCCCGGGCCTAAAAGGGGATCTCGATCAAACACATGGATGATACTAAAATGCTATGCAATAATCAGGAATCGGGGGACAGCAACTATCTACAGCTCGGCATGTTACGAGTCGTCCGACTACACTACATACACAACTGAACAGGCAGGGGGACTGGGCTGATTCTATACAAAAAAAATTCATAATAACTTAGAACTAAGGAGGGTATCAAATGGATTTTACGTAATGGTTTAACGTATTCATTACAAACATAAGAACAAATCATTGTACAATAGGATGGAATTGATCGATCGATCTGTATCATGCACCTACGGATTCAGGAAAAAAATATATACAAAGAATTTTTTAACAGAAAGGCAGATTCGGTGCACTCAAATCTAGACTGTTAATTCTCAAATCGGAGGAACGTGAACACAAAAAATTTCGACAAACTATCACTAATAACAAAACACACATTGATAATTTCTTTCATCTCGGACTCTAATAACAGACTATGTACATTTAAACCCAATTTTTGCGGGGGAAAGGGTTTACATACAAAAGGGGGTTATCATCTCTGGGGAATCGAATTCCCCTGCAATGGCTAACACATCCTTGACGAGAGAGATCGAAGGAAAACTACAAAAATACTTGCGGGTTTCTCATTACTTGTCGATACGAAAGGAGTAACGACATTCGGGTTAGTACTGATAAAGTATCTGAGGTAAGAGACAGGATCAGGAGGATTGTCAATTCTGTCACATTAGTCTGGGTAGCAATACCTCAACATCGCATACAATTTCATATATCAAAGCGTTTTCTTGAAAAATTTTGCCGTCAAATTTTCTCTAACCTATACTTTATTTCCAGAGATAGTTCAAAACCGAAAAGGGTCCGACAAACTTTTGATCAACTTTGGCATTCGACGTTTTGTTAAAAGTTAACAGCAAAAATCTCGAACCATTTTGATTTTGGATGGCTTTGCTCGAGTGTTTGCGACTCTTGAAAATTCTGCTTTTAATTTTATGAAGGTTTCCCCCGGATTCTTCTAAAAACACTTTGAGCTAAGCTGGTACGATTGCTACGAAACATCAGGTTGTAATTAGTTTTGGGAGTAGAATAAAAAACTCAAGGGTAAACGCTTGTCTACCCATAAAATGCAAAATTGGAGTACACCTATGGAAGCATTGTATGCAGAATTCATGGCACCTGGACATCGGTATAACTTCATCCCAAGTTTCACTATGGGGTTGATAGTTTTTTCGCGGGACATAAATACTTCTTATTTGTTCTTT
This sequence comes from Cherax quadricarinatus, assembly GCF_026875155.1. NCBI lineage: Eukaryota > Metazoa > Arthropoda > Malacostraca > Decapoda > Parastacidae > Cherax > Cherax quadricarinatus. Next base: position 33,488,525 of record NC_069441.1, read on the forward strand.
CGGCTAACCCATTGCTGGCAGATGATGAGGAACAAGGTGGATTTAGAGATCTTGTATAAAGTACACAAATTTTTTCAAGAATCCATTACAAAATTTCACCTCCATTATCTTTACAAAGGACTTTGGGGGGTACCCTGCAGAAACGTTCTTTAAAGCTTTAGCTACTGTCTCGCAGTCTTACTGCTAGAACAAACCCAAACAATATCGGTGAAAGGCTACCATAACACACAATGTTTATTCCCTTGGGGGGAAACTTTAAAAAAATTTTTTAAACAAATCAAGGGCAACCTTTCCCACGGTTTTCTAGGGTTGGGTACACTTGGTTTGGGGTTTTGGGACCTTTGACTTTTCCTTTACGCAAACAGACCTACATTTCTTAACATACTCGGAAATGTCATTTGCCATACGTGCCAAAAGATTCATTTGGCTTTTTTCACGAAGATCCATACCAGGGTGTGAAACCCCGGGTGCATCATGAACAGCTGTAGAGCAAACTTTCCCACAATGACGGGAAAATTTAAACTAACGGGTAAACTCTTTTTCTTTAGTCCCCAACTCGGTTTGTTCATACAGAAAAACCCCTTTGGCTCTTACAAAGTCACTAATGGGTCGGGGGTTTAAACAGAAAGAAAAAATCTTCCTGGAGCGGAAACGAACACCCAAAAACCACAGGGGTTTCTGTTTTTTGGCAGTTTTGAAAAATCCTCGACAGAAATGGGGGGATCTGCAGAAACTACACTAACTGTCGCGAAAAAGCATCAGCGCTACATTCGACCCCCCAGGAAATTTTCCCCAAAAGTGGGTTAAAAACTCTTGGAATTCAAGGTCCATCTGGCAAAAACCCTTTCCCCAGAAAGCTTTTTGTTCGGGAAAAAAGGGGTATCAGGGGCGCAGGGCCCCTGTAAAGCCCTGAACGGGGAAACCTGGTAAATGATGTCTGGGAAAGTGTTTTAAAAAGACCTTCCTTTTTGGCTAAAAACCCTTTTGGGCTCCGTTACTGTATAATTACTTTCAGCCCTTCTAAGGACTCGGCTAGCAAATGCAACTGAATTGAAACTTGCAAATCAGTCTTCTAAAGCTAGTACGCACCTATGCCAATTGAACTAGCATCGGGTTTCAAAATAAAAGGGGCCCTTAGAAAAATCGGGGAATTTCAAAATTGGATTTTGGGGAGTTTGGAATGCTTTTTTCTTGAGGGAAAGGGGGCCCAAAACCCAAAAAGGGGCATCTTTTTTAAGCAACTCATTTTAGGGGAGCAGCAATGGAAGAAAAATTAGCAATGAAAGATCTATAAAAACCTGCAAAACCCCAAAAAAGGGACCCTTAAACACTTTTAACATTTTTGGGGATTTTGGAAAATTTAATACTGAAATTTTAATTTTTAACTTTGGTCAGTCGAAACCCCCCTCTAGGAGTAAAAAACTTGACCAAAAAAACTTAAATTCTGGTCTAAAAATTTTGGGACATTTAGACAGTTTGATTTTTTAAAAATTTTGCTTCTTAAAAGTTTGGGCCCAAGTACTAATCAATTTCCTTTTCGGGTTGGGTGTCCCCGTCTTGGGAAAATGACGTTTAAAACGCCCGCTAATACCCCAAAAGGGTGTTTTTTCCCCTAAAAGCCCCTCTAAAGATGTTGGTCATGAGTCAAGAGAACGGATAGGAGACGATCGAAACCCCAAACGCCTACGGGGGAAGTGAAAAAGGGACCTGTGGGATTTTGAGAATGCATTTTAACTCTTGGCTGCCCTCGGGGAAGGGGGCTTGCCAAAACCCTTGTAACAAGTCCATGGGTCGAGAAACTTTTTATCTCCGATATTGCGAAAAAGGTCACCTAGTACAAGGTGGGAAACGATCTGGAAGGGTTTTTTTCGCTTTTAAAACTTCCTAAAGTAAATCACCGGGCGCCAAGTGCCATCCTTTTTAAAGGCCCAAAGGATCAAGGGTGCTTTCCCCAGGGTGAATTGCTAGGGTGCAATAACTCCCCCCATTAAAGCATTTGTTTAAACCCATTTTTCCTCTGGGGACAGAAATTTTTGGGCATAGGCTTCTGTAAAAAGGAATGTAGATGGGTCCTAGTACCGGGTTTCAAGTGGAATACGATGGGACAAAAAGTTCGTTATCCCCTTTCTTTTTCACCGGGTAAAGAAAAGGGGTTTATAAACGTTTTTTTCAACAGAGTAAACAAACGCTTGATTTCCGTCTGGGAACCCCAGGGGGAAACTAAGTTTTTCTCCTAAACTGGTGAAACAGTTTAAATTCCGGGGTAAAGGGGAATGGGGTTTCCCCCCCGGTAGAAATAGCACCGACCCCCCTGGCCCAGGTACACGCCCCATCCTGTATTGAACGGGGTAAGGATAGTAAAACTAGGTAAAACGGGGTTTGGTTTTTTGCTTTTAAACCCGAACACTGGGGACCCAAAGTTTAGCAAGGAGTAAATGGATTTTACTGTCCCCTTACAAAATGAAAAGGCTGTTTTGTTCTAAAAAAGGTATCATTTGGCGCAGGGGTTTCTTCAAACATGAACGGGGTACGGAAATAAATTCCCCTCGGAAGTGTTTTAAAAGACCATACTTTTGCTAAAAGCTTTTTGCTTTTTTTAAACGGGAAAAATTTTACTTTCAAAACCTTTCCCGTAAAAATTTCGGCTAGCAAATGAAAACTGTGTTGTACTTGCTTTTCAGCCCTTTGACCCTAGTGGGGCACCACCCCCAATTAAAACTACCTTTCAGTTGTCAGATAGAAGGGTTTTAGAAAAATCGGAATTTCAAAATTGGGGGGGCAGATTTTTAGCTTTTTTTTGATTTTGGGAATGCTTTTTCCCCTTGATGGAAGGTCCAAAAAAAAAGGGGCATCTTTCTTAACAACTCAGTAGAGGAGCAGTTTAAGGAAGAAAAATTAGCAATGAAAAAACTAAAAAAAAACCTGCTAACCCCCAAAAAGGGTTTCTTAAAAAGCATCAGCATTTTTGGGGAGTTGGAAAATTTAAACGGGCATTTAACTTTACATTGGCAGTTGTAACCCCCTCAAGTGCAAAGTGACCAAAAACTTAATTTCTGATAAAAAAAAATTGACATTTAACTTTTTGTTTCTTTAAATTTTTTTCTTAAAAATTTGCCAAGTACATATCAAGCCCTTTTCAGGGTGGGGTCCACGTCTTCGGACAATCATTACATCGTCTAAGAAACACCAAAAGTGCTTTAAACCATAAAAAACCTCTAAAATTTTGGGCATGACCCTAAAAGAACGTGATAGGAGACAGTAATCCAAACACCATACGGGGGAAGTGATAAAGACCTGTGGGTTAAAGAATGCATTTAAACCCTCTTGGCTGTCCTCGTGAAGGGGGACTTCCCAAAACCCTTTTTAACAAGTCCAGGGTCGAGAAAAATTTGTTACCTCCGAATTGCTTTTTAAAAAAAAAGGAATATTTTCGGGGGGGGGGGGGGGGGGGGGGGGGGTTTTAAACCCTTCCTAAAGCCCAATCACTGGGCCCCAATGCCATCCTTCTTAGCACTAAAATAAAAGGGCGCATTCCAGGGTGAATTGTTTATGTGAAAATAACCCCAAACTTTTGAGCATTTGATTGATCAGTTCCTTTTGCGACAGAAACTTGTGCATAAACTTTTCTGTACGCAGGTATGTAGATGGGTTTTAGAAACCTTTTTCAAGTGGAAAAACAAAGGGAAAATTTAAGTTGGGTTATCCCCCATCTTCTCACCGGTAAAGCAAGGGCTTTTACAAACGTTTTTTTCCCAACAGAGTCAAAAAACGCTTGACTTCGTCGGGGAAATTTCAGGGGGAGCTAAGCCCTTTCCCTCCTAAACGGGTAAAACAATTGATCCGGTAAAGGGTGGATAGGTCCCCCGGTAAAATAGCAACCGACCCACGGGTAAAGGTACACTCATCCTGTACTTGAACGGGGTAAGGGATTAGTAAACTAGGTAAAACGGGGTTGGGTTATTTGCTCTGAGACGAACCCCTGTCCCCCAAAAGTGTTAGAAAGGAAAGTAAATGGATCTTACGGGTCTCTTACAATATTAAGGCTGTTTGTTCTGGAATAAAAGGTTCAGTGGTGAAATGGTCGGGCCCCAAGACATAAACCAGGGTACGGGTAAATGATGTCTCGGAAGTGCTTTAAAGACCATACTATTGCTAAAGCTTCTTGCTCCTTACTGTAAATTACTTTACACCCCTTCGAAGGGAAACTGGGGTTTAGAAAATGCAACGGGCCGTTGTACTTGCTACATTCTTCGAGCTAGTATGGCACCTACCAAATTTGAACTAGCATCACTTGTCAAAATAAAAAAGGGCTTGGGAAAAATCTGGGAATTTAAAAAATTGGAGCAGATGTTAGCTTTTCTTTTAGATTTGGAATCTGTTTCTTGAGGGAAGGGTCCAAACAAAAGGGGCATTTTTCTAACCCAACTCAGTTAGGGGACAGCTATGGAAGAAAAATTACAATAAAAAGACCCTATAAAAAACCTGTTTAAGCCCAAAAAGGGACTTACGCATAAGCATTTTGGGGGATTTTGGAAAATTTAATACTGAAATTTTATTTTATTTTTGGGTCATCGAAAACCCCCAAAGGAGTGACTACTTTGACCCAAGAAACTTAATTTCGGGATTTTCTAAAAATTGGGATATTTCCCAGTTTGATTTTTAAATTTGCTTCTTAAAAGCTTGCCAAGACTAAAATCAAACCCTTTTTCAGGGGGTGGTCCATTTCTTCGGACATGACGATTAGGGCCCTTCCTAATACAACCATAAGTGTTTTTACCTAAAAGGGACCTCAAAAGATTTGGTCTGAGTCTAGAGAACGTGAAAAGGAGACGATGGGTAACCAAAACCCAACCCATATGGAGGAAAGTGATAATGACCTGTGGGAGTTGAAAAGCAGTTAACTTTTTGGCTGTCCTCGGGAAGGGGGACTTCCCAAAACCCTTGTAACAAGTCCGGGGCGAGAAGACTTTGTTACTCCGATACTGCGTAAAAGGTCACCAAAGTACAGGAATGGGAAACGATTCGGGAAGGGTTTTCGCTTTTTAATTTCCCAAAAAGTCAACCCCCCCGGGGCGCCAAGTGCCATCCTTCTTAGGCACAAGGATAAAGGGGCGCATTAAAGGGTGAATTGCTATGTGAAATTAACTCCAAAAATTGAGCATTTGATTGATCAGTTCCCTGCGACAGCAAACTTGTGCATGGGGAAATTCCGGTACGCGGGTATGTAGATAGGTCTAACCAGGTTCAAGGGGAATTTCCCAGGGGACAAAAGGGTTCTTTAAATCCCCAAACTTCTCACCTGGAAAAGGAATGGCTTTAGGGACGTTTGGTTCCCCAGATTTCCAAAAAAACGTTTTGCCCTTCGTTTTGGGAAGTCAGTGGGACCCAAAAGTCTTTCTCCCCCCAACCCGGTGAAACAATTAACCGGTGAAGTGGATGAGGTTCCCCCGGTAGAAAAAGCCCAAACCCACGGGCAGGTGACATGCATCCTGTACTTGAACGGGGAAAAGGATAGTGAAAAAGGCAACGAGGTTGGTATTTGCTCTGGGGACAAACCCAACTTTTACCCAAATTTTAGCAAGGAGAAAAAGGATTTTAACGGGTCTCTTACAATAGAAAGGGAAGGGGTTTTCAAAACAAAAAAACCCTTTGACCTTGCGGGAATAACTGTCAACTAGACTTATCACCATCGGGAAAACCATTAGGAAAAACGAAGACACAAAAATGAGAGAAACTACCGCAACAAAACCCTCCTTTCTGCAAACGGAAATGTGACATCAAAAATAGATGGCATTACTATTTTTCAAGTAATCTTTTTTCCCGACAAGGCGGCCCCTTTTTTGGAGAAACTACTTTTTGGGAAACTATGGGAAACATTGAGGGATGGGGCCAGAGCGCTAAAAGGGGGTCTGGGGCGTTCCCCGACACTTGAGGCAATACACTATCTTGCATTTTCTGAAGGTGCGGGGGGAACACTGATGGGAGGCAGAATTCCAGTCCCCCCGACCGCTTGGGTACGCTACGGGAATGCACTGGGTTGTAAGGACTTAACCGTACATCAAACTCCCGCAGCAGTATGACAGATTTTCCCGATACAAGCTGGTAACCCCCCGAATGGGAAAAAGATTAAGTCCCTCTATTTGGGCCCCTGGGCCCTCGGTACGGGTCCCACAAAATGCTAAGTCCGCATGGAAGCAAATCCCAGAAAAAGGTTTACCAGGGGAAAGTAAACTTGGGCGACAAAAAAGAAAAGCAGCAGTAAAGTCTCTGCCTTGGATAGTAAAGGTTAGTGAAGTCTGACCCCCGACTTTGCAGAAAAAAACCTGCTTTCTCCCCAAAGGGGGGTTTTCAGTAGTTGGTTTTAACGAGGGGGAAAACGTCGTAAAACCGGGTTTTCTTTAAACAACTAGACCTTAAAGATATTAAAATTGTGCCAAACCCCGGGCCATGAACCCCATGAACGGCAATTTTTGGACAGAAGCTTGTAGTAATGGACCCAAACCCTTGCATTAGGGGTTATTTTGCAAACAGGAAGGTGAGTTGTCATCGGAGAAAGGGATTTCTACTTCATCCCCCCAAAATTTCCCCTTTCGTCAGGACGTGTGAAACCACATCATCACAGGGTTGTCATTCCCCCGAATTTCTTAAGGCCCAAAGGAATTGTTAACGGGGGTGGTGAAAATCATTACACCTTTCCATCACCCCTTTTGGGCGGGTTTTACTGGGGCCTCTAAATTTCCCCCGAATTGGAAGAATACCCGGTTTTTGATTAGATTGGAACCACGCGCTGTTTTCCTCTCCTGGCTCTGCGGGTTGGAACGGGGCCCCGGGAAAAATCTAGAATCCCGCCCTTTTTTAGAGAGCATTGCACTCAAGGGCCCCTGCCCCTGAATTCCCATGATGATACAGTAAAGGGGAAACCTACGGTAAATCATCAAACATAAAACGCTTTTTTAGGGTGACTGCATAACAATTTCTAGCGAAAATGGCCAAAGGAAACCACAATTTTTACAAATTCTTTGACTGTGGTTACTGTACGAAAATTGGGGGCTACGGGGAAAAAAATGGCTCTTAAACCCCTTTCTTTGGGAAAGATGGGGGGCGAGTGATTGCGGTTGGGGGGTTTGGTAGTAGCACAAAAATAAAGGGGGTACAGGGGTTGGCAAGGTGTTTGGAAAAAGACCTACCCCCCAAAGGGGGAAAAAAGGGCCCCGGGACACAAATTTTTGAAAATTGGGTTAGACTTTAAAACGGTCCCCATAGTAGCCAAACCCAGGGGGACTTGGGAAATTTTACACATACTTTTGATGTTTGGTGGCAAATTAGTTTTTTTTAAAGACTCCAAATTTCAGCTAATTTTGGGGAAAACCCCTCAAGGGCTGGTTTTTTCACAAACTTAAGTATCTTTTAATTTTGGCCCGCTTTAACAAATGAGGCCCTTAGGTTTTTTTAATACGGAGACAAACCCCCTCTTTAAAGACTCTTCTGGTCTTTGGGGGGCCGTGCCAAATAAAATTTTTTTGGGGGAACAACGAACGGAAACGGGTTTTCCTCGGGACCGGGTTTAAAAAAATTTTCGAAAAACCTTCATAAAAAATTTCCACCTTGGGTTAAATCTTGGGAAAACCTTTTATACGAATTAAATTTTTAAAACATTTTAGGCTGCGGAGAACGGGCTAGACTCTCCCTTTCCGATACTTAATTTAAAAACTCTCGATGGGGGGGCCATCAGCTGAAGGTTTGCTCGGCTCTAACTGCAGTAAACCAAAACCCTTTAAGGTTGTCTGGGGCCCAATTTTAACAATTTGGGATAAGCATCAACGGGAAAACCCACTGGAAAAATTTTTCAGGCAGAAGTTTTGAGTATGCCATCGTTTGATAAGGGGTTACTCGAAAATTTTTGGGGTGACAAATTTAAAAGGTTTTTTAAAGCGCATGTTCTGAGGGAAACGCTTTAGTAAACTTGAGACAAAGTTTTTCAAAAAGTAAAACAAAAAATTTAAAAACAAAAAAAATTTATAACTGGGAAAACACAACAAAAGTGAACTTAAATGGAAGAAAAAGCTTAACTATTCTCTTTAAATAATTAAAAATTGACAATTTTCACAAAAAAGGGCAAAGAACTCAAAACAAGAAGAATTATGCAACTTTAAAAAATTTTCCCGAAAATGGGGAACTTGTACTTTGCTCCAAAACAATTGTCAACTTTTTACTTTTTAAAAGGAATAAATGGAAAAGTGAGGGTTTTCCTTTTTCTTTCCCAAAGCAACAAGGAAATACACAATAAAAAAGTTTAAAAAGGACTCAATAAACTTGTCAAAAATTGAAACAGGGCACAGACCCAAAAAAAATACTTTTTAAAAAAACAGGGGCATAAGAAACTGCACTGTAATAAACTGAAACAATATATCAAATAATTTCTAATCAAAAAAAAATTTCACAACACTTGGCCCTAAAATTTTCTGGGAAAAAAACTTTTAAAACAACACAATTTTTGCACAAGAATTATTGCAAAATTTAGTCAATGTGCAATAATAAAAAAATTTTAACAAACAAGAAAAGAAATATATCAAGGAAAGGGAAAACTTTTAAACCCTTTCCCGCACTTAAAAACACTTAAACCCGGGGAAAAGAACAATTTACTTTAAAAGGAGAACTTAAAAATTGCCATAAAAAGTGAATTTTTCAATAAAACATAAAAATAATAGGTTTCAAAAACACATAACAAAACAAGTTTTTTAAAACTTACAGTGATGCAAAAAACACAACACAACAATATAACACAAACTGGGATTTCTTCAAAAAATTGATGTGTGAAAAATTTTTTTAAAAAAAAATATTTTTTTGCTTGGGGGCTTTAAAAATGGCACATTTCCCGTGGGAAAAAAACAAAATTTAAAAACCCGGGTAAATGGGAAAAATTTGAAAAACAAGAATGTTTTTAACACACAGGGGAAAAAAATAAAAATACACAAATGGGTGGGGAAAAAAAAAAATAACAGACAACACGAGTTGTGATGCCCGAATAAGGGTGTGAAAAAAATTTCTTAAAATACTTTTACTGGAATTCTGAGAACACAAAGGGGATTCGAAGTGTTTTAAAACAAGTTTTATACTGCTCATTATTTTGCAAAACACAACAAAGGAAAAACTAATTCTTACTTCAAATTATAAAAGATACACAAAAACAACAGACAAAAAAATAATAGCACAAAAATTAACACTGAATTAAGGGGATTACAAAAATTAATGAAAATCAGTAAAATGAAAAAAACACTGAGTCTGAAACAAAGTCACTGAATGTCACTAAAGAAAAAAATCACTGGGAAAACAAAAGAAATGTCTCAACACTCGCAAATGTCTCTAAAAAAAAATTTTTCCTCTAAACACTTGAAAAAAATGAGATTATTTGGGTTTTTTATATGGTTCTTGGGTGCTGTCCCTGCAAAAAGATGATCGTAGAATTGCGCCCTTTCAAAACGAAAAATACCCAAAACAAGGAGGCTTTAATTTAAAAACGGGCCCCGGGAAAACAAATTCTCTTTTACCCCCCTTTTTGGTCCTTAAAATATGAAAGCTACTACCCTTTTGCAATGCAAACCCAAAAAACTGATGAGGGAGGTGAGTTTGTAATGGCTGGGGCGTAGTTGGGGGTTTTTGGGTTTAAAGGAACCCGAGACCGGCAATGGGGGCGACCCCCCCCGGGGATCGTGAGTGGCCCGGGCTTAAAGGGTTTTAACGCGTTAAACCTCCCCTGGAACAACCCCCACCGCCGCGAAGATAACTAAGGCGGGCCCGGCTTAAAATTAAACCCAAGAAATAAATACAACCCCCCACAAGGATGAAAAAGAGGGACCAGAATGCCTTTGGGGCTTGAAAACACAACGTTTAAAAACTACTCACGTGGGGTTGCTCGAGTACTGGGGGAAGACAAACCCGGGTTTTGTTGCTACCCGGGTTTTCTTAAACCTTCACACAGAATAACTTGATAACTTCCAAAAACGATGAGCAAAGCAGGGGGGGGAAGCTGGCTTGGCAGGCAAAAAAATTTTGGGTGGAAATAGGCAAAGGGTGGAAATGGACTCGGGTTTTTCTGACCCCCACCACCGGGCTGGAAACTGGCTTATTTTTTTCAAAATCAGGTCAACCCCTCGGGAGTGATCAAATAAGCAGATAAACACTAATACAAAGAGATTTGGGCCCGTGAATAAAGTAGAAGCGGTAAGATTTGCTGGCTTGAGGGAGCCGGGCTTGAGGTAGCTGGATGGGGTGAATCTCGGTGTTTGGGAGGCCCAAATGGGGACACGAAAAAAGGCCCTCTTGCGGGCGAAAAATTTTTTTCCCCCAGAAAATTTGCTGTAATCCGAAATTACAGGCCCCCCGCTTTGGGCCCCTTTATCGTAAAGGGTTCTTTAATGGAGATATCCCCAGGTTAAAAGTAGAAAACAAAATTTTTAAAGGGTGGGAACTAAATTTGGGCAGACCCAGATGAGGGATGGAGCCCAACTGCCTTGCCTGTCCGCTGAATGGTCCTTTCCCCCCGATGAGGGCCGGGGCAGGGGCATGAGCCCCCCACACTGTATCCCGTGACGCCCCAAAAAAAGCCACGGCCTACAAGGGTTTTTCGTAACAAAAACACATGGAGATACTAAAAAAAGCTATCTATATAAATACCCGGGAAATACAAAGGGGTCAGCAAAATATGCGGGCACACACACACACACACATATTTTACATATAATATAAAATAAATATAATATAATATATAAATATATATATATATATATATATATATATAAATTTTATATAATGAAAGGGTAATACTATTGGAGCTCCTGGGGGGGGGGGTTTAAAACCGTTTAGGAATACCCTCGGGTCCTAAAGGGCAACAGTAAGGCACAAGCCCCCGAAAAGGGCAAACATCCACCCAGGGGTACAGTAAAAACACGGGCCTTCCCGACATTTCAGCAGGCGAAAACATTTTTACCCTTTCAAAGGGTGCTGATTTTGTATAAAACTCCCCATGGGCATTTCCCCCGGGCCCGCAGGAGGTTTTTTTCCCCCGGGTTTTTTGGGCCTCAACACTTAAAACAAAAAACTCAATCCACCCCTTAGTAAATTTTTTGGGGGGCTGCTGTCCCAACATTTTCCCCTAAATTTTCCAACCTTTGGGCCCGGCTTGGGCAGTTCCCCCCTAGAACCCCCCCTTTTTTTTTTGGGGCCCCATAAAAAGGCCTTGATCAAAATTTGGGCTTTTTTCCAACGCTTTTAGCTCAGTTCCCGAAGGGGTGCTGTCTCCAAGCCCGTTTTTAGAAACCTTTTTCCTTTTCCCCCTTTTCCCTTCACAAAAATCGTGTTTTTAGTGGGGACTTCCCCCAAATATTTTTGGGGGCCAAGAAAATTTACTCGTGTGAGGGGTGCAATAGGGGGACCCCTTTTCCCTTTTTTCTATCCTGGGTTTTGGGCATCAAGAAAGTAAAAAGAAGCACTCCCCCGTGAGCCATACTGGGTTTTTGGATGATGGTAAACCCTTTTCGGGACTACAAATTTTCTCCTAGAGGACATTTAGAAAAATTAAAGGGCATGGGGAAAAACCTGGGCCCCTTTTTTTAAAACCCCCCCCAAATGTGAAAATAGTTTTTTTCCCAAACCCGAGATGATCCAGAATATTATGGTTTTTAAAAACCCGGAACACGAGCCAATAGCAAATCTCCCTTTTGGGGCTCCTCTTTGGGGCCAATGCAATCGATCTGATCCTTTGAACAAAAAATCTCAGACCTCCCGGGCGATGGGAAAAAAAAGGGTGAAAGACATTGATACACCTGAGGGATTCTAACCCACTCACCAGTTGCCTGTCAAACCCAAAAAATTACCCCATTTTCTGAGAAAGCTCTCCCCGCCCTTCAAACAGTCCGAAAATCAAGCAATATGACTCTTTTCCCTTAAAAACCATGCTAAGGGGAGTGGGATTGAATCTTTCCCCGGAAGAAGGACAAATGGGGTTTCAAAACCTCACTTTTCCCTGAGGCTTCGGGGGGGTGGGAAGTTCACAGATCCCCCAATTGCTCTAACCAGCCCTTTTCCTTTTCCTCTTCCTACAACAAACAAGTTTAATAAGAAAAAAATTCTTCCAATAACCTCCGGGGGACCCCAGCGGGAAAACGGCCCTTTTCTATCCAGTGCCATCGCTGAATGGAAAACTCTTTTTCTGCTCAAAACACCAAACCCAAATGCAGCATTGG
>NC_069441.1:33505766-33518266 GCF_026875155.1 Cherax quadricarinatus
TGAATAGGGCAAGGAGGAATAACATCCTTGTTAGGAGTGAGGACGAGCCATTTGTTAGTGTGTGGGGGAAGTTCGTGAGGCAGTAGGTAAAATGAAAGGGGGTAAGGCAGCCGGGATTGATGTGATAAAGATAGAAATGTTAAAAGCACGTGGGGATACAGTTTTGTAGTGTTTTGGTGCAATTATTTAATAAATGAATGGAAAGAGGGTAAGGTACCTAGGGATTGCAGTAGAGCATGCATATTCCTTTGTATAAAGGAAAAGGGGACAAAAGAGAGTGCAAAAATTATAGGGGGAATATGTCTGTTGAGTATATCTGTAAAGTGTAATGGTAGAGTGTATAATTGAAAGAATTAAGAGTTAAGACAGAGAATAGGATAGCAGATGAAACAAGGAGGCTTTAGAAAGGTAGGGGGTGTGTGGGACCAGGTGTTTACAGTGAAAATATAAGTGAACAGTATATAGAAAGGCTAAAGAGGATCTTTGTGGCATTTATGGATTTGGAAAAAGGCGTATGGACAGGGTGGGATAGGCTGGCAATGTGGCAGATGTTGCAGAGTATGGTGTATGAGGTAGGTACTGAAAGCAGTAAAGAGTTTTTTAACGAGGATAGTGAGCTCAAGTTAGAGAATGTAGGAAAGAGGGAAATTATTTCCCAGTAAAAGTAGGCCTTAAACAAGGATGTGTGATGTCCACCGTGGTTGTTAAATATATTTATAGGATGGGGGTTTTAAAAGAAGTAAATGCGAGGGTCTTGGAAAGAGCTGTGAGTTAAAAGGTATAGAATCACACATAAAGTGGGAGTTTCACAGTTGCTCTTTGCTGATGACACTGTGCCTTGGAGAATCTGAAGTGAAGTTGGCAGAGATTGGTGGATGAAATTTGGTAGGGTGTGCAAAAGAAGAAAATTAAAAGTTGAATACAGGAAAGAGTAAGGTTAAGCTATAACAAAAAGATTAGTGAGGAAAGAATTGATATTCATATTGGAGGAGATGTAAGGATAGGTGAATGTATTCAGATTATTTGCGAGTGGACGTTCACGGACGGTCTATAAAGATGAGTGTATATCATAGAAATTGATGAGGAGAAAAGGGTGAGTGTGCACTTAGGAGTCTTAAGAGACAAAGACTTTGTCCTTGGAGGCAAAGGGGGAATGTATGAGAGTATAGTTTTACCAACGTTCTTATAGGGTGTGAACATGGGTGATAATGTTTGCAGCGAGGAGAAGACTGAGCAGGAGAATGTCATGTCTGAGGCAATGTGTGGTGTGAATAATAAAGCAGAGAATTCGTATTTGGAAGTTAGGAGGAGGTTCGGGATTACCAAAAATGTTGTCCCGAGGGCTGAGGAAGTTGTTGAGAGTGGTTCGGACATGTAGAGAGGATTGAGCGAAACAGAGTGACTTCAAGAGCGAATCCAGCCTGTAAGTGGAAAGTAAAGGCCGGGTAGGGGTCGGCCTAGGAAAGGTTTGAGGAAGGGGGTAAAGGGAGGTTTTGTGTCGAGGGCTTGACTTCCCAGCAGGCATGCGTGAGCGGGGGGTGGTTTATGTGGATGAATGAGACAAATGGTTTTTAATAATTGCCGTGCTGTTGAAGTGTGAGCAAAGTAACCTTTATGAAGGGTTCATGGGAAACCGGCAGGCCGGACTTGAGTCCTTGAGATGAAGTTACAGTGCCTGCACTGTAGTGTAAAGCACCCTTCTGGCAAGACAGTGGCTGGCGTGAATGATGGTGAAAGTTTTTCCTTTTTCGGGCCACGCTCTGCCTGGTGGAAGTCGCCAGTGTGATATAAAAAAACATAAATGAATATATATATATATATAATATATAAATATATAAATATATATATATATATATATATATATATATATAATATATATATATATAAATATATATGTATATATACATATATTTATTATATATAATATATAAATATATATATATATAATATATATATATATTATATATATATTATTATAATATATATATATAATAAAAAAATATACATATATATAATAGTATATGAAATATAGTTCACAGTAAACCGGTGACATCAGAATATGCAAAATAACCACTCGAAAGGATTAGTGAAGTTCCAAGCGCTTTCGCAACTTTTCACGTTATCAAGGAACTATATAGTTCCTGGATATATAAATTATATATATATAAATTATAATAAAAAATATATATATATATATATATATATATATATATATATATATTATATATATATATATGACATATAAATATAATATATATAAAATATATAATATATATATATATATATGTTGTGTGTGAGTGGTGTGTGTGTGTGTGTGTGTGATGTGTGTGTGGTGTAGTGTGTGTGTGTGTGAGTGTGTGTAATTCTTCAAAAGGTCAGTGAAGTCAACTGCTAATGGATTGTTTTTGATACATAGTGCAGCTGCCATTAAAATTAACTTTAAAAGAGTTTTTCAAAGTATTGTGAGTTTTTGACTGGCATCTCTGAAAGAACAATGGTTTTTGCAAAAATGATTGACGGGTCCCTGTGGTGTTTAACCAGAGACGTGTCTCAGTTGCTGTCCTGGTTTTGGTGTGCAAAAGTTGTTTTTCAATTTCTTATTGACTGTGATAATTCCATTTGTAAATATTTTCTGTGTCATAGATTGCTACGAAAGGTGCCTTTTTTTGCTCTTAAAAGCAAGTTTAATGGTTAGAAAGAAGTCAGCAGAAAATGTGTATTTAAATTAGCGATCTGACTCTTCGCAAAGTTGTGTGAGATAAACGTTATATTTGAGTGATACCTCACTGAAACCGAAAGAACATTGCAATAAACTTGGTGTTTCAACTCAAACAGTTATATAAAATTAGAAGAAATTTGAATTACAGTCAAAATTAAACTCAAAAAGAATGAAAGTTGTGGTAGAACAAACACGAGAATTATACAGTTACATTTTTCAGGCAGATTTCCCACTGACTAAGTGCAGCAGCAGCAGTGTTAGTTGGTTACCTAAATGACAGATTAATAAGTGATAGGCATTAGGAGAAAGGGCTGAAAACATTTCGTCCCCGAAAGAAGCCCGCGACTTACTGAACCCGCATTAAATCTGAAAACAATTATCCTGGATTGGACTTCTTAACAATGGCAGCAGGTAAAAATTACATTTACTGAATAAGTTTCATTTGAATGTTCATAAAAGAAACATTATATATTAGTAAAAGCCACAATTCCAATTTTGAGAACTTAAGATTACCAATTCAGCCTGTCTGGTTGTTCCACTGGCTTCAGATGTCTTTTTTTTCTTCATGTGATGGTCTCTGATGAACAACATAATGTCAGGCTGGAATGAACCGTATGCTGACTGTAAAAAGCGTCAGATGAAGACTTTATGACCGTAATGTCTGAAGAAAGACGGTCAGAATCTCATCAGAAAATCAAGATGTGTGAGCCATTTTCGTTCATGGAGCAGCTGATGGAACCATTAACGCAGGTTAATTATATAGAAGTACTACAACACCAATTACTGCCCACAGTTGAGGATTGGGATGGTATGGACGTTGGACGTAATACACGAAGTTAACTATTACCTCCCAAGTGTAACTGACAGAACCCATATTAAAGTCTTGGTTTCATTCTGCCCGGAAATCACGAATTATGCAAAACACGAACGCAGTTTGGCATGACCACCCGTAGTAAAACACTTACGGATTACTGCTAGGGAAAGTCAAAAAACCAAATATTAAATCAATGTAAAATAAGTGAGTATTTGTACTGGTGTATCAAAAAAATCCTGTGGCAGACAGTGAAAAAGAGGTTCAGCGACCTTAAAGTAGAAAAATATCGAATTTTTAAACAATCCATATTAATAAGCCAGTACTGTACACACACATCCACACACATACACACTCACACCACACTACACACACACACACACACACAAACACACCACACACACACACACCACACACACACACAAACACACACACACACAAACACACACACACACACACACACACAACACACACACACAACACACACACACACACACACACACACACACACACACACACACCACACACACACACACACAACACACGGATGAGGATCAGACAAGAACATCAAAGATCCGGACAGCTGCAAATCCTGTCCAGCAACAAGCTTCTCCGAATTTAACTCCCGCCAAAATGTAGTCATGAATTTTCGGAGAAGTGGCAAAGAAGACCGCAGACAAGTATAGGCCTAGGAGACAAAACTGCAAACCTCTCTCGCTCTAGGAAAGGATCTTCGTGTGTATAATACCGCGCACATTCGTAAGGCTCACTTCAAACCAGATAACTGCTGCAGCATAATGGGTTGGCCCCCAGACAAACCTAAGAATAGCGCCCGATACCCAGTAAGGAATCGATACAAGACTCTGTACACCATGTACGTCAGGGCTCCATACTGGAGTAAGCAGCACCGTTTTGGAACCCACTCCTGTCAAGCACGTCAATAAATTATAGAAATGCAAAGGTTTTGAACAAAACTAGTCCCAGAGCAAGGAAAGATGTCTTACGAAGAAATTTAAGGGAAATCACTGGACGACACTGGCGGACAGGAGGGTTATGGAAGACATGATAACAACATATATAACTGCGAGGACTGATATTGGGATAGAGACAGGATGCTTCGAGATGGGACACAGAAACAAGGGGTCACAATTAAAGTTGCAGATCGATGATTCAAGGGATGTTAGGAAGGTATTCAGTCACAAAGTTGTCAGGTAAGTGGAATATCTAGAAAGTGACGTATTGGAGGTAGGAAAACATACATTGTAATAAGACGAGGTTTTGATAAAGCACATGGAGAAGGGAGAGAAAGGAGACCTAGTAAGCCCATCAATGAAAAGGTTTGCCAGGAGCTATACTCGACCCCTCAACCACAAATAGGTGAGTACACCACACACACCACACATATATATATATATACATATATATATAATATTAATATAGTATATATATATATAAATATAAAATATAATATATTAAATATATATATAAATATATATATACTATATATAAATATATATATAAATATATATATATATAGTATATATATATATATATATAAAAATAATATATAAAAAATATAAATAAATATATATAGATTTGATGTTAAAAAGTGGGTATATAGTAAGCTTCTAATGCACGCTGGAAAGGAGAGAAGTTGTAGAGGAGAGAGAGATTTTCTGGGAAATGTTGAGTGAATGCGTGGGGAGTTTTGAATCAAGTGTGAGAGAATGTGGTTGGGGATTTCAAAAGCTAAAGTGGGTAAAATTTATGAGGGAGTAGTGGTAAATTTGGGTTCCAGGGGTAATGTAAATGGGAGTCCATTAAATTGAGCCTATGTGTAGAAAGAAATTTGGAATAAGTATACATATTTTTATGAAAATGAGGATAAATAAATATACGAAGGTATGATGTACACGTAATGAAAGTAGTTTGGTAAGATATATGTATTGGTGGATAAAAGATTGATGGGTAGGCTTCCAGGATGTACATGTTTTATATGATGGGGCAACTAATATCGGATCATTATTAGTTGTAACTACAGTTAGAGTAATAGTATATGGGAAAAGAAAGGAAGGTGGCAACAACAAGTAAGAGGGAGGTGAAAGTGTATAAACAAGGGTAGAGAGAATTCGGGCGAGATATAAGCGACTATTGCGAGAAAGGGTGGGTCCTAGTGCAAATATTTTGAAGTGGGGGTGGGTTTGAAGAGGGTTGGAATACTTTTAAAAATGCAGGTATAGAAGGTGGGGCAGAAGTTTGTGGTTATAGGAGGGTGGGGCAGGAGAAAGAGGAGTAATTAAGACATAAGAACATAAGGAAACGAAGGAACACTAGCAGAAAGGCCTACTGGCCCACGCGAGGCAGGTCAAGTCTCCTACGTCTTAAGCCAATGCACCCTAACCCTAAGTCAGGTCAGGTACACTTTGACTTAAGGGAGGAACAGACACGGGCAACCGACCTGTTAGAGCACAAGCTATCAGGTCTAACTCACACCCACCCACATTACCATGTATTTTATCCAACCTATTTTTTAAAGCAACACAACGTTTCTGTCCTCTATAACGTACCTTGGGAGTTTTGTTTCCACTCCTCCACAACTCTATCCAAACAAGTACTTTCTATAACCTCCTGAATCTGAATTTATTCCAACTTAAAACCATTGCTGCGAGTCCTGTCTATGCGTAGAATTTTCGTCAACACTATTTACAACCCCTTTAATTATTTCCCTTCTTTCCATTTATACACCTCAATCATATCCCCCCTAGTTCTACGTCTTTCTAGAGAGTGCAGTTTCAGGCCCTTATCCTATCCTCATAGGGAAGGTTTCTGATACATGGGATCATCTTTGTCATCCTCCTTTGTACACATATCCAGAGAATTATATCCATTTCCTGTACTACGGTGGCCAAAACTGTGCAGCATAATCCTAAATGAGGCCTAACCAAGGAGTTAGTAGTTGAAGAACAACTGAGGACTCCTAAATTTAATGCTTCTTGATAAGAAGCCAATGATTCTATTAGCTGAATTGGCGAACACTTATGCACTGTGTCTCGGTTTCAGATTACAGCTAACCAAGAACTCCTAAATCTTTTTCGCAATCCGAATATTAAGATCTAACCATTATTTTGATTATATGTGGCATGGTTATTGTCCTTGTCCAACATTGAACTTTGCATTTGTCAATATTAAACTGCCATCTGCCACTATTCTCCGACCACTGTATCAGTCTATTCAAATCTTCCCTGGAGTGCTCGAATGTCCACGTCAGAATGAATTCGACGACAGGCCTATTTTGGTGTCATCGGCAAACTTGCCGATGTCGCTCTATGCCCACAACTATGTCGTTTTATGTAGATTGTGAACAGCAGGGGGCCCAACCCTGACCCCTGTGGAACACGCTCGTGAACGCTTCCCCACTCTGACTTCTCCCATTATGCAAACTCTCTGCTGCCTATATGTCAACCATGCCTCTACCAGGAAAAAATTTCTCCTCCTATTTCCATGTGCTTTAATTTCCAATAGTCTCTGATCGTGGGCCCCTGTCAAAAGCCCTTAACTGAAGTCCATATAACGCAATATCAAAATCATTACCATGACTAACCTCCTCAAATACCTTAGAGAAAAAAGTTAAAAAATTCTTAAGGCAGGACCGCCCATTTGTAAAACCATGCTGAGATTCGTTGATAAAATTTTATGCTTTTCAAGGTGGCGCTAACGAACTGCCTCGGCAATTATTGATTCCATAAATTTTCCCACTATGAGGTTAGGGCTTATTGGTCTATAGTTCGAAGCTAAGGACCTGTCACCTTTTTTGAAAATAGGTATCACATTTGCCTTTTCCACTTATCTGGCACCATGCAGTTCGGTAGTGATATGTTGAAAAGATTGCCCAAAGGTGTGCTAAGCTCCTCTTTTACATCCTTTAGAACCCGCTTGTCATACAGTTCATCAGGGCCGGGGATTTGTTAGTTTTAATTTATCATTTGCCTAAGGACCCATGTCACTTGTGACCCTAATATGCACAAAGTTATTATCGTCCTGTACTACATAATTTATCATTACTGTATAAACGCGTGGTATCCACCTGTGTAAAAACTGAGAGGAAAGTAATAAAAATGTTTTTTTTTTGTTAAAAATCTACACATTTCCTTATCACTGTCAGTGAGCTGACCCAGGAACTTTTGAGTGGGCCAATCTTGTTCCCTGATCTTACTTCTGTATACCGAAAGAATCCTTTTGGTTAGTTCTCGATTCTCTTGCAACTTTAACCTCATTATCTCTTTTTGCTTTTCTAATTCCCTTTTTAATTCTCTCTTTAAAACTGAATATATCGATTTCTTAATTGGCCCTCTCCTCTTTTAGATTTGCCTATATTATGCCTCTCTTTTGACAATCAGATATTTTAATCTATTTGTTCATCATTTAGGATCATTTTTGTTTGATCTGATTTCCCTAATTAGGAAACAAATAATTTGACTGAGCAGCTAGAACTATGCCCTGGAAAGCATCATATCGGCAACCATCACCACCTACCTGAACTCCTTAGTCTGTGTCCATTCCAGTATCATCCCACCAAAGTAATTTTCAGTCAATGAAATCAGCCAAGCGAAAGTCAGGACGGAAGACTTGATTGCCATTATTAGGGAGGAATTCCTTGTATATATTAAAACTGAGTGATTTGTGATCACTCTCCCCAAGCTCATCATTAACTTCCAAAGATTATTAATTAGGTTTTCCCCCCCCTAAACTGGCAAGAACCAATCACGAGGGTTATTTTCCCATAGTTTTTTGCTCTGTCACCAACGGTTTTAAAAAACAATCTGATCGTAACAAGAAAGTCACCCGTCTCTAACTTTCTGTCATATTGCTCCATACAATCAGTCTCTAGTTTGAAGATCTCGCTCCCCCATTAGCACAACATTTTCGTATGTAATGCCTTACGGCAATTTCGTCCCATATAAGTTTACTGCATCTCCCTATCAAGATTTTGGGTCCCGTAAATCACACCCAAAATTATTTTTCGCGGCCCTCGAGAACTGTAACCAAACAGATTCAGTGCTGACGCTTCTAATTTAATATCTTGTCTTACACAACAATTTAAATTGTCTCTGACATACATCGCAACTTCCACCACCTTCTGTTGACCCCTGTCAGTGTGGAATAATTTTATAGCCTTGTATGTGACATTCAGAGGCATCTCTCTATCTTTCAGATTGAGCCAGTCTCTGTTATAGCAATAATAACTATGTTTCCTGCACATGCAATTAACTTGAGCTCATCATCTATCTTATTCTAACACTCAGTCGAAACCTCTATTAAGTATAGTAAACCTTAAGGGAGCTAGTCCCTTGCTGCCCTCTGTGCTGCCCCCCTTTTGTTAGCTGACCTGTTTCTATTGTCTTTATTTATAACTTCATGCTGAATGCCTTTTATACATTTACTGTTTCCAACCCTAGTGTTGCAACCTGCTTGTTTCCCACACACACCCATACCACGATCACCATCAGTTTAAAATATAGGCATTTCAAACCAATGGCCTTCTCATAACCGATTCTGCAAGAGCCTCACCCTCCCCAGAGAGATGTACCCCATCCCTTTGCATACATATCATGTTTGCCATAAAAGTTGTTTTCCAGTTGTCAATGAATGGGATTGGCAAGTTCCTTGCAGTCTCTGTCTAGGCCAGCAATATTAACACCAATTGCCCTAGACAACCATTCATTTCCTACTCCCCCTACTAGGCAAGATGCAACATATGATTTGGGATCCCTCCCTTAGACTTAAAATGAAATCTAAAGCTGACCTGTACTTATCTAGCAGCTCTCTCTCCTACCCTTCCAATATCATTTCCACCACACTGAGACAGATAATGGGCTTGTTCCCTTACCTTACATGATTATTATCCAGCCTGTATGACAATGTCCCCCACACCACTCCAGGGAAGCACACTCTATCACATCATCTTCCTTATTCCTTTACAAAAAGCAGCGGTCAATATATACTTACCTGAGAGGTTGACCAACCACAAGCATGCGCTTATACCTTTCATTACAGGGGCAGTAGTACCCTTAACCTTCACAGGCCCACTGAAGAACAATTCAATCCTGGAGAACAAGAAGCGATTTCCTTCCTTCAGATCTTCACTCTTAACATTCCTTACGCTGATGCGCCTCCCATTACTGTGAACAACTCGCCAACTTTGCAGCGGTGCTGGGCAGCACCTCAACTGCCGGTAGCTGTTGCAAACCCCTGTCCCCAACTACAAGCCTCCTCACAGCGAGAGACAGACGTCACCTCACTGCTAGAAGTCTCATTCCCACAACTCCAGCCACCTCACACTCTCATCCCAGACCCATTGATGGGACCCATCAGCCCCCAATCGTCCTCCTGGAGAAGCAAGACCTCCTCTTCAACTCTCCAACCTCAGTTTTTAAAACACAGCAAAGAAGCAACCATGCTTTGTAACCGTCCACGCTAATCCCCAAAGTCAGCTGCAGAGGACTGTGACCTCGACGTGTACGACTTACCACTGACAGGGGAAGGGGTACAAAAGATGAAGTAAAGGGTGTGATAAAAAGAAAAAGGTAGCTTACGAGAGGTTTTTACAAAGCAGAAGGTTAAAATAAGATGCAGGTATATGGAGAGTAAAAGAAATGGTAGATAGTGTGGAGGATGCAAAAGGAGAGCAGATGAAAAGAGTGGGAGAGGCACTGTGAAGAAATTTTAATGAAAATAAGAAAATTAATTGGAGTGATTATAAACAAGATTAAGAAAGCCAAGGGAAAGTATGGATTTTGTCACGTTAAAAACAAGTAGGGAGTAAGTAATGGGGAGAGGGAGGTATTAGGTAGATGGCGAGAATATTTTGAGGGGAACTTTTAATGGTTGAGGAAAAAGGAGGCGGTAATTTCATGCACGGCCAGGGAGGTATACCATCTTTAGTAGTGAAGAACGAGCAGAATGTAAGTGTGGTGGAGGTACGTGAGCATTACGTAGAATGAAAGGGGTAAAGCAGCTGGAATGATGGGAATCATGACAGAAAGTTAAAAGCAGGGGGGGATATATTTTGGAGTGGGGTTGTACTTTTGTTTAATACAATGTATGAAAGAGGGAAGGTACCTAGGGATTGCGGAGAGCATGTATAGTCCCCGTTTAATAAAAAGGAAGGGTACAAAAGAGATTGTAAAAAATTATAGAGTAATAAGATTACTGAGTATACCAGGAAAAGTATACGGTAGGGTTATAAGTGAAAAATTAGAGTTAAGACAGAATTTAGAATGCGGATGACAAGGAGGCTTGCAGAGTGGGTAGGGGATGTGTGTAGATCAAGTGTTTACATTGAAGCATATATGTGAACAGTATTTCTAGATAATGGTAGGAAGTTTTTATTGCATTTATGATTTAGAAAAGCATATGATTACAGTGGATAGAGGAGGCAATGTGGTAACGTTGCAAGTAATGGAATAGTGGTAAGTTACTAAATCTGTAAAGAGCTTTTATGAGGATAGTAAGGCTTAGGTTAGAGTGTGTAGAATAGAGCGAGACTACTTCCCGTAAAAGTAATCTTAGACAGGGATACATGTATGTCACCATGGTTGTAGTTAATAAATTTAAAGATTGGTTGTAAAAGACGTAAATGCTATTGTGTTCGGGAAGGGGTGGGATTAAAATTATGGAATCAAAGTTCAAAATGGAATGACACAGTTACTTTTGTGCTGATGTTACTGTGCTTATGGGAGATCTAAAGAAAATTGCAAAGGTTAGAGGATGAGTTTGAGAACTGTGGTGTAACGGTAGAAAGTTATACAGTGAACATAGAAAAGATAAGGTTATATTGTATCAAATGTTTAGAAAAGAAAAAATTGATATCAAAATTGGGGGGAGAGTATGAAGAAGTGAATGTTTTCAGATACTTGGGAGTTGACGTGTCGGCCGGATGGATTTAAGAAGGATGAGGTTAATCATAGAATTGATAGGGAAAAAAGGTGAGTGGGTGCTTGAGGTAATATGTGGTAGCTCAAAAAACGTATCTATGGAGGACAAAGAAGGGAATTGTATGTACCACACTCTTATATGGATGTGAAGTTTGGTGGTAAATGCAGCAGGCGAGGAGACGGTTGAGGCGTGAGATTCCTGTCTAAGGGCAATGTGTGGTGTCAATATTATGCAGAAAATTCGGAGTGTGGAACATTAGGAAGGTGTGGAGTTAATAAAAACATTAGTCAAGGGCAGAAGAGGGGTTGTTGAAGGTGGTTGGTCATTTAGAGAGAATGATCAAGTAGAATGACCCTGGAAAGCATACAAATCTATAGGGGAAGGAAAGAGGGGAGGGGTCCGTCTCTAGAAAGGTTGGAAAAGAGGGTTAAAGGAGGTTGTTTGTTGGGGCGAGGGGCTTACAGACTTCCAGCAAGCGTGCATGAGCGTGTTAGATAGGAATAATGAGACGAAATACTTGGACCCTGACGATCTGTTGGAGTGTGAGCAGGGTAAATAATTAGTGAAGGGATTCAGGAAAACGGTTTATCTTCATATAGCGGACTTGAGTCCTGGAAATGGGGAATGTACATGCCTGCACTTTAAAGAGGGGTTTGTATATTGGCAGTTTGTAAGGATATGTTGTGTATCTTTAAACGTATATGCTTCTAACTGTGTATTGTGAGCACTCTGCAAAAGCAGTGATAATGTGTGGAGGTGTGGTGCCAAGTGTTTGAATGAGTGATGAAAGTAAATTCCTTTTGGGGATTTTCTTTCTTTTTTGTGGTCACCCATGCCTCGTGAGGAGACGGCCGACTTGTTGAAAAGATATATATATATAATATAAATATATAATATAAATATATATAAATAATAAAATATATATATTATATATATATTATAAATATATATATATATAAAATATATAAAAAATATATATCTATACATATATATATATAATAAATAAAATATATATATATATAATATTATATAATA
>NC_069441.1:33520766-33523150 GCF_026875155.1 Cherax quadricarinatus
AATATATATATATATAAATCATACAAAATATAAATATAAATGTTGTGTGTGTGTAGTGCGATGACAAAACATATGATTGCTGATGATTAGATGAAAGAAGTCTGGATGTCCTGGACCTAAAGCGAAAACAAACGGAAAGGGGGGTATGGAGTTTCGTGGGGGGAATTAAATGTGTTAAATCTGGAGTATCTGAGAGAGTTATAGAGCAACTGAAAGGGGTAGCAATGTTAAGGATCAGTTTAGGAAGGAGTAAAGAGAATATGAATGCGTAAATTCAAGAATTAATCCGGGGATAATAAAAAAAAAAAAAAAAATATATATATATATATATATATTCTTTCTTTCTTTTGTTATTAGCACATCGACCGATTCCCACAAAGGCTGGGTGGCGCGAAAAAGTGAAAATTTCATCATTCACTCCATCACTGTCTTGTCAGAAGGGTGCTTTACACTACAGTTATAAAACTGCAACATTAACACCCCTCCTTCAGAGTGCAGGCACTGTACTTTCCATCTCCAGGACTCAAGTCCGGCCTGACGGTATCCCTGAATCCCTTCATAAATGTTACATTGCTCACACTCCAACAGCACGTCAAATATTTATACACTCTCGAAATCATTCTACTTTTTTCCAACCTCTCTACATGTCTGAACCACCTCAACAGCCTCTCCTCAGCCCTGTGGATAATAATTTTGGTAATCCCACACCTCCTTCTAATTTCCACCACACATTGCCCTCAGAGATGACATCTCCACTGCCTCCAGCCTTCTCCTTGTTGCAACAGTCACCACCCATGCTTCACACCCATATATGACTGTTGGTATGACTAAACTCTCATACATTCCCCTCTTTGATTCCACGGACAAAGTTCTTTGTCTTCACAGACTCCTAAGTGCACCACTCACCCTTTTCCCCTCATCAATTCTATGATTCACCTCATCCTTCATAGAACCATCTGTTGACACGTCCACTCCAAAATATCTGAACACATTCACCTCCTCCATACTCTCTCCCTCCAATCTGATATCCAATCTTCCATCACCTAATCTTTTTGTTATCCTCGTCACCTTACTCTTCCCTATATTCACATTTAATTTCCTTCTTTTACGTTCCCTACCAAACTCATCCACCAACCTCTTCAACTACTCTTCTGAATCTCCCAGAAGCACTCATCAGCAAAAAGCAGCTGTGACAACTCCCACTTTGTGTTAGATTCTTTATCTTTTAACCCCACACCTTTTGCCAAGATCCGCGCATTCACTTCTTTTACAATCCCATCTTTAAATATATTGAACATTAATGGTGACAACACACATCCTTGTCTAAGACCTACTTTTACTGGGAAATAATCTCCCTCTCTCCTACATACTCTAACCTGAGCCTCACTATCTTTGTTAAAACTCTTCACTGCTTTCAGTAACCTACCTCCTATTCCATACACCTGCAACATCTGCCACATTGCCCCCCTATCTACCCTGTCATACGTCTTTTCCAAATTCATAAATGCCACAAAACTTCTTTAGCCTTATCTGAATACTGTTAAGCTATATGTTTCACTGTAAACACTTTGTTTACACACCCTCTACCTTTCCTAAAGCCTCCTTGTTCATCTGCTATCCTACTCTCCCTCTCACTCTTAAGTCTTTCAATAACAACTCTACCATACACTTTACCAGGTATACTCAACAGACTTATTCCCCTATAATTTTTGCACTCTCTTTTGTCCCTTTTGCCTTTATACAAAGGAACTATGCATGCTCTCTGCCAATCCCTAGGTACCTTACCCTCTTCCATACATTTATTAAATATAAGCACCAGCCGCTCCAAAACCATATCCCCACATGCTTTTAACATTTCTATCTTCATCCCGTCAATACCAGATGCTTTACCCCCTTTCATTCTACCCACTACATCATGAACCTCCCCCACACTCACAAGTGGTTCTTCCTCACTCCTAAATGATGTTATTCCTCCTTGCCCTATACACCAAATTACAGCTTCCCTATCTTCACCAACATTTAACAATTCCTCAAAATATTCCCTCCATCTTCCCGATACCTCTAACTCTCCATTTAATAGCTCTCCTCTCCTATTTTTACTGCAAATCCATTCATTCCCTAGGCTTCTTCAACTTATTAATCTCACTCCAAAACATTTTTTATTTTCAACAAAATTCGTTGATAACATCTAATCCACTCTCTCCTTTGCTCTCTTTTTACACTGCTTCATCACTTTCTTAATTTCTCTCTTTCTCTCCATATATGCTTCCCTCTTGTATCACTTTACTTTGTAAAATCCTCTATATGCTAGCTTTTTTTCCCTTATACTTCTTGCATCATCATTCCACCAATCGCTCTTTTCCCCCCCACTCCTTTCCCGTAAA
>NC_069441.1:33523650-33553981 GCF_026875155.1 Cherax quadricarinatus
TCCAAAACCCAAAAAAAACCCCCCAAAAACCCCCTGAAAGCTAAGTCCTTGGATACTGCACAAGGGGCTAGACCCAATTTTCCACAAAAATGACAATTATTGCATGTGAAGCCCGTTTGTTTGACTACCACAGACTACACACAGCTTCATAATGATTAAATGGCTGATTTACTGCAATTCTACAGCAACCTCTTGAAAATTCTTAATAACCTGTGGGTAGTGCACAACGAAACCCGTTTGAAACCAGTCCAGGGTTCGAACCATTAAAGGGTTCGGACCAGTCAAGGGTTCGACCAGTCAAGGGTTTCGGACCAGCTATCTAGATCTGTTTCGGGTGGTCACTTATTTAAACCATACTGTCGGTGATTGAGCTAACACATGAAGGATCTACTGGAAATTTCTACCCGAGTAATATGTGATTTGATTAATACAAAGTAAACTTGCGTGTTAAAGACCCGGGTGACTGCTGGCACTTCTACAATGACGAAGGGTCGACCCCCCCACCCTTGTTTATAAATCGCTGAAATCTACTTTTCTATTTTTTTTTTCCGTCTCCACCACAATAAATGCTATATTATCACTATAGTTGACTGGTGCAAATTTTGGAGGAAGGACGCTTTTTCTGTAGTAATAATTGCTTCTCGTTGTGTATATTGCGACCGCTGGTAACTACAGGTTATATGAAATTACATGTAAGAAAATTATATAAATTTTAAATGTACATTAATACAAACCTATAGCCAGCCTTGGCTTATCAAAATTAATATTATACAAATTAATAAATCCTTGCCAGAATTTGGCATAGCAAATTTAATATTATACACATTAATATTAGTTACACTTGGCTTATCAATTACACATGCACTGATATAAATCTTGGCCAGAATTATCTTATCAAATTAATATTATACAAATACATTAATATAAATCCTAGCCACTTTGGCTTTGCAAAATTAATATACACATTAATATAATTAGCTACACTTGGGCTTGTCAGTTACACATCAGTTATACACATTAATATAATCTTAGCACACACTTGACTTATCCAAATTTAATATTTTAATAATTATAATCCATACACATTAAGTAAATTTTGAACTTAACATCCACCTCCTTCTGTCATTTCACATATAATTATTAAGTAATTAACTAATTAATGACTTCACTAATTACCTCCGGTTCAAGAAGGACCAACGGGCAAATTAAATTTGGAAAATTGCATTTATCTGGGAAAGTATCTTATATACATAACAGTAAATGAAAAGTAATTATTATTTTTTCACTAGACATGTAGGAATTTGGGACACCTAGGTCGCAAAAAATGTCCCCCTTCGATACCTACCACTTTCATATCCAAAAGTTGCCTGGACCCATTAATTACAAAAGAAAAATACATCACCAGGAATGCTGGGAAATATATAAATTTGTGGACTGTATATTAAAAAAAATAAATGATTTATACATATATATATATTTATATAAATATATAATATATAAATATATATATATATATATAAATATATAAAATATATAATATATATATATATATATACATTTATACAACAAAGGAGGAAAAATATCTTTACCATAACACTCACCAATTTGACTGAGATTAATGTGTATCATACTCAGAATACCTCACTGTCTATCTATGAAAATAACAACTGGCCAGAGATAAACATAACAGATTTATTTTAGGTTCCTGGAGCTGTCTTGTCCAGTCGCCTGATATCTCAAGTTATGCAGGAATGCACATCCAACAATTTTGCCTCCTATTTGAGAGGTGTCAACCCAATTTTAGCCTCTAGAGCACGAAAAATTCTTCCCATTATACACAACGTGTTATTCAATTCAAACAAAATGGCGACTCCCATCTTTTAAAAATACACTTTTATTAAATACAATATAGGGCATCTATTTACCTATAAATTACCGTATTTCCGGAAAATATACAGTATTTTCCACCGTTAGCATTCTATACCCCTCTAAGAAAGCCTGATCCCACCTCCTCCCATACAAATCTCTGTTACGACACATCGTACGATAGAACGTTACCGCAAGAACCTTCCTTTGCTCTTCACTATCCCCTCTCCCCCTCATCACCCACAACATATATATATATAATCTACCATGATATAATCTAAAGTTCTTATGACACTCTCGTCTAACCCACCCATATCTAGACTTAAAGCACGCAGAACCGACAGCCCACAGCCACCCACCCTCTGTACCAACCTACTTAACCAGCACCTAACCTCCTCTAGCCCTTCACAAAAGTAAACTACATGGAACGCAGTCTCATCCCCTCCACAGATACCACAACCTCCACCCTCTACAACCTGTCTGTTTCGTAATATCTCACCCGATGGAAGGATCCCATGCAGAAAACGAAACATCACCTCACACGCCCGAGGGTTTAACTTCATTTTACTAAATCTAAACCAAATACTCTTTCACACATACATGGGGAACAAACCCTCAACTGGGACAACGGAGCTACCTACAAGCAACCTACACAAATCCCTAATACGAACCTTTCTCAGTTCCCTAACCAACATCACAGCCCTCAATACGATTTCGCATTTCCTCAACTCCATTCCTCGATACCACATACCCAGCTTCTCGTGTATCCTTCCCAACTGCCCCGCGTTCACACCCTCATGCAACACTTCCCATTTAATAAACACACACTTAGCCCTCTGTCTCAAATCCATCAACCCCAACCCACCCTGACGTACAGGTAAGATTACATCTTCTCTCCTCAACCAATCACAATGTGAACCCCACAAAAATTTGTACACCCGTCTTAGAATTTCCGCAATCGCTGTCCCTGTAATTGGGAACACAGCTGCGACATGCCAAATCTTACTCTCTCCAGGTAAACTCCAGGTAATCACTCGCTGTATAAGAGTTAGGTGCTGGGGTCGCAAAACACCTATATGCCCCACGCTCCTTTCCACTAACCTATCCAAGTTTTCCACCCGCGCTGCAACCATGTCATCCCTATAAATAATACCACAAATCTGTAACGATACCTCCCATTCATTAACAACATTACATCTCCCCCCACCCCCCTAACCCAAGAACCCAACCCCATGCACCTTGACTTCGCACTATTTACCTGCATACCCGTGGCACTTCCAAATAATTGCACAACCTCGTCCAACGCTCCCACTGACATCCCTTCATGAATGAGAACAGTGGTGTCGTCAACATATCCAATTAAACCCGGCCAAGCCCTCCCACCCCTCACACTTCCCTCACCAGGAGTACATAAGCTATGGTCAACCATTCTATAAAAGGGGTCCTGGAAACACGCAAACAGTATTTGGGACATGGGGCATCCCCATTGCAATCTCCCTCCCCATACATCCATTAATCTGTATCCTCATTTTTGCCCCCTTGTACAACATATTTACCCACTCGACTATTTCCTCCCCAAAACCCTGTCTCCTAAGTATAACCTGCAAAGCTCCCCTTTCCACTCTATCATATGCTCCCTGCCAATCTAGAGCCAACAAAGCTGCCCCTTCACCCCCACCCTTAGCTTCCACAAAACTTTGCAGTATCCCATGTCCTTCAATCATCGACCTTCCCGACAACCCAAACTGAGATTTTGACACCACCCTCCCCACAACACATTTGAACCTATTACCTAAAATTTTAGCTAAAACCTTATAGTCTGCACACATCAGCGATATGGCTCGGTACTCCCGTAGGGTGGACTGCTCCTTGCCCTTCGGGACCAACACTACAACCGCTGTAGCCTGCTTCTCCCCCAACTTACCCTTCTCCTTCATACGATTAAATAACCTAACCATAAATCCCCGTATTAACGTCCTATGTTGTAAATAAAATTCTACCGGGAGACCGTCAATACCCGGAGCTTTCTCTTTCCTCATTCCTCTTAACGCATTCTCTATTTTCTCTGCCGTAATAGTCCCACCTAAAGCCTTTCTATCACTATTTCCTAAATTACATGTCACATACGTACACACCTTGTCTAACGCCACGTCACCCCCCCCCCCCCACTTTTCCAGTACTTCTTGCACCAAGCCTCCGCATACGCACACATCCCCATCGTGGTTCGTATCTCCTGCCCTAATCTATAATTCCCAACCATCTCCGTTACCTCTAAACATGGGATCGCTGTCACCGCCTGCCTTTGCTTTTGATGCCGCAAAACACACGCTGATGGCTTATCGCCCCAAAGCACTTCTTCCACCTCTGCCTACACCCTTACAGCTTGAAACCTTTCATTTTGCAACACCCTCAACCTCCCCTTTATTTCAGCTATTTCATCCATAGGAAAATTATTCCCACCCACACCCCCGCCCATAGCAACCTCTTAACCTATCCTCTAAATAGTTAACCAATCCATATTTTAAATTATTAATACGTTTTCCTTCTCTCATATAAAACTTTCTAATCCTTTCCTTTGCAACAAAATCCCACTATGTTATGTCACAATGTCATCCACTCCCTGTTCTTCCACACTAAGCTCCCTCCATAGGGCTGAAAACCCCTCCAACCACTCCTCATCACCTAACACACATATTTAATTTCCAATAACTTCTATATATGTCCACGAGCATCCCCCACGCAACCTCCACCACCACTGCCCTGTGATCTGACATTGTAGCCTCCACAGTACTGAAAGATGTCACATCCACTCCCTGAGAAAGATACACTCTATCTAGTTTCCCACACCGCCCCCCAAAGGCATCACGTAACCTAACATCCCTTAATAAATCCCTAAGAGCCACAGACATATATCCAACCCCTTTTGGGTCCACATCAGCCACCCTGATTACACTATTCCAGTCCCCACCAACTATTGCCACCTCTGGCAGTGCACTTAAGAAAAACACAAGATCCTCACACACAAAATCATTCTTTACCTGTATGTTATTTTCTGCCGGTGCATACACACTCACAAAAGACATGCTTACCCATCCACCACCCATCTACATGCAACACCCTCCCTCCCCCTCCCCCCTCGCTTCTCTGCAAAACAAACGGGCTCGTCTCCCTTATTAAAATTCCCACTCCACCTTTTAGATGGGGAAATGGCAGGGTAATTACTCGAAATCCTGCCACCTCCAACACCCTACCCTCTTTAAAATTGTGCTCCTGCAGGAACACAACATCCACTCTAGATTTATTCAGGAAATTACGAAACCAATCTCTCTTCATACCACTACATAACCCATTATCATTTACAGACATACACCTAAGGCCTATTAAAGTTTCTACCCCTGCTTCCTCTCATCACTCTTTACATCAGAGCTCGAATTTAAGTTTGACACCTTCAGAGTGCTCTCTTCCCCCCCCCCTTCTTCCGGTGCCTCCTATCATGGCTACCACCACCTACACCACTACCTTCACACTTCACCTCAGTCTGTTTCCCAGGCCTTTGTGCAGGTGTTAAGACGTCATCAGAATCTGATGTAGCCGCCTTCTTTCTCGTGACCGTCATGTTACACATTTCTTGGTCAGATGTTGCCTCTCGATGAACCTCCACCTCCACCTGAGAATGGTTTAATGATTCAACGGACGACTCCAAAACACCATCACGTCCCAACATATCACGTCTTCGACTTTCTTGCAGCGACGACTCTCCGATGACACCACGCTCAGATGTAACGTCCCTCTCAGGCGGTGACAAAGTCTTCAACACCTCCACCAATTCCTCCTCAATCTCAAGAACCTTCTCCTGTAATTGCTGCTCCTCCTTATCCACAGGAGACGACACCTGATCAGGCAGCTGGGGGCGGGACTCCAACTCACCGCCAGTCCTGTGTGCCTGATCCACTATCTCGCTCCACTAGACACCACGCCCTCCATCCGATGTTTGTTCCTCACCTGCCACCTTTGAAGCAGGGGCTGCGACGTCCACCACAGGTCCAGGCACACGTCTTCGCTTGTCACAGGTCGCCGTTATGTGATCATACTCACCACGTAGGCGGCACGTACGACGTTGCCCTGGATACATAACCATTACCTGCGTCCTGAAATCTTGTAGATACACATAGGACGGTATTGGGTGCCTCAAAGTCATTTTGAGGTTGAAAGAACCCTCTGGCAGACCAGCATAGGCGCCTGCCGCCCACGTACCATGTTGAGCATAATGCACCGTCCCATACGTCTCAAAAACTTTCCTGATATCCTCCTCGTCCGCCTCAAAGGGAACGTTGCGTAACTTAATCCACGTATAATGCCGTGAAACATCTATCATTCTTACACTGACAGCTGGTGTGACGCTTAGACTTACGCCCTGAAACCTGGTGACTAACGATTCATAAACCGTTGCTGATACCAGTTTGACGAAAATTCTTTGGCCTCCATTTAATGCTACACCATAGAAGTCACTATCTTGTATGCCGTATGTCTCCCGGATGATCTTTGGCAATAAGACTTGCGCAGAACTGGGCATTATCGTTCCTTTAAGTAGCTCAATGCCTACAGTATTTATCCGGCGTCTCAGACTAACCGCCATCTTGACAATCACAGTGCACCTATATCGTTAGCAGAGGCGTGACAGCACCACTTCACACCACTGCAGCCAGGTAACTGACAAGGGAGATCGCCTACAAACAGCGGAAGGGTGCAGAGCACAACCGCACTCTACCGTGGTCAGGCAGCGAATGGGGGTGTGTACATGCGCCGAATAAAGGTTATGTACTCTTTGCATGCCACAACAGGTATGGTAAGATTGTGGACAGTGGAGTCAGAGTGCACATGCTGTGGATTCCATCTCACATTGGTCTTCAGATACATGATAGAACTGATAAACTGGCTAAGCTGTATGCTTTCAAAGAGGTGATAGATTGCAATCTTGGGTTATCAGTTAGCAGTTTGAGAACAATAATACGAAAAGAACTTCAATTGAACTTTATTGTCTTAAGACTCAGGGAGATTGACACAAGTCAGTCCATCTATCATCATTCTATCATACAGGAGGAGCCACATGTCTATGGTGCATCCAACAAGATAAGCCGACTCTTGGATGTCACTACCGCCCGGCTCCGGCTGGGTTACAAGTATCTTTGGCAGGTTAAATCACCACCACCAGATGTAGACCAAATGAAATGTAAACTTTGTCAGATGGACTATTGTCACACCCTGCGTCATTATGTACTGGAGTGCGATAAAATTAATGGATTTAGAGACAACTCACTCAGAAATGTTCTAGATATGTCAAAATATTTTATCCACAGTGGTATATTACAGACCATTCTGGAAAAATACCGTGACTAAATAAAGCATTACCAAGTGTGTGTGTGTGTGTGTGTGTGTGTGTGTGTGTGTGTGTGTGTGTGTGTGTGTGTGTGTGTGTACTCACGTAATTGTACCACCTAATTGTGGTTGCAGGGGTCGAGACTCAGCTCCTGGCCCCCGCCTCTTCACTGAGTGCTACTAGGTCCACTCTCTCCCTGCTCCATGAGTTTTATCATACCTCATCTTAAAGCTATGTATGGTTCTTGCCTCCACTACCTCACTTGCTAGGATATTTCACTTCCTGACTTCTCTGTAACTGAAGAAATACTTCCTAACGTCCCTTTGACTCATCTGGGTCTTCAACTTCCAATTGTGACCCCTTGTTTCTGTGTTTCATCCCTGGAACATCCTGTCTCTGTCCGCCTTGTCTATTCCACACAGTATTTTGTATGTCGTTATCATGTCTCCCTTAACCCTTCTGTCCTCTACTGTCGTCAGGCCGATTTCCCTTAGCCTTTCTGGAACTAACCTTGTCGCAAACCTTTGCAATTTCTCTAATTTCTTGACGTGCTTGATCAAGTGTGGGTTCTAAACAGGTGCTGCATACTCTAGTATTGGCCTGACGTACACGGTGCACAGTGTCGTTTGTGTGTGTGTGTGTGGGACCCAATAGTTAATATTTGCACCAATAATTCATTACACCTGTGACCGGGTGTGGACGTGTGAATTGCTCATTACTCTAAAATTTGTTAATGATTGTAGCCATGTATGAACGTAAGGAAGTAAATTTACTTACTTACATGATTCATTATCTTTGTAACTTATGAGTTCATTACCTTTGTACCTTGTTCAACCATCAGAACTTTGGGATCCAGTCCCTGGACCCATTATGTACCTCTGTAATCTTTTGACTACCGCCCACAGGATGTGTATGGGGTGCATAATAAACGTATTAAACATATTAAACTAACTTAGACAAGGATGTGTGATGTCACCATGGTTGTTCAATATATTTATAGACGGGGTCGTAAGAGAAGTGAATACTCGGGTGTTGGCAAGAGGTGTGGGGTTAAAAGATAAACAATGTAACACAATGTGGGAGTTGTCACATTTGCTCTTTGCTGATGACTCTGTGCGTTAGGGAGATTCTGAAGAGAAGTTGCAGAGGTTGGTGGATTAGTTTGGTAGGAAATGTAAAAGAAGGAAATTAAAAGTGAATATAGGAAAGAGTAAGGTAATGAGGATAACAAAAAAATTAGGTAACGGAAGATTGGATATCGGATTGAGGGAGAGAGTATGGAGGAGGTGAATGTATTCAGACATTTAGTAATGGACGTGTCAGCAGATAGTCTATGAAATTTGAAGTGAATCATAGAATTGATGAAGGGATAAAGATGAGTGATGCACTTAGGAGTCTGTGGAGACAGAACTTTGTCCATGGAAGCAAAGAGGGGAATGTGTGAGAATGTAGTTATACAAATGCTCTTATATGGGTGTGAAGGATGGGTGGTGAACGTTGCAACAAGAAGGCTGGAGGCAGTGGAGATGTCATGTCTGAGGGCAATGTGTGGTGTAAATATAATGCAGAGTGCTGAAGAAGGGTTGCTGAGGTTGTTTGGGCATGTAGAGAGTATGGAAGGAAATAGAATGACTTCGAGTGTATAAATCTATAGTGGAGGGAAAGTGGAGTAGGGGTCGACCTAGGAAGGGTTGGAGGAAGGGGTTAAAGGAGGTATTGTGTGAGAGAGGCTTGGACTTCCAGCAAGCATGCATGAGTGTGTTAGATAGGAGTGAATGGAGGCAAATGGTTTTTAGGACTTGACGTACTGTTGGAGTGTAAGCAAGGTAACATTTATGACGGGATTCAGGATAACCGGCAGGCTGTACGTGAGTCCTGGAGATGGGAAGTACAGTGTCTGCACTCTGAAGGACGGGAGTTAATGTTGCAGTTTTATAACTGAAGTGTAGGCATGCCTCTGGCAATACAGTGATGGAGTGAATGATGATTAAAGTTTTTCTTTTTCGGGCCACTGTGCCTTGGTGGGAGACCGCTGACGTGTTAATGAAAAAAATTAATTAGCTACTGTTAAAAGTAGGTCTTAGACAAGGATGTGTGATGTCACCGTGGTTGTTTAATATATTTATAGATGGGGTTGTAAGAGAAGTAAATGCGAGGGTCTTGGCAAGAGGCGTGGAGTTAAAAGATAAAGAATCACACATAAAGTGGGAGTTTTCACAGTTGCTCTTTGCTGATGACACTGTGCTCTTGGGAGATTCTGAAGAGAAGTTGCAGAGATTGGTGGATGAATTTGGTAGGGTATGCAAAAGAAGAAAATTAAAAGTGAATACAGGAAAGAGTAAGGTTATTAGGATAACAAAAAGATTAGGTGATGAAAGATTGGATATCAGATTGGAGGGAGAGAGTATGGAGGAGGTGAATGTATTCAGATATTTGGGAGTGGACGTGTCAGCGGATGGGTCTATGAAAGATGAGGTGAATCATAGAATTGATGAGGGGAAAAGGGTGAGTGGTGCACTTAGAAATCTGTGGAGACAAAGAACTTTGTCCTTGGAGGCAAAGAGGGTAATGTATGAGAGTATAGTTTTACCAACGCTCTTATATGGGTGTGAAGCGTGGGTGATGAATGTTGCAGCGAGGAGAAGGCTGGAGGCAGTGGAGATGTCATGTCTGAGGGCAATGTGTGGTGTGAATATAATGCAGAGAATTCGTAGTTTGGAAGTTAGGAGGAGGTGCGGGATTACCAAAACTGTTGTCCAGAGGGCTGAGAAAGGGTTGTTGAGGTGGTTCGGACATGTAGAGAGAATGGAGCGAAACAGAATGACTTCAAGAGTGTATCAGTCTGTAGTGGAAGGAAGGCGGGGTAGGGGTCGGCCTAGGAAAGGTTGCAGTGAGGGGTAAAGGAGGTTTTGTGTGCGAGGGGCTTGGACTTCCAGCAGGCATGCGTGAGCGTGTTTGATAGGAGTGAATGGAGACAAATGGTTTTTAATACTTGACATGCTGTTGGAGTGTGAGCAAAGTAACATTTATGAAGGGGTTCAGGGAAACCGGCAGGCCGGACTTGAGTCCTGGAGATGGGAAGTACAGTGCCTGCACTCTGAAGGAGGGGTGTTAATGTTGCAGTTTAAAAACTGTAGTGTAAAGCACCCTTCTGGCAAGACAGTGATGGAGTGAATGATGGTGAAAGTTTTTCTTTTTCGGGCCACCCTGCCTTGGTGGGAATCGGCCAGTGTGATAATAATAATAATAATAATAATAATAATAATAATAATAATAATAATAATAATAATAATAATAATAATAATAATAATAATAATAAAGGCAAACTTCCCAGTTATAAATGTGGAAAAACTACTGGAGTTTTTCAATATTCGTGAATCTGGTGAATGTAATAAAAACTTCTTGATAGACATATGTAACTATAAAATACCCAAAGAAATTTATACATGGCAAATTTCCCATAACATTTTAAATGATGTTATTCTGTTGCTGGAAGGAATAAAATGAATTTTAGAAATAATAATTTACTTTACGTTTTTGTTGCTTAAAAAACTACCATTCACAATTAAAGTTAAATAGAAATATAACCCAGTCAGGTCAATATGGCAACTATCTCAGACAACATTCCATCCCCCTGAGTAGCTACGTCACCGACATAGAAGCACAGTCTGAAACCAGCCTTTATTATCTTAAGATAAACACCACTAGTACTGTTACATCTAACTCCCAGCACACCAAACACCTTACATACTTCCATCATTTTAGAGAAATGAAACAACTTACCTTATAGAATGCAATTTTCCCCATTTTGATAAAGTCACAAGCGTCTCAAACACAGGCTTAACAACCTCTGCTTTATAAGTGCAGCGCTGTATGACCCTAGTAGGTTTAGCGCTTCCTTGTGAATATAATAATAATAGTTTGCCTTTAAAAGTCTTAATCCACTCGTGTTCGACTTACAGGAACTGCGACAATACACCTGTCCTCCTCCCTACCTGCCTACCTCCCTCCTTATATACCTACTTAAGAATTAGAAAGATATCACAGGTCTCCTACCTACCTACCTACCTACCTACCTGCCTCCCTCCCTAAATTACTCCCTTTCTACCTACCTCCCTTCTTACTTCTCTCGCTACTTTCCTTCTTACAAGACTAACAAGGATATTCAAGCCTCCTCCCTACCTCCCTACCTAGATGATAAATTAGACACATGTGCAACTCTTGGGTATCTTTATTGAGGAAACGTTTCACCACACAGTGGCTTCATCAGTCCATACATGTCGGTTCTCTGAACCATTCATCTACAAACCTGTCAGACACTGCAACTTCTTGGGATCTTAATACTTGGGAATTCTTCGCTTGCCTAATTCTTGGGCACGACCTACTTCAACATTGAACAAATGTTACACGACCTATGACTTCTGCACCTCTCCTGCCAACGGTTTATAAGCTCCTTCTCAGCACGTATGCCGTATTCTATTCAAGATTGATGGACTGACCACATCGACTCAAGGTTGAGGGACTGATTACCTCATTCTCCTCCTGTTCTTCAAGATTCTCCTTTGTATGGACTGATGAAGCCACTGTGTGGCGAAACGTTTCCTCAATAAAGATACCCAAGAGTTGCACATGTGTCTAATTTATCAACATGTCGGTTCTCTGAACCATTCATCTACACACCTCCCTACCTACCTGTCTCCCTCTTCAAATTATTATCTTCTTACCTTGAAGAACTGCAACATTTCTCTTATTCTTCTCTCTACCTCCCTTCCCCCTTACCTCTCTCCCTTCCTCTCTTCCCCCTTACCTCTCTTCCTTCCTCTCTTCCCCCTTACCTCTCTCCCTTCCTTCCTACTTACGAGAATAACACGGATACACTAAGCGTCCTACCTACTTACCTACCTACTTACCTACCTACTTAACTAAATTCCTTCCTATTGCTGCAGTTCTTATGAATTGCAACAATACTCCTATCCTCCCTACCTTCCTCTCTTCCTACTTACCAACCCATCTAGTTATCTATCTCCCTCCCTCCTTCCATTACTCAATCTCTCCCTCTTTCCTTCCTTCCTTCCCTACCTTCCTTCCTATTAGTCACACTTTAACAACACATAAAAATCTGTTAGTCACATTGAGGACAAAAATCTGTTAGTCTCATTGAGAACAAAAATTTGTTAGTCTCATTGAGGACAAAAATCTGTTAGTCTCATTTAGGACAAAAATCTGTTAGTCTCATTGAGGACAAAAATCTGTTAGTCACATTGAGGACAAAAATCTGTTAGTCACATTGAGGACAAAAATCTGTTAGTCACATTGAGGACAAAAATCTGTTAGTCACATTGAGGACAAAAATCTGTCTCATTGATGACAAAAATCTGTTAGTCTCACTGATGACAAAAATCTGTTAGTCACATTGAGGACAAAAATCTGTTAGTCACATTGAGGAGAAAAATCTGTTAGTCTCATTGATGACAAAAATCTGTTAGTCACATTGAGGACAAAAATCTGTTAGTCTCATTGATGACAAAAATCTGTTAGTCACATTGATGACAAAAATCTGTTAGTCACATTGAGGACAAAAATCTGTTAGTCACATTGAGGACAAAAATCTGTTAGAAACATTGAGGACAAAAATCTGTTAGTCACATTGAGGACAAAAATCTGTTAGTCACATTGAGGACAAAAATCTGTTAGCCACATTGATGACAAAAATCTGTTAGTCACATTGAGGACAAAAATCTGTTAGTCACATTGAGGACAAAAATCTGTTAGTCACATTGAGGACAAAAATCTGTTAGTCACATTGAGGACAAAAATCTGTTAGTCACATTGGGGACAAAAATCTGTTAGTCACATTGAGGACAAAAATCTGTTAGCCACATTGATGACAAAAATCTGTTAGTCACATTGAGGACAAAAATCTGTTAGTCACATTGAGGACAAAAATCTGTTAGTCACATTGAGGACAAAAATCTGTTAGTCACATTGAGGACAAAAATCTTTTAGTCACATTGAGGACAAAAATCTGTTAGTCACATTGAGGACAAAAATCTGTTAGCCACATTGAGGACAAAAATCTGTTAGTCACATTGAGGACAAAAATCTGTTAGTGACATTGAGGACAAAAATTTGTTAGTCACATTGAGGACAAAAATCTGTTAGTCACATTGAGGACAAAAATCTGTTAGTTACATTGAGGACAAAAATCTGTTAGTCACATTGAGGACAAAAATCCGTTAGTCACATTGAGGACAAAAATCTGTTAGTCACATTGAGGACAAAAATCTGTTAGTCACATTGAGGACAAAAATCTGTTATTCACGTTGAGGACAAAAATCTGTTAGTCTCATTGATGACAAAAATCTGTTAGTCACATTGAGGACAAAAATCTGTTATTCACGTTGAGGACAAAAATCTGTTAGTCTCATTGATGACAAAAATCTGTTAGTCACATTGAGGACAAAAATCTGTTAGTCTCATTGATGACAAAAATCTGTTAGTCACATTGAGGACAAAAATCTGTTAGTCACATTGAGGACAAAAATCTGTTAGTCACGTTGGTGCTTTTGTCAAATAAACAATCTTTTTTTTTTCTTTTTTTTTGTCAAAAATTTTTGAAAAATCAATATGAACACAACGAGAAAATATATATAATACATTTTAAATATTATTAAATAAATTAATTAAGATAATTAATTGAATTATTTAAATTAAATAAATTTAAAGTATGTACAGGAGAATTTACGTGCAAAAAGTACGTTAGATTATGTTAGGTTTCTAAGATAGGTAGGCCAGGTAGGCCAGGTAGGCCTGGTAGACCAGGTAGGCCAGGTAGGCCAGGTAGGCCAGGTAGACCTGGTAGGCCAGGTAGGCCAGGTAGGCCTGGTAGGCCAGGTAGGCCAGGTAGGCCAGGTAGACCTGGTAGACCAGGTAGGCCAGGTAGGCCTGGTAGACCAGGTAGGCCAGGTAGGCCAGGTAGGCCAGGTAGGCCAGGTAGGCCAGGTAGGCCAGGTAGACCTGGTAGACCAGGTAGGCCAGGTAGGCCTGGTAGACCAGGTAGGCCAGGTAGGCCAGGTAGGCCAGGTAGGCCAGGTAGGCCAGGTAGGCCAGGTAGGCCAGGTAGGCCTGGTAGGCCAGGTAGGCCAGGTAGACCTGGTAGGCCTACCTCTCAAGAAAAATTACCTCTCATCTTCAAAAATCAATTTATTTTGCTGTAAAGCATTGTTTGCTAACTAAACTAATTTGAGCTTTGCAAGCAATGTTTACTGTAGTTTTTACCATGAAAATCTTTAATTATGAAAAACCACACAGCTTTATCATAGTCATGAGTGACTTTAAGAAGCTTTACCTGATCCAGAAACATTGTTATGAAAACTCTGGTTTTTGTCTGATACATCACAAACATAACTAACAGCAGACACAGTTATTTATACCAGACTGCAACACATGTTATAACTCACTCTAACTGTCTTTGTTTATATAAAACCTAAATAGAGGCAGACCTGACATCACTTTACATGAAATGTCAACAACTAAAAAAAATTAAAAAACTAGGGTGAGTCACACAGAGAATATGTATATATAATATATATATATATATATATATATATATATATATATATTATATATATATATATATATATATATATATATATATATATATATATATATATATATATATATATCTTGGCTTTAAAGCTTCAGGCTCGAACCTATGAACTCCGACAAGGGAGATGCAAGTGTACCCGACAGTATTGCCGGGCACTAGAATTATGCAAAGTTTTCCGAAAATATTAAAAGATTATGTCTTCCTCCCTTATTCTTCCTCTCTACCTCTCCATTTCCTCTGTAATTTAGTCCTTCTCATTTTATCTGTATGTTAGAAGTGATCATGGTCTCATGACCGAAACGCTTTCTTACGTGTTTTTCTAAACCAACTCGTCGGTATTTATTAACAAGGTATGTACCATGTACCATCCTCCTCAGAATGAATCATACGGCCTATTTTTATATCATCTCAAATTTGCTCATGTCACTTGTTATGCTTTCATCAAGGTCATTAATGTAAATTATGAACAAGAAAGGGCCTAAAACTGATCCTTGTGGAACCCCCCTAGTGACTAATCCCCATTCAGATGTGACCCCCATTAATGGAAACTCTCTGCTTTCTATTGGTAAGCCATGCCTCTATCCATGCTACAACTTTACCTCCTAAACCATGAGCTGCCACTTTTCTTAAGAGTCTCTTGTGAGGTACTCTATCGAAGCCTTTACTGAAATACATATAAACAACATCATATTCTTTATCACTGTCCACTCTCTTAAATATTTTAATGAAGAACGTCAGTAAATTTGTCAGGAAGGAACGACCTCTCGTGAGCCCATGCTAAGATTCTTTAATCAAATTATGCTTTACAAAGTAACGTCTAATAATATCAGCTATAATTGATTCTAATAATTTGCCTACTATAGACATCAGGCTTATTGAACGGTAATTTGACAAATCCAAATGTGGAAGTAGGTCATGCCTAAAGGTTAGGCAAGTGAAGAATTCCCTGTATTAAGAACCCAAGATGCTACTATGTGTGACAGATGAAGATGAATGGTTCAAAGAACCGACTAGTTGATAAATTAGACACATATAAAACACCACAGTACGCTGAGGTCAGTGGTCACGTGTGGTCATACCTGCCTAAGCTCCTGGGAGTTAGCGTGGGCTGTTACCAAGCACCATGGCTTGTTGTAGTGTTTTAGAATCTCAGGTTCAAGTGTTGAAGAAGGAGATTCTACTTCTTCAGGAGGAAAATAGGAGGCTGAAGCTTCGCATAGGTCAAAGACCTGGGAGTGATCATGTCGGAGGATCTCACCTTCAAGGACAATAACATTGTATCAATCGCAGCTGCTAGAAAAATGACAGGATGGATAAGGAAAACCTTCAAAACTAGGGATGCCAAGCCCATGATGACACTCTTCAGGTCGCTTGTTCTATCTAGGCTGGAATATTGCTGCACACTAACAGCACCTTTCAATTGCTGACCTAGAAAATGTACAGAGAACCTTCACAGCGTGCATACCTGGAGTTTACCTGGAGAGAATTTCGGGGGTCAACGCCCCCGCGGCCCGGTCTGTGACCAGGCCTCCTGGTGGATCAGCGCCTGATCAACCAGGCTGTTGCTGCTGGCTGCACGCAAACCAACGTACGAGCCACAGCCCGGCTGATCAGGAACTGACTTTAGGTGCTTGTCCAGTGCCAGCTTGAAGACTGCCAGGGGTCTGTTGGTAATCCCCCTTATGTGTGCTGGGAGGCAGTTCAACAGTCTCGGGCCCCTGACACTTATTGTATGGTCTCTTAACGTGCTAGTGACACCCCTGCTTTTCATTGGGGGGGTGGTGCATCGTCTGCCAAGTCTTTTGCTTTCGTAGTGAGTGATTTTC
This sequence comes from Cherax quadricarinatus, assembly GCF_026875155.1. NCBI lineage: Eukaryota > Metazoa > Arthropoda > Malacostraca > Decapoda > Parastacidae > Cherax > Cherax quadricarinatus. Next base: position 33,540,329 of record NC_069441.1, read on the forward strand.
GTGTGCAAGTTCGGTACTAGTCCCTCTAGGATTTTCCAGGTGTATATAATCATGTATCTCTCCCTCCTGCGTTCCAGGGAATACAGGTTTAGAAACCTCAAGCGCTCCCAGTAATTGAGGTGTTTTATCTCCGTTATGCGTGCCGTGAAAGTTCTCTGTACATTTTCTAGGTCGGCAATTTCACCTGCCTTGAAAGGTGCTGTTAGAGTGCAGCAATATTCCAGCCTAGATAGAACAAGTGACCTGAAGAGTGTCATCATGGGCTTGGCCTCCCTAGTTTTGAAGGTTCTCATTATCCATCCTGTCATTTTTCTAGCAGATGCGATTGATACAATGTTATGGTCCTTGAAGGTGAGATCCTCCGACATAATCACTCCCAGGTCTTTGACGTTGGTGTTTCGCTCTATTTCGTGGCCAGAATTTGTTTTGTACTCTGAAGAAGATTTAATTTCCTCATGTTTACCATATCTGAGTAATTGAAATTTCTCATCGTTGAACTTCATATTGTTTTCTGCAGCCCACTGAAAGATTTGGTTGATGTCCGCCTGGAGCCTTGCAGTGTCTGCAATGGAAGACACTGTCATGCAGATTCGGGTGTCATCTGCAAAGGAAGACACGGTGCTGTGGCTGACATCCTTGTCTATGTCGGATATGAGGATGAGGAACAAGATGGGAGCTAGTACTGTGCCTTGTGGAACAGAGCTTTTCACCGTAGCTGCCTCGGACTTTACTCTGTTGACGACTACTCTCTGTGTTCTGTTAGTGAGGAGGAATTATAGATCCATCGACCGACTTTTCCTGTTATTCCTTTAGCGCGCATTTTGTGCGCTATTACGCCATGGTCACACTTGTCGAAGGCTTTTGCAAAGTCTGTATATATTACATCTGCATTCTTTTTGTCTTCTAGTGCATTTAGGACCTTGTCGTAGTGATCCAGTAGTTGAGACAGACAGGAGCGACCTGTTCTAAACCCATGTTGCCCTGGGTTGTGTAACTGATGGGTTTCTAGATGGGTGGTGATCTTGCTTCTTAGGACCCTTTCAAAGATTTTTATGATATGGGATGTTAGTGCTATTGGTCTGTAGTTCTTTGCTGTTGCTTTACTGCCCCCTTTGTGGAGTGGGGCTATGTCTGTTGTTTTTAGTAACTGAGGGACGACCCCCGTGTCCATGCTCCCTCTCCAAAGGATGGAAAAGGCTCGTGATAGGGCTTCTTGCAGTTCTTGATGAACACAGAGTTCCATGAGTCTGGCCCTGGGGCAGAGTGCATGGGCATGTCATTTATCGCCTGTTCGAAGTCATTTGGCGTCAGGATAACATCGGATAGGCTTGTGTTAATCAAATTTTGTGGCTCTCTCATAAAAAATTAATTTTGATCTTCGACTCTCAGTCTGGTTAGCGGCTTGCTAAAAACTGAGTCATATTGGGACTTGAGTAGCTCACTCATTTCCTTGCTGTCATCTGTGTAGGACCCATCTTGTTTAAGTAGGGGCCCAATACTGGGCGTTGTTCTCGATTTTGATTTGGCATAGGAGAAGAAATACTTTGGGTTTCTTTCGATTTCATTTATAGCTTTTAGTTCTTCCCGCGATTCCTGACTCCTAAAGGATTCTTTTAGCTTAGCAGAGATAAAACACCTCAATTACTGGGAGCGTTTGAAGTTCCTGAACCTGTATTCCCTGGAACGCAGGCGGGAAAGATACATGATTATATACACTTGGAAAATAGTAGAGGGACTAGTACCGAACTTGCATACGACAATCACTCACAACGAAAGCAAAAGACTCGGCAGACGATGCAACATCCCCCCAATGAAAAGCAGGGGTGTCACTAGCACGTTAAGAGACCATACAGTAAGTGCCAGGGGCCCGAGACTGTTCAACTGCCTCCCAGCATACATAAGGGGGATTACCAATAGACCCCTGGCAGTCTTCATGCAGGCACTGGACAAGCACCTAAAGTCGGTACCTGACCAGCCGGGCTGTGGCTCGCACATTGGATTGCGTGCAGCCAGCAGTAACAGCCTGGTTGATCAGCCTCTGATCCACCAGGAGGCTTGGTCACAGACTGGGCCACGGGAGCATTGACCCCCGGAACTCTCTCCAGGTAAACTCCAGCTTGGGAGTGAGTGTGAGAAGGATTTAGCTGGTAAGGAGGGAATGGTCACCAGAAGTGATAGTGGCAGCCACTTTAAGTGGCAAGTGGTTTACAGTTCAGGAAGAAGAAAGATGAGGAGAGTTAATAGAGAAGATGTGAAGGTAGGAAATCGATTCTCTGTTCTCCAAGATGAGTGCACTTCAGTGGTTAGTGAGGTTGAAGGTACCACTGATTCCCCTGCTAATCAAGGTAAGAATATTTTAATAGTAGGCGATTCTCAGGTAAGATATATGGACCGTGCATTTTGTAACAGAGACAGAAAGGTTAGACAGAGAGTGTGTCTTCCTGGAGCTGGTGTTGGCGACATAGTCAGCAGGTTGGATAATATTTTGGCAGGTAATGGGAACAAGCCCATTATCTGTCTTAGTGCTGGGGGTAATGACATTTGGAAGAGCAGGAGAGAGGAGCTGCTGGATAAGTACAGGTCAGCCATAGAAGTAGTTTTGTCTAAGGGAGGGATCCCAGTCATTTGTAGCATCTTGCCTAGAAAGGGAGTGGGCAATGAATGGATGTCTAGGGCAATTGGTATAAATTGCTGGCTAGACAAGTACCGCAAGGAACTTGCAATCCCATTCATTGATAACTGGGACCTATTCTTTGGCAAATGTGATATGTATGCAAGGGATGGGGTTCATCTCTCTGGGGATGGAGTGGTTGCATTATCCAATTCGGTAACTGATGACTTGTCTAGAAATTTAAACTGATAGATTATAGAGGTATGGGTGTTTGTGGGAAACAATCAGGCTGCAGCATTAGGGTTAAAAACAGCAGTTATTACTGGGATACCTCAATGATATGTTTAAAAGACAATATTCAAAATAAAGTTGCTAGTAATGGCAAATCAATTGATCAACAAACAAAGAGAGATAGTAGAGGGCAACGAGTGACTAGCTCCCTTAAGGTTTACCATACAAATAGTAGGAGTCTAAGAAATAAGATAGATGAGCTAAGATTACTTGCAAGTGTGGATAATACATATATTATTGGTATAACAAAGACCTGGTTCAACCTGAAAGATAGATAAATGCCTTCTGAATGCAACATACAAGGTTATAAACTATTCCACACTGACAGGGTCAAAAGGAAGGGTGGTGGAGTGGCAATGTAAGTCAGAGAAAATTTAAATTGTTGCCTTAGACATGATATAAGATTAGAAACATCGAACACAGAATCTGTTTGGCTACAGTTTCTCGAGGGACTTGACAAATTAATTTCGGGTGTGATTTATAGGCCCTCAAACCTTTATAGGGAGTGCAGTAAGCTGTTATGGGACGAAATTCATAAGGCATCTAGATATGAAAATGTTGTGATAATGGGAGATTTTAACTTTAGACAAATTGATTGGAACAATATGACAGGAAATCTTGAGTCTAGTGACTTTCTTGATACGGTTCAGGATTGCTTTTTAGAACAGGTTGTGACAGAACCAACTAGAGGAAACAATCTGCTTAACTTGGTTCTTGCCAACAAAGATTCACTAATTAATAATCTTGAGGTTAATGATGAGCTAGGGGAAAGTGATCACAAATCATTTAGTTTCAATATATCATAGAATTACCCAGATAACTGCAATCAAATTTCTGTCCCAGATTTTTGCTTGGCCGACTTCATGGGACTGAAAAATTACCTGAGTGGGCTAAATTGGGATGTCCTGACTATGGGTCAGGTAGGTGATCTTGGTTGCCAATATGACGTTTTTCAAAGCATAGTTCTAGCTGCCCAGACAACTTTTGTTTCGAGTAGGGAAATTAGATCTAACAAAAATGATCCCAAACGGATGAACAATGGATTAAAACATCTCATTGGTCAAAAGAGAGGCATATATAGGCGTATCATAAGAGGGAATGGGCAATTAAGAAATCAATATATTCAATTAAAGAGAGAAATAAAGAAAGGAATAAGAAAAACAAAGAGGGATTATGAGGCTATGGTCGCAAGGGATTCAAAGACTAACCCAAAAGGGTTCTTTCAGGTATACACAAGTAAGAATAGGGACAAGATTGGCCCACTTAAGAGTAACTCTGCTCAGATCACTGACAGTGATAAGGATATGTGTGAAATTCTCAATACCTACTTCTTCTCAGTTTTCACCCAGGAAAATACTAGCGATATTCCTGAAATAATAGATTATGTAGAACAGGATGATAATAAACTATGCACGAAACTAAAACCTAACAAATCCCCAGATCCTGATGAACTGTTTGCAAGGGTGTTAAAGGAATGTAAAGAGGAACTTAGCATACCTTTGGCTAATCTTTTTAACATATCACTACAAACTGGCATAGTGCCTGATAAGTGGAAATTGGCAAATGTAATACCTATTTACAAGGCAGGTGACAGGTCCTTGGCTTCGAACTATAGACCAATAAGCCTTACCTCCATAGTGGGAAAATTTATGGAATCAATAATTGCCGAAGCAATTCGTAGCCATCTTGATAGGCACAGATTGATTAATAAATCTCAACACGGTTTTACAAAGGGGGGTTCCTGTCTTACGAATTTACTAACTTTTTTCACTAAGGTGTTTGAGGAGGTAGATCATGGTAATGAATATGATATTGTGTAAGGCTTTCGATAAAGTTCCTCACCAGAGGCTATTGAGGAAACTTAGGGCACACGGAATAGGAGGAGAAATTTTTTCCTGGGTAGAGGCATGGCTGACAAATAGGCAGCAGAGAGTTTGCATAAATGGGGAGAAATCAGAATGGGATGCACGTCACAAGCGGTGTTCCTCAGGGGTCAGTGTTGGGCCCATTGTTGTTCACAATTTACATAAACGACATAGATGAGGGAATAAATAGTGACGTAATCAAATTTGCTGATGACACCAAAATAGGCCACCCAATTCATTCTAATGAGGACATTAGAGCACTCCAGGATGATTTGAATAGACTGATGCAGTGGTCGGAGAGGTGGCAGATGCAGTAAATTTAATATTGACAAATGCAAAGTTCTAAATGTTGGACAGTTAAATAACCATGCCACATATAAACTAAATAATGTAGATCTTAATACTACTGATTGCGAAAAGGATTTAGGAGTTCTGGTTAGCAGTAATCTAAAACCAAGACAACAGTGCATTAGTGTTCGCAATAAAGCTAACAGAATTCTTGGCTTCATATCTAGAAGTATAAATAATAGAAGTCCTCAGGTTGTTCTTCAACTCTATATATCCTTGGTTAGGCCTCATTTAGACTATGCTGCTCAGTTCTGGTCACCGTATTACAGAATGGATAAAAATGCTCTGGAAAACGTACAGAGGAGGATGACAAAGATGATCCCATGTATTAGAAATCTTCCCTATGAGGATAGATTGAAGGCCCTGAATCTGCACTCTCTCGAAAGGCGTAGAATTAGGGGGGATATGATCGAGGTGTATAAAGGGAAAACAGGAATAAATAAAGAGTATGTAAATAGTGTGCTGAAAATTTCCAGCCAAGACAGGACTCGCAGCAATGGTTTCAAGTTGGAAAAATTCAGATTCAGGAAGAATATAGGAAAACACTGGTTTGGTAATAGTGTTGTGGATGAGTGGAACAAACTCCCGAGTACAGTTATTTAGGCTAAAACGTTGTGTAGTTTTAAAAATAGGTTAGATAAATACATGAGTGAGTGTGGGTAGGTGTGAGTTGGACCTGACTAGCTTGTGCTGCTGGGTCTGGTGCCATGCTTCTTCCTTGATTGGAGGTGACCAGACTGGGTTGGTCATTGGGCTAATCCAGGGGGAGGGGTCATTGGGGTAATCCTTTTGGGGTGGGTCATTGGGCTAATCCGGGGCGGGGGACATTGACCTGCTCCGCATGAGTCAGTAGGCCTGTTGCAGTTTTCCTTCTTTCTTATGTTCTTATGTTCTTATCATTAAAGATACCCAAGTGTTGTACATGTGTCTAATTTATTATACCTAACTGTTACACATGTATCTTACTCTTCATCTTAGTGTTTATGAGACAGAAAAAGACCAGCATTTCTGAAAGAATGTGAAAGATTTAACAGGTTTCCCATTCACAAACGTTCCACAATAAAGTAGTATCTCCTTGGGCGGTTGTTGTGTACCAACCAACACCCTATATTTATAATTTATGTTCATTGCTTAAATTGCATTGCGAGTTAAGAAAAAAAGAGTATTTTATCAGTAACATCCCATCTAATCACCCATGATATCAAGGAACGCCTCTCTGAACAGTGGAAAGTGCTGTCATTGTGTTGTACATTGTTCTATGGTTTCACTTCAGGTAAGGACACATCTGTCTGTGGAACCAGTTATTGTTTATATTACTGTAAAAAACTATAGTGTAAAATTTACCATAATTTATTAAACAGTAAAGCGATAAAACGTTTATATTTATTGCAATTTCAAAATGTTAATTGAAAACTTTATTAGTAGACGGGAAACTACACATTGTAATAGACATCCCACATGTCTTGAGTACTTTATTCAATTAATAACTAGTCATAATAAATATTAACATACATCTTTTTGCTATATATGTCTACGTTAAAGTGACAGCCTGTTACTAGTTTATCAAGATAAGCAGCATGCCTCTAACTTATCCACAATTCAGAAGTGAAATAGGAGGATAAAATCAAAGAGAGTGGGGCATATAAATGGTGACAGTGATCTTTTGACTCAGGTACAGTTTTTTGTAGCCCATGTCGTTGAATAGGAAAAATGTGTCTTAGTACTGGAAGCTTTGGAGATGTCTTAAGAACATAAGAAAGAAGGAACATTGCAGCAGGCCTACTGGCCCATGCGGGGCAGGTCCATGTCAACCTCCGGCTTAGATCAATGGCCCACCCAGTAAGGTCATCTCCCCTAAGGAAGGAGCACGGCATCTAACCCAGTAGCACAAGCTAGTCAAGTCCGACTCACACTCACCCACACCCACTCATGTATTTATCTAACCTATTTTTAAAACTACATAACGTCTTAGGTTCTATAACAGTACTCGGGAGTTTGTTCCAATCATCCACAACTCTATTACCAAACCAGTGCTTTCCTATATCCTTCCTGAATCTGAATTTTTCCAGCTTAAAACCATTGCTGCGAGTCCTTTCTAGGCTAGATATTTTTAGCACGCTATTTGCACCCTCTTTATTCATTCCTGTTTGCCATTTATACTCCTCAGTCATATCCTTCCCTAATTCTACGGCTTTCTAGAGAGTGTAGATTCAGGGTCCTCAGTCTATCCTCATAGCGAAGATTTCTGATACATGGGATCAACTTTGTCATCCTCCTCTGTACGTTTTCCAGAGCATTTATATCCATTCTGTAATACGGTGACCAGAACTGTGCAGCATAATTTATATGAAGCCTAGCCAAGGATATACAGAGTTGAAGAACAATCTGAGGATTTCTATTATTTATGCTTCTTGATATGAAGCCAAGGATTCTGTTAGCCGAATTGACTGCAAAGATATTTCATGATCACACTAATGAATTTTATGCTGTTGTTAGACAAGAAAACATGATGGCAAAGGTGACATTAAATGATAGGCTCACAGACTGCATTAGCTATGATCTGAGCGGTTTTGTTTGGGACTGGTACTAACAATGAATCTCGTCAGATTGTCGACTAATGCTAGCATATATCGATTACCTTTCTCGGATGGAGAGAAATTTGGCAGTAGTTGACAGATGTTCTCTTCCAAAGCTCTGAGGTATTGGGATGCTGAAAGTTCTGGTAAAAACCGCTGACATATCCTTATGACGCCTAGAAGTAATAAGAGCAGCCTCATAAGAACGAAAGAGGGATTTAAAAGAAGGAAGAACATTAAAAAAGTTGGAAAGAATAAGTCACTTACCTGTGGGGTCCATAAATAACAAAATGCACAATAAAGTGACTGGAACAAAACACAAATAACCCAGTCACTATAATGTGCCTTTTGTTATTTATGGACCCCGCAGGTAAGTGACTTATTCTTTCCAACTTTTTTAATGTTCTTCTTTCTTTTAAATATCTTTCGTTCTTATGAGGCTGCTTTTATTGCTTCTAGGCGTTGTAAGAATCAGCTTCGCTTTCTACGCTTTGACATATCATTTATAATGGAGGCAAGTCACACCTGTTCAGAAATTTTATTTGCCCTCTTAATCAAGAGGTGCTTCAGTCTCACATGGTTAAAATCGCAGACTCCCGGGATGCGATGTGCTGGGAAAGTCTGGGATCAGCTTAAAGACCGAGGGAACAAGGAACCTAGAGAATACCAATTTGTCTGGTGTTCCTACGCAGGATCTATAGGTTGACTACCAAAGTCTTCACAGATACATGCGGCTGGGTAGATAGATGGGTAGGACAATGTCATGCAAATTCGGGTCTCATCCGCAAAGGAAGACACGGTGTTGTGGCACCGTGGATGAGGAACAGGAAGGGGCGAATCTGTGCCTTGCAGAACAGAGCTTTTCGCTGTAGGCGCCTCAGACTTTACTCTGTTTACTATTACTCTTTGTTTTCTACTTGTTAGGAGGTTATAGATTCACCTATCAACTTTTCCTGTTATTCCTTTATCACGCATTTTGTTCGCTATTACACCACAGTCGCACTTGTCGAAGGCTTTCGCAAAATCTGTGTATATGTATTACACAATACCGTGACTGGAACGATACACAAATAACCCGAACACAGAAGAGAGGAGCTTACGACGACGTTTCGGCCCTACTTGGACCGTCGGACCGAAGCGTCGTCGAATGCTCCTCTCTTCTATGTGCGGGTTATTTGTGTATTGTGTATTACACAGAGCATCCAGGACCTTGTCATAATGGTCCGATAATCTGGACATGCAGGAGCGGCCTGCTCTAAACCCATGTTGCCCTGGGTTGTGTAACTGATGGGTATCCAGGTGAGTGGCGATCTTGCTTCATGGAACCATTTCAAAGATTTTTATGATATGGGATGTTAGCGCTAATGGTCTGTAGTTCTGAACTATTGCTTTACTGCCCCCTTTGTGGAGTGGGGTATGTCTGTTGTTTTTAGTGACTATGGGATTACCCCTGTGTTCATGCTCCCTGTCCATAGAATGCTGAAGGCAGGTGACAAGGACTTCTTTCAGTTCTTGATGAGCACCGAGTTCCACGAGTCTGGGCCTGGGGCAGAGTGCATGGGCATGTCAGTTATTAACTTTCCGAATTCGTGTAGTGTAAAGATAATGTCAGAGATGTTTGAAGTGACCAAATTCTGAGTCTCGCTCACAAAATATTCATTTAGGTCTGGTTAGAGGTACACTACACACCGAGTCATACTGGAACTTTAGTAACTCACCGTTTCCTTGCTGTCATCTGTGTAAGTCCCATCACGTCTAAGCAGGGGTCCAGTACTGGATATTGTTTTTGCTTTAGATTTGGCATCAGAAAAGAAATATTTTGGGTTTCTTTCATTTCCATTTATAGCTTTTAGTTCTTCCTGAGTTTCTTGTCATACGTTCGACATTTGCCATTTCTCTGTCCAGTGCCTCCCTTCATTTTTCAGATATACTGGCCTCTTTCAGCAGCTCTGTGACTCTTCGCCTTCGCCTGTATAGGGAGCATCACTCTCTTTCTAGTTTACATTTTCTCTTCATTTTTCTTAAAGGAATATGCCTTCGGCATACCTCAAATGCCACAGAGCTAATTCTTTCTAGGCAGAGGTTCGGATCCAGGTTGTTTATGATATCTTCTCAACTTGTTTCACTGAGGGCATGGTTGACCTGATCCTACTGTATGTTTTTGTTATTGAAGTTGAATCTGGTGAAGGTGCCCTCATGACTGATCACATTTTGCTGGTCAGGAACCCTGCACATACATGTCTGTAGCTCTATTATATTATATTTCTATTATATATCATATCATCATTGTTAGCGAAGATGTGGTCCAGTGTATTCTCCCGTCTTGTTGGCTCTATTATTTGCTGGTTTAAGGTGAATTTGGTGCAGAGATTTTGTGAATTTTCATCTGAGCTATCTCCTGGGGTTATCTTTGCTAAAACATTATTTGCTACATTCCCCCCAGCAGCAAGAACTTCAACTACGTTAAGACACTTGTGCAACATCTGGTTATCTTTATTGTAGACGTTTCGCCATCGAGTGGCTTTATCAATACAAATTCTTTGGACATAATAAGAAAACTGAAGAACTTGATAAAGCCACTGGATGGCGAAACGTCTACAATAAAGATAACCAGATGTTGCACAAGTGTCTTAACTTTCATCTTGTCGGTATTGTATACCTGTCTTGCACAACTTCACCTACATCATTTGAGCGACTCCGTGACGTACAGTACCTCAAAACACTCCCACCCCCCACCCCCACCCCTCTTTGCCTAAGTACTCTGCATAGGTCATAACTTGGGATCCATATTTCGTTGTTAAAGTGATCCTTGATGTGGGTCTCGGTGAAAGTCGTAAAACATTGCGTTTGACTCTGTGAGCAGTCCACTGATGAAAGGTATTTTGTTGTTAGTTGCTGGCTTTAGACCCTATATAATTGCATAGATAAATGTCGTTGTATTGAAGGTATTTGGGGGGACTTTGTATGCTGGCACAAATATCTGTTGTTTTGGAATGGAGGCCACTGCCTGTGCCTCCACTCTAGAACTGATTTGAGCTAGTGTACGATTTCTGTCATTTCTTGTCAGCTTTGTTTCCTTCTTGGCACTAGAAAAAAAAAACTCCGTTTCTGGAGTAGTTGTGCCTTCCCTGATATTTTTCCCATGGTCTGAGTGATCTGTATCGTCTTGTCTCCTTTAGGTGGTGTGCTTGACAATATATGCTGTAGCATTGTCTTTCCTGGACTGAAGGGTGACACATTTCAGGGTGAAAAAATTACAGGAAGAAGCGTTGCATTCTCCTGCTGTCATGTGGTTGCTGCATTTTCTGGGATGGTCAGAGTTGCACGTCCCACCTGTTTTTCCAGATATTCCATGCTTACAGATGCCTAAGGCATAGAATTTGCATAGGTTTGATTTCTATTTGCCAAGATTTTTCGTGGCTGCATTCCTTGCTGGTGCGATTTTTTTTTCTGACACCCCATTATCAACAGCACCTGTACTAACAATGGCGCCTCCACCAGTTTTTACTGGTGGAGGCGCCACCAGTGGCTTTGTTATTTTGTAACTCTGGAGTTCTCATATCTTTGTCTACAACTGTCTCCCCAGTACCAGGACGTCTATCCTCCGGCGGACTGGCTTTCATTTCTGTATTGTAACAGGACTGTTCTCCAAAACTGCACCAGAGATGAGAGCACCATCTGGCTCATTGTTAACATAACCAAACATGCACCTGTCGTAGTAGTGGTAGTAGTAGTAGTAGTAGTAGTAGTAGTAGTAGTAGTAGTAGTAGTAGTAGTAGTAGTAGTAATAGTAGTAGTAGTAGTAGTAGTAGTAGTAATAGTAATAGTAGTAATAGTAGTAGTAGTAGTAGTAGTAGTAGTAGTAGTAGTAGTAGTAGTAGTAGTAGTAGTAGTAGTAGTAGTAGTAGTAGCAATAATAATAATAATAATAATAATAATAATAATAATAATAATAATAATAATAATAATAATAATAATAATTTTATTTCTACAAGAGTATGTACAAGGGATACAGTCCTAGCTGACATTAATGACATACTACTGTATAGAAATCCGCTTGTTAAGCACAGCATTTCAGGCAAATTAGGTCAGTTTTGTCCCAGGATGCGACCCACACAAATCGACTAACACCCAGGTACCCATTTTACTGATGAGTAAATACAGACAATCGGTGTTAGGAAAGATGCCCAATGTTTCTACCCTCACCGGAAATAGAACCCAGACTCTCACCATATTAAGCGAGAGCTTTCGCCACCAGGCCACGGTGCACCCAACTCATACACAACTTACATGTAGTGTATTTTCTGTTCTCCTTCCTACCCTTAGTATAGAATAGACATATATTTAGTGTTATTTGTTCTGGTAACAACACGGGCTCATGTATTACATAGTTAAAATTATCACTCCTCGCTACTAGTTCATGGTATTCCTCGTCGCTTATTGTGTGTGTGCACCTCGTGTGCACCCATCCCTCACATACATCACAGGTAATCGCTCGGCTGCGGCCGCCTCAGTGCACACAAGGGCACCTTATTTGTCTGGAGTATACCTGGAGAGGGTTTCGGGAGACAACGCCCCCTCGGCCTGGTCTGTGATCAGGTCTCATGGTGGATCAGGGCCTGATCAACCAGGCTGTTACTGTGGTCAGTCCATCAATCTTGAGTAGAATACGGCATATGAGCGGAGAAGGAGCTTATAAACCGTAGGTAGGAGAGGTGCAACAGTCATAGGTGGTGTCACATTTGCCCAATATGGAAGTAGGTCGTGGAGGAACTTCAAGCATTCCCAGTAATTGAGGTGTTTTATCGCAGTTGTGTGTGCCGTGAATGTTCTCTGTACATTTTCTATGTAAGCACTTTCACCTGCCTGTACATTAGTTTGTGGTCCTGGATTAGTTAGAATATCACTACAAAACAGTTGCCACTTAGCGCTGTACGCCACTATTTTGTTTGTATGAAAGTGTCATGTTGCTATACCTTGCGACGATAGTGACATTTTCGTTGTTGACAGGATGGTGAGTGTAGGTCTTTCACTCTCCAGGACGCCATTTCTCCAGTCGTCTTTTCCCGTCCCCCCCCCCGTCCCCCATGACTGATTACCTTTTGTGGATATGTTTCACTGGTTCGCGAAACGTTTCCACAATAAAGATACCCAATTATTATTATAATAAAAAAGAAGCGCTAAGCCACAAGGGCTATACAGCTAAAGATACCCAAGTGTTGCATAAGTGACTAATTCATCAAACTGTCAGTTCTCTGAAGCAGTTATGTACAATCTTGTCAGACACAGCAACATCATCTTGGGATCTTGATACAGGGAATTCTTCGCTTGCCTAACCCATAGGCATGACCTATTTCCACCTGTGGATTTGTTCAAAGTGATATCACCTACGACTGCTTCGCTTCACCTGTCTGTAATATATAAGCTCATTCGCTCATTCGCACATATGCTGCACTATTTTCATAATTGATGGACTGATCACATCGTCTCTAGGCCGAGGGACTGATTACCTCAAAATCCTTCTGATCTTCAACATTTTTCTTTGTATTGGGCTTATGAAACCATTGGTTAGAGAACCACTTCTACAATAAAGAAACCCAATATTGCACAAGTATCTAATTCATCATAAATTCATTCATAAATGGTTTTCCGAACCATATATCTGCAGTGTGGGAGCTGAGTGCTATCAAGCCAGCCTCCTAATAGCCCAGGTCTTCTTAATGAGCAAGTTAATCAGTACGAACGTCCACCCGAGAAGTTCTGGAGCAAGATCCGCCATACATTCCTTCACCGATGATGATGATGAGAAAGTCGATTTCAAACTTGATGACCCAGAAGACCAAGCCAATCTGATGGGTGAAGTGTGGGAGAAAATTCTGTCACACACTAGCAGTAGAAGATTTAACAATAACCATTACCAGTGGGTCAACAAATGAAGAGACGACAACCGAGCTGACCTCCT
>NC_069441.1:33554481-33600709 GCF_026875155.1 Cherax quadricarinatus
CACTCGGGCTCCACACTGCAGATTTTATGGTTCGAAACCATTTATGAATGAATTTATGATGAATTAGATACTTGGCAATATTGGGTTTCTTTATTGTAGAAGTGGTTCTCTAACCAGTGGTTTCATAAGCCCAATACAAAGAAAAATGTTGAAGATCAGAAGGATTTTGAGGTAATCAGTCCCTCGGCCTAGAGACGATGTGATCAGTCCATCAATTATGAAAATAGTGCAGCATATGTGCGAATGAGCGAATGAGCTTATATATTACAGACAGGTGAAGCGAAGCAGTCGTAGGTGATATCACTTTGAACAAATCCACAGGTGGAAATAGGTCATGCCTATGGGTTAGGCAAGCGAAGAATTCCCTGTATCAAGATCCCAAGATAATGGAAATAAATGGTATAAAATACCGACACAATGGAAATATAAACACAAATGCAGTATAATGTGATCCTTTATTGACAACGTTTCACCCACGCAGTGGGCTTTTTCAAGTCACACACGGATCTACCTGGGGTTGGAAGGTACGGGAGTATTTATAGTTCAGAACGTTGAGGTCAGGTGAAGATTGCTGCATCAGATGATCTACCGGGTGGGGTTGTAGAGTCTTGGGTAGCTAGGCGGGGATATTGGACAAGTTGTGAGTAGACCTTCTGCAGTGTTCTATGTTCTTATGTGGGATAGCGATGAAGAAGTTTCTTGGCGAGTGGTTCAGCTATGTTATAGAAGCATTGTTCTGGTTGAAATTGTTGGTTATAGAGATAAACGATGATTCCAGGATTCTTCTGTATTGAGTGTTGTCTTCTGTGGCTATAAGTCTTGAGTTTCTGTAGTTAATTAAATGGTTGTGTGAATTGCGATGTTGTACACAGGCATTCCTTGTATCGTCAGTCCTGCTTGCATATTGGTGTTCTGAAATACGTGTTTGGAGGTCTCTTGATGTTTCGCCCACGTATAATTTGTTGCAGTCATTACAAGGGATTATGTATACCCCTGCAGAGGATGGAGGCTTGTCCTGTCTACTACTGGTGATGTCCTTGATGGTCGTGGTTGTGGAGGTAGATACTTGGAATGATGTTTTGGCAAAGATGTTGGAAACATGTTTGGCAATGGAGTTGGTGGGAAGGACTATGTATCTCTTCTCGGCAGTGTCTTCTCTGGGTGTGTTGAAGATGTTTAATGCTCGCCGTCTGCAGTCTCTGATGAAGTGACGAGGATAGTGGAGTTTGGAAAATACTTGTTCAATTATAGTGCATTCTTCCTCAAGGAACTCGTTGCTGCAGATTCTGAGTGCACGCAGGAAGAAGCCTATAATTACACCACGTTTGGTTTTGGTGTCGTGGTGAGAGTAGAAGTGGAGAAGATCGTTTTGGTTGGTGGGTTTTCGATAGACTTTAAAACGAAGTTCGTGGTCAGCTTGCAGAGTAGAACATCAAGAAAAGGAAGAGTGTTGTCGACTTCTTCTTCAAGTGTGAATTGGATTGAAGGCTCGACCTGGTTGAGCTTGTCTTGGAGAGCTTGAACGTTGAAGCGTTTAGGAGTTATGAGGAGAATGTCGTCAACATAACGGAGCCAGGTGACAGACGAAGGAATAATGGTGGAGAAACGTTCGGCTTCTAGATGTTCCATGTATAGGTTCGCCAGGACTGCACTGAGTGGCGAACCCATGGGTAGTCCAAAAGTCTGCTGAAAGAGGTGATTTTCGAAAGAGAAACACGTAAAGCCAACACATAGTTCAACAAGGTCGATGAAATCGCTGGCTGGAATGGGAAGATCATGTGAATCGTCAATTTTCCTGCGCAAGAGATCGATGGCTTGTTTAGTAGGTACTTTAGTGAATAGGGAAGTCACGTCAAGGCTGGAAAGTTTCACTAAAGTACCTACTAAACAAGCCATCGATCTCTTGCGCAGGAAAATTGACGATTCACATGATCTTCCCATTCCAGCCAGCGATTTCATCGACCTTGTTGAACTATGTGTTGGCTTTACGTGTTTCTCTTTCGAAAATCACCTCTTTCAGCAGACTTTTGGACTACCCATGGGTTCGCCACTCAGTGCAGTCCTGGCGAACCTATACATGGAACATCTAGAAGCCGAACGTTTCTCCACCATTATTCCTTCGTCTGTCACCTGGCTCCGTTATGTTGACGACATTCTCCTCATAACTCCTAAACGCTTCAACGTTCAAGCTCTCCAAGACAAGCTCAACCAGGTCGAGCCTTCAATCCAATTCACACTTGAAGAAGAAGTCGACAACACTCTTCCTTTTCTTGATGTTCTACTCTGCAAAGCTGACCACGAACTTCGTTTTAAAGTCTATCGAAAACCCACCAACCAAAACGATCTTCTCCACTTCTACTCTCACCACGACACCAAAACCAAACGTGGTGTAATTATAGGCTTCTTCCTGCGTGCACTCAGAATCTGCAGCAACGAGTTCCTTGAGGAAGAATGCACTATAATTGAACAAGTATTTTCCAAACTCCACTATCCTCGTCACTTCATCAGAGACTGCAGACGGCGAGCATTAAACATCTTCAACACACCCAGAGAAGACACTGCCGAGAAGAGATACATAGTCCTTCCCACCAACTCCATTGCCAAACATGTTTCCAACATTTTGCCAAAACATCATTCCAAGTATCTACCTCCACAACCACGACCATCAAGGACATCACCAGTAGTAGACAGGACAAGCCTCCATCCTCTGCAGGGGTATACATAATCCCTTGTAATGACTGCAACAAATTATACGTGGGCGAAACATCAAGAGACCTCCAAACACGTATTTCAGAACACCAATATGCAAGCAGGACTGACGATACAAGGAATGCCTGTGTACAACATCGCAATTCACACAACCATTTAATTAACTACAGAAACTCAAGACTTATAGCCACAGAAGACAACACTCAATACAGAAGAATCCTGGAATCATCGTTTATCTCTATAACCAACAATTTCAACCAGAACAATGGCTTCTATAACATAGCTGAACCACTCGCCAAGAAACTTCTTCATCGCTATCCCACATAAGAACATAGAACACTGCAGAAGGTCTACTCACAACTTGTCCAATATCCCCGCCTAGCTACCCAAGACTCTACAACCCCACCCGGTAGATCATCTGATGCAGCAATCTTCACCTGACCTCAACGTTCTGAACTATAAATACTCCCGTACCTTCCAACCCCAGGTAGATCCGTGTGTGACTTGAAAAAGCCCACTGCGTGGGTGAAACGTTGTCAATAAAGGATCACATTATACTGCATTTGTGTTTATATTTCCATCCCAAGATAATGTTGCTGTGTATGACAAGATTGTACATAACTGGTTCAGAGAACTGACAGTTTGATGAATTAGTCACTTATGCAACACTTGGGTATCTTTAGCTGTATAGCCCTTGTGGCTTAGCGCTTCTTTTTTATTATAATAATAATTGGGTATCTTTATTGTGGAAACGTTTCGCGAACCAGTGAAACATATCCACAAAAGGTAATCAGTCATGGGGGACGGGAAAAGACGACTGGAGAAATGGCGTCCTGGAGAGTGAAAGACCTACACTCACCATCCTGTCAACAACGAAAATGTCACTATCGTCGCAAGGTATAGCAACATGACACTTTCATACAAACAAAACAGTGGAGTACAGCGCTAAGTGGCAACTGTTTTGTAGTGATATTCTAACTAATCCAGGACCACAAACTAATGTACAGGCAGGTGAAAGTGCTTACATAGAAAATGTACAGAGAACATTCACGGCACACATAACTGCGATAAAACACCTCAATTACTGGGAATGCTTGAAGTTCCTCCATCTGTACTCCCTAGAACGCAGGCGGGAGAGATACATGATTATATACACTTGGAAAATCCTAGAGGGATTAGTACCAAACTTGCGCACGAAAATCACTCCCTATGAACGCATAAGAATCTGCAGAAGATACAACATGAAAAGCAGGGGTGCCACTAGCATGGTAAGAGACAACAGAATAAGTGTCAGGGGCCCAATACTGTTCAACTCCCTCCCAGCGCACATAAGGAGAATAACCAATAGACCCCTGGCTGTCTTCGAGAAGGCGCTTGACAGGCACCTAAAGTCAGTACCTGACCAGCCGGGCTGTGGTTCGTACGTCGGGTTGCGTGCTGCCAACAGTAACAGCCTGGAATAGAATACGGCATATGAGCGGAGAAGGAGCTTATAAACCGTAGGTAGGAGAGGTGCAGCAGTCATAGGTGGTGTCACATTTGCCCAATATGGAAGTAGGGCAGTAGGGAAGTAGGTCGCGAAGAATTCCCAAGTATTAAGATCCCAAGAAGTTGCAGTGTCTGACAGGATTGTAGATGAATGGTTCAGAGAACCGACATGTTGATAAATTAGACACATGTGCAACTCTTGGGTATCTTTATTAAGGAAACGTTTCGCCACACAGTGGCTTCATCAGTCCATACACAGGAGAAGCTTGAAGAATAGGAGGAGAATGAGGTAATCAGTCCCTCAATAATAAAGATACCCAAGAGTTGCACATGTGTCTAATTTATCAACGTGTCAGTTCTGTGAACCATTCATCTACAAACCTGTCAGACACTGCAACTTCTTGGGATCTTAATACTTGGGAATTCTTCGCTTGCCTAACCCTTGGGCACGACCTACTTCCACATTGGGCAAATGTGACACCACCTACGACTGCTGCACCTCTCCTACCTACGGTTTATAAGCTCCTTCTCCGCTCATATGCCGTATTCTACTCAAGATTGATGGACTGACCACAGTAACAGCCTGGTTGATCAGGCCCTGATCCACCATGAGACCTGATCACAGACCAGGCCGAGGGGGCGTTGTCTCCCGAAACCCTCTCCAGGTATACTCCAGACAAATAAGGTGCCCTTGTGTGCACTGAGGCGGCCGCAGCCGAGCGATTACCTGTGATGTATGTGAGGGATGGGTGCACACGAGGTGCACACGAGGTGTACACACACAATAAGCGACGAGGAATACCATGAACTAGTAGCGAGGAGTGATAATTTTAACTATGTAATACATGAGCCAGTGTTGTTACCAGAACAAATAACAATAAATATATGTCTATTCTATACTAAGGGTAGGAAGGAGAACAGAAAATACACCACATGTAAGTTGTGTATGAGTTGGGTGCACCGTGGCCTGGTGGCGAAAGCTCTCGCTTAATATGGTTAGTTACCATTTTGTCCTAGGCACATGTCGATTAGACACTAGGCCTGTTGAATATGAGTATGTGTGTGTGTGTGTGTGTGTGTGTTGGAAAGTGTGTGTATGTGTGTGTGTGTGTGTGTGTGTGTGTGTGTGTGTGTGTGTGTGGTGTGTGTGTGTGTGTGTGTGTGAGGTGAGGATCTGGGTTCAATTTCCGGTGAGGGTAGAAACATTGGGCGTCTTTCCTAACACCGATTGTCTGTGTTTACTCATCAGTAAAATGGGTACCTGGGTGTTAGTCGATTGGTGTGGGTCGCATCCTGGGACAAAACTGACCTAATTTGCCTGAAATCTGTGCTTAACAAGCGGATTTCTATACAGTAGTATGTCATTAACGTCAGCTAGGACTGTATCCCTTGTACATACTTTTGTAGAAATAAAATTATTTATTATTATTATTATTATTATTATTATTATTATTATTATTATTATTATTATTATTATTATTATTACTATTATTATTATTATTATTATTATTATTATTATTATATTATTATTATTATTATTATCGCTACTACTACTACTACTACTACTACTACTACTACTACTACTACTACTACTACTACTACTACTACTACTACTACTACTACTACTACGACAGGTGCATGTTTGGTTATGTTAACAATGGGCCAGATGGTGCTCTCATCTCTGGTGCAGTTTTGGAGAACAGTCCTGTTACAATACAGAAATGAAAGCCAGTCCGCCGGAGGATTGACATCCTGGTACTGGGAACACAGTTGTAGACAAAGATATGAGAACTCCAGAGTTACAAAATAGCAAAGCCACTGGTGGCGCCTCCACCAGTAAAAACTGGTGGAGGCGCCATTGTTAGTACAGGTGCTGTAGATAATGGGGTGTCAGAAAAAAAGTCGCACCAGTAAGGAATGCAGTCACGAAAAATCTTGGCAAATAGAAATCAAACCTATGCAAATTCTATGCCTTAGGCATCTGTAGGTATGGAATATCTGGAAAAACAGGTGGGACGTGCAACTCTGACCATCCCAGAAAATGCAGCAACCACATGACAGCAGGAGAATGCAACGCTTCTTCCTGTAATTTTTTCACCCTGAAATGTGTCACCCTTCAGTCCAGGAAAGACAATGCTACAGCATATATTGTCAAGCACACCACCTAAAGGGGACAAGACGATACAGATCACTCAGACCATGGTAAAAATATCAGGGAAGGCACAACTACTCCAGAAACGGAGTTTTTTTTCTAGTGCCAAGAAGGAAACAAAGCTGGCAAGAAATGACAGAAATCGTACACTAGCTCAAATCAGTTCTAGAGTGGAGGCACAGGCAGTCGCCTCCATTCCAAAACAACAGATATTTGTGCCAGCATACAAAGTCCCCCCAAATACCTTCAATACAACGACATTTATCTATGCAATTATATAGGGTCTAAAGCCAGCAACTAACAACAAAATACCTTTCATCAGTGGACTGCTCACAGAGTCAAACGCAATGTTTTACGACTTTCACCGAGACCCACATCAAGGATCACTTTAAAAACGAAATATGGATCCCAGGTTATGACCTATGCAGAGTACTTAGGCAAAGAGGGGTGGGGGTGGGGGGTGGGAGTGTTTTGAGGTACTGTACGTCACGGAGTCGCTCAAATGATGTAGTTGAAGTTGTGCAAGACAGGTATACAATACCGACAAGATGAAAGTTAAGACACTTGTGCAACATCTGGTTATCTTTATTGTAGACGTTTCGCCATCGAGTGGCTTTATCAAGTTCTTCAGTTTTATTATTATGTCCAAAGAATCTGTATTGATAAAGCCACTCGATGGCGAAACGTCTACAATAAAGATAACCAGATGTTGCACATGTGTCTTAACGTAGTTGAAGTTCTTGCTGCTGGGGGTTTTAACTTAAGACACCTAAAATGGAGGAATGTAGCAAATAATGTTTTAGCAAAGATAACCCCAGGAGATAGCTCAGATGAAAATTCACAAAATCTCTGCGCCAAATTCACCTTAAACCATCAAATAACAGAGCCAACAAGACGGGAGAATACACTGGACCTCATCTTCGCTAACAATGATGATATGATATATAATAGAAATATAATATAATAGAGCTACAGACATGTATGTGCAGGGTTCCTGACCAGCAAAATGTGATCAGTCATGAGGGCACCTTCACCAGATTCAACTTCAATAACAAAAACATACAGTAGGATCAGGTCAACCATGCCCTCAGTGAAACAAGTTGAGAAGATATCATAAACAACCTGGATCCGAACCTCTGCCTAGAAAGAATTAGCTCTGTGGCATTTGAGGTATGCTGAAGGCATATTCCTTTAAGAAAAATGAAGAGAAAATGTAAACTAGAAAGAGAGTGATGCTCCCTATACAGGCGAAGGCGAAGAGTCACAGAGCTGCTGAAAGAGGCCAATATATCTGAAAAATGAAGGGAGGCACTGGACAGAGAAATGGCAAATGTCGAACGTATGACAAGAAACACAGGAAGAACTAAAAGCTATAAATGGAATTGAAAGAAACCCAAAATATTTCTTTTCTTATGCCAAATCTAAGGCAAAAACAATATCCAGTACTGGACCCCTGCTTAGACGTGATGGGACTTACACAGATGACAGCAAGGAAACGGTGAGTTACTAAAGTTCCGGTATGACTCGGTGTTTAGTGTACCTCTAACCAGACCTAAATGAATATTTTGTGACCGAGACTCAGAATTTAGTCACTTCAAACATCTCTGATATTATCTTTACACTACACGAATTCCGAAAGTCAATAACTGACATGCCCATGCACTCTGCCCCAGGCCCAGACTCGTGGAACTCGGTGCTCATCAAGAACTGAAAGAAGCCCTTGTCACCTGCCTTCAGCATTCTATGGACAGGGAGCATGAACACAGGGGTAATCCCACAGTCACTAAAAACAACAGACATACCCCACTCCACAAAGGGGACAGTAAAGCAATAGTTCAGAACTACAGACCATTAGCGCTAACATCCCATATCATAAAAATCTTTGAAATGGTTCCATGAAGCAAGATCGCCACTCACCTGGATACCCATCAATTACACAACCCAGGGCAACATGGATTTAGAGCAGGCCGCTCCTGCATGTCCAGATTGCCGGACCATTATGACAAGGTCCTGGATGCTCTGTGTAATACACAATAGATTGTAATAAAGTTGGTAGAATTACCGACAATATGTAAAGTAAAAGGACACAAGTGCAACTAATGTGACATTTATTGTGGCAACGTTTCGCTCTCCAGGAGCTTTATCAAGCCATTAGGTAATGGCTTGATAAAGTCTGAGGCGCCTACAGTGAAAACCTCTGTTCTGCAAGGCACAGACTCGCCCCTTCCTGTTCCTCATCCACGGTGCCACAACACCGTGTCTTCCTTTGCGGATGAGACCCGAATTTGCATGACATTGTCCTACCCATCTATCTACCCAGCCGCCTGTATCTGTGAAGACTTTGGTAGTCAACCTATAGATCCTGTGTAGGAACACCAGACAAATTGGTATTCTCTAGGTTCCTTGTTCCCTCGGTCTTTAAGCTGATCCCAGACTTTCCCAGCACATCGCATCCCGGGAGACTGCGATTTTAACCATGTGAGACTGAAGCACCTCTTGATTAAGAGGGCAAATAAAATTTCTGAATACATAAATAGGTATGACTTGCCTCCATTATAAATGATATGTCAAAGCGTAGAAAGCGAAGCTGATTCTTACGACGCCTAGAAGCAATAAAAGCAGCCTCATAAGAACGAAAGATATTTAAAAGAAAGAAGAACATTAAAAAAGTTGGAAAGAATAAGACGCTTACCTGCGGGGTCCATAAATAACAAAAGGCACATTATAGTGACTGGGTTATTTGTGTTTTGTTCCAGTCACTTTATTGTGCATTTTGTTATTTATGGACCCCACAGGCAAGTGACTTATTCTTTCCAACTTTTTTAATGTTCTTCCTTCTTTTAAATCCCTCTTTCGTTCTTATGAGGCTGCTCTTATTACTTCTAGGCGTCATAAGGATATGTCAGCGGTTTTTACCAGAACTTTCAGCATCCCAATACGTCAGAGCTTTGGAAGAGAACATCTGTCAACTATTGCAAAATTTCTCTCCATCCGAGAAAGGTAATCGATATATGCTAGCATTAGTCGACAATCTGACGAGATTCTTTGTTAGTACCAGTCCCAAACAAAACCGCTCAGATCATAGCTAATGCAGTCTGTGAGCCTATCATTTAATGTCACCTTTGCCATCATGTTTTCTTGTCTAACAACAGCATAAAATTCATTAGTGTGATCATGAAATATCTTTGCAGTCAATTCGGCTAACAGAATCCTTGGCTTCATATCAAGAAGCATAAATAATAGAAATCCTCAGATTGTTCTTCAACTCTGTATATCCTTGGCTAGGCTTCATATAGATTATGCTGCACAGTTCTGGTCACCGTATTACAGAATGGATATAAATGATCTGGAAAACGTACAGAGGAGGATGACAAAGTTGATCCCATGTATCAGAAATCTTCGCTATGAGGATAGACTGAGGACCCTGAATCTACACTCTCTAGAAAGCCATAGAATTAGGGAAGGATATGACTGAGGAGTATAAATGGCAAACAGGAATGAATAAAGAGGGTGCAAATAGCGTGCTAAAAATATCTAGCCTAGACAGGACTCGCAGCAATGGTTTTAAGCTGGAAAAATTCAGATTCAGGAAGGATATAGGAAAGCACTGGTTTGGTAATAGAGTTGTGGATGAGTGGAACAAACTCCCGAGTACTGTTATAGAACCTAAGACGTTATGTAGTTTTAAAAATAGGTTAGATAAATACATGAGTGGGTGTGGGTGAGTGAGTCGGACCTGACTAGCTTGTGCTACTGGGTCAGATGCCGTGCTCCTTCCTTAGGGGAGATGGCCTTACTGGGTGGGCCATTGATCTAAGCCGGAGGTTGACATGGACCTGCCCCGCATGGGCCAGTAGGCCTGCTGCAATGTTCCTTCTTTCTTATGTTCTTAAGACATCTCCAAAGCTTCCAATACTAAGACACATTTTTCCTATTCAACGACATGGGCTACAAAAAACTGTACCTAAGTCAAAAGATCACTGTCACCATTTATATGCCCCACTCTCTTTGATTTTATCCTCCTATTTCACTTCTGAATTGTGGATAAGTTAGAGGCATGCTGCTTATCTTGATAAACTAGTAACAGGCTGTCACTTTAACGTAGACATATATAGCAAAAAGATGTATGTTAATATTTATTATGACTAGTTATTAATTGAATAAAGTACTCAAGACATGTGGGCTGTCTATTACAATGTGTAGTTTCCCGTCTACTAATAAAGTTTTCAATTAACATTTTGAAATTGCAATAAATATAAACGTTTTATCGCTTTACTGTTTAATAAATTATGGTAAATTTTACACTATAGTTTTTTACAGTAATATAAACAATAACTGGTTCCACAGCCAGATGTGTCCTTACCTGAAGTGAAACCATAGAACAATGTACAACACAATGACAGAACTTTCCACTGTTCAGAGAGGCGTTCCTTGATATCATGGGTGATTAGATGGGATGTTACTGATAAAATACTCTTTTTTTCTTAACTCGCAATGCAATTTAAGCAATGAACATAAATTATAAATATAGGGTGTTGGTTGGTACACAACAACCGCCCAAGGAGATACTACTTTATTGTGGAACGTTTGTGAATGGGAAACCTGTTAAATCTTTCACATTCTTTCAGAAATGCTGGTCTTTTTCTGTCTCATAAACACTAAGATGAAGACTAAGACACATGTGTAACAGTTAGGTATAATAAATTAGACACATGTACAACACTTGGGTATCTTTAATGATAAGAACATAAGAACATAAGAAAGAAGGAAAACTGCAATAAGTCTACTGACCCATGCGGAGCAGGTCAATGTCCCCCGCCCCGGATTAGCCCAATGACCCACCCCAAAAGGATTAGCCCAATGACCCCTCCCCCTGGATTAGCCCAATGACCAACCCAGTCTGGTCACCTCCAATCAAGGAAGAAGCATGGCACCAGACCCAGCAGCACAAGCTAGTCAGGTCCAACTCACACCTACCCACACTCACTCATGTATTTATCTAACCTATTTTTAAAACTACACAACGTTTTAGCCTGAATAACTGTACTCGGGAGTTTGTTCCACTCATCCACAACTCTATTACCAAACCAGTGTTTTCCTATATTCTTCCTGAATCTGAATTTTTCCAACTTGAAACCAATGCTGCGAGTCCTGTCTTGGCTGGAAATTTTCAGCACACTATTTACATACTCTTTATTTATTCCTGTTTTCCCTTTATACACCTCGATCATATTCCCCCTAATTCTACGCCTTTCGAGAGAGTGCAGATTCAGGGCCTTCAATCTATCCTCATAGGGAAGATTTCTGATACATGGGATCATCTTTGTCATCCTCCTCTGTACGTTTTCCAGAGCATTTTTACCCATTCTGTAATACGGTGGGCCAGAAAATGAGCAGCATAGTCTAAATGAGGCCTAACCAAGGATATATAGAGTTGAAGAACAACCTGAGGACTTCTATTATTTATACTTCTAGATATGAAGCCAAGAATTCTGTTAGCATTATTGCGAACACTAATGCACTGTTGTCTTGGTTTTAGATTACTGCTAACCAGAACTCCTAAATCCTTTTCGCAATCAGTAGTATTAAGATCTACATTATTTAGTTTATATGTGGCATGGTTATTTAACTGTCCAGCATTTAGAACTTTGCATTTGTCAATATTAAATTTACTGCATCTGCCACTTCTCCGACCACTGCATCAGTCTATTCAAATCATCCTGGAGTGCTCTAATGTCCTCATTAGAATGAATTGGGTGGCCTATTTTGGTGTCATCAGCAAATTTGCTTATGTCGCTATTTATTCCCTCATCTATGTCGTTTATGTAAATTGTGAACAACAATGGGCCCAACACTGACCCCTGAGGAACACCGCTTGTGACGTGCATCCCATTCTGATTTCTCCCCATTTATGCAAACTCTCTGCTGCCTATTTGTCAGCCATGCCTCTACGCAGGAAAAAATTTCTCCTCCTATTCCGTGTGCCCTAAGTTTCCTCAATAGCCTCTGGTGAGGAACTTTATCGAAAACCTTACTGAAGTCCATATACACAATATCATATTCATTACCATGATCTACCTCCTCAAACACCTTAGGGAAAAAAGTTAGTAAATTCGTAAGACAGGAACCCCCCTTTGTAAAACCGTGTTGAGATTTATTAATCAATCTGTACCTATCAAGATGGCTACGAATTGCTTCGGCAATTATTGATTCCATAAATTTTCCCACTATGGAGGTAAGGCTTATTGGTTATAGTTCGAAGCCAAGGACCTGTCACCTGCCTTGTAAATAGGTATTACATTTGCCAATTTCCACTTATCAGGCACTATGCCAGTTTGTAGTGATATGTTAAAAAGATTAGCCAAAGGTATGCTAAGTTCCTCTTTACATTCCTTTAACACCCTTGCAAACAGTTCATCAGGGTCTGGGGATTTGTTAGGTTTTAGTTTCGTGCATAGTTTATTATCATCCTGTTCTACATAATCTATTATTTCAGGAATATCGCTAGTATTTTCCTGGGTGAAAACTGAGAGGAAGTAGGTATTGAGAATTTCACACATATCCTTATCACTGTCAGTGATCTGACCAGAGTTACTCTTAAGTGGGCCAATCTTGTCCCTATTCTTACTTGTGTATACCTGAAAGAACCCTTTTGGGTTAGTCTTTGAATCCCTTGCGACCTTAGCCTCATAATCCCTCTTTGTTTTTCTTATTCCTTTCTTTATTTCTCTCTTTAATTGAATATATTGATTTCTTAATTGCCATTCCCTCTTATGATACGCCTATATATGCCTCTCTTTTGACCAATGAGATGTTTTAATCCATTGTTCATCCGTTTGGGATCATTTTTGTTAGATCTAATTTCCCTACTCGAAACAAAAGTTGTCTGGGCAGGTAGAACTATGCTTTGAAAAACGTCATATTGGCAACCAAGATCACCTACCTGACCCATAGTCAGGACATCCCAATTTAGCCCACTCAGGTAATTTTTCAGTCCCATGAAGTCGGCCAAGCAAAAATCTGGGACAGAGATTTGATTGCAGTTATCTGAGTAATTCTATGATATGTTGAAACTAAATGATTTGTGATCACTTTCCCCTAGCTCATCATTAACCTCAAGATTATTAATTAGTGAATCTTTGTTGGCAAGAACCAAGTCAAGCAGATTGTTTCCTCTAGTTGGTTCTGTCACAACCTGTTCTAAAAAGCAATCCTGAACCGCATCAAGAAAGTCACTGGACTCAAGATTTCCTGTCATATTGTTCCAATCAATTTGTCTAAAGTTAAAATCTCCCATTATCACAACATTTTCATATCTAGATGCCTTATGAATTTCGTCCCATAACAGCTTACTGCACTCCCTATAAAGGTTTGGGGGCCTATAAATCACACCCAAAATTAATTTGTCAAGTCCCTCGAGAAACTGTAGCCAAACAGATTCTGTGTTCGATGTTTCTAATCTTATATCATGTCTAAGGCAACAATTTAAATTTTCTCTGACTTACATTGCCACTCCACCACCCTTCCTTTTGACCCTGTCAGTGTGGAATAGTTTATAACCTTGTATGTTGCATTCAGAAGGCATTTATCTATCTTTCAGGTTGAACCAGGTCTTTGTTATACCAATAATATCTATATTATCCACACTTGCAAGTAATCTTAGCTCATCTATCTTATTTCTTAGACTCCTACTATTTGTATGGTAAACCTTAAGGGAGCTAGTCACTCGTTGCCCTCTACTATCTCTCTTTGCTTGTTGATCAATTGATTTGCCATTACTAGCAACTTTATTTTGAATATTGTCTTTTAAACATATCCCTGAGGTATCCCAGTAATAACTGTTGTTTTTAACCCTAATGCTGCAGCCTGATTGTTTCCCACAAACACCCATACCTCTATAATCTATCAGTTTAAATTTCTAGACAAGTCATCAGTTACCGAATTGGATAATGCAACCACTCCATCCCCAGAGAGATGAACCCCATCCCTTGCATACATATCGCATTTGCCAAAGAATAGGTCCCAGTTATCAATGAATGGGATTGCAAGTTCCTTGCAGTACTTGTCTAGCCAGCAATTTATACCAATTGCCCTAGACATCCATTCATTGCCCACTCCCTTTCTAGGCAAGATGCTACATATGACTGGGATCCCTCCCTTAGACATAACTACTTCTATGGCTGACCTGTACTTATCCAGCAGCTCCTCTCTCCTGCCCTTCCAAATGTCATTACCCCCAGCACTAAGACAGATAATGGGCTTGTTCCCATTACCTGCCAAAATATTATCCAACCTGCTGACTATGTCGCCAACACCAGCTCCAGGAAGGCACACTCTCTGTCTAACCTTTCTGTCTCTGTTACAAAATGCACGGTCCATATATCTTACCTGAGAATCGCCTACTATTAAAATATTCTTACCTTGATTAGCAGGGGAATCAGTGGTACCTTCAACCTCACTAACCACTGAAGTGCACTCATCTTGGAGAACAGAGAATCGATTTCCTACCTTCACATCTTCTCTAGTAACTCTCCTCATCTTTCTTCTTCCTGAACTGTAAACCACTTGCCACTTAAAGTGGCTGCCACTATCACTTCTGGTGACCATTTCCTCCTTACCAGCTAAATCCTTCTCACACTCACTCCCAAGCTGGAGTTTACCTGGAGTTTACCTGGAGAGAGTTCCGGGGGTCAATGCCCGTGGCCCAGTCTGTGACCAAGCCTCCTGGTGGATCAGGGGCTGATCAACCAGGCTGTTACTGCTGGCTGCACGCAATCCAATGTGCGAGCCACAGCCCGGCTGGTCAGGTACCGACTTTAGGTGCTTGTCCAGTCCTGCAGAAGACGGGCCGGGGGTCTATTGGTAATCCCCTTATGTATGCTGGGAGGCAGTTGAACAGTCTCGGGCCCTGGCACTTACTGTAGGGTCTCTTAACGTGCTATTTGACACCCCTGCTTTTCATTGGGGGGATGTTGCATCGCCCTGCCGAGTCTTTTGCTTTCGTTGTGAGTGATTTTCGTATGCAATTTTCGGTACTAGCCCCTTTCTACTATTTTCCAAAGGTTTTATAAATCATGTATCTTTCCCGCCTGCTTTCCGGGGAATACAGGTTCAGGAACTTCAAGCGCTCCCAGTAATTGAGGTGTTTTATCTCCGCTATGCACGCTGTGAAGGTTCTCTGTACTTTTCTAGGTCAGCAATTGAAAGGTGCTGTTAGTGTGCAGCAATATTCCGCCCTAGAAGAACAAGCGACCTGAAGAGTGTCATCATGGGCTTGGCATCCCTAGTTTTGAAGGTTTTCATTATCCATCCTGTCATTTTTCTAGCAGCTGCGATTGATACAATGTTATGGTCCTTGAAGGTGAGATCCTCCAACATGATCACTCCCAGGTCTTTGACCCATGCGAAGCTTCAGCCTCTTATTTTCCTCCTGAAGAAGTAGAATCTCCTTCTTCAACACTTGAACCTGAGATTCTAAAACACTACAACAAGCCATGATGCTTGGCAACAGCCCACGCTAACTCCCAAGAGCTTAGGCAGGTATGACCACACGTGACCACTGACCTCAGCGTACTGTGGTGTTTTATATGTGTCTAATTTATCAACTAGTCGGTTCTTTGAACCATTCATCTTCATCTGTCAGACATAGTAGCATCTTGGGTTCTTAATACAGGGAATTCTTCACTTGCCTATCCTTTAGGCATGACCTACTTCCACATTTGGATTTGTCAAATTACCGTTCAATAAGCCTGATGTCTATAGTAGGCAAATTATTAGAATCAATTATAGCTGTTTATTATTAGACGTTACTTTGTAAAGCATAATTTGATTAAAGAATCTCAGCATGGGCTCACGAGGGGGTCGTTCCTTCCTGACAAATTTACTGACGTTCTTCATTAAAATATTTAAGAGAGGGGACATGATAAAGAATATGATGTTGTTTATATGTATTTCAGTAAAGGCTTCGATAGAGTACCTCAAAAGAGACTCTTAAAAAGTGGCAGCTCATGGTTTAGGAGGTAAAGTTGTAGCATGGATAGAGGCATGGCTTACCCAAAAGAAAGCAGAGAGTTTCCATTAATGGGGGGCACATCTGAATGGGGATAGTCACTTAGGGGTTCCACAAGGATCAGTTCTAGGCCCCTTTCTTGTTCATAATTTACATTAATGACCTTGATGAAGGCATAACAAGTGACATGAGCAAATTTGAGATGATATAAAAATAGGCCGTATGATTCATTCTGAGGAGGATGGTACATGTACATACCTTGGTATTAAATACCGACGAGTTGGTTTAGAAAACACGTAAGAAAGCGTTTCGTATGAGACCATGATCACTTTTAACATAAAGATAAAATGAGAAGGACTAAATTACAGAGGAAATGGAGAGGTAGAGAGGAAGAATTTAAAGGGGGGAAGACATAATCTTTTAATATTTTCAGAAAACTTGGCTTAATTCTAGTGCCCCGGGAAATACTGTCGGGTACACTTACACACTTGCATCTCCCCTTTTCGGAGTTCATAGTTAAAGTCTGAAGCTTTAAAACCAAGATATATATATATATATATATAAAAATAAAATATATATTTATATATATAATATATATATATATATATTTAATATATATTTTATATATATATTTTATATATATATATATATATATATATACATACATATTCTCTGTGTGACTCACCCCAGTTTTTTAAATTTTTTTTTTGTTGTTGACATTTCATGTAAAGTGATGTCAGGTCTGCCCCTATTTAGGTTTTATATAAACAAAGACAGTTAGAGTGAGTTATAACATGTGTTGCAGTCTGGTTATAAATAACTGTGTCTGCTGTTAGTTATGTTTGTGATGTATCAGACAAAAACCAGAGTTTTCAAACAAAGTTCTGGATCAGATAAAGCTTCTTAAAGTCACCATGACTATGATAAAGCTGTGTGGTTTTTCATAATTAAAGATTTTCATGGTAAAAACTACAGTAAACATTGCTTGCAAAGCTCAAATTAGTTTAGTTAGCAAACAATGCTTTACAGCAAAATAAATTGATTTTTGAAGATGAGAGGTAATTATTCTTGAGAGATAGGCCTACCAGGTCTACCTGGCCTACCTGGCCTACCTGGCCTACCTGGCCTACCAGGCCTACCAGGTCTACCTGGCCTACCTGGCCTACCTGGCCTACGTGTCTTAGAAACCTACCATAATCTAACGTACTTTTTGCACGTAAATTCTCCTGTACATACTTTAAATTTATTTAATTTAAATAATTCAATTAATTATTTTAATTAATTTATTTAATAATATTTAAAATGTATTATATATATTTTCTCGTTGTGTTCATATTGATTTTTCAAAAATTTTTGACAAAAAAAAAGAAAAAAAAAGACTGTTTATTTGACAAAAGCACCAACGTGACTAACAGATTTTTGTCCTCAATGTGACTAACAGATTTTTGTCCTCAATGTGACTAACAGATTTTTGTCATCAATGAGACTAACAGATTTTTTGTCCTCAACGTGGAATAACAGATTTTTGTCCTCAATGTGACTAACAGATTTTTGTCCTCAATGTGACTAACAGATTTTTGTCCTCAATGTGACTAACAGATTTTTGTCCTCAATGTGACTAACAGATTTTTGTCCTCAATGTGACTAACAGATTTTTGTTCTCAATGTGACTAACGGATTTTTGTCCTCAATGTGACTAACAGATTTTTGTCCTCAATGTAACTAACAGATTTTTGTCCTAAATGTCACTAACAGATTTTTGTCCTCAATGTGACTAACAGATTTTTGTCCTCAATGTGGCTAACATATTTTTGTCCTCAATGTAACTAACAGATTTTTGTCCTAAATGTCACTAACAGATTTTTGTCCTCAATGTGACTAACAGATTTTTGTCATCAATGTGGCTAACAGATTTTTGTCCTCAATGTGACTAACAGATTTTTGTCCTCAATGTGACTAACAGATTTTTGTCCTCAATGTGACTAACAGATTTTTGTCCTCAATGTGACTAACAGATTTTTGTCCCCAATGTGACTAACAGATTTTTGTCCTCAATGTGACTAACAGATTTTTGTCCTCAATGTGACTAACAGATTTTTGTCCTCAATGTTTCTAACAGATTTTTGTCCTCAATATGGAAAACAGATTTTTGTCCTCAATGTGACTAACAGATTTTTGTCATCAATGTGACTAACAGATTTTTGTCATCAATGAGACTAACAGATTTTTGTCCTCAATGTGACTAACAGATTTTTGTCATCAATGAGACTAACAGATTTTTCTCCTCAATGTGACTAACAGATTTTTGTCCTCAATGTGACTAACAGATTTTTGTCATCAGTGAGACTAACAGATTTTTGTCATCAATGTGACTAACAGATTTTTGTCATCAATGAGACTAACAGATTTTTGTCCTCAATGTGACTAACAGATTTTTGTCCTCAATGTGACTAACAGATTTTTGTCCTCAATGTGACTAACAGATTTTTGTCCTCAATGTGACTAACAGATTTTTGTCCTCAATGTGACTAACAGATTTTTATGTGTTGTGAAAGTGTGACTAATAGGAAGGAAGGTAGGGAAGGAAGGAAGGAAAGAGGGAGAGACTGAGTAATGGAAGGAGGGAGGGAGATAGATAACTAGATGGGTTGGTAGGTAGGAAGAGAGGAAGGTAGGGAGGATAGGAGTATTGTTGCAGTTCATAAGAACTGCAGCAATAGGAAGGAATTTAGTTAGGTAAGTAGGTAGGTAAGTAGGTAGGACGCTTAAGTATCCGTGTTATTCTCGTAAGTAGGAAGGAAGGGAGAGAGGTAAGGGGGAAGAGGGGAAGGGAGAGAGATAAGGGGGAAGAGAGGAAGGGAGAGAAGTAAGAGGGAAGGGAGGTAGAGAGAAGAATAAGAGAAATGTTGCAGTTCTTCAAGGTAAGAAGAGAGTAATTTGAAGAGGGAGACAGGTAGGTAGGGAGGTAGGTAGGTAGGAGGCCTGTGATATCTTTCTAATTCTTAAGTAGGTATATAAGGAGGGAGGAAGGCAGGTAGGGAGGAGGACAGGTGTATTGTTGCAGTTCCTGTAAGTCGAACACGAGTGGATTAAGACTTTTAAAGGCAAACTATTATTATTATATTCACAAGGAAGCGCTAAACCTACTAGGGTCATACAGCGCTGCACTTATAAAGCAGAGGATGTTAAGCCTGTGTTTGAGACGCTTGTGACTTTATCAAAATGGGGAAAATTGCATTCTATAAGATAAGTTCTTTCATTTCTCTAAAATGATGGAAGTATGTAAGGTGTTTGGTGTGCTGGGAGTTAGATGTAACAGTATTAGTGGTGTTTATCTTAAGATAATAAAGGCTGGTTTCAGACTGTGCTTCTATGTCGGTGATAGGATATGTTGACAGTGACGTAGCTACTCAGGGGGATGGAATATTGTCTGAGATAGTTGCCATATTGACCTGACTGGGTTATATTTCTATTTAACTTTAATTGTGAATGGTAGTTTTTTAAGCAACAAAAACGTAAAGTAAATTATTATTTCAAAAATTCATTTTATTCCTTCCAGCAACAGAATAACATCCTTTAAAATGTTATGGGAAATTTGCCATGTATAAATTTCTTTGGGTATTTTATAGTTACATATGTCTATCAAGAAGTTTTTATTACATTCACCAGATTCACGAATATTGAAAAACTCCAGTAGTTTTTCCACATTATAACTGGGAAGTTTGCCTTTATTATTATTATTATTATTATTATTATTATTATTATTATTATTATTATTATTATTATTATTATTATTATTATTATTATTATTATTATTATCACACTGGCCGATTCCCACCAAGGCAGGGTGGCCCACCAAGGCAGGGTGGCCCACCAAGGCAGGGTGGCCCACCAAGGCAGAGTGGCCCACCAAGGCAGGGTGGCCCACCAAGGCAGGGTGGCCCACCAAGGCAGGAAGGCCCACCAAGGCAGGGTGGCCCACCAAGGCAGGGTGCCCGTCAAGGCAGGGTGGCCCACCAAGGCAGGGTGGCCCGAAAAAGAAAAACTTTCACCATCATTCACTCCATCACTGTCTTGCCAGAAGGGTGCTTTACACTACAGTTTTTAAACTGCAACATTAACACCCCTCCTTCAGAGTGCAGGCACTGTACTTCCCGGCCTGCCGGTTTCCCTGAACCCCTTCATAAATGTTACCCTGCTCACACTCCAACAGCACGTCAAGTATTAAAAACCATTTGTCTCCATTCACTCCTATCAAACACGCTCACGCATGCCTGCTGGAAGTCCAAGCCCCTCGCACACAAAACCTCCTTTACCCCCTCCCTCCAACCTTTCCTAGGCCGACCCCTACCCCGCACTCCTTCCATTACAGACTGATACACTCTTGAAGTCATTTTGTTTCGCTCCATTCTCTCTACATGTCCGAACCACCTCAACAACCCTTCCTCAGCTCTCTGGACAACAGTTTTGGTAATCCCGCACCTCCTTCTAACTTCCAAACTACGAATTCTCTGCATTATATTCACACCACACATTGCCCTCAGACATGACATCTCCACTGCCTCCAGCCTTCTCCTCGCTGCAACATTCATCACCCATGCTTCACACCCATATAAGAGCATTGGTAAAGCTATACTCTCATACATTCCCCTCTTTGCCTCCAAGGACAAAGTTATTTGTCTCCAAAGACGTCTAAGTGCACCACTCACCCTTTTCCCCTCATCAATTCTATGATTCACCTCATCTTTCATAGACCCATCCGCTGACATGTCCACTCCCAAATATCTGAATACATTCACCTCCTCCATACTCTCTCCCTCCAATCTGATATCCAATCTTTCATCACCTAATCTTTTTGTTATCCTCATAACCTTACTCTTTCCTGTATTCACTTTTAATTTTCTCCTTTTGCATACCCTACCAAATTCATCCACCAATCTCTGCAACTTCTCTTCAGAATCTCCCAAGAGCACAGTGTCATCAGCAAAGAGCAGCTGTGACAACTCCCACTTTATGTGTGATTCTTTATCTTTTAACTCCACGCCTCTTGCCAAGACCCTCGCATTTACTTCTCTTACAACCCCATCTATAAATATATTAAACAACCACGGTGACATCACACATCCTTGTCTGAGGCCTACTTTTAACAGTAGCTAATTATTTTTTTTCATTAACACGTCAGCGGTCTCCCACCAAGGCACAGTGGCCCGAAAAAGAAAAACTTTCATCATCATTCACTCCATCACTGTATTGCCAAAGGCATGCCTACACTACAGTTATAAAACTGTAACATTAACACCCGTCCTTCAGAGTGCAGATACTGTACTTCCCATCTCCAGGACTCACGTACAGCCTGCCGGTTTCCCTGAATCCCGTCATAAATGTTACCTTGCTCACACTCCAACAGCACGTCAAGTCCTAAAAACCATTTGCCTCCATTCACTCCTATCTAACACACTCATGCATGCTTGCTGGAAGTCCAAGCCTCTCTCACACAAAACCTCCTTTAACCCCTTCCTCCAACACTTCCTAGGTCGACCCCTACCCCACTTTCCCTCCACTATAGATTTATACACTCGAAGTCATTCTATTTCCTTCCATACTCTCTACATGTCCAAACAACCTCAACAACCCTTCTTCAGCACTCTGTATTATATTTACACCACACATTGCCCTCAGACATGACATCTCCACTGCCTCCAGCCTTCTTGTTGCAACATTCACCACCCATCCTTCACACCCATATAAGAGCATTTGCATAACTATATTCTCACACATTCCCCTCTTTGCTTCCATGGACAAAGTTCTGTCTCCACAGACTCCTAAGTGCACCACTCATCTTTATCCCTTCATCAATTCTATGATTCACTTCAAATTTCACAGACTGTCTGCTGACAAGTCCATTACTAAATATCTGAATACATTCACCTCCTCCATACTCTCTCCCTCAATCCGATTTCCAATCTTCCGTTACCTAATTTTTTTGTTATCCTCATTAACTTACTCTTTCCTATATTCACTTTTAATTTCTTTCTTTTACATTTCCTACCAAACTAATCCACCAACCTCTGGAACTTCTCTTCAGAATCTCCCTAACGCACAGTGTCATCAGCAAAGAGCAACTGTGACAACTCCCACATTGTGTTACATTGTTTATCTTTTAACCCCACACCTCTTGCCAACACCCGAGTATTCACTTCTCTTACGACCCCGTCTATAAATATATTGAACAACCATGGTGACATTACACATCCTTGTCTAAGTTAGTTTAATATGTTTAATATGTTTATTATGCACCCCATACCCATCCTGTGGGCGGTAGTCAAAAGATTACAGAGGTACATAATGGGTCCAGGGAATGGATCCCAAAGTTCTGATGGCTGAACAAGGTACAAAGGTAATGAACTCACAAGTTACAAAGATAATGAATCATGTAAGTAAGTAAATTTACTTCCTTACGTTTATACATGGCAACAATCATGAACAAATTTTAGAGTAATGAGCAATTCACACATCCACACCCGGTCACAGGTGTAATGAATTATTGGTGCAAATATTAACTATTGGGTCCCACACACACACACAAACAACACTGTACACCGTGTACGTCAGGCCCATACTAGAGTATGCAGCACCTGTTTAGAACCCACTCTTGATCAAGCACGTCAAGAAATTAGAGAAATTGCAATGGTTTGCGACAAGATTAGTTCCAGAAAGGCTAAGGGAAATCGGCCTGACGACAGTAGAGGACAAAAGGGTTAAGGGAGACATGATAACGACATACAAAATACTGTGTGGAATAGACAAGGTGGACAGAGACAGGATGTTCCAGGGATGAAACACAGAAACATGGGGTCACAACTGGAAGTTGAAGACACAGATGAGTCAAAGGGACGTTAGGAAGTATTTCTTCAGTTATAGAGAAGTCAGGAAGTGAAATATCCTAGCAAGTGAGGTAGTGGAGGCAAGAACCATACATAGCTTTAAGATGAGGTATGATAAAACTCATGGAGCAGGGAGAGAGTGGACCTAGTAGCACTCAGTGAAGAGGCAGGGGCCAGGAGCTGAGTCTCGACCCCTGCAACCACAATTAGGTGGTACAATTAGGTGAGTACACACACACACACACACACACACACACACACACACATAAAATACTTCGCCATTTCTTGAACATTTCTGAGTGAGTTGTTCCTAAATTCATTAATTTTATCGCACTCCAGTACATAATGACGCAAGGTGTGACAATAGTCCATCTGGCAAAGTTTACATTTCGTTTGGTCTACATCTGGTGGTGGTGATTTAACCTGCCATAGATACTTGTAACCCAGCCGGAGCCGGGCGGTAGTGACACCCAAGAGTCTGCTTGTCTTGTTGGATGCACCATAGACATGTGGCTCCTCCTGCATGATGGAATGATGATAAATGGACTGACTGGTGTCAATTTCCTTAAGTCTTAAGTCAATGAAGTTCAATTGAAGTTCTTTTCGTATTATTGTTCTCAAACTGCTAACTGACAACCCAAGATTGTAATCTACTCCCTCTTTGAAAGCATACAGCTTAGCCAATTTATCAGTTCTATCATGCATCTGAAGACCAATGTGAGATGGAATCCACAGCATGTGCACTCTGACTCCACTGTCCACAATCTACCATACCTGTTGTGGCATGCAAAGAGCACGTAACCTTTATTCGGCGCATATACACACCCCCATTCGCTGCCTGACCACCGTAGAGTGCGGTTGTGCTCTGCACCCCTCTGCTGTTTGTAGGCGAGCTCCCTTGTCAGTTACCCGGCTGCAGTGGTGTGAAGTGGTGCTGTCACGCCTCTGCTAACGATATAGGTGCACAGTGATTGTCAAGATGGCAGTTAGTCCGAGACGCCGGATAAATACTGTAGGCATTGAGCTACTTAAAGGAACGATAACGCCTAGTTCTGCGTAAGTCTTATTGCCAAAGATCATCCGGGAGACATACGGCATACAAGATAGTGACTTGTATGGTGTAGCATTAAATGGAGGCCAAAGAATTTTCGTCAAGCTGCTATCAGCAACGGTTTATGAATCGTTAGTCACCAGGTTTCAGGACGTAAGTCTAAGCATCACACCAGCTGTCAGTGTAAGAATGATAGATGTTTCACTGCATTATACATGGATTAAGTTACGCAACGTTCTCTTTGAGGCGGAGAGGCGGATATCAGGAAAGATTTTGAGACGTATGGGACGGTGCATTATGCTCAACATGGTACATGGGCGGCAGGTGCCTATGATGGTCTGCCAGAGGGTTCTTTCAACCTCAAAATGACTTTGAGGCACCCAATACCGTCCTGTGTGTATCTACAAGATTTCAGGATGCAGGTAATGATTATGTACCCAGGGCAACGTCGTACGTGCCGCCTATGTGGTGAGTATGATCACATAGCGGCGACCTGTGACAAGCGAAGACGTGTGCCTGGACCTGTGGTGGACGTCGCAGCCCCTGCTTCAAAGGTGGCAGGTGAGGAACAAACATCAGACGGAGGGCGTGGTGTCTTGTGGAGCGAGATAGTGGAGTCCTGCCCCCAGCTGCCTGATCAGGTGTCGTCTCCTGTGGATAAGGAGGAGCAACAATTACAGAAGAAGGTTTTTAAGATTGAGGAGGAATTGGTCGAGGTGTTGAAGACTTTGTCACCGCCTGAGAGGGACGTTACATCTGAGCGTGGTGTCATCGGAGAGTCGTCGCTACCAGAAAGTCGAAGACGTGATATGTTGGGACGTGATGATGTTTTGGAGTCGTCCGTTGAATTATTAAACCATTCTCAGGTGGAGGTGGAGGTTCATCGAGAGGCAACATCTGACCAAGACATGTGTAACATGACTGTCACGAGAAAGAGGGCGGCTACATCAGATTCTGCACAAAGGCCTGGGAAACAGACTGAGGTGAATTGTGAAGGTAGTGGTGTAGGTGGTGGTAGCCATGATAGGAGGCACCGGAAGAAGCGGGGGGGGGGGGGGGAAAGAGAGCACTCTGAGGGTTTGTCAAACTTAAATTCGAGCTCTGGAGTTGTAAAGAGTGATGAGATGAGGCAGGGGTGGAAACTTTAATAGGCCTTAGGTGTATGTCTGTAAATGTTAATGGGTTATGTAGCGGTATGAAGAGAGATTGGTTTCGTAATTTCCTGAATAAATCTAGAGTGGATGTTGTGTTCCTGCAGGAGCACAATTTTAAAGAGGGTAGGGTGTTGGAGGTGGCAGGATTTCGAGTAGTTACCCTGCCATCTCCCCGTCTAAAAGGTGGTGTGGGAATTTTAATAAGGGAGACGAGCCGTTTGTTTTGCAGAGAAGCGGGGAGGGGGGGGAGGGAGGGTGTTGCGTGTGGATGGGTGGTGGATGGGTAAGCGTGTGTCTTTTGTGAGTGTGTATGCACTTGCAGAAAATAACATACAGGTAAAGAATGATTTTGTGTGTGAGGATCTTGTGTTTTTCTTAAGTGCACTGCCAGAGGTGGCAATAGTTGGTGGGGACTGGAATAGTGTAATCAGGGTGGCTGATGTGGACCCAAAAGGGGCTGGATATATGTCTGTGGCTCTTAGGGATTTATTAAGGGATGTTAGGTTATGTGATGCCTTTGGGGCCACGGTGTGGGAGACTGAAAATACGTTTGTTAGGAGTGGATATGCTGCGAGACTAGATAGAGTGTACTTTTCTCAGGGAGTGGATGTGACATCTTTCAGTATTGTTGAGGCTACAATGTCAGATCATAGGGCAGTGGTGGTGGAGGTTGGGTGGGGGACGCTCGCGGACATATATAGAAGTTATTGGAAATTAAATATAAGTGTGTTAGGTGATGAGGAGGGGTTGGAGGGGTTTTCGGTCCTATGGAGGGAGCTTAGTGTGGAAGAACAGGGAGTGGATGACATTGTGACGTGGTGGGATTGTGTTGCAAAGGAAAGGATTAGAAAGTTTTATGTGAGAGAAGGAAAACGTATTAATAATTTAAAATATGGATTGGCTAACTATTTAGAGGATAGGTTAAGAGGTTGCTATGGGCGGGGGGTGGGTGGGAATAATTTTCCTATGGATGAAATAGCTGAAATAAAGGGGAGGTTGACGGTTTTTGCAAAATGAAAGGTTTTTAAGCTGTAAGGGTGCAGGCAGGGGGTGGAAGAGGTGCTTTGGGGCGACAAGCCGTCAGCGTGTGTTTTGCGGCATCAAAAGCAAAGGCAGGCGGTGACAGCGATCCCATGTTTAGAGGTAACGGAGATGGTTGGGAATTATAGAGCAGAGCAGGAGATACGAACCACGAAGGGGATGTGTGCGTATGTGGAGGCTTGGTACAAAAAGTACTGGAAAAGTGGGGGGGTGGGTGACGTGGCTTTAGACAAGGTGTGTACGTATGTGACGTGTAATTTAGGAAATAATGATAGAAATGCTTTAGGTGGGACTATTATGGCAGAGGAAATAGAGAATGCGTTAAGGGGAATGAGGAAGGGGAAAACTCCGGGTATTGACGGTCTCCCGGCAGAATTTTATTTACAACATAGGACGTTAATACGGGAATTTATGGTTAGGTTATTTAATCGTATGAAGGAGAAGGGTAAGTTGGGGGAGAGGCAGGCTACAGCGGTTGTAGTGTTGGTCCCGAAGGGCAAGGGGCAGTCCACTCTACGGGAGTACTGAGTCATATCGCTGATGTGTGCAGACTATAAGGTTTTTGCTAAAATTTTAGGTAATAGGTTCAAATGTGTTGTGGGGAGGGTGGTGTCAAAATCTCAGTTTGGGTTGCCAGGAAGGTCGATGATTGAAGGACATGGGATACTGCGAAGTTTTGTGGAAGCTAAGGGTAGGGGTGAAGGGGCGGCTTTGTTGGCTCTAGATTGGCAGGGAGCATATGATAGAGTGGAAAGGGGAGCTTTGCAGGTTATACTTAGGAGACAGGGTTTTGGGGAGGAAATAGTCGAGTGGGTAAATATGTTGTACAAGGGGGCGAGAATGAGAATACAGATTAATGGGTGTATGGGGAGGGAGATTGCAATGGGTAGAGGCCTTAGACAGGGATGCCCCATGTCCCAAATACTGTTTGCGTGTTTCCAGGACCCCTTTTATAGAATGGTTGACCGTAGCTTATGTACTCCAGGTGAGGGAAGTGTGGGAGGTGGGAGGGCCTGGCCGGGGTTAATTGGATATGTTGACGACACCACTGTTCTCATTCGTGAAGGGATGTCAATGGGAGCGTTGGACAAGGTTATGCAATTATTTGAAAGTGCCACGGGTATGCAGGTAAATAGTGCGAAGGCAAGGTGCATGGGGTTGGGTTCTTGGGTGAGGGGGGTGGGGGGGAGATGTAATGTGGTTAATGAATGGGCGATGTCGTTACAGATTTGTGGTATTATTTATAGGGATGACATGGTTGCAGCGTGGGTAGAAAACTCGGATAGGTTAGTGGAAAGGATCGTGGGGCGTCTAGGTGTTCTGAGACCCCAGCACCTAACTCTTATACAGCGAGTGACAGTTGTAAACATTTTATTGTATAGTAAGAGTTGGCATGCTGCAGCTGTGTTCCCAATTACAGGGACAGCGATTGCGGAAATTCTAAGATGGGTGTACAAATTTTTGTGGGGTTCACATTGTGATTGGTTGAGGAGAGAAGTTGTAATCTTACCTGTACGTCAGGGTGGGTTGGGGTTGATGGATTTGAGACGGAGGGCTAAGTGTGTGTTTATTAAATGGGAAGTGTTGCGTGAGGGTGTGAACGCGGGGCAGTTGGGAAGGATACACGACAGGCTGGGTATGTGGTATCGAGGAATGGAGTTGAGGGAATGCGAAAGCGTATTGAGGGCCGAGATGTTGGTTAGGGAACTGAGAAAGGTTCTTATAAGGGATTTGTGTAGGTTGCTTGTAGGTAGGTCCGTTATCCCAGTTGAGGGTTTGTTCCCCATGTATGCGTGGAAGAGTATTTGGTTTAGATTTAGTAAAATGAAGTTAAACCCCTCGGGCGCGTGAGGTGATGTTTCGTTTTCTGCATGGGATCCTTCCGTCTGGTGAGATACTACGAAACAGACAGGTTGTAGAGGGTGGGGGGTGTGGTATCTGTGGAGGGGATAAGACAGCGTTCCATGTAGTTTACTTTTGTGAAGGGCTAGAGGAGGTTAGGTGCTGGTTAAGTAGGTTGGTACAGAGGGTGGGTGGTCGTGGGGTGTCGGTTCTGTGTGCTTTAAGTCTAGATATGGGTGGGTTAGACGAGGGTGTCATAAGAGCTTTAGATTATATCATGGTAGATTATGAGAGTAAGACACATGTGCAACATCTGGGTATCTTTATTGTAGACGTTTCGCCATCCAGTGGCTTTATCAATACAAAATCTAGGACATAACTTGAAGACAGTAGAACTATGTACAGAAGATGAGGTAATCAGTCCCTCAACCTAGGAGTAGGTGCGAACAGCACCATAGTTGTGGAGATTCTGAAGCAGAAGAAAGAATCCTGGCGCTTATATAGTAACGTCAGGTGAAGCAGACGAGGGCAAATTCACTGGTAGGCGGGATTCCCAAGTGGAAGTAGGTCCTTCCCAAAGAGATGGGTTA
The DNA here is from genome assembly GCF_026875155.1 of Cherax quadricarinatus. Classification (NCBI taxonomy): domain Eukaryota; kingdom Metazoa; phylum Arthropoda; class Malacostraca; order Decapoda; family Parastacidae; genus Cherax; species Cherax quadricarinatus. The sequence goes on from NC_069441.1 coordinate 33,583,402, forward strand.
ATTGTAGTAGTAGTTGTCGTAGTCGTGAAGGTTATGTACATGTCCTCAGAATTAAGATTCCATGATATTGCAGTGTCTGACAAGTTGTGTACGAATGGTATATAATACCGACAAGATGAGAGTAAGACACATGTGCAACATCTGGGTATCTTTATTGTAGACGTTTCGCCATCCAGTGGCTTTATCAATACAAATTCTAGGACATAACTTGAAGACAGTAGAACTATGTACAGAAGATGAGGTAATCAGTCCCTCAACCTAGGAGTAGGTGCGAACAGCACCATAGGTATGGTGTATGGTTCCTGCCTCCACTACGTCATTTTCTAGGCTATTCCACTGCCTTACAACTCTATGACTGAAGAAATACTTCCTAATATCTCTCTGACTCATTTGTGTCTTCAACTTCCAATTGTGGCCTCTTGTTTCTGTGTCCCCTCCCTGGAACATCCTGTCTTTGTCCACCTTGTCTATTCCACGCAGTATTTTATATGTCGTTATCATGTCTCCCCTGACCCTCCTGTCCTCCAGTGTCGTCAGGCCGATTTCCCTTAATCTTTCTTCATAGGACATTCCCCTTAGCTCTGGAACTAACCTTGTGGCAAACCTTTGTACTTTCTCTAGTTTCTTGACGTGCTTTATCAAGTGCGGGTTCCAAACTGGTGCTGCATACTCCATTATGGGCCTGGCATACACGGTGTTTAGTGTCTTGAACGATTCCTTACTAAGGTATTGGAATGCTGTTCTCAGGTTTGCCAGGCGTACATATGCTGCAGCAGTTATCTGATTGATGTGTGCTTCCGGAGACATGCTCGGTGTTATACTCACCCCAAGATCTTTCTCCTTGAGTGAGGTTTGCAGTCTTTGACCACCTAGCCTATACTCTGTCTGTGGTCTTCTGTGCCCTTCCCCTATCTTCATGACTTTGCATTTGGCAGGATTAAATTCGAGAAGCCATTTGCTGGACCAGGTGTCCAGTCTGTCCAGGTCTCTTTGAAGTCCTGCCTGGTCCTCATCAGATTTAATTCTCCTCATTAACTTCACATCATCTGCAAACAGGGACACTTCTGAGTCTAACCCTTCCGTCATGTCATTCACATATACCAAAAATAGCACTGGTCCTAGGACCGACCCCTGTGGGACCCCTGTGTGTGTGTTTGTGTGTGTGTGTGTGTGTATGAATTTGTATATGTGTGTGTATGTGTGTGTGTGTGTGTGTCTCAACAATCAATATTTGCACCAATAACTCATTACAGTTGTGACCGGGTGTGGAAGTGTGAATTGCTCATTACACTATAATTTGTTCCTGATTGTAGCCATGTATAAACGTAAGTAACCATTCTTACAGTATTCATTACCTTTGTAACTTGTGAGTTCATTACCTTGTACCTAGTTCAGCCATCAAAACTTTGGGGCCCAGTCCCTGGACCCATTACGTACCTCTGTAATCTGTAAATACCTTTGTAATTTGTCATGATTGTATCCAGACCTACCTGGAGTTCATTACCTTTGTAAATTGTGAATTCATTACCTCTGTAACTTGCTCAGCTATGAAAACTTTGGAGTCCAGTCCCTGGACCAATTATGTACCTCTGTAATCTTTTGACTACCGCCCACAGGATGGGTATGGGGTGCATAATAAACATATTAAACTAACTAGTGATGAGGGGGAGAGGGGACAGTGAAGAGCGAAGGAAGGTTCTTGCGGTAACGTTCTATCATAGATGTGTCGTAACAGAGATTTGTATGGGAGGAGGTGGGATCAGGCTTTCTCAGAGGGGTATAGAATGCTAACTGTGGAAAATACTGTATATTTTCGGGAAATACGGTAATTTATAGGTAAATAGATGCCCTATATTGTATTTAATGAAAGTGTATTTTTAAAAGATGGGAGTCGCCATTTTGTTTGAATTGAATAACACGTTGTGTATAATGGGAAGAATTTTTCGTGCTCTAGAGGTTAAAATTGGGTTGACACCTCTCAAATAGGAGGCGAAATTGTTGGATGTGCATTCCTGCATAACTTGAGATATCAGGCGACTGGACAAGACAGCTCCAGGAACCTCAGATAAGTCTGTTATGTTTAACTCTGGCCAGTTGTTATTTTCATAGATAGACAGTGAGGTTTTCTGAGTATGATACACATTAATCTCCAGTCAAATTGGTGAGTGTTATGATAAAGATATATTCTCCTTCTGTTGTATAAATGTGTGTATATATATATATATATATATATATATATATATATATATATATATATATATATATAAATATATATATATATATATATATATATATATATATATATATATATATATATAATCATTTATTATTTTTAATATACAGTCCACAAATTTATATATTTACCAGCATTCCTGGTGATGTATTTTTCATTTGTAATTAATAGGTCCAGAGCAACTTGTGGATATGACAGTGGTAGGTATCGAAGGGGGACATTTTTTGCGACCTAGGTGTCCCAAATTGCTACTTGTCTAACTGATAAATAATAATTATCTTTTCATTTACTGTTATGTATATAATGATACATTCAGATAAATGCAATTTTCCACACTAACGTTAGGGATTCTCGTAAATCTGTGAATGATAATGAGTGAGTGAAGGGGATTTCGTAGGTTGCGAGGGAGTCAGGGGGTCACAGCGGGCTCGCCTCCTTGGGAGGGGGGGGGGGATCGTGAGAGTGTTGTGATTGTGAATTTGGTATGGTTTCCTGTTTTTCATTGAGAATTTATGGCATTACACCTTGTGGTTACCTTGCAAAGTGTGAATGTAGAGCTCAATGGACTCGTTATATCGATATAACACTTTTCAGGAATGTAGGTATATACATATGGTAGGGTTTTTTTATGTATTATTTTGATTCTTGAGTAATAAGTTCTTTGCGATATGAAGTGTGTTTTAGTTTGTATTTATGTTTCGTGCTGGGTCTTAGCATGATGAGATATACTTATGAACTGTTTTGCTTTGTGCATACAGTGTATCTGACTAATGTGGTTTTGTGAAACATTTTACATGTATGTGTGTGTGTGTGTGTGTGTGTGTGTGTGTGTGTGTGTGTGTGTGTGTGTGTGTATGTGTGTGTGTGTGTGTGTGTGTGTGTGTGTGTGTGTGTGTGTGGTGTGTGTGTGTGTGTGTGTGTGTATGTGTGTGTGTGTGTGTGTGTGTGTGTGTGTGTGTGTGTGTGTGTGTGTGTGTGTGTGTGTGTGTGTGTGTGTGTGTGTGTGTATCCCTTTCTATTGTATTGAGCCTTTGTCATGGGTCAGACGTTATGTAATACTTTATATATGTATGACTGGATTCTTTTTAAAGTTTATAATTATGGTCTGAACCCTGATACCGGTTTGGTGTCAATGCTAAGTTCTTGATGTTAAGTTTTAGTCTGTATGGTATACAGACATATCTAGACGGTTTATTGACGTAGTCCATTTGTGCCTGAGATTACGTATATGGGTTAATTGTAATAGTATAGCGCCTTCAGTTTTTTAGTTCTAAGATGTATTCTTTGTATGTTTATTTGTATGTTGGTATATGTAAAGCTGTATTGTTAGGGATACGTATGTAGATGTTCTAGTAAGATTATGATGTTAGGTTTTGGTTTATTGATTAATGCGAAGGATGGGATTTAACTGATATAACTTCTTTGTATATTTTATGTTCAAGTGTATTGAGACTTTGTCAGATGTCATGTTATATGTAACATTTATATATATGTAAGGTTTTGATTCAAGAATGTGTATATATGTCAGACAGTATTTTTTTTTTTTTTTTGTAGCTATGTTCTTGCCTAAGTTATTGTTGTATGTTTTGCAGCAATATCTTGCGGGCGTATAGATGCAATCCGTTTGTGTCAGTTTTTTTTTTTTTTTGATTGAGATCCATACTGTTTCCTTATTTTTATTTTTATGTTGAACTGTATTGGTTTTAAATAAAATATAAAAGAAAAATGTACACACCCTCATTCACATGCTATCTCCCCCAACCAGCGAACCAGGTTACTGAGGGTTGACGATGGGGCCCCGCCGCTTAACTAGTAACCAGGTTCCAGCCAACAAGAAGATAGTTTTGGCAATCACAGAGGTTATGTGGGTACCACTCTCCTGTCTGCCCTTGTCATTCACATTCTAGAGCTGGTTGAAGCACGGTCTGCTCTCTTGTGGCTTCTATTCTGCCTTGCTTACCATGGAGTGCACTAATACCTATCACTGTACATAGTGTATATGGTGTACATACTGCTGTTCTAAAATTGGTGAAGGATAATGTAAGTCAAAACTTTTCTGCTGTGTTTATTTTGCTCCCTTTACACCCAGGATAACAGGCCATTTGGACTCCTGGGTTGTAATACCAAGGGCTGGCTTCTGACACAAGCATGCCACAATTTATACTTAATGAGTTGAGCCTTGTCTAAGGCGTACTCTTTCTGAGAAATAATCTCCCTCTCTCCTGCGTACTCTAACCTGAGCCTCACTATCCTCGTAAAAACTCTTCACTGTTTTCAATAACCTACCTCCTAGTCCATACATTTGCAACATCTGCCACATTGCTTCTCTAAGCCACACTGTCATACGCCACTTCCAAATCCATAAATGCCACAAAAACGTCTTTACCCTTATCATAATACTGTTCACCCATATGCATCGCTGTAAACACTTGGTCTACACCCCCCCCTACCCTTCCTAAAGTCTCTTTATTCATCTTAAATATCATTTTTTATAATGGGGAGCACTAAGCCCATCAATAGTAGTTAAAACAACTACTTTTATAGATATAAAAAGTGACAGTTTATTTAATTTAAGTTTGTGATGGCACCTTGGTATCTACTTTCATGTATATCTCAGTCTATTAATGTCATCATTGCTATTGTTCTCTCATACTGAAGCATATTTTGCATAGATTCATTCATACCACTGCGGTTTAAAATACTTTTTTTGGGGCAAGAAATCTGCTGGTTATTTTTTTTTTTTTTTTTTTTTTTGGATAATGTTTTTGTAGCTTGTGAACAATCGCTTTAATCACTCGACATGATTGGGTTAAACATGACTAATTTCAACTTGACAAAGTTAAAACATGACTAAGTTCAAATGACTAAGTTTCCCAAAACTTTTTAAAAAACTTGCTCAAATTTTTTTTTGGGATAATTTACCCTCAAAAAAAACTTGAACTTACGAGAGAGTTTTGGGGAAGGGGATGGAAAGGGGAAGAAGGATGGAAAGGGGAAGAAGGATGGAAAGGAAAAAGGTGGTAAGGAAAAAGGGAAATGGAAAGGGAAAAAGAAGGATGGAAAAGGAAGAAGGATGGAAAGGGGAGGGGCCCCGTGCGGCCCGTTGTGCGCAGTTAGCTCCTGATTGATTTGGGATTTGCGCAGGGGTTAAAGTGTACGGGGTTTTCTGTGAAGCCCCTGTTTGCGGGGCTCTCTAGAATTAAAGGGCAAGTGCCCTCCATCGGGGCAACTTTCCCAAACATTTAAGGGAAGAATTGGGGTTTGGGAAAATTTGGAAATTCGGCGATTGGGAGAGGAAAAAAAGTTTGTTTAGAGTCCTCCTGTTTTGAGCCCTCAGGTAAAGAAGGGAAAGGGGTCAGGGGCCTGGACGCAGGGAAAAAAGTTGACGATAAAGAGACGAAAAAAAGGGGTAAAAAAAACGATGAAGAAGAAAGGGGCCTCCCGTGGAAATTTTTGTGGAAACATCCAATCTTTTCTCAGTGTACCCGACGAATGTGAGTTGACTATGGAACGACACGACAAAAGGGACATTAAGGGAAAGGTAAAAATTTATTGTTGTTTTTGGGGGTTAGCCAAGTTAGGTATATGGATAGGGCGTTTTTTGTTGAAGGCCCGGGAGTAGGGGACGGGGAGTTTGCTTTCCTGGGGCTGGGATGGAGGATATTGTTAGCGTTGGATGACATCATGGGGTAATGGGAATTTTTCCTTTTCTGTCTCGTGGGGAAGGCAACGATGTTGGAAGACTTTAGGAGTGGGGGGACCTGTTTAGAAGGTTTAGGTCAGAAATAGAAAAAAAAATTAAAAGTAAGGGTGGGAACCCTCTCATATGTGGTATTTTGCCAAGGGGGGGAAATTTGGGAAGTGAAGGGGTTGTCCGGGGAAATTTGGTGTAAAATTGTGGCGGGGGAAAAATATGAAAGGGAAAAAATGCGGTAAAATTCTTTGAAAACTGGGACCTTTTTTTGGCAGAAATGACATGTTTGCTAGGGATGGGGTTCACTTTTAAGGGGTGTGGAGTGGTAGAAATGGAACTGCTGTGGGGGGAGCAGTTAGGATTTTTTTAAAAACTAGGAATAGTTTAGGGGTTGGGTTTTGGCGGGGGAAAAAAGGTGAAGTCCCAGTGTAGTAATTTTTAAACGAGTTGGGGGGGAAACCCTAGTTAAAAATTTAAGAACGAGATAGATATTGAAAACCCAGGGCCCTTTGGGGGTGAAAAAGGGACGGGAAATAGGTTTAGTAGAAAAATAGAAATGGAGGGAAAGGGGTTTAAAGGGGAAAAGGAGAGTCTTTCAATTTTTAATTATGTAATTGCCGTAGTGGCTTGGAATAAGTTGGACGATTTGAGCTTTGGGGTTGCTTAGTGTAGGAAAACATTGATGTATTTGCCTTAATGAGACGTGGTTTAATTCAAAAAGTGGGGGACTTTGCCTGGGGAATTTTCATTTCGGGGTTTTTTAAATTTTGTTCAAGAAAAAGGAAGTTTTGGGGGAGGGGGGGTGGGGGTGGCATTGTATGCCCAGATCGCTTAAAACTGTTGCAAAAAAAAAGGGGTTTTAAGTCTAAAAGTAACACATACGGGAGTCTTTTTGGGAAATAGAATTTTCAGAGGGGCATAAAAAAACTGATTTTGGGGAGTGATATCCCGCCCCCCTAACTTAGATAGGGCCCAAAAAAAAATACAAAGGGGGAAATTTTTAAAGGCCCAAAACCCAAGAAAATGTAGTAATTCTAGGGACTTTAACTTTAGTAATGTTGTTGGGAATTTCCCTTGACTGGGAATTTAGAATGGGTTACGATTTTTTGGAAGTATTCAGGATTGTTTTTTAAAGGGATTTTTGTGACAAAAACCTAAAAGGGGAAAAAACCCGTTGGGACTTAGTTATGGAAAACCCATGAATCCCTTGTTAAAAATTTTAGAAAATTTCAGAGGAACTGGGTGAAAGCGACCACAAATAAAAATTACTTTTAAGAATTGAAGGGAAATTTCGATTGAAAGGGGGTTTAACTCAGAAAACAGTCCCAGTTTTTCGCTTTAGAGTTTAAACGAGGGCTTAGAAAAACACTTATCATCTGTTGACTGGGGTAACGAAGGGGGCTATCAATATGACGTTTTTGAACACTATACATGCTGTTAAAAAAGAGGTTTACCCCATATAAAAAAAATTAGGATCAAATAGAAAGGGCCCAAAAAAAGGGAGGGAATAATGGGTAAAATACCCTTACTAGGGCATAAGAAAGGTTTATGGGGGTATCAAAAGAGGGAGGGCCCTTTTTAAATTCAGTTTTTGGGACTTAAGAGGGCTTTAAAAAGGGGGGGGAAAAGAAAAGCAAAAAGGGGGTTTGAAATTAAATTTGGTAGGGATTCTAAAACAAACCCCAAAATTTTTTTTTCCGGTCTTTTAGAAAAAAGTTAGAGATAAATAGGTCCCCTTAAAAAAAAACTAGGGGAAATTTTACTGGAAAAGGGGGGAAGGGAAAATGTGCTTGTTTAAAAATTTAATTTATTTTCTTCAGTTTTTACACGGGAAAAGGACATAAAAATTATTCAGAAATTTTAAATTTTATTACGGGGGGCTAGGAAGTAGAAAAATTATGTAACATCACAGTCATTTAGTGAGAGGGTTTTGGTGGGAAGATGGACAGATTTGAAGCAAAAAAAGTCCCCGGGCCCTGATGGGTTTTTTAAAGGGTTTTTAAAGGAATGAAAAATTTGGGAAACTCGGGTGAACCTTTAAAACTAATATTTTTAATTTTTTTCTTAAAACAGGTTTAGTGTTTTGAAATGGGGGAAGATGGCTAATGTAACCCCTTTTTTTAAAACAGGGGAAAAAGTCGTTCCCGTTAAAAATTACCCCCCCCAATAAGCCTGACCTAAATTTGTAGGCAAATTACTAGAGTTTTTTTATACCCTGGTTTTATAAGAAGCCATCTCGTAAGCATAGCTTGATTAATGATACTCAGCAGGGAAATTAAACAAAGGGCCGGTCTTGTCTAACAAAATTTATTAACTTTTTTCAGTTAAAGTTTTTTGAGGCTGTTGACCAAAAAGAATTTGATATTTTTTAATTAGTTTTTTGAAAGGGCTTTTGTTTAGAGTTCCGCCCCATAGACTGTTAAAGAAAGTGGCAGCTCATGGCATTGGGGGAAAAGTCCTCTGGGTTGGATCGAGTCATGGCCCCAACCCCAGAGTGCCCTTTAAAGGGGGTTTTAAACCCGAGTGGGGATCTGAAACAAGTGGCGTTCCCGGGGGATCAGTTTTGGGCCCCCTTTGTTGTTTTTTTAATTTATATAAATGTTTTTTTGATGAGGGGAATTACTAGTGATATGAGAAAAATTCGCGTTTGAACAAAGATAGGCAGGAAAATTTGTTTCCCAAACGTAGTTGTTAGGGAACTTCAGGGGGGTTTTAAAACAAAACTTTATTTTTGGTCAAAAAAAGTGGCAAAATTGCGTTAAATGTAATAAAGAAAGGGGTTTAAAGGGTTTGGGAGTGCCATAACCCTAGTACTTAAAAATTTAAAATGATGTAGAACTTAGCCATACCAAAATTGCGGAAAAGGATTTTGGGGGTTTAGGGTTTGGCAGCAACCAAAAACCAAAGGGCAGCAATCCCAAAGCGTAGAAATTTGGGGAAAAATAGATTACGGGGAATTTTTTATCAAGAAGTGTAAGAAAACAGAATTCCAGGGTCTTTACTCCCGCTTTATACTTCATTAGAAAAAAAGGCCTCCCCTTTGGGGATTATCCCCACCCTCTTTTTTGGTCCCCCGAAATTACAAAAAATGGACATAAATTTCGTTAGAAAACATTCAGCGTGGGAGGGAACTAAAAAAATTTCATGGGGCATCAAAAATCTTCCTTATAAAGAAAATTGAAGACTCTTAAGTTTTTTTTCCCTTGTTGGGACAAAAGAATGGGGGGAGACCTGACGAAGTGTATAAGTGGGGGGATAGGTATTAAAAAAGGGGGTTTTTTTATTAATAAGGTCTTGGGGATGTTTTCCCCCAAAAGGAAAAAAACGCGCGTAATGGTTTAAAAATTTAAAATAAGTTTAGTTTTTTAAAAAGGGGAATAGGAAAGTATTGGTTTGGGAAATAGGGTAGTTGATGAGTGGAACGTTACCTATTTGGGGTTTTTGAGGCTGGATTTGGGGTTATTTTCCCAAATCTAGGTTAGTTTAAGTACATGAGTGGGAGGGGTTGGTTTTGGGGGGGAAATTTCACATCAGAGCTTATTTCTTGGGTGGAAATTAAAAAATTTGGGTTGGGAAAAATTTTTGTTTAGTGGGTGAATTTTTAAAGGACCTGCCTAGTATGGGCCGAGGCCTCCTGCGTGTTCCCCCTTTTTATGTTCTTTTTGTTTTTAAAGGGGGTTTAAGGAAAAAGGTGGAAAGGGGAAAAAAAGGATGGAAAGGAAGGGATGGAAAGGGAAAAGGGGAAATGGGTAAGGAAAAAGGAAATGGGAAAGGAAGAAGGATGGTAAGGAAAAAGGATGGAAAGGGGGGGAAAAAAGAAGGAGGGTTTTGGAGAAGGAGGGTAAGGAAAAAGGAAATTGGAAAGGGGAAAAAAGGGATGGGAAAGGGGAAAAAGGGAATGGAAAGGGGAAGAAGGAGGGAAAGGAAAGGGGGGGGATGGAAAGGAAGAAGGGGGTTTAAGGAAGAAGGTTTGGAAAGGGAAGAAGGAGGGAAAGGAAGAAGGAAAAATGGGAAAGGAAAAAGGGGATGGTAAGGAAGAAGGTGGGAAAAGGAAAAAAGGATGGAAAGGGAAAAGAAGGATAAAAAGGGAAGAAGGATGGAAAGGAAGAAGGATGGAAAGGGAAGAAGGATAAAAAGGGGAAAAAGGAGGGTTTAAGGAAAAAAGGGGGTTTAAGGAAAAAAGATGGTAAGGAAGAAGGTTGTAAGGAAGGAGGATGGTAAGGATAAAGGGGTGGTAAGGAAGAGGATGAGGAAGGAAGAAGGAGGGTTTAAGGAAGAAGGATGGGAAAGGGAAAGGGAAAGGATGGGTAAAGAAAAAGGGAAATGGGTAAGGAAAAAGGGAATGGGTAAAGAAGAAGGAGGGGGAAAGGGAAAGAAGGATGGGGGGGAAAGAAGGATGGGAAAGGGAAAAGAAGGATGGTAAGGAAGAAGGAGGGTAAAGAAAAAGGGAAAGGGAAAGGAAGAAGGATGGGTAAGGAAAAAGGATGGGTAAGGAAGGAGGGGTCAGGAAAAGGAGGGGTTTACCGGGGAGTTTCCCTGGAGAGGGCCCCGGGGGTCAACGCCCCCGCGGCCCGGGGGTTCTGTGCCCAGGCCTCCTGGTGGATCAGAGACTGATAAAACCGGCGGTTACTGCGGGATGCACCCCAAAAACCAACGTCCCAGCCACAGCCCGGCTGGTCAGAAACCGATTTAGTTGCTTGTCCAGTTGCCCCCTTAAGACTGCCGGGGGTGGGTTGAATCCCCCTTTTGTATGCTGGGAGGCAGTTTTTAAAAGTCTTGGGCCCCCGACACTTATTGTATGGTCTTTAACGTGCTAGAGACACCCCTGCTTTTTTTTTTTTTTTGGGGGGGGTGTTGCATCGTTTTTGCCAAAATCTTTTGCTTTTGTAGTGAGTGATTTTGCCTGTGCAATTCGGTACTAGTCCCCCTAGGATTTTCCCGGTGTATATAATAATTTTATCTCTCCCGGGCCCGCGTTCCAGGGGAAAAAAAGGTTTGGAAACCCCAAGTGCTCCCCGTAATTGAGGGGGTTTTTTCTTCCCTTTTTTGGCGCCGTGAAGGTTCTTGTACATTTTCCCAGGTTTTGCAATTTCCCCCTGCCTTTAAGTGCTGTTGTGTGCAGCAAAATTCCAGCCCAGGATAGAAAAAAGTGACCCGAAGAGTGTCATCATGGGCTTTGGGCCCCCTTAGTTTTGAGGTTTCATTATCCCTCATGTCATTTTTCTAGCAGATGCAAATTTATACAATGTTATGGTCCTTGAAGGTGAGTTTTCCCCCGACATAATCACTCCCCGGTCTTTGCGTTGGGTTTCCCCCCTATTTTGTGGCCAGAATTTGTTTTTTTACCCCGTTTATGATTTAATTTCCCCCCGTGGGTTTCCATTTCTGGGGTAATTGAAATTTTTTCTTTTATTGAAAAATTTTTTATATTGTTTTCTGCAGCCCCCCCCGAAAGTTTGGTTGATGTACCGCCTGGAGCATGCAGGTCAGCAATGGAAACCCCTGTCATGCAGATTCGGGGATCATTGCAAAGGAAGACACGGTTTTCTGTGGGTTTACATCTTGTCCCATGTCAGATAAGAGGATGAGGAACAAAGGGTGGGTGCGAGAAATGGCCTTGTGGAACCCGGGCTTTTTACCGTAAATGGGTCGGACTTTTCTCTGTTGCGACTATCTCTGTGTTTGTTAGTGAGGGAAAAATTTTTAGATCCCTCGGCCGAATTTTCCTGTTATTCCCTTTTGGGACGCTTTTTGTGGGCCCATTACGCCCTGGTCACATTTTTCGGGCTTTTGCAAAATCTGTATATATTACATCTGAAATTTTTTTTTGTCTTTTAGTGGAATTTTTGGGCCTTTTCGTAGTGATCCCAAAAGTTTAGACAGACAGGGGCGCCCCGTTCTAAACCCATGTTGGGCCCCGGGTTGTGTAACTGTTTGGGGTTTTTAGATGGGTGGTGAAACTTGCCTTTTTTAGGACCCTTTCAAAGATTTTTATGATATGGGAGTTAGTGCCCATGGTCTGTTGTTCCCTTTTCTGTTTCTTTACTGGGCCCCCCTTTTTGGAGTGGGGGTATGTCTGTTGTTTTTTTGTAAAAGGGGGACGGAACCCCCCGGGCCAAAGCTTTTCTTTCCATTGGATGGTTAAAAGGGGTTTGTGATAGGGGCTTTTTGCAGTTCTTGGTTTAACACGGAGTTCCATTTAGTCTGGGGCCCTTGGGGGAGAGTGCCCCTGGGCATGTATTTTTCGCCCGTTTCCAATTTTCATTTGGCGTCAGGTTTAAAAAGGATTGGCTTTTGTTAAAAAAAAATTTGTGGTCTTCATAAAAAATTAAATTTTTTTTCTTCGACCCCTCAGTTGGTTAGCGGGGTTTCTTTAAAAAAGGGGTATATTGGGAATGGAGTAGGGTCACTCATTTCGTTGCTGTCTTTTGGGTGGGCCCATCTTGTTTAAGTAGGGCCCAAAATGGGGCGTTGGGGTTTTGACTTTGATTTGACTTGGAGAAGAAAAAACTTTGGGTTTCTTTCCCATTTCATTTATGGCTTTTAGTTTTTCCCGCGATTTCCTTTACTTAAAAAAATTCTTTTTTGTTATGTTTGATTTGCTTATTTTTCGGGCCCGTGTCTTTCCCCACGCTTTTGATTATTGACCCCTTTTTGTCGCTCTGTGTGTGTAAAAAAGGGGAAAATTTTTTTGAAGGGGGTTTTTAAAACTTACCCTTTAGTCACACGATTTGACATTTTTTATATAAAATTTTTATTTATATTATTTATATATATATATTTTTATTATATATTTTATTATTTATTTTTTTTATATATATTTTAGGGCTTTGGGCTCTGAATCGGTAATAAATTTTAAAGTTGCCCAATTTTTTTTTGTTTTTTTCGATTGCAAAAACGAAAATTCAAAATGCCAAAAGGGCCCATTTATTATATAGATAGTTCATTTAAAAAAATTTGCTTCTTTACGGTTTTTTCTGTCCCGCCAAAAGAAAAAATTTTGCCCAATTTTAAAAGTAGATTTTGAAAGTTGAAATGTTATATAAGAATCTCCCTAATTAGGGGGGTACCCAATTTTTCTTTGAAAAATAGAAGGGGTTTTGGTGTTACCCCAAACATCTTTTAAAACCCGCAGGGAGGTTGCTTAAGATCTTTTGGGCGTTGGTAATCGTTTTTTATGGATTTAAGCGACGCAGCCTTGTGGGAGGTCTTCTTTGGGTTTCTACGAGGAGGGTTTAATGATATAGTTTGGTAGTATTTTCAACTTTGGGGGGGAGTTCTCTATCTGGATGTAGGTTCTTGCAATGCAAGAGTTGCTCTTTTTCAAAAAATATCAAAAGGGGTACTTTTAAAAGGGAGTAATATCTTGTTTTTACGTGTAAAAATTTCCCTTTTGATTCTCTCTCCCCCCGGGTTCCCCTAATAAAGCGGAGGTCCCCATTTTGGAACCCCTTGGTTTAAAGTTTGCATGTTGGTATTTGTTGTTAATGGACATTGGGACCCCATGGGGGGATTCAAGTATCAAAATTTTTTACAGATTTTTTTGGGCGTGTGAAAGGGGCTTGATTAAATCATGGAAAACTGCTAAGACAGTCTTTGGCTATGTTGATTCTTTTTACTACGTGGGGATGCTGAGTTTAGCAAAAATTTTTCTATTTCCTATCCCAAAATCTTTTTAGGGTTTTTTTAATTGTACAGGTTGCCTCTGATGGAGATACCCCCTTAAACTTCGATGGTTGAAAGCAAAACATCCCCATTTCTAAAAAAGGCTTTTTTCCGGGCTGGGCGTAATTTCATTTCTTTTTCCCCAAAAAAAAGTTCGGGCGAAGTTCAATTTTTATTTTTTCTATAAACCCCCTCATACTTATTTTTCCCGTTCAGGAGTTGACGGAAGGGCATGGGGTAACATCTCAAATTGCGTTATAATTTTATCTTTAAAAATCTGGCTGAGGGAAAAACATTCACATAAATATTGAAAAGAATTGGACCCAAGGCGTGAACCTTGTGGGTCACCCCGCCTTTTCGGTATAAATGGGCCCGGGGACCTGCCGTGAAAGGTGGGAAAGATTTTTTTTTTTGAGTTAAGAAGTTAAAATTTAAAACTGAGGGAAAAATCCAAATTTTTTTGGTCAGGTAGGTCAATAAAGGGTTTTTTATATAAGACCCATTTATGCCTAAGTGTCAAAAAATTTTTTGGGAAAATCTTGGGGGCAATTAGGCCGATTGCCCTGGGTGTTTCGGCTCGCTACAGCATCGAAAATAATATTTTTTGCATGAGGGTTTCCTCTATGAGTCTAAAAACCCAATTTTTTTTTCAGTAAAGAGGGGGGTTAAACTCCATATAATTTTTTCAAAACTATTTGAAATGATCTTTTCAAGAACTTTTCCCCGTAAAACCAAATAAGGTTTTAGGTTATAGTTGCCAGGTTTGGGGGTGTCCTTATGGGGTATCGTAAAAGAGATTATCCTCGCGGGCTTAAAAAAACCCCTGGAAAATGTCCAAAAAGGGCCCAAAATTTCATTTTAAAATATTGACCCAAAAAACTGTTTACAATTTTTTGGGGGAGGGGAAATTTAAATTTTTTTCTTTTTTACCCCCGAAGACCAGGGTCTCTATTTCGCATTCTTCCCAAAAACCTTTATCATTTTAAGTTTTGTAAAAGGTCTAGGAAGGGGGGGCGTCTTCAAGGTTTATGTAAAGGATGGAAGGTTTGTGGTCAGAGATCATCCAAGTTTCAGCATCAGTCATTGACCAACTGATTTTTGGTTATTATTTAAAAAAGACAAAAATTATTTTTGGGATAGAATTTTCTCCCATCCAAACACCATCAAAATTTGCCTGGTCCTGAGGAGCATCGAGTTTTTTCTCAACTTCCTCTCATCATCCCGTGAAGGTATGAATTAAAGGGAAATAGGGCCTTGTGGCTTTGCCCCAAAAGTTGCCGAATTTTGCTCCAAATTTTTTTTTGGTTGACGTTTATACCCGGGGTTTGCTTTGGGGAACTAAAAAAAATTTCCCTTAGTCACATTTGTGATGATTTTAAACATGGTAATTAATTCTTGCCTAAAAACAATGTAGCCCCTGGTGGTTGGCGCGTTTTTTCAGTGTCTTCACATTTGTTTTTATAATTTCTCCCCAAGTCTCTAATTTCCCCTTTGGGGTTTTTATTGTTGGGGAGATTTTTGTTTGGAAACTAATTGCCAAGTTGCATTAGTAGATCAAATTTTTCGATTGTGGGAAGGGGGCCTGATTGCGTCGTCAATTGGGAGTGGAACGTAAAATTTTTCCAAAAGAAACAATTTATTTTTCACCAAGAAATGCCCTGAAGGGGTCAAATCCTAGGGTGTTTTAAAATTGGGTTTTTGGAGGTACAGATAAATTTTAAAAGGAGAAAACTTCTGCTTATTATAACATGGATATGGTCAGATCCCACGTTTTCCCCAGGAGAGTACGAAAAATGGAAAAGGTCCCCAGTCTTGTTTGCAGGGAAAATATCTTGTGTCCTGGATTTAGGACCCAAAATACGATTTAAAGAATGGGTTTTTTGAAAAGACAGAAACCGGCTTTCATGATATTAAATAGTTGGTTTTCCCTTTTAAAATCGCCCGTGGGTTACCAACTCCCCAGTTAAAGAGGGCAGGGGGGGATGAACGTTAAAATCTCCCCCCAGAATTGTGGAATATTTCTGCTTAATATCCTATGTATGTGTAAAACGTTTTGTGTCAGCGGGGTCGAAAGCCTCGTTGTGCTCGGGTTATCTCGTGTTTTCACGGTCGCTCTTACGTGCTAGAACTTTAATTTGTCATCAATCCTATACGATACATCCCTCTAGCGCCTGGAACCAATCTTGGGCGGAAAACATTATATACTGAGTCAAAAAAGGAGAATTAGTGTGCACTACCTAGCAGAGTTTACTGCCAGAGGGGAATCATAGGCCTGTGTCCCGTGTGGAAAAAAATAATAATAATTGAACTTTTCGTGTCAGAGGAAAGAAAGTCTCCCTGATAACATTGAGTATACATAGTGTATAGTGTATACTACAGTGGCTCCCTAGTTTATTGATGTATAAAGGCTAAAGTGTCATTTGAAACAGGTGAATTTGTAAATGAAGTGATAAGCCTATAGAGGCAGGTGCCAGAAGTCGCCAGAAACTTACCACAGGTCAGCTGTTTTTAATAATCTTCCTGGCTTGCTAGTGTACTCGCATATAATCTAGTGATACCAGGGGAATAGCAGAATACAGTGTTGTAGTAGCAACTAACCAGTATTATAATGGTACTTAGTGGAGTGACTTTCATTAGTTTCTTTTCTTGAAATACGAGACTTTTACTGTGAATTTCATATAACCTGCAGTTACCAGCGGTCGCAATATACACAACGAGAAGCAATTATTACTACAGAAAAAGCGTCCTTCCTCCAAAATTTGCACCAGTCAACTATAGTGATAATATAGCATTATTGTGGTGGAGACGGAAAAAAAAAATAGAAAAGCCAGATACAGCGATTGATAAACAAGGAGGTCGACCGTTCGTCATTGTAGGAGCTGCCAGATATCACCGGCTCTTCAACACGCAAGTTATACTTTTGTATCAGTCAAATCACATATTACTCGGGTAGATAATTTCCAGTAGATCCTTCATGTGTTAGCTCAAATCACCCACCAGTATGTTTTAAATAAGTGACCCACTGATCAGAGCAGATCGACTGGTCCGAAAACCCCTTGACTGGTCCGAACCCGGGACTGGTTTCAAACAGTTTCGTTGGACAATAAAGCAGACTGTAAACGGATGGGGTTGTAGGCGCCCTTATAAACACAAACATTAAAAATCAGGAACGTGACGGTAAGCTGTCCAATATACAAAAAGAGTTAGAAACAGAAATACAAATAGCTAGAGCTTCATTTCAGGTTTTTAATATAATATTCAAGAGGTAGCTAGTAGAATTGCAGTAAATCAACCATTCAAATCATTATGAAGCTGTGTGTAGTCTGTGGTCAGTCAAACAAACGGGCTTCCACATGGATAAATTGTCATTTTTGTGGAAATTGGTGTCACGCCCCTTGTGCAGATATCCCAGAACTAGCTACAAGCAGTGTTCGCATCGCTATTGGGCCGTGCGGACGTGCTGCGCAGTAGCTCCTGATTGAGTTGGCATTTGCGCAGTGTTGACGTGTTACTTGGCTCTGTGAAGACCTGTTTGCGCGCTCTCTAGAATTGAAGCAAGATGCCCTCCATCGAGCAACTTTACCAACAGCTTAAGGAAGAATTGAGATTGGCGAATTTGGAAATTCGGCGATTGACCGAGGAGAACAAGAAGATTCGTAGTAGTCCTCCTGTTTTGAGTCCTAGGTCAGAAGGGAAATGGTCATTGGTGGACAGCA
>NC_069441.1:33601209-33617376 GCF_026875155.1 Cherax quadricarinatus
CTCTCTTCCTAGGAAAAAACACACCACACACACAAAACAACATAAAAAAATTTATATATATATATATATATATAAATATATATATATATATATTTTAAAATATATATATAATTATATTTTATATATATATACTAATATATTTTTTTTTATTTATTATCACACTGGCCGATTCCCCCAAGGCAGGGTGGCCCGAAAAAGAAAAACTTTCACCATCATTCACTCCTTTCACTGTCTTCCCAAAAGGGGTGCTTTACACTACAGTTTTTAAACTGCAACTTTAACACCCCTCCTTCAGAGTGCAGGCACTGTACTTCCCATCTCCAGGACTCAAGTCCGGCCTGCCGGTTTCCCTAAACCCTTCATAAATGTTACTTTGCTCAAACTCCAACAGCACGTCAAGTATTAAAAACCATTTTCTCCATTCACTCCTATCAAACACGCTCACGCATGCCTGCTGGAAGTCCAAGCCCCTCGCACAAAAAACCTCCTTTAACCCCCTCCCTCCAACCCTTCCTAGGCCGACCCCTACCCCCCCCTTCCTTCCACTACAGACTGATACACTCTTGAAGTCATTCTGTTTCGCTCCATTCTCTCTACATGTCCGAACCACCTCAACAACCCTTCCTCAGCCCTCGGAAAACCAGTTTTGGTAATCCCGCACCTCCTCCAACTTCCAAACTACAATTCTCTGCATTATATTCACACCACACATTGCCCTCAGACATGACATCTCCACTGCCCCAGCCTTCTCCTCGCTGGCAACATTCATCACCCACGCTTCACACCCAAAAAGGGAGCGTTGTAAAACTAACTCTCATACATTCCCCTCTTTGCCTCCAAGGACAAAGTTCTTTGTCTCCACAGACTCCTAAGTGCACCACTCCCTTTTTCCCCCCATCAATTCTATGATTCCCTCATCTTTCATAGACCCATCAGCTGACACGTCCACTCCCAAATATCTGAATCGTTCACCTCCTCCATACTCTCTCCCTCCAATCTGATATTCAATCTTTCATCACCTAATCTTTTTGTTATCCTCATAACCTTACTCTTTCCTGTATTCACCTTTAAATTTTTTTCTTTTGCACACCCTACCAAATTCATCCACCAATCTCTGCAGCTTCTCTTCAGAATCTCCCAAGAGCACAGTGTCATCAGCAAAGGCAGCTGTGACAACTCCCACTTTGTGTGTGATTCTTTATCTTTTAACTCCACGCCTCTTGCCAAGACCCTCGCATTTACTTTTTCTTACAACCCCATCTATAAATATATTAAACAACCACGGTGACATCACACATCCTTGTCTAAGGCCTACTTTTACTTGGGAAAAATTTCCCTCTTTCCTACATACCTAACTTGAGCCTCACTATCCTCGTAAAAACTCTTCACTGCTTTCAGTAACCTACCTCCTCCACCATACACGTTTTGCAAATCTGCCACATGCCCCCCTTCCACCCTGTCATAAGCCTTTTCCAAATCCATAAATGCACAAAAGACCTCTTAGCCTAAACTAAATACTGTTTTATTTAAAGTTTCACTGTAAAACTGGTCCACACACCCCCTACCTTTCCTAAGCCTCCTTGTTTTATCTGCTATCCTATTCCCGTCTTACCTTAATCTTTCAATTAAAACTCTAATACATTTCCCCGGTAAAATTCAACAGACTTACCCCCCTTTTAAAATTTTTTGAAATCCTTTTACCCCCCTTTGCCTTTATACAAAGGAACCGCACTCTCTGCCAATCCCATTTCCCTTTAAACCCTTTTCCAACATTTATTAAAAATTTGGGAAACCCAAACCCACTCCAAAACTAAACCCACCTGTTTTTAAACATTTTTATCTTTATCCCATCAACCCCGGGCTGCCTTACCCCTTTCTTTTTTACCTTTTGCCTCACGAATTTCCCCCCACACTCACAACGGGCCCTTCCTCACTCCTAAAAGAGGTTTTTTTTCCTCCTTCCCCTATACACGAAATCACAGTTTTCCCTTCTTAAAAACCCAAAAATTTAAAAATTTTCCTTAAAAAATATTCCCTCCATTTTTCCCAATCCCCTCTAACTCTCCTTTAATAACTCTCCTCTCGTTTTTTTAATTTGACAAGTCCATTTGTTCTCTGGGTTTTTTAAACGTTAATCTCACTCCAAAATTTTTTCTTATTTTTAAAACAAAATTTGTTGATAAAAATCTCACCCATTCCTCATTTGTCTTTTTTTACTTTGCTTAAACCACCCCTTTTAAAACCTCCCCTTTTTTTTCCTCCATATACTTTTCCCCCTCCTTGCTTTTCACTCCTACTTTGAAAAAAACTTTTTTCTAGGGCAAACTTTTTTCCCTTTAAATACTCTCTTTTTACTAAATCTTTTTTTTTCCCCCCAGTCGCTCCCCCTCTTCCCCTGCACCCATTTTCCTTTAACCAAAAAACTTCTGCTGAAAAAATTAAACACTAAAATTTTTAAAAACCAAACCCCTTACCTCTTCGACCCCATTGCCTATCTCCTTTAAGCCCATTTTATCCCCAATAGCTTTTTATATTTTAAACCCCAAATTTTCCTTTCCTCTTTTAGTTTATAAACCTTCACCTCCCCCTTCCCTGATGCTTCTATTTCCTTGCCCCCATTACCTTTTTACTTCAGTGTAGCTAAAAACTAGAAAAGTAAACTGATATATCTGTGGCCCCTTTTATAAATTGTACATCCGAAGTTACTAACCAGTTTTTATCTACCAATTTACATAATCCCAACAAACTACTGTCATTTCGCCCTCCCATCATATGGGTATACTTTTAAATCCTTTTTTTCCCTTTAAAATTTGTTTTACCTTTTAACAAAACCCCTTTCTTTTAAAAGTTAAATCAAAGGGCTCCCTTTATCTTTTACCCCTTTGGCCCCCCCCAAATTTAACCTACCACACCCTCTCAAAAAAATTTTCTCCTACTTTACTTCAGGTCCCCCTCCCAACAATTACTCTCCCCCATTTGGGTTTTAAAAAGGGCCCTTTTTACTTTCCCTTAAAACACCCCCAAAAATCCTCTCCCCTCCCTGAAATTCCTCTTTTCTCCGGGTGCATACACGCTTATTATGACCCATTTCCCTCGCTTTCCCAACCCCCTTTTACTTTAATCCAAAATAATTCTTAAATTTTCCCACTTTTCATTTTTCTCTTTTCCCTTCCATAACTGATCTTTTAAAACATTACAAAAACCCCCCTTCCTTTGTCTAACTTCTCAGAAACTCCAGATTTAATCCCTTTTAAACCCCCCCCTACTAAAAACTCTCCTACCCCCTTCAGCTTTGTTTCGTTTTGAGCCAGGACATCCAATTTTCTTTTCTTTTCATAACATCACAATCATCGGGTTTTGCCCATCCGCACTAATCACGCACATTTAAGCACCCCCTTTTTTTATAAAGTTTTTTTTCTTCTCTTTTTTAGTAAATGTATAAAAGGAGAAGGGGTTACTACCCCTTTGTCCCGGCATTCTAGGGGCCTCATAAGACACGCAGGGCCCAAACGGGGGAAAGATTCTTTTCCATTCCCCCAGGGACAATAGAAGAAAAAAAAAAGAACAAGATTATTTAGGGGCCCCCTAGATGTATTTTTTTTTAAAAAAATTATATGCATGTGCGGCCCTGTGAAGTGTGCCCAAAAGGTAAGTGGAAAGCAAGATACCCCTTTGCTATCTAGCGTGTTTATGAGACAAAAAAAGAAACCAAAATTTCCTACCACCCATCCCAAAACAGTTACGGTTTTTGTTTTCAAAAGTCATTTGGGCGGGACGGTAAAACTTCCCTGGGGGGTTTTGCTGTCTACCAACCTACTATTTAAATATATATATATATGATAAAATATATATAAAAAAATATATATATATATTTTATGGCCTAAAACCCAGGAAAAAACAGTACATTTCTGTGTTTTTGATGTACCTACTGACTTGCAGACTCCTTTGTAGCTAAAAAAAATTGTTTTTTTTGGCAGAAATGGGTATAAATGACACACATTGTTTGTTAGTTAAAAAGGGAGTCAGGGTGGACAAAAATGTAAAATTAAATTTTTTTGAAGGGTATCCGATTTAATAACGAATTCCAGGGAAATTTTTTATTGTAAGTATTTTCACCCAGTGTCTTTTAAATCCTGTTTTAAGGTCAGGACAGTGCCCCCCTTTGAGTCCCCATGTCACACCTTAGAAATGCTACCGTCAGTCATATTTTGCAGATGGGGGGTTTTGCAACACTTTGGGGGACGAGTAACAAGTTTGAGGTTCGGGGGCCCTGCGGACAACCTGTATTTAGAAAATTTTATTTCCCAAAGTGCTGACGTCTCCGGGCTCGGGCCCTGGGGATGGAGTTTGCAGGGGCCCAAACCCAAATTTTTCTTTTCCCCTCCAGGATGAGAGGATTTTTTTTTGGCCTGTTGATTTTATGTCCATCTTTGTTTTACAAGTGAGCAAAAAGCCCAGTCCCCCCGGGGGGTAGTTAGTGTAAGTAGTTCCTTAAACACCTACGGGCCCCCCAGTACGGTCGCATCGGGCGACGGGGAGGTGCGGGGCCCAAGCAAATTAGATAGCCATTCTGTCCCCTATTTTCCCTATTTCAGGGGCATTTCAGGTGCTGCCCTCTCTGGGCCTGCCCGGTTAGTGGGGACGCGGGGCCCCAAATTTTCCCACTTCCCCCGCCAAATGACTTGAGAGGTACAAGTGCTCCTTTTTAAACGATTTGGGCTTTCGGTCTTTCCCTCACTTTGCCCGTTGTGTACTCCCCCTACCCCCAATTTAAACCCAAAACTACCAGGGGCCGTATCTTTGAAACCTATGCCCCCCCTTTTCTGCACTAAACCGCGGGTTAAACGCAAAACGCAATAACGGGTCACTTTTCCGGGGGGAAACAAGATTGAGGCCCCCAAAGGGAAAATTTAAGTTAGTTCTCGATGATCACGGCTTTTTTTGGGTTATCCAGGTGGCTAACCCCCGGGGTTAAAAATTGAACGAAATTTTAAACCTTATCTTTTGCTTTAAAACAAATGAGAAGTGACAATGCCATCACACTTGGGCAGGGCAACTCGGGGTAAGGCTTTGTTTTGGTCAAAAATTTAAAGAACGGAAACCCAGATGCAGGGGGGAGTGGGAAATGACATGCAAAAAAAGCATGTTTTCAGGTCCGGGCACACGGGCCCTGTAAAGGATATACATCCCGCAAGTCCCCCCCGGGGGGAAAAGTCTTTGGGCTAGAAACCCCTTCCCCTTAAATCTCTTGTTAGAGCAACGTCAAGAAGAAATTTCTCACCTACGGGTAGAAACCCAGTTATAAACGAGTTTATCCCACTGGGGATCTAAACAGGGCCCTTTGGGGGGCTGCATCTGTTTCTTGTTCCCACCCCCCTAGTTAAAAAGGGAATAATAAATTTTGAGTTGGCATAAAAATTTTAAAAATGGGCCCCTACACTGCAAACTGAATTGTTTGAAATTTATAAGGGTTTGCCAACGTTTAACCTATGACACTGAGTTTGATCTATCATCATTACGATTCTATGTCATCACTAAAGGGCCTTGATGCATAATGACTCCAAACAACATGCTCATTGAAAAGCCAGATGTAGATACTCAAAAACAGGGAAAAAAAGGAATTAATGTACAATTTTATGGATCCCATCACACATTTGGGTTACTCTTTAAGGGGTAAAGTTTGATATGTTTGCCCGAAGAAACCCCGAAGGGGTATGTGAATTAACCTTTTGGGATATATTTGTCTAGCATTTGGGGAATTAAATTAGGAGAGAAAATAAATAATGAAAATGACTGTTAATTTGGGAAAGCAGTTTGAAGCCCGATTATCCCTTTAAACCCCCTATGATAACATGAAAAGTAAAATAAATATGTTTATGGGGGCAAAAGTTGGGAATGTAAACAGAATGACTGATGTTTTTCATGGGGCCCGGCTTAAGGGGGTTTTTTACAAGTAATTCTGGCAGTTTTGGGAAAAAACCACAGATATGATCCCAAAAAAATGTAAAAATTTTTGATCAGGCATATGTTCACTGTCTTTAACATTTGTGCTTAATTGTTTCCCCTTATTTTAGGAATACAGAGAAGCCCGAAAAATAACCTATGGGGACTTGTCAAGATTTCTTTTTAAAGAAAAAAAAGATAAACCCGAAGTAAGGGGGTAAAAACAGTAATTTGTATTGGTAAAATTTTAGATAAAATAATGTTGGGGTAGGGCTTAGGATTTTTACATTTTAAAAAAGGGGCCCCAGATATATCAGGGTCACTTTCTTGTTGTTGGTTTCAGGGGAGAGTTTAAAAAGGGAAATGGGATACAAAAAAATAGAAGCAGCAAGTAAAAGGAGGGAAGGTGTATAAACCCAAAAAAAGGGGGGGGGAGTTAGGGTAAAATATTTAAAAAATTAATTTGGGGAAAAAGAAAGGGGTTTTGAAGTAAAAGGCAATTGGGGGCGGATGTAGGGGTTTTGATTTTAAAAAAGTAGTGTTAGAGTTTTCAGCAAGCTTGGGGATTTCAGGGTTAAAAAGGGGGGCGGAAATAGTAAGGGAGAAAAAATTAGCATATGAGAAAAAAAAAAGAAGTAGAGGTGGTGAAGGGAATGTAAAAAGAGAGCAAATGAAAAGATGGGGGAGATGTTATCAAAAAAAATTTGTTTTAAAAAAAAGAAAAAGTTTTGGAGGTGGGTTTTAAAAAGTTGAGGAAGGGCCCGGGAACAAAAAATTTGACAGTTAAAAATAGGGGAGGAGAGTTATTAAAAGAAGGTTAAGGTATCGGGAAGATGGGGGAAAAATTTTGAGGAATTGTTAAAAAAGTTTATGAAGATAGGGAAGTTGAAATTTTGTGTTGGGCAAGGGGGAATAAAAAATCTTGTAGGAGTGGGAAGAGCCCGTTTGATTTTGGGGGAAAGTTCGTGAGGCAGTAGGTTTTAAAAAGAAAGGGGGGTTTAAAGGGAGGCCCGGGGTTGATGGGAAAAAAGAAAGAAATTTAAAAGCAGGTGGGGATATAGGTTTTTGGGTGGGTTTGGGGCATTAAATTTAAAAAACTGAAGGAAAAAGGGGAGGGACCAAAAGGGTTGGGGAGAGCATGCATATTTCCCCTTTTTTAAAAAAGGCAAACGGGGGAAAAAAAGAGTGCAAAAATTATAGGGGAATAAGGGGCTGGTTTAGTATACCCGGTTTAAAATGTTTGGTAGAGTTTTTAAAGGGAAAAAAATTAAAAGTAAGAGAGAAATAGGATAGCAGAAACAAGGGGGTTTGGAAAGGTAGGGGGTGTGAGACCAAGTTTTTTACGGAAAAAGAAGGTGAACAGTATTTAGATAAGGCTTTAAGGGGGTTTTAGTGGCATTTATGGATTCAGAAAAAGGGATGGACAGGGGGGATAGGGGGGAATGTGGCAGGGTGTTGGGGGTGGAAAGGTAAAAGGGGGTAGGGGGACTGAAGGTTTTTACGAGGATTTGTGGGCTAGGTTAAGTATTAGGAGTGAGGGAGAATATTTCCCCGTAAAAGGAGGCCTTTGACAGGGTGTGTGAAAGTCACCGTGGTTGTTCAATATTTTTATGATTTTGGGTTTTTAAGAAGGGAAGGGGGGGGAATTTCTGGGGTTTGGGAAGAGGCGGGGGGAGTTTAAAAAATAAGAAACAAACCCCAAAGTGGGGGTTTTCCCAGTTTGGGTCTTTGGGTGTTGGCAAAAGTGCCCTTTTTTTAGATTATGAAGGAAAAGTTGCAGAGGTTGGGGGGATAATTTGGTAGGGTTTTGTAAAAAAAAAAAATTAAAAGTGAATAAAAGGAAAAAAAAAAAGGTTTGGGAATAAAAAAAAAGATTATGTGACAAAAAGACTGGGGTATCAAATTGGGGGAAGAGGGGTATAGAGGAGAGAATGTATTCCAAAATTTAGGATTGGACGTGTCAGCGAAGGGTCTAAGAAGGATGAGGTGAATCACCCCGGGAAATGATGAAAGGAAAAAGGGGGAGTGGTTTTCACTTAGGATTTTGTGGGGAAAAAAGAACTTTTTCCGAGGAAGGGGAAAAAAAGGGGGAAAGTTGAGATATAGTTTTTTACCAAAAACTCTTTTATGGGTGTGAAGATGGGGGGATGAATGTTGTAACGAGGAGAAGGCTGGAGGCAGTGGAGATGCAAGTCGAGGGCAATATGTGGGGGGAAAATAATGCAGAAATTCTTTGTTTTGGGAATTAGGGGAAGGTGGGGATTAAACCCAAAAATATTATCCCGAGGGATGAGGAAAAGGGGGAGTTTTAGGTGGTTCGGACATGGGAGAAAAGAATGGAACAAAACAGAATGACTTCGGGGAGTGTATAAATCTGTTTGTGGGGGGGAAGGGGGGAGGGGGCGGCCCCAGGGGGGTTGGAGGGGGGAGGGTAAAAGGGGGTTTTTGTGAGAGGGGCTTGGGGTTCCCGGGAAGATGCAAGAGGTATTTTTTTAGGAGGGAAAAGGAGAAAAATGGTTTTTTTAAAAATTTACGTGCTGTTTTGGGGTTTAAGCAAAAGGGAAATTTTTTGACGGGGGTTCAGGGAAAACCCCCCCGGGCCCCGGGCTTGAGTCCTGGAGATGGGGGAAATACAGTGCCTGCACTCTGAAGGAGGGGGGTTAAAGTTTTCAAGTTTTTTAAATGTTGTGAAAAAAACCCCGCCCTCTGGCAAGACAGTGGGTGGAGTGAATGGATGAAAGTTTTTTTTTTTTCGGGCCCCCCTGCCCCCGGTGGGCCACCCTCCTTGGGGGGGGAAACGGCCAAAGTGTTAAAAAAAAAATAAAAAAATATATAACAAATTTCCTAAAATTTTCTTTTTTAAAAGAAAAGTTTAATGTAGACATGTAGATAAAAAAAACATAAATACCCCCTGTTAACCCCTTTTTGGGGCCCATTTCTTTGGCCTTTTGTGTATCGATATGCTCTTTTTTCGGGTACTCCACAAGAAGGGATATGTTTGGTTTCACAATAAAAATAGGGCCCCTTCGGTGGCAAAATCTGAAAAAACATCTTTAAGCAGGTTATTAGTAGGGAAAATACAGTTTTAACAAACCCAAAAAAAAATCATATCAAGAAAACCCCTGTGTAAAAAATGCAAAAAAAGGGCAAAAAACGGGGTTTTAAATGGATTTTGTTTCAACTTTTGTGGGAAATGGGCCCCACGCATTTTTGTGGAGATATTCAGGAATCTTTTATAAGAGAATTTAAAAACCGGGGGAAATTTTTTGGGTTGCACAAAAAGAGAACCAAATGTGGAAAAGGAAAAAAATTGGTATTAAAAGACGGAAAAAAACAAAAAAAGCCCTTTATAAAAAACCTGAAAAAATTAAAAACCCGATGGGGAAAAAAAAAAAGGACTGGCCCAGATTGTCTATCGCCCGGGTGCAGTTGTTTTCCCGGTAGACCCGTAACTGTAAGAATAAAAGAAATGAAAATTGGGGGCCCGGGGGAAGCAAGAGTTCTAGTGGGGAAAAAGGTGTAGACGAGGGCATGCAAAAACCCAAAGTTTTAAAAAGTAGGGGAAAACCACTGGAGATAGTAAACAAGGGGAAGCCCAAAAGAATAGTAAAAATAAAAAACAAATGCTGAATTTTAGTAAAAAAGAAGAAAAAATGCAAAAGGTAAGGAATTCGTCCCCGAGAAAAAAAGGGAAACAAAAATCAAATCAATCAAAAATTTTTGCTTTTGGGACCTGCAGGCATGGAATATCTGGAAAAAAAAAAAAAACGAGACGTGCAAATTTATCACCCTAGAAAATTTTCGTGCCCTTGTGCAACAGGGAAAAAGCAACCTTCCTTCCTATAAGCTTTTCCCCCCCGGAAAAGTGTCACCCCTTTAGTTCAGGGAAAACAAATTTTTAGTATATACTGCAAGGGGACAACCCCCTAAATGGACAAGAAGATTTCAGAAAATCCCGACCCTAGGAAAAAACCCGGGTAGCCTCAAAAAACTCCCAAAAGAGTTTTTTTTTAAGCGCCCCGATAAAAAAAAAGGGGGGAGCAAAATTAAAAGGGAAAACTACAAAACCAAATCCGAAACATTTCGGAGTGGAATCACAGTTTAATGGCCTCCACCCAAAAAAAACAAAAAATTAAATGCCAGGGGAAAAAAAAAGAACCCTTTCCCCCCATACCCCCAGTCCAACGACATTCATCTTTGCAAAAAATTTTCAGGGTCTAAAACCCACAACGAAAAAACAAAATACCTTTCAACCGTGGAAATGCTTACAAGGAAACGCAATGTCACGGCTTTCACATTGGGCCCCCATAAATGATCACTTTGGGGAATGAAAAAATGAATCCCAGGTTATAACCATTCAGAGTGACAGAGTGGGAAAAGGGAAAAAAGGGGAAGGGGGGAGGGTGGGGCCCGTACTTTATTGGGCCCGGTCATTGTTTGGTTTTACAAGCCTCCGGGTACAACTTCCCAACAGTTTTCCCGGAACAGCTTCTGAAAAAAAGACCACTGCCGGGGGAAAAACTTTCCCGCTCCCTTCCCCAAAAATCTTGCCTCCAGGGGGTTTTTAACCCAAGGCACCTAAAATGGTGGAAATTTTAGCAAATAATGTTGTAGCCCGAGAAAAATTTCCAGGAGGCAGCTCAGATGAAAACCGCACACACCTGAGCTTTTTTTAAACTCTGCAAAGTTCTCCTAAACCAGTAAATAAAAAGTGCCAACAAAAATTGAAAAATACACTGGGCCTCATCTTCACTAGCAATGGGTGATCTGATCGTAAAATCAAACATATAAAATCCCCAAACATTTTAGAGATTCAAGCATATATGTGCGGGGCCCCGATCAAAAAAAAATGTGAACATCCCCGAGGGAAACTTAAACCCAAATTTTAACTTCATTAAAAAAAAACATAAGGTGGTATCAAGTTAACCAGGGGGCCTAAATGATAAAAACGGGGAAATATTCTAAAACAAAAGCGGTTTAAAAACCTATGTCTAGAAAAAAAATTTTAAATCTGTGGGGCCCCGGAGGTATGCTCAAGGCAAAAGTTTTTTTTAAGGAAAGGGATGAGAAGATTGAACTAAAAGTGAAAGGTGGGTCCCTCTACAAAACGAAGGGAAAGTAAGAGAGCGGCCCAAAAAGTGTCAAAAAATAAACTGTAATTCGAAGGGGGGTCACTGGTTTTAGGAAATTTTGCAAACAAAGAACTTTTAAAGGGAAAGGAATCTTAACGGAGTCAAGAAATGCGGGGAAAAAACTGAAAACCATAAGTGAAATTGAAAGAAAATAAAAATATTTCTTTTCTTATGCCAAATCTAAGTCGAGAACAACATCCAGTATTGGGCACGAGATGGATCCTACACAGATGACAAAGGAAATGAGTGAGCTACTCAAGTCCCACCATGACTCGGAATTTAACAAGCCACTAACCAGACTAAGAGTCGAAGACATAAATGAATTTTTTTATGAGCAAGACAGAATTTGGTAGACTCAAACCTATCTGATATTAACCTGACGCCAAATGACTTCGAAAAAGGCGATAAATGACATGCCCATGCACTCTGCCCCAGGCCCAGCTTCATGGAAGTCCTTGTTCATCAAGAATTGCAAGAAACCCCTATCATGTGCTTTTAACTTTTTATGGAGAAGGAGCATGGACACAGGGGTCGTCCCATAGCTGCTAAAAACAACAGACATAGCCCCACTCCGCAAAGGTGGCAGTAAAGCAATAACAAAGAAATACAGGCCAATAACGCTAATATCCCATATAAAAATCTTTGAAATTGTTCTAAAAAGAAAGATCGCCACCCATCAAGATACCCATGGGTTACACATCCCAGGGCAACATGGATTTAAAGCAGGTCGCTCCTGCCTGTCCCAACTACTGGACCACTATGACAAGGTCCTGGATGCTCTAGAAGACAAACAAAATGCAGATATAGTACACACAGACTTTACAAAAGCCTTTGACAAGTGTGACCATGGTGCCACAGTGTACAATATGCATGATAAAGGAATAACAGGAAAAGTTGGTAGATGTATCTATAATTTCCTTGGAAATATAACACACAGAGTAATAATAAACAGAGTAAAGTCTAAGGCGGCTATGTTGAAAAGCTCTGTTCCACAAGGCACAGTACTCACTCCCATCCTGTTCCTCAGCCTTATATCTGACAAAGACAGGGAAGTAAGCAACAGCGCCATGGCAGTTTCCTTTACTGAAGACACTGCAAGACTCCAGGCGGACATGAACCAAATCTTTAAATGGGTCACAGAGAACAATATAAAGTTCAATGATTAGAAATTTCTGCTACTCCGATATAGAAAACGTGAGGAAATTAAAACTATATCAGAGTATAAAACAAATTCCAAGCACGCAATAGAGTGCGAAACTAACGTAGAAGACCTGAAAGTGATAATGTTAGAGGATCTCACTTTCAAAGACCACAACACTGTATCAATCGCATCTGCTAGAAAAATGACAGGATGGATATTGACAACCTTCAAAACTAGGGATGCCAAGCCCATGATGACACTCTTCATGTCGCTTGATGAATCTAGGTTGGAATATTGCTCTACACTAACAGCACCTTTGGAAGCTAAATTATTGACATAGAAAATGCACAGATAACTTTCATGGCACCCAAATACCTTGAGTAGACCTGGAGAGAGTTTCGAGGGTCAACGCCAGGCTTCGTGGTGGATCAGGGTCTGATCAGCCAGGCTGTTACTGTTGGCTGCACACGAACTGACGTACGAACCACAGCCCGGCTGGTCAGATACTGACTTTAGGTGCCTGTCCAGTGCCTTCTTAAAGACAGCCAGGGGTCTATTGGTAATCTCCCTTATGTATGCTGGGAGGCAGTCTTGGGCCCCAGACAGTTATTGTGTTGTCTCTCAATGTACTCGTGGTGCCCCTGCTTTTCATTAGGGGAATGTTGCATCTCCTGCCGAGTCTTTTGTTTTCATAAGGATTTTCCAAGTGTATATTATCATGTATCTCTCTCACCTGCATTCCAGAGAATACAAATAAAGGGCCTTCAACTGTTCGCAGTAATTTAGGTGCCTTATTGTACATATGTGTGCCAATTCTGCATACACTCTCCAGGGCAGCAATTTCGCCTGCCTTGAAGATGGCAGTTAGTGTACAGCAGTATTCCACTGTGATGAAACACCTCAGTTACTGGGAATGCTTGCAGTCCTCAACTTGTACTCACTAGAACGGAGGCTGGAGAGATACATGGTTATATATACACTTATATATTAAACTTGCAGACAAAAATCACTCCCTATCAAAGCAAAAGACTCGGCAGACAATGCAACATCCCCACAGTAAAAAGCAGAGGCGCCACTAGCACGATAAGAGACAACACAATAAGTGTCAGGGGCCCAAGACTGTTCAACTGCCTCCAGCATACATAAGGGGGATTACCAATAGACCCAGCCTGTCTTCAAGAAGGCACTGGACATGCGCCTAAAGTCAGTACTTGACCAGCCGGGCTGTGGCTTGTACATCAGGTTGCATATAACCAACAGTAACAGCCTGCTTGATTAGGCCCTGATCCAGCACGAGACCTGGTCACAGACAAGGTCGTGGGGGCGTTGACCTCCGAAACCTTCTCCAGGTATGTGAGGAAATTACCCTCATGAGATTTACAGAGTATTACCTGAATTATGTGCAAGTAATTTGAGTGAGGTAAATGGGACTTAGTTACAGTAGGTCACTGAGCTATAACTCCCTCTACTGTCCACTTCTTCACCACTCTCACAAAAAGCTAAACCTTACAATAAATATATAATTATATTATTAAATACAGGTACTCTAGAATTACAGTTTGTCGACTGTATATAATTAGGCCTGCGGGTGTTCACAAAATATAATTGGGTAATCACACTTACCATTTAATTACTGTAGACGGATCAAAACCACAACACCTGCCTAACACCTAGACCCTACACTGGCCAGCTAGAAATCTAAATGCAAGGACTAATGGTGCACTTTCCTGTAAGTGATGGGGTATTCCTCATCTTCCACCATCTACACATAATTCTTGAGGTCCTGGCAAATTTCCTGTCCCAGTTCTTCACAGGGGAAATTAGTACGGTTCCTATTACAAATTCAGGCTGAATCTCCTCAATTTGGCTTGAAAAACACCGGATTATTAGCAAATTTCCCACGACATCCAGTGTTCACAAATTATAGTTGGCGCCTGCCTCTCTGCAGCGTCACTCCCTCGGCTGTTCTACCTCTTCTCCACCCTCTACTCGAAATTTCTCGAAGTATCCAAATAGCATCACATTTTAATACACAATTATTTTATTATTTATTTATATGTTCTACACTTAAAAAATTATGTAAAAAGTTTCCACACTGGAATATTGCTGCACACTAACAGCACCTTTCAAGGCAGGTGAAATTGCCGACCTAGAAAATGTACAGAGAACTTTTACGGCGCGCATAACGGAGATAAAACACCTCAATTACTGGGAGCGCTTGAGGTTCCTAAACCTGTATTCCCTGGAACGCAGGAGGGAGAGATACATGATTATATACACCTGGAAAATCCTAGAGGGACTAGTACCGAACTTGCACACGAAAATCACTCACTACGATAGCAAAAGACTTGGCAGACGATGCACCATCCCCCCAATGAAAAGCAGGGGTGTCACTAGCACGTTAAGAGACCATACAATAAGTGTCAGGGGCCCGAGACTGTTCAACTGCCTCCCAGCACACATAAGGGGGATTACCAACAGACCCCTGGCAGTCTTCAAGCTGGCACTGGACAAGCACCTAAAGTCAGTTCCTGATCAGCCGGGCTGTGGCTCGTACGTTGGTTTGCGTGCAGCCAGCAGCAACAGCCTGGTTGATCAGGCGCTGATCCACCAGGAGGCCTGGTCACAGACCGGGCCGCGGGGGCGTTGACCCCCGGAACTCTCTCCAGGTAAACTCCAGGTAACTGCGGCCAGGGGATGGTCGGTGATAAATGTCTTTATTAAAATTGTTTGTGTATTCCACCATCCTCTACAATTTTTACACACATTGATAATTAAAATTATCAAAGAATGGGCTCTGGTATACATTACATATTAACACAATTTATTTTGTAACCTATCTCTACACCTAATTACATCATCTAAATATACTCCTAATTTATCTATTATTGAACCTTTAACAAATTTTCCTTCTAACAACAATTTAATTTCTTCTCTCTATCTATTTATTAGGACAGTTATTAGATTAGAACAACATCAGATATTTACCATCCCATTTAATTATCAATTAGAGTGAAGAAGCTTACTATATATTGCATGGCCACATTTCTTTACCATAACCATTTACTAAATGTAGCATAATACTCACTACCTACTAGAAGATTTATTGGCCCCACTGAGGCATTCTTCACACAAGAGGCTGCCAATTCTACATTATTTTGTGAAAGCCTTTCAGTAGCTTCACTAAGCCCTATTGCAGAGATTTTCTGTGGGAGTCTATCAACTATATCTGCTTTGATTCATTTTCTCTCATTGTCCAAGGCGACATTTACATACAGTGTCGTACAACTGAGCCCTTTTATCTAACAGAAAACCAGATAATTTTAGATTTGTAGGATCCCCCTTTTGCACTTTCATACCAATAATGCAGCTATGTTTTATGAATGTGCATTGAGATCGCCGGTACAATAATGCAGTTACATTTTTTGATTGACGCCTTTTTTTCCCAAAATTTACATTCACCACGGGTAAGGTTACTTCATCTATGCCATCATCATTAACATTAGCTGCAATTTTTACATTAGTATCTGTTGTTTCAGTGTAGACATCATTATCATTGTTATCATGATTGTCATTATTATTATCATTATTATTATTATTTAAACCTTTACACATTGCTACATGATGCCTTCCTTTGTGCTATTGATAACAATTATTCAGTTTGGCATAACAATCATTTACATTATAACTGCCTAAACATATGATACATCTATAAAGTTCTTCCAAACTTTCCACCCTAACAACCCATGAATCATAAGCATTACAATTCCTGGAAAAATGAGTACCCTTGCAAAAAAGGCAATCTGCCTATTGCTTGACTTACCCATTAGTAACTAGGTCACTCATATTAACATATTTATTCCTCTTAATTTGATGTGAAGAACCTTTGTTTATGAATCCTGCCACTTGATATGTGCCTAGTAACCCTTTTTTATGGGAATTATGAGATTT
>NC_069441.1:33617876-33710956 GCF_026875155.1 Cherax quadricarinatus
TTCGTTAATACCCACAACTTCCCCCCCCACCTGCAACTCACAATTTTCACTTGTCTCAAATAATATCCACAGTTTTTCCTATTTCACTATTTCATCAAAAAATCACGCCACAATACTTACAATTTTCGACAATACAATAATTTTTTTTTACTCATAATGTTCACATTTTATACACATCTCCTCGGTGTTTAGTGATAGTGTATTAGAGATCTTAGTGGTTTTGAGGAGGTCGGGGGGGGGATCTTATATTATTGGTGACCTTGGTGATGACAGCAAGGAAATGAGTGAGCTACTCAAGTCCCAATATGACTCAGTTTTTAGCAAGCCGCTAACCAGACTGAGAGTCGAATATCAAAATTATTTTTTTTATGAGAGAGCCACAAAATTTGGTTAACACAAGCCTATCCGATGTTATCCTGACGCCAAATGACTTCGAACAGGCGATTAATGACATGCCCATGCACTCTGCCCCATGGCCAGACTCATGGAACTCCGTGTTCATCAAGAACTGCAAGAAGCCCCTATCACGAGCCTTTTCCATCCTATGGAGAGGGAGCATGGACACGGGGTTCGTCCCACAGTTACTAAAAACAATAGACATAGCCCCACTCCACAAAGGGGGCAGTAAAGCAAGAGCAAAGAACTACAGACCGATAACACTAACATCCCATATCATAAAAATCTTTGAAAGGGTCCTAAGAAGCAAGATCACCACCCATCTAGAAACCCATCATTTACACAACCCAGGGCAACATGGGTTTAGAACAGGTCGCTCCTGTCTGTCTCAACTATTGTATCACTACGACAAGGTCCTAAATGCACTAGAAGACAAAAAGAATGCAGATGTAATATATACAGACATTGGAAAAGCCTTCGACAAGTGTGACCATGGCGTAATAGCGCACAAAATGCGTGCTAAAGGAATAACAGGAAAAGTCGGTCGATGGATCTATAATTTCCTCACTAACAGAACACAGAGAGTAGTCGTCAACAGAGTAAAGTCCGAGGCAGCTACGGTGAAAAGCTCTGTTCCACAAGGCACAGTACTCGCTCCCATCTTGTTCCTCATCCTCATATCCGACATACACAAAGATGTCAGCCACAGCACCGTGTCTTCCTTTGCAGATGACACCCGAATCTGCATGACAGTGTCTTCCATTGCAGACACTGCAAGGCTCCAGGCGGACATCAACCGAATCTTTCAGTGGGCTGCAGAAAACAATATGAAGTTCAACGATGAGAAATTTCAATTACTCAGATATGGTAAACACGAGGAAATTAAACCTTCATCAGAGTACAAAACAAATTCTGGCCACAAAATAGAGCGAAACACCAACGTCAAAGACCTGGGAGTGATCATGTCGGAGGATCTCACCTTCAAGGACCATAACATTGTATCAATCGCATCTGCTAGAAAAATGACAGGATGGATAATGAGAACCTTCAAAACTAGGGAGGCCAAGCCCATGATGACACCCTTCAGGTCACTTGTTCTATCTAGGCTGGAATATTGCAGCACACTAACAGCACCTTTCATGGCAGATGAAATTGCTGACCTAGAAAATGTACAGAGAACCTTCACGGTGCGCATAACGGAGATAAAACACCTCAATTACTGGGAGCGCTTGAGGTTTCTAAACCTGTATTCCCTGGAACGCAGGCGGAGAGATACATGATTATATACATCTGGAAAATCCTAGAGGACTATACCGAACTTGCACACGAAAATCACTCACTACGAAAGCAAAAGACTTGGCAGACGATGCCACATCCCCCCAATGAAAAGCAGGGGTGTCACTAGCACGGTAAGAGACCATACAATAAGTGTCAGGGGCCCGAGACTGTTCAACTGCCTCCCAGCACACATAAGGGGGATTACCAACAGACCCCTGGCAGTCTTCAAGCTGGCACTGGACAAGCACCTAAAGTCGGTTCCTGACCAGCCGGGCTGTGGCTCGTACGTTGGTTTGCGTGCAGCCAGCAGCAACAGCTTGGTTGATCAGGCTGTGATCTACCTGGAGGCCTGGTCACAGACCGGGCCGCGGGGGCGTTGACCCCCGGAACTGTCTCCAGGTAAACTCAAGGTAAACTCCAGGTGATCGTGACTTTTGTGTGAATGGGTGGTTCTTAGATTTTTTGGGTACATGATATGTTATAGTTAGTGATGATTGTGAGCTCATGTCATGAGTGTATGAGTTAGTTGTTTGTGTATGTGTGTTGTCTGGAGAATGAGTGTTTGAAATGTAATTTTAATTAATGAAATGTGTGAAAGGTTTGGGAAAATTGTACTTAGGTGGGCGCCTAGAGTTTAAAAATGTTTTGGGGTATTAAAAAATGTTTTTTTTGGTAGTATTCAAAGGGCAGTTTAGGGGTATTAAAAGATTTTGAAGTGTTTTGAGGATGTTCTAGAGTATGAGAATGTTTTGATATTGTCCATGTGATGTTTAGAGTAAATCAGGGGGTTTTTTTAAATTTTTGAGAGTAAAATTTTGGTGGGTTTTTCCAATATCCAAGAGTAAGTGGTCATGCCAGTATAAAAGGGGTTAAGTGAGCAGTCCCTATATACAAAGTAAGTGAGCAGTGCCAAAACAAGAGTAAGTGGCATCCCCTATATACAAGAGTAAGTGGGCAGTCCCCATATAAAAGAAGGGGGGACGTGCATAATAAAAGAGTAAGTGGACAGTGCCATATAACAAGGTAAGGGGGGCAGTGCCAATAACAAGAGAAATGGAAGTGCATAAACAAGAGTAAGTGAGCGTGCCATATATAAAAAGAGAAATGAGCGTGCCATATATAAAGAGAAGGGGGAAGTCCCTTAAAAAAGGAAAGGGGCATGCCTATTACAAAGTAAGTGAGCAGGCCCTTATACAAGATAGGGGGACAGTCCCATATATAAAAGAGTAAGTGGACAGTGCTATTATACAAGAGAAAGGGCAGTCCTATATACAAGAGTAATTTGGACAGTGCCATATATACAAGAGTAAGGGGACAGTGCCTTTAAAAACAAGGTAAGTGAGCAGTCCCCAATATACAAGGAAAGTGGCGTCCATATATACAAGAGAAAATTGACAGTGCCATATATACAAGTAAGGGACAGGCCTATATGAAGAGTAAGTGGATGGCCTTTTTACAAGAGTAAGTGGACAGGCCATAAACAAGATAAGTGGGCAGTGCCATTAACAAGAGTAAGTGACAGTGCCATATATACAAGAGTGAGCAGTGCCATATATAAAGAGAAAGTGAGCATGCCATTATACAAGATTAAGTGAGCGTGCCATAAATACAAGGTAAGTGGACGTGCAATAACAAGAGTAAGGGGCAGTGCCATATATACAAAGTAAGTGAGCAGTCCCATTATCCAAGAGTAAGTGGACATCCCAATATACAAGAGTAAGGGGACGTGCCATTTTTTAAAAGAGTAAGTGAGCACTGCCATATAAACAAGAGTAAGTGGCAGTGCCATATATACAAGGGGTAAGGGACGTGCCATTATAAAAGGAAGTGGACGTGCCATATATAAAAGAGAAAGGGACAGTGCCTTTTAATACAAGGTTAGTGGGCAGTCCCATGTATCAAGAGAAAGTGGCAGTGCCATATAAAAAAGGGGAGGTGGGCGGCCCATATTTTTACAAGAGTAAATGGCCAGTGC
Source organism: Cherax quadricarinatus (assembly GCF_026875155.1). Taxonomy (NCBI): domain Eukaryota; kingdom Metazoa; phylum Arthropoda; class Malacostraca; order Decapoda; family Parastacidae; genus Cherax; species Cherax quadricarinatus. Next base: position 33,621,526 of record NC_069441.1, read on the forward strand.
CATTAACAAAAGTAAGGGGGCAGTGCCATATATACAAAGAAAGTGGGCAGTCCCATATATACAAAGAAAGTGGCAGTGCCAATATACAAGAGTAAGGGGGCAGTGCCATATTACAAAGAGTGGACAGTGCCATATAAAAAAGAAAAAGTGGACAGTCCCTATTCAAGAGTAAGGGGCTTGCCATAATACAAGGGGTGGACGTGCCATATATACAAGAGTAAGTGGGCAGTGCCATATATACAAGAGTAAGTGGGCAGTGCCATATATACAAGAGTAAGTGGCAGTGCCATATATACAAGAGTAAGTGGGCAGTACCATATTACAAGTTTAAAAGTGGGCATCCCATTTTTAAAAAGAATAATTGGCAGGCCATTTTTGAAAGAGAAAGTTGGCAGTGCCATATTACAAAGTAAGGGGGCGTGAATATTAAGAGTAAGTGGGCGTGCAAATACAAGGTAAGTGGGCAGTGCCAAATAACAAGGTAAGTTGGCGTCCCATATATACAAGAGTAAGGGGGCAGTGCCTATTAAAGAGGGGGGTGCCAAAAAAGGAAAAGTGGCATTAAATATATAAAGAGTAAGGGGACATCCCATTAAAACAGAGAAAGGGGACAGTGAAAAATAAAAAGGATAAGGGGACAGTGCATATATAAAAGAGTAAGGGGACAGTGCCATATATTACAAAGAAGGGGGCAGCCCATATATACAAAGTAAGGGCGGGCCCCATTAACAAGAGTAAGGGGGCGTGCAAAATTTAAAAGATAAGTGGGCGTGCCATATATCAAGATAAGGGGGTCCCCTATTAAAAGAGTAAGGGACAATGCCATAATAAAAGGTAGTGGACTCCCAATATAAAGAAAATGGACGTGCCTTATAAAAGATAAGTGGCGTGCCATTTTTGAGTAAGTGGCGTGCCATATATACAGAGTAAGTGGCAGTGCCATAATACAAGAGAAAGTGGCATCCAATAACAAGAGTAAGGGCGGGCCCATTAACAAGAGTAAGTGCCAGGCCAAATACAAAGTAAGGGAAAGTGCCATAAACAAGAGTAAGTGGAAAGTTTAAAAATAAAAAGAGAAAGGGGACAGTGCCTTTTTAAAAAATTTCCAAAAAAAAGGTAAGTGGCAGTGCCAATTTACAAGGAAAGTGAAAATGCCTAAAAACAAGAGTAAGTGGACATGCCTATATACAAGAGTAAGTGGCAGTGTCAAAAAATAAAAGAGTTTAGGGGGCAGTCCAAATACAAAGAAGTGGCAGTGCCTATATACAAAGTAAGGGGGCATTTTCCTTAACAAGGTAAGTGGGCAGGCCTAATAAAGATAAGTGGGCGTGCCAAAAAATACAAGAGTAAGGGGGCAGTCCAATATACAAGAGTAAGGGCAGTCCCTTAATACAAGAGTAAGTGGCATCCAAATACAAGATTAAGTGGACAGTGCCATATTACAAAGTGGCGGCATATATACAAGAGTAAGTGGCGTGCCATATAACAAAGTAAGTGGCAGGCCTATATCAAGATAAGGGGGGGCGTGCCATTTATACAAGAGGGGCGTGCCATATATACAGAGTAAGTGGAGTGGGGGGGGTGTTTGTTGGGGGGGGGGGGTTTAAAAGGAAGGGCAGTGCCATATATACAAGGTAGTGGGCAGTGGCCATATATACGAGTAAGTGGGCGTGCCATATTTTAAAAATAATGGCGTGGCCAAAATTTATAAAGAGTAAGTGGCAGTGTCATATTAAAAGAGTAAGGGGACAGTGCCATATATACAGAGAAATGAGAGTCCCATATTAAAGAGTTAATTTGGCATTGCCATAATCAAGAGTAAGTTGCCCTTTCAATATAAAGAGAAAAGGGGACAGTGCCATTTACAAGAGTAAGTGGACAGTCCCTTTATACAAGAGTAAGTGGACAGTGCCATATATACAAAGTAAGGGGGCTCCCATATATACAAGAGTAAGTGGACGTGAATAAAAAGAGAAGTGAGCAGTCCCAATATAGAAGAGTAAGGGGAAATCCCATAAAAAAAAGGGTAAGTGGACAATGCCCATAAACAAGATTGGGGGCAGTGCCGGGGTTAAAGGTAAGGGCAGTGCCATTTACAAAGAAAAGTGGGCATGCCATTATAAAAGACAGTGACAGTCCCAAAATATACAAGAGAGTGGGCAGTGCCTATAACAAAGTAAGTGGGCAGTGCCTATAACAAAGTAAGTGGGCAGTGCCATATATCAAGAGTAAGTGGGCAGGGATATATAAAAGAGTGTGGAAGTGCCTTTATACAAGGTAAGTGGAAGTGCATATATACAAAGAAAGGGGACAGTGCCATATTAAGATAAGGGGAAAAGTCCATATATCAAGAGAAAGTGGGCAGTGCCATTATAAAAAGAGTGTGGGCATTCCCCTTTAAACAAGGTAAGTTGGCAGTGCTTTTTAAAAAAAGGGAAATTGGAGTCCCAATATAAAAGAGAAAGGGGCAGTGCCATATTTACAAGGAAATTGGCATTGCATTATACAAGAGTAAGTTGGCAGTCCCAAATAAAGAGTAAGGGGGAGTGCCAATATAAAAGAGTAAGTGGGCAGGCCAAAAATTTACAAGGAAGTTGGCAGTGCCATATATACAAGGTAATTTGGGGCAGTGCCCTTATTAAAAAGATTGTGGGCAGTGCCATATATAAAGAAAAATTGGAGTGCCTAATACAAGATAATGAGCAAGAAATATAACAAGAGTAATTTTACAGTCCATATATAAAAGAGTAAGGGGGCATGCCATATATATAGGTAAGGTACAGTGCCATATTTACAGGGTAAGGCGCTGTGCATATAAAAAGAGTAAGGGCATGTTTTATACAAGAGAAGTGAGCAGTGCCATAATACAAGAGTAAGTGGACTGCCATAATAAAAGAGTTGGGGACAGTCCATATATACAAGAGTAGTGGACGTGCCATATATAAGAGAAAGTGGGTGTGCCATATATACAAGAGTAAGTGGATGCCATATATAAGAGTAAGTGAGCGCCCATAAAACAAGGTAAGGGGGACAGTGCCAATATAAAAGAGTAAGGGACGTGCCATATAACAAAGTATGGGACGTGCCATATTTTCAAGAGAAGTGGACAGTCCCCCAAATATTCAAGAGTAAGGGACATGCCATATATACAAGAGAAAGTGGGCATTTCATATATACAAGAGAAAGGGGGGCAGTGCCATATATACAAGAGTAAGTGGGCAGTGCCTTATAAAAAGGGTAAGTAGGAGTGCATATATAAAAGATAAGGGACAGGCCAATATAAAAAAAGTGGCGTGCCATATAACAAGAGAAAGTGGACATGCCATATATCAAGAGTAAGTGGACAGTCCATATATACAAGGTAAGTGGGCAGTGCCTATATAAAAGAGTAAGGGGGCGGCCAATAACAAGAGAAATTGCGGCCATAATACAAGAGTAAGGGGCAGTGCCATATATACAAGAGTAATTTGGCGGGCCCATATAAAAAGGAAATTTGGCAGTGCCATAATACAAGAGTAAGTGGGCAGTGCCATATATACAAGAGAAAGTGGGCAGTGCCAAAAATTAAAAGATTATGTGGGCGTGCCATAATACAAAAAGGGGACTGTGCCTTATACAAGAGTAAGTGAGCAGTGCCATAAAAAAAAGAGTAAGGGGAAGTGCCATATAAAAAGGTAAGTGAGCAGTCCCATATAACAAGAGTAAGTTGAAATCCCATATATACAAATAAGTTTGACAGTGCATATATACAAAGTAAGTGCACAGTGCCAATATACAAGAGAAAGGGGACAGTGCCATAATACAAGAGTAAGTGGCGGGCCCATATATAAAAGGGGGAAAAGTGGAAAAGTGCCATATATAAAGAGAATGGAAGGCCAATTATACAAGGAAAAGGGCAGGCATATTACAAGGTAATGGGCGTTCCCATATATACAAGAGTAAGGGGGCAGTGCCAAAATTATTAAAAGAGTAAGTTGGCAGTGCCATATTAGAAGAGAAATTTGGCAGTGCCATTTTTAACAAGAGTAAATGGGCAGTGCCAATATAAAAGAATTTGTACAGTGCCATATATACAAAAGTAAGTTGGCTGGCCATTATAAAAGAGTAAGGGGGACAGTCCCCTTTACAGGTAAGGGGGAAGGCCAATATAAAAGAGTAAGGGGCTTGCCATATATAAAAGGTAAGTGGGGGCCTATATACAAGAGAAAGTGGCGGCATATATACAAGAGTAAGTAGAGTGCCATATTACAAGGTAAGTTGACGTGCCATATTACAAGAGTAGTGGACAGTGCCATTTTTAAAGAGTAATTGGACATTTCCCAATTTTTACAAGAGAAATGGACGTGCATTTAAAAAAAGGTAAGGGGGACAGTGCCAAATACAAAAGAAAGTGGGCAGTTTAATAAAAAGAGAAAGGGCGTGCCTTATAAAAGAGAAAATGAGGAGTCCCCTATATACAAGAGTAAGTGGACATGCCTATATACAAGGTAAGGGGGACAGGCCATAATCAAGAGAAGGGGCTTGCCAATAACAAGATAAGTGGGCTGTCCCTTATACAAGAAAAGTGGAAAGTGCCATATATACAAGATAAGTGAGCAGTGCCTATATACAAGAGAAAGTTGACAGTGCCATATATACAAAGTAAGTGGAAGTGCCATAATACAAAGTAATGGACATTTCCCCATATATACAAGAGAAAAGTGGACAGTGCCTATAAAAGAGTAAGTGGACATGCCATATAACAAAGAAAAGTGGGCATTTTTATATTACAGATTTAAATGGGCAGTGCCTTATACAAGAGAAGTGGGCGTGCCTTAACAAGGTAAGTTGGCAGTGCCTTTTAAATACAAGAGTAAGTTGGCGTACCATAACAAGAAAAGGGGGGGCAGTGCCATTTACAAGATTTAATTTGGCAGTGCCAATATAAAAGGGTAATTTTGGCAGTCCCCATAATACAAAGGTAATGGGCAGGCCATATTAAAGAGTAAGTTGGCAGTGCCATTTATACAAGATTTAATTGGCAGTGCCATATATAAAAGAGTAAGGGGGCGTGCCATATATAAAAAGAGTAAGGGGGTTTGAAATTTGTCTGGAATTGGCAGTGCCATAATACAAGAGTAAGTGGCAGTCCCATATTACAAGGGTAAGTGGGCAGTGCCATAATCAAGATTAAGGGGGCAGGCCATATATACAAGAGTAAGTGGCAGTGCAATATATACAAGAGTAAGGGAGAGTGCCATATATACAAATAAGTGGACAGTGCCATTATAAAAAGAGAAAGGGGCAGTGCCATTATAAAAAGGGGTAAGTGGACAGTGCCATAGTACAAATAAGTGGGCAGTGCCATAATACAATAAAAGGGGGACAGTCCCCATATATCAAAGAAAGGGGGGCTTTTCCAATATACAAGAGTAAGGAGCAGTCCATATATACAAGAGAAGGGGGCTGTGCCAATGTGCAAGAATAGGGGACAGTGCCATAAAAAACAGGGTAACTGGCCTGGCCATTATACAAAAAAAAAAGTGGGTGTGCCATATATGCAAAATAAGGGGGCTGTAAATATATAAAAGAATAAGGGGTGTGCCATATATACAGGGAAAGTGGGCTGATATATGCAAGAAAAGTGGCCTGTCCATATTTTACAAGAATAAGGGGCCTGTGCCCAATACAGGAGTAATGGGCGTGCCAAATACAAGAATAAGTGGGCTGTGCCTATAGAAAGAATAAGTGGGCTGTCCCTTATACAAGAATAAGGGGCCCTTTGGAAAAATAAAGAATAAGGGGCGTGCCATAAAAAGGGAGAAGTGGGCTGTGCCTATGAAAAGGGTAAGTGGGCTTGCCATTTAAAGAGTAAGTGGGCTGTCCCCTATAAAAGGAGTAAGTGGGGCGGGGCCATATAACAAATAGTGGGCTGTCCCTATTTGGGAGAAAGGGGGCTGTCCCATATATACAAGAATAAGTGGGCGGCCATATATAAAAGAGTAAGGGGGCGGCAAAATATACAAAAAAAGTGGGCTGTCCCATATAAAAAGAATAGGGGCTGTCCCATAATACAAGAGTAAGGGGGGGCTGTGCCTTATACAGGAGTAAGTGGGAGTGCCATATATAAAAGGGATTAAGGGGCGTGCCATATATACAAGAATAAGTGGGCTGTCCCATATTACAAAAATAAGTGGGCTGTCCCATAAAAAACAAAAAAAAAAGGGGGCTGTCCATATATACAAGAATAAGTGGGCGTGCCTAATTCAAGAATAAGTGGGCTGGCCATTATACAAAATAATGGGCTGTGCCATATATACAAGAGAAAGGGGTGTGCCATATTTTCAGGAGTAAGTGGGCTGTGCATAATACAAAGTAATGGACAGTGCCATTTACAAGAATAAGGGGGCTGTCCCATATATCAAAAAAGGGGGCTGTGCCATAAAATAAAAGAATAAGGGGCTGTGCCATATTAATAGCCATATATAAATTGTTGCAGAAAAAAAACACCGGGGGCAGCTCTGAGAAAACTCACCCCAAACACGGTTTTTAAAATCTTGCACAAAATTCAATTTAAACCCAGCAAATAATGGGCCTACAAACTGGAGAATAACTAGCCCTCTATTCTAACAATGATGACTGATAAGAAAACACCATATAAAAAAATAACTCGATCACAAAATAATTGGGGTTTCAGACATGTATCGAGGACCCCCAGCCGACAAAATAGACTGTCCGAGGGGCATTCACCAAATTCAACTTTTAATAACAAAAAAATAAAATGGGACCCAAATAAACCAAGTCCCAACCCATATAAGTAGGAAGATATACTAAGCAACTTTACCCAAAATTTTGCCAAAAACATAAATTTAAACCGGGGGCACTGTGTATGAAAAGGCTTTTTCCTCTAAAAAAAAGGAGGGGGTGATGTAAAATAGTAAGAGCAGGGGGTCCCCTTTTCAGGCGACGGAAAAAATAACGAGCGGTAAAAAAGGTCAATATATCTGAAATGCGCAGGGGGACACTGGTCAGAGAAATGCAAGCACGAACTTAAGTAAAAGAAACCTTTGAGTCAGGAACGCGGGGAAAAAATAAAGCTTAAATAAATCGAAAGAAAAACCCCAAAATAATTTTTTTCCTTTGCCAAATCAAAATCGAGAAAACGCCCCGTATTGGGCCCCCACTTAAAACAAGATGGGTTTCCCACACAGATGACAGCAAGGAAATAGGAGTACTCAAAACCCATATACCGTTTTTTTGCAACCGCTAACAGACGAGAGTCGAAGATCAAAAAAGAAAATTTTTTTAAAAGAGAGAACCACAAAAAATTTTTAACACAAACCTATCCCTGTTATCCTGACGCAAAAATGACTTCGAAAGGCGATAAAAGACTCCCAGCACTCTGCCCCCGGGCCCCGATCTTGAACTCTTTTCATCAAGAACTGCAAAAAAGCCCCCATCACGGCCCTTTTCCCTCCTAGGAGAGGGGGCAGGACACGGGGGTCGCCCTCGTTCTAAAAACAACAGCATAGCCCCACTCCCCAAAGGGGGGAAGGGAAAAAAAAAGCAAAAAAAATAAGACCAATAGCATAACATCCCATTCATAAAAATCTTTGAAAGGGCCCAAAAGCAAGATCACCACCCCTCTAGAAACCCCTCGTTACACAACCCAGGGGAAAAAGGGTTTTTGAACAGGTCGCCCTGTCTGTTCAAAACTGGAACCCTACGACAAGGTCCTAAAAAGCCCTAGAAACAAAAAAGAATGCAGAGTAATATATACGACTTTGCAAAAAACCTTTGAAAAGTGTGACCCTGGCTAATTGCGCAAAAATGCGCGCTAAAGGAATAAAGGAAAAATCGGGCGATGGTCTTAATTTCCTCACTAAAAGAAACAGAGAGTATCTCAACAGAGTTAAGTCCGAGGGGCTACGGTGAAAAACTCTGTTCCACGGCACAGTACTAGTCCCATTTTGTTCCTCTCCTTTTCCGACATAACAAAGGGTGTCGCCCAGCACCTGTTTCCTTTTCAGAGACACCCGAATCTGCATGACGTGTCTTTCCATTGCAGACACTTCAAGGCTCCGGGGGACATCAACCCCAAACTTTTAGTGGGGTGCGAAAACAAAAGAAGTTCACGATGAGAAATTTCAATTACTCGATATGGTAAACAGGGGAAATTAAAACTTCATCAGAGTACAAAAAAATTTTGGGCCCCGAATAGAGCGAAACACCAACGTCAAAGACTGGGAGGATTATGTCGGAGGATTTCACCTTCAAAGGACCATAAATTTTATCAATCGATCTGCTAAAAAATGAAGGGTGGATAATGAGAACCTTTAAAACTAGGGAGGCCAAGCCCAGATGCACCCTTTAGGTCACTTGTTCTTCTAGGCGGGAAAATTTTCTGCACCCCTAACGCACCCTTTTAAGGCAGGTGAAATTGCCGCCCAGAAAATGAAGAGAATTTCACGGGCGCATAACGGGATTAAAACCCCAATTAGGGGCGCTTGGGTTTCTAAACCTGTTTTCCCTGGAAGCAGGGAGAGAGTACAGTTATATACACCTGGAAATCCCAGAGGGGGCTAGTACCCAATTGCAACAAAAATACTCACTACAAACAAAGACTTGGGGGCGAGCACCATCCCCCAATGAAAACAGGGGGGTCACTAGCACGTTAAGGGGACCCAAACAATAATGTCAGGGGCCCGAGACGTTCAACTGCCTCCAGCACACATAAGGGGGGTTACCAAAAAGACATCGGCAGTCTTTAAGTGGCACGGACAAGCACCTAAAGTCAGTTCCCGATCAGCCGGGCGTGGTCGTCGTTGGTTTGCGTCGCCCGCAGCAACAGCCTGGTTTTCAGGGGCTGATCCCCCAGGGGGCCGGTCACAGACCGGGCCGCGGGGGCGTTGACCCCCGAAACTCTCTCCAGGTAAACTCCAGGTATAAGTGGGCTGTGCCATATATACAAGAATAAGTGGGCTGTGCCATATATACAAGAATAAGTGGGCTGTGCCATATATACAAGAATAAGTGGGCTGTGCCATATATACAAGAATAAGTGGGCTGTGCCATATATACAAGAATAAGTGGGCTGTGCCATATATACAACAGTAAGTGGGCTGTGCCATATAGTTTTTGTTGTGCTAATGAGAATAAACCTAACATGTAATATGTAATGTAACTCAATATAGCTTAATAAAAACTAAGCGTAAACTTACCTAACTTGGAATACCTTAATAAGAAATTTATTTGCAACTTGCAATTTGTGGTCACAGTGGTGCCTATGCTGACCTTCCTATGGTGTAGAAATATACCTAGTTGGACGAATCTTATTGTGGCTAGCTGGTCCAGTGGCTAACGCGGGTTCAAGTCCCGCCCGTGGTATGGTTTGTTTGCAATCGTGTCGTTACGATTTCGTGAGTTATGCCAAATTATCTTGAAAAAAAAATTAATTTCCATGCATTACAGTCACAAGAAATTATTTTGAACGATTATAATTTGAACTGAACACGTATGTTTATGTTGGTTATCCTAGGTAATTTACACACGTTACTAGTTATGATACATGTATTTATGTATACCTGTAATTAAAGAACTTACTTCCTATAATTAATATTGTTGGGAGTTTAGACTGAGAAAAATTAAGAAGGTCACCTACTGTCTAGAAACTGTCGGTAGTTGAAGACTCTCACACTGTCGGCAGTGAAGCCTCTCACACTGTCGGCAGTGAAGCCTCTCACACTACTGGCTTCACTCACTGTTCTTCAAGTTACAAGTACATGCATCATGTAATCTTATCAGCGCTGTGGAAAAGATAAGATTTTCGTGTTTTAAACCCTGAGGTAAACTACCCAGAATAACTCAAGCCTGAGTAGTCAGTTACCGTTAGTCTTATTTCCACTGATAATGATGATGATGATGATGATGATGATATAATAATTTATTCTCGATTGCTAGCGCACTCAGCTCACACACTGATGTGGGGAGTTGATCCCTGGTATGGGTGGCAACATTATGAGGTGTTTCCTTAACACTTGCTGACCATGTTCACCTGTCACCTGGGTGTTAGTCGACTGGTGTGAGTCGCTAAATTAACCTAATTTGCGGGAAATGCTTAGCATAACAAGCGGCTTTTTATACAGTAGTGTCACTGATGTTAACTACGACTGTATACCTTGTACATGTACTTGTAGAAAAAAAAATTGGAACGAAAATTTTAAAGGGGAACCTTTTTTATTTTGGAAACCGGGTTTTATCCCGCCCTTTTAAGGGTTTGATTTTGAATCCTGTTTAAGGGATTATTCCAAATTTAAATTTGGGGAAAAAAAAAATTAAAAATCATTACGCCAAGAAATTTTTTTAAGATTAAATTGGGCGGGAACCCTAATTTTTGGGGAAAGGTTACCTTTGGGTAATTTCAAAACTTACTGGTTATCATGTTTTAGTTTCCCGAAAATTAAAGAACTTACCCCTTAAAAAAAATTATTTTTTTGGGTTTTTAAATTTAAGAAAAAAAAAAGGGAAGGTCCCTTCCCTTGTTTTAAGAAATGTGGTTTTGAAAAATAAAAATTTCGGCAGGAACCCTCCACACTGGGGGGGGGATTTAAACCCTTTTCAAAAAAGGGGGGGCCTTTCATTTCCCCTTTTCCCCTTCATTTTTTAAGTACGGGGGATCCGAAAATTTAACCAATTTGGGAAAAGATAAAATTTTTTTTAAACCCTGGGGAAACTCCCCATTAAAACCTTTGAAGTAGTTTTTTAATGATTTTATTTTTAAAATATTTTTAATTATTTTTTAAGTAAAAATTAATTTTTATTTATTTTAAATTATCAAAAAATTATTATTTTATTTTTTATTAAATTTTTAGGGGGTTTTAAATTTTAATTTTTATTTTAAAATTATTTAATTAAATTTAACCCAAATTTTCAAAAATCCCCCCCAATAACAAGGGATTTTTAAATTTTATTTTCAATTTTTTAAATTAACTTTTTTCCCTTTGTTAAAAATTTTCCCTTTTGATTTTAAAAAATTCTTTTTTTAAAAATTTTTTAAATTTTTAAAAAATTTATTAATTTTAAAATTTTTAAAAAAAAAAAAAATTTTTTAAATTTTATTTTTTAAATTTTAAATTTTTTTTTTTAAATTTTTTTAAATTTTTTGAACCCCAAGATTATAAAAAAACCCAAATGGAAAAATATAAATTTGAAAATTTTACCCAATGAAAAATTTTTTAAACCCCCAAGGTTGCCGTTAAAATTTTAACCGGAGTTGACAAAATAAATTTTTGCCCTTTAGCCGGTGTAATTTTTTTAAAGGGAAATTAAAAAATTTTAAAATTTAAAATTTAAAAAGGGGAAACCCAAACAACAAAAAAAAAGTTGAAGAATTTTTTTTAACCCCAAATAAAGATAAATTTTGTGGGGTTCCAAAGGGAAATTATTGTAACCCAGTTGACAGGATAAATTTTTTGAAACCCCCAGATTTGCCCAGATAATAAATTTTTGTAACCCGTGTTCACAGAAAATGAATATTTGAACCCAGAGTTACAGAAAATGAATTTTTGGGAAACCCCAGTGTTCACAAATGATGAAATTTTTAACCCAAGTTGACAGATGAGAAAAATTCTAACCCAGAGTTGACAAAAGATAAAATTTTTTAAAACCAGTTTTCACAGATGAGGAAAAATTTGAAACCCAGAGTTAAACAAATATAAATTTTTGGAAACCCCAGTTTTTTACAAAATGAGGAATTTTTGTAACCCAGATTTACAGATGATGAATTTTTGGGTAACCCAAAAGTTAAACAGATGATGAATATTTGAAACCCCCAGAGTTCACAGATGATGAATATTTGTAACCCATTTTCACAGAGATAAATTTTTGAAACCCAGATTTTGACAGATGATGAAAAATTTGTAACCCAGAGTTGCCCAGAGGGAATGAATTTTTGAAGAATTAAAAATTTGGAAAAATCTTTAAAAATTTTTAATAATTAAAAAAGAACGGGTTGTGGGGAAAAATTATGTACATTTTCCCCCAGAAAAAAACAGTATTAAAATGTAAATAGATGGCCATACTGTATAAAAATTTAAAAATTTGTTAAAAAAAAGGGGAAACTGGGCCTCCCACAAAAGAACTCGCCATTTTTTGGTTTAAATTTGGGACACTAACTTTTGGGTGAATAAGGGGAAGAATTTTTCGTCCCTTTTTTTTAAAAAAAAAGGAAAAAAATTTGGGCCCTACACCTCTCAAATAGGGGGCCCAATTGTTGGATGTGCATTCATGCAAATTTGAGATATCAGGCGACGGGACAAGACACTCCGGGAACCCCAGATAATCGGGTTTTATTTTTTAACTCGGGCCATTGTTATTTTCTAACAGACAGGGGAGGTTTTCTGAGTAGAAACACATTAATCTCCATCAAATTGGTGAGTGATAAAAAGATAAATTCCCTTTTCTGTTTGGGTTTTTTGTATTTTGATAATCAATTATTAATTTTAATATACAGTCCAAAAAAATTTATTTTTTTTTACCAAATTCCGGGTGATACATATTTCTTTTTGTAATTAATGGGTCTAGAGAAATTTGGGGTATAAACAGCGTGGGTATCAAAGGGGGCATTTTTTTTCGCCCTTTAGGGCCCCCCAAATTTCCTACTTGTCTATGTAATTTTGGGAAAAAATAATAATTATTTTTGTTTTTCATTTACTGTTTGTAAAAATTTAATTTAAATTTCCCAAAATGAATAAAACTTTCCACATTTAATTTGCCCGTTGGTCCTTCTTGAAACCGGGGGAAATTAAAGTAAAGGGCTTTAAATTTATTTTTTTAATTATTTAATTTATTGAAATGACGAAGAAGGGGGAAATGTTAAGTTCAAAAAAAATTAAATTTTAAATTTGTATAGTGGATTAAAAATTTTTAAAAATTTTAAATTTTGGGAAATAAGCAAAGTGTGGCTAAAGATTATTTAATGTGAATAAATTTTTAATTTTGCATCCCAAAAATTCTGGCAAGGATTTTTATTAATTTGAAAAATTTAAAAATTTTTGATAACCAAGTCTGGCTAAAGGCTTATTTTAAATTTTGGTACTTTTAAAAATTTTATTTAAATAATTTTCTTACAGGGTAATTGCAAAGCTCAAGTGAAACTGGGATTTATTCAAAGGTAAGTTATACTATTTACTTATATAAAGGCAAAATTTTAGTACTTAATCATGTTATTAAAAAATTTAAATTTAAATTAATTGCATCATGGCTAAAAAATGGGGAAAATTAAAGAAAGAAGAAAAACCCATATGGAAAAAGACAAAGAAAGCCCACTGCAACCCTAGAAAGGCCATGAAACCCAAAGGGCATTAAAAAATAAATTGGAATTAATAAATCAAAAAACTTTTTAACTGATGTTTTAAAAATTGTATTTAGATGTTTTGGGGGGGAATAAATGATTCTTTTAAAAATTTATATTACAACAAATATGAAGGAGTTTTTATTAGAAAAATTTTTGTAGATGAGACGGAAGTAATTTTAATGATTAATCATATTATGAATTAGAGGAAAAATTCTTTTTTGAAAAAGTCGGGCCTTGAATAAATTAAAATGTGTAAACCAGGAGTAAAACATCTGTCCCCAAAAAATAATAGTCCCTTTTCCAAAACTCCCAGAATATTTTTTCCTGTATTTAATCCAGGGGAAAATTTGGGGGGGTTTTTGGGGCAATTTTTAAAGCAGCTGTTGGGATGATGAGTAATCTAGCCTTTTTAACTAAATTTTTTTAAACCCCAAAAAGGGGAGGGAAAGGAAATCTCCATACTGAACAAGGGTTTTTTTACAATGAAAAAGAAATTTTTACAAGGGAAACAGTTGCTTTCTGAAAGTCACTTTGAAAAATAGAACAAAGTAGGTTTTGGAAACTAAGAATTTCATTGTTAATTTAAAAATTTTCCAGATCACACTTACAAAGGGGTTTAAAAGCATTTGGGGTTAAACTGGAATTTTTTAGATTTTGCCACCGGGGGGGGGGGGGGGGGCTAGTTTATTGGGGCACCCCCAAACCAACCCGTGGACGGTAGGGACGAGAGCCCTATGGATACAAAAAAAAAAAGGCCTAGGAAAAAAGGCCCCCAAAAGGGTTTAAAAGGAATACATATGGGTTTATATCTAAAATAAACTAAGTTCACTTTTTCTGTTTCAAGCAAATTTAGGGGAAATTTTTCTTATTAAAAATCTGGTTTTCCCTTTTTTCATTAATAAGATATCTTGAAAATGTACATAGGTTTTCATACTGTCCCGTCCCCTGTATTCCCAATAAAATGGACCCAAAAAAAGAAAAAAAAAATAGTGTTCAAAAAGAGTGACCATAGCCTTACACATAATTTACATTTAGTTTTTAATTTTTCAACTGGTGGGCCCCCCAAAATGCCAGAAGTACTTGTAACGAAAACCTAAGCCAGGCCAAACAACAACAGTCATCTGTTTACAATTGGGAATTTCTCCAAAACATACTTATCTAAAGGGTTTATAATTAAACATAGTGGTTTTTAGATTTTAAACCCGGCTTCTAACTGCAATTTCCCATAACAATTTATTTTCATTATTTCCCCTCTCCCAATAAAAATTCCCCAAAAGCTAGACCAGTTATACCAAAGTTATATTCCCAAAATTCCCTTCGGGTACTCTTCTTGGGTAAAATATCAACTTTTCATGAAGGAGTAATTTCCCTTTTGTGATGGGATCCATAGCAATTGGGACATTAATTCCCTTTTTCCCCAATTTTTTAGTATCAAAACCTGGGGTTTTTCCCCCAAAGAGCATGTTGGGTTGGGGCATTATAAAAAAACCCAAAAGCCTTTAATATGACATAGAATCAAAAATGTAGAGTCCCAACTCATGTCATAGGTTACTTTAGGGGGCCATTAGGGTTGCAAACAAATTTAGTTTTCGTGTAGACGCCCATTGTTTTAAATTCCCTTGCCTAAAATCAAAAAATTTTTTATCGTTCCCTTTAAAAAGGGGGGGGCAACAAAAGCAATGCACCCTGCCAGAAGACTCCCCGTTTTTTGAAACCCCTCCGTGTATATAACTTGTTTATAAATTGTTATACCAGCTAGGGTTTAGGAAAATTTTTGTTTTTAGCAGTTGCTCTAACTAGGGGATTTTAAAGGGAAAGGGGTTACTACAATGACTTCTTGGGGGGGACCTTTTAAGGGAAGGATTTTTAAATGAACACATCTTCCATGGAGGGGGGAAATGCTCCCTTTTTGTCTGCATGAAAACAGTTTTTTGCAGGTTTTTAAAAATTTTTGCAATTGCCCGTTTTCCCCAATCCAATTTTGATCTTTGGTATTTTTCCTCTAAAAACTTTGGGAAGGGTTCACTGTGCAGTGGGGCCTTTCGTTTCTCAACATTAATACCAGTACAAGGGGTTTTAAATTTTAAAAAATCCTAAACAAAATACAAAATACCAAAATTTTTCCCCCATGTTAAGAATTTTGTAGACTGGGGCAAACCAAGAATAATCCCCGGGGCCTTTATTTTTTCATTAACTCCAAGGGGCGGAGAAAAAACATTCTCTAGTAATATCAACTTGGGGGCACAAAATCAAAAAAGGACCTAATATAGGGTATTTACATCTTTTTCACGATTTTACACATTTGCCCCCGTAAATTTGGGAAATTTTACCAGCAACAGCCCTTTGAACATTTATTTTTTTCTTTTTAAATTTTTGGGAAAGTAAGAAATAAAAACCCGGGGGTTTTAAAATTTTAAGGTTTAAGTAAAAACGTTTTTTTTTTAAATACAAATTTTTGGGGAAAATTTAAAAAATTTAAAACCTAGCTTTTCAAATTTTTTTTTTTATTTGTGGAAAAAATTTTTAAAGGGTTAAAATTACACCAAGATATCTTAAGTTTTAAAAGGGAGCTTTAGGAACCCTTTCAAATAAAATGGGGGATGTCCCCCCCTTTTCTTTTTTAAAAAAATTTTTTTAGTTTTTAAAGGAAGAATATTAGCAGGCCTTTTTTCCCGATTACCCCCCAAAAAATTTTTTTTGGGCTTCATTAAAATGGTTTCTTTTTCCTTTTCCCCAGTTTTAGGGTCAAGAAAAAGTGGTTTAAAACTATAAGGTGAGGCAGTAGAAAGGGGCATTTGAACTTTTTTTCAGAAATTAAATAGGGGGAAATTACGAATTCCCCCTTTTTCGGTTTTTAAAAAACCATTCTTTAAAAGTTTTTAAAAACCCCGTTAAGAAAAAAAGGAAAAGGGGGGGGGATCCCTAATTTGGCCCGGGTAAAAACCCCAAATTTTTCGAGATTTTAAAATCCCAAAAAGGTTCAATTTTCCAGAGTTCTGGAAAAAAGGTTTCCCCGTTCCGGGGATTATCAAATTTTGGAAGATTTTAAATCAAAAAAGGGAAAAACCCCATAAATTTTTGGTCATAAAATTAAATCAGTTTTTCAAAAACTTTTACCTTTCTAAACCCCCAAATGAAAAGGGGGGAAAAATTTAAGCCCGGTTTTGGGGGCCCGTCTTTTAGGCATTTCTTTTTAAAAGGAAAAAGACAACTAGTTTTTTTGGAGATTTCCCTTAAAAGGCCAAAATGGGGGCCTTTTAAAACAAAAATGATCCCCCTTTCCCGGAATAAAAAACGCCCTTCAAATTTGGTTATCAGTTGGAAAAAGGTTTACAGGAGGGCCCAGGTTTCCCAAATTCATAGGTTTAAACCAAACCTCCCAGGAGCCCGTTGGCTTTTTAACCTTTTGGTTTTTTTTTAAAAATTATCTTTTTTTCCATTCCCGGAAAAAAAACAAACACCCCTCAATATTTTGGTAATTTTTAAAAATCATTTAAATTTTTTTGGGAAGGCTCTAAAAATTTTTCCCCTTATAAAATGGGAAAAAGGCCCCTTTTTTCCCGGTTTTGGAAAATTTTATTTTATTTGCTTTTTTCAAGGGAAAAGGGGTTTACAATTGAAATCCCTTTTTCCTGGATTTTTTTAACCCTTTCCCAAACCAAACTAAATGGGGTTAAATTAAAACCAAACAAACTGTTCCCCATTTGGGGGCCCCAAATTTCCCCTTTTCCTTATTTGTTTTGCAACTTAACGTTTGACCCTTGGGGTTTAACCCCCCAATATCATTACCAAAAAACCCCCAAAAATGATGTGGTTTAATTTTGGGGAACTGGGGAAAAATTAATTGAACCGGTTTTAAGTTAAAAATTTTTTGGGAAAATTTTTGCCTATTCCTTTTCCCATTTATCCCGTGGAAACACTCTCAAAGGGAAAAAAATAATTAAATTTTTTTGTTCCCAAATTTGGTTCCTTTTTTTATAACGCATTATCCCGGAAGTTTTGGTTTGGGGGTTTCCCTTTTAAATTTAATTTTCCCCCCCGTAATTTTCCTTATTCCCTTTGGTTGACAAATTTAATTTTTAGTCGGGAAGGTTCCGATGGGAAAATCCAAAAAGAGGTAAAGCCCTTGTATATTTATTAACAAACCGCCAAAAAGATGGAAAATATTAAGTTTGGCACATTGCCCAAATTGAACAAATAGCTATTTTAGGCAAACTTTAACCTTTTTTTTAAAATTTTTTGGGCATTTTGGCACCAGAAAAAAAGGCAAGTTTTAAAGGCAAGAGTTATGGGCTTCTTTCTCAAAATTGCTGGAAAGCGAACGGAGGATGCACTTTTGACTCATCACCATCTAAAGGGCATCATCCTGTTTACTAATAAATGGAGGCACTCTCAAAACTTTAAGTAATAAATAAAATCTAAGGGAATCAGACTGGTTATTGAATGCCTGGACAAAATAAATTAAGCGGGAAAACATTGAAGGGCTCTCGAATAATATCAAAAGGGGTTATTTTTTTGGGAGAAAATAAATAGGTCTACAAAAATTTAATTGTCATTTTGAGACCACCCAACAACTCTTTTAAAGATGCAACACTAATAACTCTGGGGTATCTGTCAATTTTTCAAAAAGAAAAAAATTATCCCAATGGAATAATCAAATTTCTTTCCCCAAAAAAGGTTCATAGGGCAACAAGTAGCAAAATCAGAAAAATGACCTCCACAAGGTAAGAAGAATAAGTCCCCAAAGATAGCCCATTTAATAAAAAACCCCAGTCAAGAAAAAGGAGATTGTTTTTTCTGCAAGGGTACCATTTTTTTAAAAATTTGCAATGCATACAATTCATGGAATGAAAAAGTTGAAAGTTGGAGGAACTTGACGATGTAGGTGTTTAGGTAACACAAGTCACAAAGGAAATAACCAAAGTCAGTGTAAGGGTCATATGATAATTTGATAATAAGATAATTTGAAAAACCGACACAACAGTGGCTAATGTAAAAATTGCTGCAATTTATTAAGATGGTTTTGCTGAAGTAGCCTTACCTTTGTTACAGGTAAAAATTTATGATAAAAGGATAAATCAAAAATGTAAATGCATTTTTAAACCCAGGGATCCCAGCGTACTTTCATAAAACGTAAATGTTTTGATGGTATAAAAAGACAGATGGGAATCCCACAATTTTAAAAAATTTATCGGGTTTTTCTCCAGAAAAAAGGGGCTCAATTGAGACACTGTTTATGAACTGTCAGGTTGGGAAATGAAAAAAAAAGGGTTAATGAAAGTAATTGAGATAGATTTCCCGAGAAAAATCACAGTGGGGCTTAGTAAAGCTACAGAAAGACTACATAATGAAATTTAGCCCTTTTGGGTAAGGTGTTTCGTAGGCCCAAAAAATTTTGATAGGTAGGGACTATTTGCCTCCATGTAAAGGGTAGGTAAAAAAATGTGGTTCCCCCTTTTTAAAAGACGCAGGGGGCCATTAATGTATGGAGGTTTTCTCGTAAAAAAAATTCTGACGGAGGAAACTACAAATCCCATAACTGTGTTCTTACTCATGAAATCGTACCCAGTATAATTCTTCCACAAGGAGGTGTTGAGCCTGCATAAATTGGGGAATTGGCGCTTTGGAATAAAGAAAAAAGGAAAGTCCAGACTTTCTTTTAACTCAGGAACAGTACCTGAGAGATGAAAAATTTAAACGGGACAATACTGGGTACGATTCGGGGAGACTGAACCATCCAAATTGCCCACTAATTACAAATTTCATATGGACATTAAAGGCTCAGCCCGCGACGATAAGACACCAGAATGTTAACTCCCTAAAGATATAATTTGAGCAGTTAATTTAAATAAATTTATAGAAGAGGTACCCCTAGCAACCCAAAAATTTTTTAGGGTCACTATTTGCCACATAAAGGGATGAAAAAGGGATTCAAAACCCTTTTTTTCCCTTTTAGGATTGTTTTAAATTGTAGGGCCGGAGAAACAAAAATAACCTAGTTTAAATGACTTTTTTGGACGGCCGTCGTTGAGGGGAAAAATTGGGAAATCTTATTTTTTTTCAGATAAAAAAATTAAACCCTTTTTCGGTGACATAAAAGTTTTCCAAGAGGGGGTTACAAGAGGCTGACCGGTTTTGTCCCCGCTTTTTATGGCCTAGAACCCTAGGGACCCCTTAGCCCTCTAAAAAACCTTTCGCTTCAGGGGTATTATTTGGGCCATCCAGTCCTTTCCCTATTTCAAGCGACGATAAAGCACCCCTTTAAACTACGGGAAGCCATTGATAAAATAATGAGCAAACAAATTTTAAGTGGACAATTTCTTTGGGGGTGACGTCAACTAAGAGGAACTGTTAATGACTTTGGAAGGCAAAAAAAATAATGCAAAGTGCAAATATGTTGTGAGAGAATGGAATAGTAATTTTGTCCAAAAAGAAGGACAAATAATAAAGTACCCTGGAGAATCCCCCAAAAGTAGTAATGATTGGATTAAAATTGGGGTTTTTGAGAGAATTTTTTAAGTTAAAACCTAAAATAAATTTGCCAAAAATTAACTAAGAGAGTTTTTCTTGCGAAAATTTTCCCAAAAGTTTTAATCCACTAGGTTTAGTGTTCCCCCTTATATAAGGGAAAAAAATTTTTAAACAGAAGCATGGAACAATGTGCTTGGATGAAATTCTACCCTGAGGGAATTCATTAACAGGTGGATGAATTAATTGGTGGGGTTATGAAAAAATTCCAAATGTTGGAGTTTTTCCACGCCCTGGCCAATCCAAAAGGGAAAAATGTCTCCCCAATTGTAAATTTAAAATTTGGGGGTTACTTTTTACTGAAGGTTTGTTAAAGTAAAACCTAAAAAATTACGTACCAACAAATTAATAAAATTTTTTGCTTGCTAATTTTAAAAAAGTTTTTAAAATCCACGGGTTTGGTCCCCCTTATATAAAGGGGGTTTTTTTAACAGGAAAAGCTAAAAAAAGTGCTTGGGGGAAAAATTCATGAGGAATTATTAAGGTGGGGGGATTTAAATTATTATGAAAAAACCAAGTTGGGGGTTCCCCGCCAGGTCCATCCAAATGGGGGAAAATTTTAACCCCCAATTTTTTTGGGTCCTTCAAAATTGGGAAGGACAGTTTTTATCTTCAATTAAACGTTTTTCCTTTTAGCTGGAAAAGTTCTCCCCAAATAAAACAGTAACCCATGTTTTAATTAACAGTATTTATGTAAGTTTTAAATTGCTAAATTATAAAGAAAAAGTTTTAGGAAAATATTAAATTAAATTGGGAAAATGAGGTTCCTAAAGATTCTTAATGGAAACAGTAAAATTGTGTATACAAAACAAAAGTCCTTTTAAATTTAATCAAACAAAAAAGTTTAAAAGTTTTAGCCCCAAAAATTTAATCAATTGGGGAAATCCAGTTTTATTCTTTCTGGTTTACCAAAAGCAAATTTTTAAAGTGTAAAACTTTTTTTAAAGGGCCGGGGTGGTAAAAAAAGTAAGGCCTTCAAAATGTAATGCTCCTGTTGAAAATTCCCCCGTAAATTTTGTCCTTTTGCCATTGATTAATTGTTTTTCTTTTAAAAAAAATCTTGAACTAATTGGTTTTAAAATTTCAAACAAGAGAAATTTAAGAATTTTTCCCCTATAGGTAAAAAGGCAAAAAAATCTAAAAGAGAAATTGTTGATGGAAAGAAAAATTGGGGAAAAGGTTTCCCAAAAAAAAAATTGGGGCTTATTTAGGAAAAATTAATTAAAGGGGGATTTGGTTTAAAAAAAATCCCTAAGGGGGTATTAGAAAAACCCTCCTTATGAAAAATATATTAAAAATTTAAATTTTTAAAAGCCCCCAAAAAAATTTAAAATTTTGGGGACAAAGATACTTTATTTATTGGAATTTCTATTTCCACAAGGATGGAAAGTGTAAAAGGGGGAAAATTTTTTTGCGCCTGGATCAAGATCCCAAATTTTCCCGCCCCAAAATTTCAAATAGAATTTGAAAATTAAAAAAATTCATTTTAATGTTTTAGAGGCCCATACTTATTTTTAAAAATTGTTTTATGTATAGAAAAGGAAACTTGGGTGAAGGGGAACCTTTTTTTTTGTATTAAAAACGTTGAGTGAAAAGGGAAGAATTTTTTTGGTTATAGGTTAAATTTGGGCAACCCCTTAAAAGGGGGGTTTTGGTGTGATTCCCGCATAATTGGGTTAGGCACTGGAAGAAGCTCCAGGAAACTAGATAAATTTTTGTCTAATTTGGGTAATTTAAAAATTTAGCGTGAGGTTTTTGGGTAATAACATTAAAATTGTTTTGGTGGTTTTTATTAAGATATTTTTTCGTTATTGTGTTATTAATAAAATTTTATTTTTTAATTCAGCCCAAAAATTTTTATATTTAAGATTTCCGGTTATACAATTTAGGAAAAATTTGGGGTAATTGTCCAGAGCACATTGTGTGATAATGAGCAGTGGTAGGGCACACGAGAAAAGGGGCACATTTTTTGCGACCTAGGGTGTCCCAAATTTCCTACATGTCCTAACTGATAAAAAATAATATAACTTCTTCATTTATTGTTAAGATATAATGAAACATCAAAGTAAATTCACTTTTACCACATGTAGTTTATAGATGCTCATGATCTAAGATTTTTGGTGATCATGGTGATGAGTGTTGATTAGATGATTGTTAACTGATGTGGAATTGCTGATCGTGATTTTTTGTGTGAATGATTAAAAAAATGTGTGTATTCTGTGATCATAGTGGTGGGGACATAGAATCTGGTTAATCGTCATGGTTAATGTTTCTTAGATAATGAAGGAACAAACAGGTTGAAACAGGTGGGTTGGGTGTGATGTTTACTAACCTCCAAGTAAACAAAGATGGGAGGTGTGAATTCACTGGAGGTGACCTCGCCGGTCCTGTGAGGTGTGACATCGTGTGTTGGTGGTAGTGGGTGAGTGCCTTAATATTAGACCAAATAATCATTTTTTTTGTGTGAAAGTTTTTAAAAAAATTAGTGTTTTCTGTGATAATAGAAGTGATTTTTGAGGTAAAGTGAAACATGGTGATTGTGTTGTTGGTGGTAGCTAGATTTAAGTGTGAGCAAGATATGTTTTCCCAGTTGATGGTGATCATGTAACTAAGTGTTTTGGTGTATTAGGTTTGTGTCAAGTTTTTCTTTCTTTTATGCTGCCCCATGGGGAGGGAGTTCTTGGTTATAGTTTGCTTTGATGGAATTCTACAAATGGGTGTTAGCAGGTGATGCTAAACTTAGATACAGGTGATTTGATGGTGTATTTTGGTGTAATATTCAGTGTGATTTGGTAGTAATCATAGTGTTTTGTGGATATTCCGAAGGTTTTTGATGGTGTTTTTGAAGAGTGTTCAAATGATGTGCAAGTATTTTTGAAGAAGTACAGTGGTGTTTTGGTGATGTTCGGAGTGTGGTTCAAAGTTATCCAGTGTGTTAGTTGTGGTAATGTCTCATGTCACATGTGTATGAGTTTAGTTTATTTTTTTTGTGCTAATGTTATAAAGTCTGAGACAATGAGTGTGAGTTTTGGTGGATGAAGATCATTTCGGATAATGAAATGTGTAAGGTAGTGAATGTAATTGGTGAGTGATTAGAGAAGACAACAATGTTATTGGATCTTGTAAAAGTATAGAAGTTTTAGTGATCTTTGTAAGATGATGTTTAAAGAGAATGTGTAACAAAAAAGTGTGGATCTTAGTGGTGGGTTATATAATTTTGGGAGTAAACGTCTTGATTGTGGTGATCTTGATATTGTGAGATATAAACAGGTTGAAACAAGTAGCTTCCTCTCATAATATTAAATGAAGTAAAAGTGGTGGTGGTGACGTCGTCCAGTAAACACAGGATGGAGGTGATGTCATTGGGAGTATCCCTATCATTGTTGGATGTAGTTGGAGGTAAGAGGAGGAGTGATATAGAATAATGTATGCAGTTGTTGATTGTGATTTTATGTGCGCATGTTTAAAAACACAATGAGTAGGTCATTGATGAAAGATGATGGATGACTTAGTTTATTTATTTTTTTGTGTGTACAGTTATGTTTTCCTTTAAGGTGGAGATCCAGCAGCAAGTGTTTCGGTGGTTGTTTGGAATGTTACAATGGAGTTTATATGTGATATTCAAATGAATTATGAGAATGCTTTTTTTTTTGCTCTCATGTTATATAATATTCTGAGGTGAGTGGGATCGTCTTGTTATAGTGATTTTGAGGGGATTTCTAATAAAATGGGTGTTAGTTGGTGTGTTGATCTTAGTTCTGGTGATATTTTAGTGTTTTGTTAGGGCTGCATTCTGGTGCTAGTTTTGGTAGTATTCAGTGTGTTTGGGAGTATGCAAAGGAGTTTGATGATATTCTTTGAATTGTAGTTCAAATGATGTTTCGGAGTAATCAAAGGTAAATTAATGAAGATTTTTGGTGATGTACAAAGTAAATGGTGTGTGTGTGTGTGTGAGTGTGTGGTGTGTGTTAGAGTTATGGTAATGGTCCATGACATAATGCAATGAGTTAGTTTTTGTTGATACTGTGTGTAAAAATCTGGAGAATGGAGGGAGGAGTTTGGGGGATGAGTTGTAATTTAATGAAATATGTGAAAGTGTAGATAAATTTAGAGATTCAAAATCTTATTTGGGAAGTAATACAAAAAGTATGACTTGGAAATGTTTCCGATGTTGTTGGAAATGTCCAAAGGAGTTTTATGTGAGTCTCCAAATGGATTTATGAGAGCGGTTCGAAGTAATCTGTGGGTTGTTACCTGTGGTTCGAATGATAAAGGTTTGTCGATGATAGAATATTTCTTAAGAGATATTAGAAAAGGTGGTCTCAATATGATGAATGAGAGTGTTTTGAAGGTAGTTCAAAGTAAGTGAGTTGTCTGTGTGGTGTTAGTTGGTCATATTATTTATTGTGAATATCTTGGTTTCAGTTATTTTATGATTTGAGATGGTGATGAGATGGCATTTATGATTGTGAAATGTGATTTTTGTGTTTGATCCGAAGAGGTTGTGTTGGGAGACAGGTGATGTGGTGTTGAAGAAACTGTGGTGTGAGATGGAGAGGGGTATGGGAGGGTTGTATTAAAAATTTAATGAAATATGTGGGTGGGGGATTTTAACTGAAAATAAGTAATGTTTGAAAATTATAAAAGAAATATAGAAGTGAAAATTATGAACCACAGAAAAGATTGGAGAGTGAAGAACCATGTCGCATTAGTTTTTGGGTATGAGATTCTTTTTGTGAGTATACTATTAATTTATGTGGATACAAGGAGAGTGGTAAGGAGAGGATTTTATTAGAATTTTTAGTAATGTAGGGAAGAATGTGTAATAACAGTTTAGATCAATAAAAGAAGGGGAAAATTTGTGTCGACAGAGGAAAAATTGGGTGAGTAAATTGAGAAGTGATGAGGGGTTGTGGGTATTGTTGCTCGAACAAGAAGAAACCGAAAAGATGTTATATTGGGTTGGTGATGTGGGTGATGTGGGTTTTGGGTGTTGTGGGTTGTGGGTTTTGTGGGATGTGGGTTTGTGGGATGTGGTTGTTGTTGTCGCACTAAGATAACGTAAAAAAGAAGTTATATCTGGAGTTTACCTGAGAGACGTGACCGGGGTTCAAACGCCCCCGCGGGCCCGTCCTGTGACCAGGCCTCCTGGTGGATCAGAGCCTTGATCAAACCAGGCTGTTGCTGCTGCTGTGCCGCAAACCCACGTACTGAGCCACAGTCCCGCTGATCCAAACTGACTTAGGTGCATGTCCCAGTGCAGCTTGAAGACTGCCAGGGGTCTGTTGGTATGCCCCAGTTGGGGGGGGGGGGGTTGGGGGGTCATTGGCTGGATGGTGTGCGTGGAGGCAGTTGAACAGTCTCTGGCCCCCTGACACTTATTGTAATGGTCTCCTCTTAACGTTCTAGTGACACCCCTGCTCTTCCCATTGGGGATTGTGCATTCGTCTGCCAAGTACTTTTGCTTCTAGTGAGTGAATTTCGTGGTGCAAGTTCGTACAAGTCCCCTCTTGGATTTTCCCAGGTGATATAGTAATCATGTATCTCTCCCTCCTGCGTTTTCCAGGGAATACAGGTTTAGGAACCTCAAAGCTGCTCCCAATAATGGAGGTGGTTTATATTCTCCGTTATGCGCGCCGTTGAAAGTTCTCTGTACATTTTCTAGGTCGGCAATTTCACAGCCTTGAAAGGTGCTGTTAGTGTGGCAGCAATATTCCCAAGCCTTAGCATAGAACAATTGACCTGAAGAGTGTCATCATGGGCTTGGCCTCCCTAGTTTTTGAAGGTTCTCATATCCATCCTACATTTTTTCTGCAGATGCGATTGATACAGATGTTATGGTCCTTGAAGGTGAGAACCTCCACATGATCACTCCCATGAGGTTGTTGTTGAGTTGTGGGTTTGTGGAGTGTTGTTTGGTGGAACTAGAGAAAAAGACCGAAAAGATGTTAAATGGGTTGTTGTTGTGGATGATGTGGTTGTGGGTGTTGTGGTTGTTGGTGTTGTGGGTTGTGAGTATTGTTGTCGAACTAGACATAAATAACCAAAAAAATGTTTTATAAGTGGGTTGTTGTTGTGGTGATGTGGGTTGTGGGTGTTGAGGGGTTGTGGGTTTGGGTTATTGTTGTCGAACTATAGTATACCGCAAGATGATTCTGTTGTAAGGGTTCGTGTGTGTTTTGGTTTGTGTACATGTTTTTTGCGCTCATCGTTATATCTAAGTTGAAGGTGATGGTATCGTCTTGGATATAGTGTGATTTGAGGGGATTGTGTGGAAAATGGGTGTTAGTGCTGTGATTTGATCATTTTTTTTTTTTTAGTTTATGGTGATATTGGTGGTGTTTTGACTGTATTCCCAGTGCTGCTTTAGGAATATTCAGTGGTGTTATTAGGGAGTACTTTCAAATGGTAGTTTAAGACTATTTCAAAGGGTGTTTTTGACGGAGATCAAATGACATGTGCCAAGTGAGTCTTTATGAAGGTGTTCTGGGATCTTTCAGTGGTGAAGGTTTAGGTGTGTGGTATTGACCGATTCCAGTGGTGTTTTTAGCTAGTATTTCAGTTGGTGTAGTTATGGGAGTATCACGATAGTAGGTGTGTATATGAGACAAGTATCAAAGGTGTTTTAAAGTGTTTCCAATGAATTTTTTGGAGTATCAAAGGTAATTGGATGTTGTGTTTTTGGTGTTATGATCAAAGGAAAAGTGGTGTGGATGGTGATAGTGTGTGTGTGTGAGTGTGTGAGTGATGTGTGAGTGTTGTAGATGTGTGTGTTGAGGTAGTGTGTGTGTGGTAAATTACCTTCTTTAATAAGTAAAAATTGTAGACTAGATAGAATTTGCGACGAAAAGTTGGAAATAAGATGTAAGTGAAGTGTGGATACTTTATTCTGATGAAAATAGATTCAAGAAACTTGTGAAGAAAAATGTCCAAGACTTGAGTTGTAATTTGATAAGAAATTGTGGATTGTGATGGGTTAATCTAACGAGAAAAAGTGGAAAATATTTGGGATTATCCTGGGTATAAGCGTGGAAACTTGTAATGTTTAACCCCTAGTTGTATATGAAATGGTGTTAATCTGAGTGCGTGGTGAACGACGAAGATGACACCAGAACAAAAGCACAGAATTCTTGAAGCGCAAAAATGTTTAATTTAGTCAATGAATTATACCTTTTTTTTCATGAGATATTTGTATTTTTTTTTTTTTTTTTGTGTATATGAATAGAAATGCATTGGATAGTATAATAAAAAAAAAAATGATAATATTGTGTAATCAGTTTTGTAATAAGCCAGCCTATTAATTGTCCTTGCTATGACAAGAATCCTCCTGTGTGTGCGGGTCATCACGTGACGTCCACTGAACAAAGGGGGAATGTCGACAAAATCAGGCCTGTATGTTGGTGAGGTCATACCACGTGACCGTCACCGACCGCCGAGTAAACACAGGTGGGGTAGACGTCACCCTTGTTTAGACCTGCAGTAAGGAGAAAGTAACCATGCCCTCATAGGATGATTCATTTGAATTCTTAACCCCCAGAGGGGTAATCCAAAAAGCTATGATCGAGGATGATGGAGTCCTTTGTATTAAGTGTTATTGAGAAAAACTATGATCCAAGGAGATAGAGGAGAAATACTAGGGGTGGAAGTGGATGGTGGGGAAATTTTGCTGATAATTGATATCGAGGAAAAAACTTGATCCGAGGAATTGGAGCAGGGAATTTGGGATGCAAGTGGGAGTCCATTTTGAATGCTTACCCCCAGAGGGGGAATCCAAAAACTTGATCCGAGGAGATGGAGTCTTATGTATTAATGAATGACGATGAAACACTTGATCCGTGTGAAATGAGAGCAACAAGAAATTAAAAAACAAAATTGAAAAAATCGGAAAAAAATTCGGGGGGTGGGGGCGATCCGGACGATGCTGCAGAAGGCGTGGGCAGGCGCGGTGGGCGCGGTGCATGGGGTGCGGGCAGGTGCGAGGGCATGGCAGGTGGGCACGAGGGCGCGATGGGCAGGTGTGTGGTGGGGGGTCGTGGTTGAGGTCGTTGGTGGGGGTCGTGGGTGGGGTCGTGGGTGGGGGTCGTGGGTGGGGGTCGTGGGTGAGGTCAAGGACATTAGCATAAAGGTGTGAAAAGCCGGCACATGCTCAGAAGGGTCATTATCATAAGGTCAAGGTCATTACCATAAAGGTGTGAAAAGGCGGCACCCTTTGTTATGACGTACAGAAGAAACCCTACACCGGAAGTAACACCTAGGTGTGAAAAGGCGGCATCTTTTGATATGGCGCTCAGCCGCCTTCAGTACTCCTAGCATATGTTAACATTTAATCATATACCTGGTGAGGAGAATCCAGCTGATTTCTTGTCTCGAGGTTTATCTTATGCTAAATTTGTAAATGCTGTATCATGGTTCAAAGGACCGAGCTGGTTGGTAAATAAAGCTAATTGGCCTGTACAAAAGGTGTATATTGCTCCTGTTGAAATTACTGTGACCACTGCTCCAATAGTTTGTCCTTCCTTAGCCATTGATATAAATAGGTATTCTTCTTTACCCAAACTAATCAATGTAACTAAGTTGGTGTTTAAATTTCTAAACAAGATGAATATTTCATGTAAGTTTTCACATCCTCTTGAATATTGGATAAAGAAGGTACAAGAAGAAATCTATGGAAATGATATTAAATTAATGATGGAAAGAAAAATTGTGAAAGGTTCCATAATAGAGAAATTGGGGCTGTATTTAGAGAACAATGTAATTAGGTGCAGAGGTAGGTTACAAAATGCTGAATTGGGTGATCATGCTAAACACCCTATCTTACTGCCCAAAACTCATCATCTAACAAATTTAACTGTGCTAAATGTCCATAAAAATGTAATGCATGGTGGGGTACAAGATACCTTAAATTGTATTAAGGAAACTTTCTGGATTCCACAAGGATGACAAAGTGTAAAAAGGGTGATTAAATCTTGTGTAATATGTCGCCGTGTGGATGCCAGATCCTATATGTACCCAGGTCCTCCACCATTGCCAAATGAGCAATTTGAGTCATTTAGCAACGAACTCCGGCCGGCCGCAGTGTGGAAAATACTGTATATATTTTCCAGAAATACAGTAGTTATATGTAAATAGATGGCCATACTGTATTTAATAAAAATTATGTTATAAAAAATGGGAAACTGTGCCTGCGCAGAAGAGACTCGCCATTGTAGTTTGAATTGGACACTAACGTTAGTGAATAATGGGAAGAATTTTTTCGTGCTCTATAGGTTAAAATTGGGCTGACACCTCTCAAATAGGAGGCGAAATTGTTGGATGTGCATTCATGCATAACTTGAGATATCAGGCGACTGGACAAGACAGCTCCAGGAACCTCAGATAAGTCTGTTAATGTTTAACTCTGGCCAGTGTTATTTTCATGTGTAGACTGAGGTTTTCTGAGTATGATGCACCTTAATCTCCAGTCAAATTGGTGAGTGATAATAAGATATATTCTCCTTCTGTTATGTAAATTGTATATAGATAATCAATTATTAATTTTAATATACAGTCCACAAATTTATATATTTACCAGAATTCCTGGTGATACATATTTCATTTGTAATTAATAGGTCTAGAGCAACTTGTGGATATGACAGTCGTAGGTATCGAAGGGGCATATTTTTGCGACCTAGGTGTCCCAAATTCCTACTTGTCTATGTAACTTTGATAAATAATAATTATCTTTGTTTTCATTTACTGTTATGTACATAATTAGTTACATTCAGATAAATGCAATTTTCCACAAGTTGAATAAGTCAACTAAAAATATGTTGGTTCTCCATTACTATGAAAACTTTCTTGATATTTCTTCTCTACTTATGAATTTTAAAATCAAAGTTGCAAATTTAAAAATCTCGATACAGTTAAATAAAATCTGTCATTAAAAATTGCCCTCAAAAATGCTGATGGATGTCTACAAGATTTCCTATAAAAAAAATGTGATAAAGGTTATTATGGTCAAACCGGGAAAAGTCCTGAACTAAGATTGCAACATAAACACAACATTACAATTGGACAAGAGTCTTATATTCTGTTTATTCATGTGAGAGATTTTAGTCATCTAATTCATTTTCAAAATGCCATGAAAGTTGTATCAAGTAGGTCTATGGTTGAGAGAAATATAGCAGAATCAAATTTCATAAAAAAAAAGTTTGGAAATTAAAATGAATATTTTTTAGGATTATACAAATTAGATTCACTTATGTTAAATAAAATTTAGGAAGAATTGAATAAATATTCCCCAAGTTAAAATCTTGAAGCTTGGGTAGAATATAAGTTGTGTCTGACAGGTCCTTGACGTACTTGACGTACTTGACGTACTTGACGTACTTGACATACTAGACGTACCTGTGTGAGTTTGGGCACTGACATATTTGAATTACTAAGGTTGGCTATGTGAATTATTTGTACATTTTAATATATTTAGGCCAAACTTTTACCATACAACATTTTTTCTTCTAGATCATAATATTGGTTGATTAATAATTCCATTTCTTGTTCATCTCCACAATTTTCCAAAAGATATTTTTCATGTTCTTTATGCACTAATTTATATCATTCATATCTTGTTTCCAATGAATGTAAAAACAATTGTAAATTAACACTATTCACAGTTTCATCATTCATTAATTCCAAACACTTATTATATACCCTGGTTATATGACCTTTCCTTGCATGCCATGATTCTTTCTTTGCTCTAATATCCATTGATTTGCTATTTACATTAATTCGGTAACAGTCCTCCATGGCGGACATCAAACACTTAATAAACACTGTTTTACACAAATTATGCAGTGACACACTTTATGAAAGTAATTATTACAAATTACCTTGAACATATCCTAGTCAATTTTCTGGCTTAGATAAATTATTATTTATCCTTTAATTATAATTCCTAGCCCCGTCTAGGCTTAGCATATTGAATATGTAAAAAAATTACAATCCTAGCCTATCTCGGCTTAGCAAATTGATTACGTATGGTAATTAAAATCCTACCTCCATCTGGGCTTAGCAATTACACAGTTACAATGTCAATTACACAATACACATTAATAATGAAAATGTGTGTGACAATTACAAATCTTAGCCCCGTCTGGGCTTAGCAACTCAGCCAACCACAAATCCTTGCTGCATCTGGGCTTAGCAATTACACAATTATAACATTGTTAATAATATTATTAATTACACAATAATATTATTAATTACACAATAATATTATTAATTACACAATAATATTATTAATTACACAATAATATTATTAATTACACAATAATATTATTAATTACACAACATTATTAATTACAAAAAAAGTCAATTAAATTTATTTTAATTTTTGTAGATATAAACAAATTACTTCTTTATTGTCAAGTCATATTTAGGTTTATAATTTACTCGACATTTACTGATCATATCTGGTTCAGGAAGGACCAACGACTTATTTGTGAGAAATTATATGGGTGAATTTCAAAGTTACAAACCTGAATTAATATTTCACACACATAACTGGGGAGAACTCTGGCACATCTTAAACAGATAAGTAATCTATAGTGAGTAATCGACAAGATGGACAGAGAAAGCATGTTCCAGACTTGGAATACAGCAACAAGGGGTCACAGTTGGAAGCTGAAGACTCAGATGAGCCACACAACACAACAAACAACACTCACAATATGAAAACTGATCACCCCTCCCATAAAACCATCACACACGTCCTCTCTTCCCTCTCCCTCTCCCCATCTCTCCTTTCTTGTCTCTTTCTTCCTCTCCCTCTTTCCCCCCCTCTCTCTCTCCCTATCCCCTCCCCCTCACTAGCTCTCTATCGCTCCCTCTTCTTCTCTCCCCTTCTCCTCCCCTTCTGCTCCTGTCTCTCTGATACACAGACACATACACAAGCATATACACTTTCACATACTCACACAGAGAGAGGGATCAGAGGAAGATGGGTCTGGAAAGGAAGAATGGACAGAGGAGTTATGGAAAAGGATGGAATAAAAGTGGGAAAGCAAGCTGAACAATCAGACTGTTGGCTGTTGGCTGCACGCGTTTCCTTATACCTGCTGTCCCTGTTTACTTAACAGTAAGCATACACCTGGGTGTTAGACGACTGGTGTGGGTCGCATCCTGTAGCACAAAATAAAAGACCACCAATAGAAATAAGCCAGACAGTCCCTGATGACGCACTGACTGTCTTCGGCTATCCAGGGGGGGGGGGCTATTGTAACACTTCCGATTAAAAAACTGAACAACTTTTATCTTATCTTAACGTCTAGTTATCTTCTGACCTTGTCACTGTCTTCATAAACATGCTTTACTCGACACATTTTATTTTGAAGTTCAAGAAATCTTTAATTCCTATCTGTACTGTTCCATTTTTTCACACTCGTCTCCTACTTCTTTTCTAACAATGTTTTCTCAGCTTCTGTTTGAAAGACTAAATTTACACAAGACTTTCTCTTCCTTTAAGAATGTTTTGATAAGTAAACTTCATAATGTTCTTGAAGGCCTATATGTATGAGAATCCACAAAAGTTTAATTGTGCCTCTTGAGTAGCTAGTTTAGTTAGTTGTGCCGCCTGAGCAACTAGGCTATTGTGCACCCCAGTGCTCATCCTGTGAGCAGTAGAGAGAGAGAGAGAGAGAGAGAGAGAGAGAGAGAGAGAGAGAGAGAGAGAGAGAGAGAGAGAAGAGAGAGAGAGAGAGAGAGAGAGAGAGAGAGAGAGAGAGAGAGAAGGACTGCATAAATCACAAAAGGTCTTTATCAGAACCCACTGGATTTAGTTTTATCACTGCGACTATTACACTCATTTTAATTATAACAATTACTTCACATAGCTAATCAGTGCAGTACAGTATGGAGATGCAATCTCGAGATATTTTAAGTATCTTTTTTGTTGAATTTTTTTTTTACATAATTTCCTAAACGTAGAACATATAAATAATATAACAGTTGTGTATTAAAATGTGATGCTGTTT
Source organism: Cherax quadricarinatus (assembly GCF_026875155.1). Taxonomy (NCBI): domain Eukaryota; kingdom Metazoa; phylum Arthropoda; class Malacostraca; order Decapoda; family Parastacidae; genus Cherax; species Cherax quadricarinatus. The sequence goes on from NC_069441.1 coordinate 33,654,397, forward strand.
GGACCCATCGAGAAATTTCGATTGGTGGGGAGGGAGGAGGCAGAAGAGCCGAGGGAGTGACGCTGCAGAGAGGCAGACTCTATTTGCAATTTGTGAACCCTGAATGTCATGGGAAATTCTGCTAATCCGGCATCTTCCGAGCCAAATTGGGGGGTTTCAGCCTGAATTTGTAATAGGAACCCATGTTAATATCCCATGCTGAAGAATTGGGACAGGAAATTTGCAAGACCTCAAGAATTATGTGTAGATGGTGGAAGATGAGGAATACCCCATCACTTACAGGAAAGTGCACCATTAGTCCTTGCATTTAGATCTCTAGCTGGCCAGTGTAGGGTCTAGGTGTTAGGCAGGTGTTGTGGTGTGATTCATCTACGGTAATTAAATGGTAAGCGTGATTACCAATTATATTTTGTACCCAGCAAGCCTAATTATATAGTCCACAGAGTAGCTAATTTAATATTATATTATAATTATTAATTTAATGTCAGGTCTAGCTTTCTGTGAGAGTGGTGAGGAAGTACGCGGTAGAGGAAGTTAGAGTTCAGTGATTTACTTTGACTAAGTCCCACTTACCTCGGGTAATGACTTGTAAATTTCATGCTGGTAATTTACTCACCTAATAATAATAATAATAATAATAATAATAATAATAATAATAATAATAATAATAATAATAAAAATAATAACAATAATAATTAATAATAATAATAATAGTAATTCAAAATTAGCCTTTGATCCTAACGAACTCGGATATGTAATCAGTGAAAATTTAATTTAATTTAATGATTTGACTGAAAGTAATGGATTGCTAGGTTCACATATAATTGGAAATAATTTAAATAATTAATGGTGTTTGTATAATGGATTATAGTTGCCACAATTAATTGGATATGCATGCCCAGTGGGGCTGGAATTGTATTTCTTATACATTTGTAATAAATATTAATGGATTTGTGTAACTATAAGTTAATTTGCTAAGCCCAGTTAGGGCTAGGAATGATAATTGTCTTCTTTCTGATTATGATAATAATAATAATTATAATTAATTTGCTAATCCAGGAAATATTTGGCTAGGATATTTGGTGCATATTATAATAATTATAATTAATTTGCTAAGCAGTTGGTAAGTTGGTATATATTGTAATAATTATTGTATAATTTGTATAACCAGTCTTCATCTATTGAGTTTAATACATTAAAGGAGCCATGGATGAAGGTAACAGGCACTCCTCTACTAACTTCTGCACTGGAAGGACGTACCTGCTCCTGGTTGGGAGGATCAGACCCAGACACGAGGCAACGAAAAACAATCAAGAGAAGAGGAACTCTTCATCCTGCTCCGGGACTTGGTGCGTCGCTGGCTGCCTGCCCCAGGGCAGACAGTTGGCCTCTGCACTCTTGTAGTTGGGTGAAGTCTTCCCTACTCTGTCTCCCTACGATCCCCGTTGGGGAGGGGAACCTCTACCATCTCCACGATGTCTCATCGTGTGAGAATTAAGCCCAAGTCTGCTGTCGTTGATGACGCCACGAAGCTTGAGCTTGCAGCTTCTCTCAACACGTGTCTTCACGCAAAGTTCTCGAAGATCACGTCACTAAAAGAAGCTTTCATCGTCACTTTTCTCGATGATAATGAAGCTGACAAGGTGCTCACACCTACTGCCATGAAGACCTTAGAAGACCGTGGCTTCACCATCTCCACGTCACCATACATGCTTGCAAAACGTTCAGTGTTTATGAAACGTCTTGACAAGCTGATCACGAACATGTCCATCCAGGAAATTACGACATCAAATGAAGACCACAACACCTGGGCCAAGATTGACACTGTAGTGAAGATTCCCAACGCTTCCAATGCTCAAGGTCACATTCCTGGACGTTACCATGGCGACTAGAGCACTGTCTGATGGCCTGGCCATCTCTTACTACCATATCAACCCTCGACAGATTGAACCTGAACGCTTCACGTTCATAACACCTTGCTGGACAAGTTACTCGTACAGTCACTCTACTGCCGACTGCCACGTCAAGAATAAGAAGATATGTTCCACCTGTGGGTCTGCAGGACACGACTTTCGTTCTTGCACTTCCACTGCTGCTCCCACTTGCATCAACTGTAAGAGTGATCACCATACTCTTGCAGCCAAATGTCCAGTGCGAAAGGATATCCTTTCTAAGAAACTAAAGGAAGAAACAAAGAAGTCATCTGGAACCTCTCCTACGTACGCTGCAATTGCCAAGATTCAATCTACAACATCCAAGATTTTACAAGCCACTACACAGCCCGCCTCCACCATTATCACTCCTCCAACATGTGACGTCACCAAGATCCGCTACTGTCTACTATACGCCCACATGCAGAACATGTACCTGGATCATTTAACTCGACCATCAACGAGTTATTTGCACTAAATAATATGCCATCATTTATATTCCCAGCATCTCCACCTTCGGAAGAAATACTAAAATTCACCAAGGACCTAATCAACACTTCTGCATCAGCAGCTCCAACACCACCAACACCTAGTGACGTCACTCCAACAACGCCTCCTATTCGTCGAACGCCTATTCGTCGATCTCCTCCTGCTCGTCGATTGGCTCGTCGTGGCGGCGTACCTCCTTCACCTCCACTCACCACTACTCATATGGACCAATCAGAAGCCACGATTCTCCCAGTCTTCTACACACTCTAGCAGAAACACCAACATTGAAAGCACCTTCAATGCTGCAACCACCAACAAAAACCTCTCCAGCCATCTCTCGACGTATTAATACAGAAGACCAACATCGAGATCAATACCTGCACTGGAAATATATAACTTTTTATACAACTCCTGACCAAGAACCCACCATGACTGTCGACACTTTGTACGAGAAATTACACGACAGAACAGTCAAGTTTACAAATCGTAAAGGATCCCACTGCTCCTTCACTACACTCCAGATGACCTTGGACCAGTTACAAGCCAACCCAGCATTCCGACCCAAGATTACAAGACTACTTATCGTTTCCTTCCAACAAATGCACAACATAAGGAATGCCTCCTTCACGAAAGAAATGAAGTAACTCCAGACTCACATATTAACGACACCTGACCAATCAAGAAGCTAGCCTCCCTTGACCACTCCTCCAGCTTCTGCCAGCCGCCAATCAACATCAAGATGCAGCAATCTTCTGTCCAGCAAGATGCAGTCAGAGCCTGCAGAGTTCCTGTTGTCTTTATATCGTCTTTTGTCATCGTTATTGTGGCTTAGCAGTTGGGTCTAGTCCTGACTCTTCTCTCTTCGACTCAAGACATTCCTCTCACCGTCTATTCTTCGCACTGTCCCCACTTGCCCCTTGCCCCTCGTGGGTCCTTACCTGTGAGTCCGATCTGATCTCTGATGTAATTAATGCAGATGGTCAATCCATGGGAATTAAGGCTATAAAGGCCTCGTTAAATTAAAAAAGAAACGTCATGTGGCCAGAACTTCTACCAAATGCCTGGAATTGGTGGCAGAAGAAAGTGTGAATAAGGTTAATTTAGGATTATATGTGGAATCATTAGAAAATAAGTATGTCATGTAAACTGTATTACACAGTATTTGAAGGTAATCTGCTGGTGAATTGCGCGGATGATAATGAGAGGGAATTATTAATTAATCAATATTATGAATTGGAGGAGAAAATATTATGATGTAAAAGTGAGGTAATAAATAAATTAAAATGTGTAAAAACTGCAGTTGACCAATATAGTAATGTAAATGCCAGATCTTTGCCCAAACTCTCAGAGTTATGTCTACGAACATTTACTCCAAGAGACAGCTGGGAAGAATTCTGGTCAGCATTTAAAGCTGCTGTACATGTGAGGAATGACATAGCAGAGGTCACAAAATTATTTTAACTCAAAGGGCAGGTTAGAAGCGATGCTTATACCCTGATTCAAGGTTCGAAAATATTGACTCTAGTTACCTGGAGACGATTGACTTGCTAGAGGTGACCTATGGTAATAGGAAACAAAGTAGGTTAGACCTTGTAAATTTTGTGATTAATTTAAGAACTCCAGAACACACTTACCATAATTTGCAACAATTTAGGGTCAAATTAGAAAGCACTCTTAAGTCCTTGCGTAATAGGTTTGATTTGGATGAATCAGACTGGATATTAAGTGCTGTCTTACAGAATAAATTGAATGGCAAGACTGTAGAGTGGGTGTCTAATAAATACCACAAAGGTTATTTTTCTCTGGAAGAAATATGATTAGGTCTACAAGAATTAATTGTTCAATTACAGACAAGCCAACCAACCTATGATGTGTCTGGCAGGTCTCACAAATGGAAAAAAAATATCTTCATAATTCATCCCATAAAAAGGGTTACATAGGCACATATCAAGTAGCAGGATTCATAAACAAAGGTTCTTCACATCAAATTAAGAGGAATAAATATGTTAATATGAGTGGCCTAGTTACTAATGGGTAAGTCAAACAATAGACAGATTGTCTTTTTTGCAAGGGTACTCATTTTTCCAGGAATTGTAATGCTTATGATTCATGGGTTGTTAGGGTGGAAAGGTTGGAAGAACTTTATAGATGTATCAGATGTTTAGGCAGTTATAATGTAAATGATTGTTATGCCAAACTGAATAATTGTTATCAATAGCACAAAGGAAGGCATCATGCAGCAATGTGTAAAGGTTTAAATAATAATAATAATGATAATAATAATGACAATCATGATAACAATGATAATGATGTCTACACTGAAACAACAGATACTAATGTAAAAATTGCAGCTAATGTTAATGATGATGGCATAGATGAAGTAACCTTACCCGTGGTGAATGTAAATTTTGGGAAAAAAAGGCGTCAATCAAAAAATGTAACTGCATTATTGTACCGGCGATCTCAATGCACATTCATAAAACATAGCTGCATTATTGGTATGAAAGTGCAAAAGGGGGATCCTACAAATCTAAAATTATCTGGTTTTCTGTTAGATAAAAGGGCTCAGTTGTACGACACTGTATGTAAATGTCGCCTTGGACAATGAGAGAAAATGAATCAAAGCAGATATAGTTGATAGACTCCCACAGAAAATCTCTGCAATAGGGCTTAGTGAAGCTACTGAAAGGCTTTCACAAAATAATGTAGAATTGGCAGCCTCTTGTGTGAAGAATGCCTCAGTGGGACCAATAGATCTTCTAGTAGGTAGTGAGTATTATGCTACATTAGTAAATGGTATGGTAAAGAAATGTGGCCATGCAATATATAGTAAGCTTCTTCACTCTAATTGATAATTAAATGGGATGGTAAATATCTGATGTTGTTCTAATCTAATAACTGTCTTAATAAATAGATAGAGAGAAGAAATTAAATTGTTGTTAGAAGGAAAATTTGTTAAAGGTTCAATAATAGATAAATTAGGAGTATATTTAGATGATGTAATTAGGTGTAGAGATAGGTTACAAAATAAATTGTGTGAATATGTAATGTATACCAGAGCCCATTCTTTGATAATTTTAATTATCAATGTGTGTAAAAATTGTAGAGGATGGTGGAATACACAAACAATTTTAATAAAGACATTTATCACCGACCATCCCCTGGCCGCAGTGTGGAAACTTTTTACATAATTTTTTAAGTGTAGAACATATAAATAAATAATAAAATAATTGTGTATTAAAATGTGATGCTATTTGGATACTTCGAGAAATTTCGAGTAGAGGGTGGAGAAGAGGTAGAACAGCCGAGGGAGTGACGCTGCAGAGAGGCAGGCGCCAACTATAATTTGTGAACACTGGATGTCGTGGGAAATTCTGCTAATAATCCGGTGTTTTTCAAGCCAAATTGAGGAGATTCAGCCTGAATTTGTAATAGGAACCCGTACTAATGTCCCCTGCTGAAGAACTGAGACAGGAAATTTGCAGGACCTCAAGAATTATGTGTAGATGGTGGAAGATGAGGAATACCCCATCACTTACAGGAAAGTGCACCATTAGTCCTTGCATTTAGATTTCTAGCTGGCCAGTGTAGGGTCTAGGTGTTAGGCAGGTGTTGTGGTGTGATCCGTCTACAGTAATTAAATGGTAAGTGTGATTACCAATTATATTTTGTGAACACCAGCAGGCCTAATTATATACAGTCGACAACTGTAATTACTAGAGTACCTGTATTTAATAATATAATTATATATTTATTGTAAGGTTTAGCTTTTTGTGAGAGTGGTGAAGAAGTAGGCAGTAGAGGGAGTTATAGCTCAGTGATCTACTGTAACTAAGTCCCATTTACCTCACTCAAATTACTTGCACATAATTCAGGTAATACTCTGTAAATCTCATGAGGGTAATTTCCTCACATACCTGGAGAAGGTTTCGGAGGTCAACGCCCCCACGACCTTCTCTGTGACCAGTCCTCGTGCTGGATCAGGGCCTAATCAAGCAGGCTGTTACTGTTGGTTGTATGCAACCTGATGTACAAACCACAGCCCGGCTTGTCAAGTACTGGCTTTAGGCGCATGTCCAGTGCCTTCTTGAAGACAGGCTGGGTCTATTGGTAATCCCCCTTATGTATGCTGAAGGCAGTTGAACAGTCTTGGGCCCCTGACACTTATTGTGTTGTCTCTTATCGTGCTAGTGGCGCCTCTGCTTTTTACTGTGGGGATGTTGCATCTTCTGCCGAGTCTTTTGCTTTCATAGGGAGTGATTTTTTCTGCAAGTTTAATATATAAGTGTATATATAACCATGTATCTCTCCTGCCTCCGTTCTAGTGAGTACAAGTTGAGGAACTGCAAGCATTCCCAGTAACTGAGGTGTTTCATCACAGTGGAATACTGCTGTACACTAACTGCCCTCTTCAAGGCAGGCGAAATTGCTGCCCTGGAGAGTGTATGCAGAATTGGCACACATATGTACAATAAGGCACCTAAATTACTGCGAACAGTTGAAGGCCCTTTATTTGTATTCCCTGGAATGCAGGTGAGAGAGATACATGATAATATACACTTGGAAAATCCTTATGAAAACAAAAGACTCGGCAGGAAATGCAACATTCCCCCAATGAAAAGCAGGGGCACCACGAGTACATTGAGAGACAACACAGTAACTATCTGGGGCCCAAGACTGCCTCCCAGCATACATAAGGGAGATTACAAATAGACTCCTGGCTGTCTTTAAGAAGGCACTGGACAGGCACCTAAAGTCAGTATCTGACCAGCCGGGCTGTGGTTCGTACGTCAGTTCGTGTGCAGCCAACAGTAACAGCCTGGCTGATCAGACCCTGATCCACCACGAAGCCTGGCGTTGACCCTCGAAACTCTCTCCAGGTCTACTCAAGGTATATGGGTGCCATGAAAGTTCTCTGTGCATTTTCTATGTCAATAATTTAGCTTCCAAAGGTGCTGTTAGTGTAGAGCAATATTCCAACCTAGATTCACCAAGCGACATGAATAGTGTCATCATGGGCTTGGCATCCCTAGTTTTGAAGGTTGTCAATATCCATCCTGTCATTTTTCTAGCAGATGCGATTGATACAGTGTTGTGGTCTTTGAAAGTGAGATCCTCTGACATTATCACTTTCAGGTCTTCTACGTTAGTTTCGCACTCTATTGCGTGCTTGGAATTTGTTTTATACTCTGATATAGTTTTAATTTCCTCATGTTTTCTATATCGGAGTAGCAGAAATTTCTAATCATTGAACTTTATATTGTTCTCTGTGACCCATTTAAAGATTTGGTTTATGTCTGCCTGGAATCTTGCAGTGTCTTCAGTAGAGGAATCTGTCATGGCGCTGTTGCTTACTTCCCTGTCTTTGTCAGATATAAGGCTGAGGAACAGGATGGGAGTGAGTACTGTGCCTTGTGGAACAGAGCTTTTCAACATAGCCGCCTTAGACTTTACTCTATTTATTATTACTCTGTGTGTTATATTTACAAGGAAATTATAGATGCATCTACCAACTTTTCCTGTTATTCCTTTATCATGCATATTGTACACTATGACACCATGGTCACACTTGTCAAAGGCTTTTGTAAAGTCTGTGTGTACTATATCTGCATTTTGTTTGTCTTTTAGAGCATCCAGGACCTTGTCATAGTGGTCCAGTAGTTGGGACAGGCAGGAGCGACCTGCTTTAAATCCATGTTGCCCTGGGATGTGTAACCCATGGGTATCTTGATGAGTGGCGATCTTTCTTTTTAGAACACTTTCAAAGATTTTTATATGGGATATTAGCGTTATTGGCCTGTATTTCTTTGCTATTGCTTTACTGCCACCTTTGTGGAGTGGGGCTATGTCTGTTGTTTTTAGCAGCTATGGGACGACCCCTGTGTCCATGCTCCTTCTCCATAAAAAGTTAAAAGCACATGATAGGGGTTTCTTGCAATTCTTGATGAACAAGGACTTCCATGAATCTGGGCCTGGGCCAGAGTGCATGGGCATGTCATTTATCGCCTTTTTCGAAGTCATTTGGCGTCAGGTTAATATCAGATAGGTTTGAGTCTCTCAAATTCTGTCTTGCTCATAAAAAAATTTATTTACGTCTTCGACTCTTAGTCTGGTTAGCGGCTCGTTAAATTCCGAGTCATGCTGGGACTTGAGTAGCTCACTCATTTTCTTTGTCATCTGTATAGGATCCATCTCGTGCCCAATACTGGATGTTGTTCTCGACTTAGATTTGGCATAAGAAAAGAAATATATTTAGTTTCTTTCAATTTCACTTATGGTTTTCAGTTCTTCCCGCATTTCTTGACTCCTGTAAGATTCCTTTACCTTAAGTTCTTTGTTTGCTATTTCTCTGACCAGTGACTCCCTTCGAATTACAGATATATTGACCTCTTTTAGCCGCTCTCTTATTCTTTGCCTTCGCTTGTAGAGGGAGCACCGTTCACTTTCTAGTTCACATCTTCTCATCCCTTTCCTTAAAAGAACATGCCTTGAGCATACCTCCAGTGCCACAGAGTTAATTTGTTCTAGACATAGGTTTTGATCCGCGTTGCTTAGAATATCTTCCCAGTTTATATCATTTAGGACCTGGTTAACTTGATACCACCTTATGTTTTTGTTAATGAAGTTGAATTTGGTGAAGTTTCCCTCGTGACTGATCACATTTTGTTGATCTGGGGCCCCGCACATATATGCTTGAATCTCTATTATGTTGTGATTTTATATGATGATATTACGTATCAGATCATCATTGCTAGTGAAGATGAGGTCCAGTGTATTCTTCAATCTTGTTGGCACTATTATTTACTGGTTTAGGAGAACTTGCTGCAGAGATTTAAAAGCTCATGTGTGTGCGAGTTTTCATCTGAGCTGCCTCCTGGTATTATCTCTGCTACAACATTATTTGCTACATTCCACCATTTTAGGTGCCTTAGGTTGAAAACCCCCTGGAGCAAGATGTTTGGGGCAGGAGCTGGAAGATTTTCCCGGCAGTGGTCTATTTTCAGAAGCTGTTCCAGGAACTGTTGGGAAGTTGTATCCGGAGGCTTGTATACAACCACAATGACCAGGCCAATGACGTACAGGCCAGCCCTCCCCCCTTCCCCTTTTGCCTGTTCACTCTGTCACATCTGTATAGGTTATAACCTGGGATTCATATTTCATTGCCAAAGTGATCATTTATGTGGGTCAATGTGAAAGCCGTGAACATTGCGTTTGCCTCTGTAAGCAGTCCACGGTTGAAAGGTATTTTGTTGTTCGTTGCTGGCTTTAGACCCTGTATATTTGCGAAGATGAATGTCGTTGGACTGGTGGTATGTGGGAAAGGTCTTATTTTATCCTGGCACTAATATCTGTTGTTTTGGAGTGGAGGCCATTGACTGTGATTCCACTCCAGAAATGATCGGAGTTGGTGTACGATTTCTGTCATTTGCTGCCAGCTTTTTTTTCATCCTGGCGCTTAAAAAAAACTCTCTCTGTAGTGTTTGAGGCTACCCAGGTTTTCCTATGGTCTGGATATTCTGTATCTTCTTGTCCATTTAGGTGGTGTGCCTGACAGTATATACTATAACATTGTCTTTCCTGAACTGAAGAGTGACACATTTCAGGGTGGAAAAGCTTATAGGAAGGAAGGTTGCATTTTCCTGTTGTCACAAGGGCACGACATTTTCTAGGGTGATCAAAGTTGCACGTCTCGTCTGTTTTTTTCCAGATATTCCATGCCTGCAGGTACCTAATGCATAGAATTTGCATTGATTTGATTTTTGTTTGCCTTTTTTCTCGTGACTGCATTCCATACCGTTGCATGTTTTTCTGTCTGTTTACTATCTTCAGCATTTGCTTTATCTTTACTATTCTTTTGGGCATCCCCTTGTTTACTATCTCCAGTGGTATTCCTACATTTTAACATTGGGTTTTGCATGCCCTCGTCTACACCTGTTTCCCCACTAGAACTCTTGTCTTCCTCCGGGCCACCAACTTTCATTTCTCTATTCTTACAGTTACTGTCTACCAGGACAACATCTGCACCACGGGCGATAGCACAATCTGGGCCAGTCCTTTTATTTTCCCATCTGTTGTAGAATGCTTTCAGGTTTTTTATAAAGGCTGTTTTGATTTTTCCGTCTTTTAATACCAATGTTTTCTTTTCCACAGTTGGTTCTCATTTGTGCATACCCAAAAACACTTCCCTGGTTTAATATCTCTTATAGATGATTCCTGAATATCTCCACAAGATGCGTGGGCCCATTTCCCACAGAAGTTGCACATAATCCATTTAGAAGCCCGTTTGTTGCCCTTGTTGCATGCTACACAGTGTTTCTTGATATGATTCTTTTTTGGTTGTTATACTGTATATTCTACTAATAACCTGCTTAAAGATAGATTTTTCAGATTTTGCCACCGAAGTGGCTAGTTTATTGTGCACCACATATCCATTCTGTGGACGGTAGCGCAAGAGCATATCGATACACAAAAGGCCTAAGAACTAGGCCCAAAAAGGGTTAACAGGTGTATATATGTTTTTTTTTATCTACATGTCTACAGTTCACTTATCTGTTACAAGCAAATTTAGGAAATTTGCTTAGTATATTTTTTTATTTTTTATTAACACATTGGCCGATTCCCACCAAGGCAGGGTGGCCCACCAAGGCAGGGTGGCCCGAAAAAGAAAAACTTTCATCATCATTCACTCCATCACTGTCTTGCCAGAGGGCTGCTTTACACAACAGTTATAAAACTTGCAACATTAACACCCCTCCTTCAGAGTGCAGGCACTGTACTTCCCATCTCCAGGACTCAAGTCCGGCCTGCCGGTTTCCCTGAACCCCGTCATAAATGTTACCTTGCTTACACTCCAACAGCACGTCAAGTATTAAAAACCATTTGTCTCCATTCCCTCCTAACAAATACGCTCATGCACTCTTGCTGGAAGTCCAAGCCCCTCTCACACAAAACCTCCTTTACCCTCCCTCTCCAACCCTTCCTAGGCCGACCCCTACCCCTCTTCCCTCCACTACAGATTTATACACTCTCGAAGTCATTCTGTTTTGTTCCATTCTCTCTACATGTCCGAACCACCTCAACTACCCCTCCTCATCCCTCTGGATAATACTTTTGGTAATCCCACACCTTCTCCTAATTCCCAAACAAAGAATTCTCTGCATTATATTCACACCACATATTGCCCTCAGACATGACATCTCCACTGCCTCCAGCCTTCTCCTCGTTACAACATTCATCACCCATGCTTCACACCCATATAAGAGTGTTGGTACAACTATACTCTCATACATTCCCCTTTTTGCTTCCTCGGACAAAGTTCTTTGTCTCCACAGACTCCTAAGTGCACCACTCACCCTTTTCCATTCATCAGTTCTGTGATTCACCTCATCCTTCATAGACCCATCTGCTGACACGTCCAATCCTAAATATCTGAATACATTCATCTCCTCTATACTCTCTTCCTCCAATCTGATATCCAGTCTTTCGTCACATAATCTTTTTGTTATTCTCATAACCTTAATTTTTCCTATATTCACTTTTAATTTTCTTCTTTTACATACCCTACCAAATTCATCCACCAACCTCTGCAACTTCTCTTCATAATCTCCCAAAAGCACAGTGTCATCAGCAAAGAGCAACTGTGGCAACTCCCACTTTGTGTTTGTTTCTTCATCTTTTAACTCCACGCCTCTTGCCAAGACCCTAGCATTCACTTCTCTTACAACCCCATCGATAAATATATTGAACAACCACGGTGACATCACACATCCCTGTCTAAGGCCTACTTTTACTGGGAAATATTCTCCCTCACTCCTACATACTCTAACCTGAGCCTCACTATCCTCGTAAAAACTCTTCAGTACCCTACCTCCTATACCATACACCTGCAACATCTGCCACATTGCCCCCTATCCACCCTGTCACATGCCTTTTCTGAATCCATAAATGCCACTAAAACCTCCTTAGCCTTATCTAAATACTGTTCACCTTCATGTTTCACTGTAAACACTTGGTCTACACACCCCCTACCTTTCCTAAAGCCTCCTTGTTTCTGCTATCCTATTCTCTCTCTTACTCTTAATTCTTTCAATAATAACTCTACCATACACTTTACCAGGTATACTCAACAGACTTATTCCCCTATAATGTTTGCACTCTCTTTTATCCCGTTTGCCTTTATACAAAGGAACTATGCATGCTCTCTGCCAATCTCTAGGTACCTCACCCATTTCCATTCAGTTATTAAATAATTGCACCAACCACTCCAAAACTATATCCCCACCTGCTTTTAACATTTCTATCTTTATCCCATCAATCCCGGCTGCCTTACCCCCTTTCATTTTACCTACTGCCTCACGAACTTCCCCCACACTCACAACTGGCTCTTCCTCACTCCTACAAGATGTTATTCCTCCTTGCCCTATACACGAAATCACAGCTTCCCTATCTTCATCAACATTTAACAATTCCTCAAAATATTCCCTCCATCTTCCCGATACCTCTAACTCTTCATTTAATAACTCTCCTCTCCTATTTTTAACTGTCAAATCCATTTGTTCCCTAGGCTTCCTCAACTTATTAATCTCACTCCAAAACTTTTTCTTATTTTCAACAAAGTTTGTTGATAACATCTCACCCACTCTCTCATTTGCTCTCTTTTTACATTGCTTCACCACTCTCTTAGCTTCTTTTTTTCTCTCATATGCTAACTTTTTCTCCCTTACTACTCCCGCACCCACTTACCTGTAATCACAAGCATCTGCTGAACACTCTAACACTACATTTTTAAATCTACCCCATACATCTTCGACCCCATTGCCTATACTCTCACTAACCCATCTGTTCTCCAATAGTTGTTTATATCTTACCCTAACTGCCTCCTCTTTTAGTTTATACACCTTCACCTCTCTTTTACTTGCTGCTTCTATTTTCTTTGTATCCCATTTACCTTTTACTCTCACTGTAGCTACAACTAGAAAGTGATCTGATATATCTGTGGCCCCTTTATAAACATGTACATCCTGAAGTCTACTCAACATTATTTTATCTACATCTACCAATACAAACTACTGTCATTACGCCGTACATCTGGTATCTTATTTTCATTAATAAGATATCTTGACATGTCACATAGGTTATTATACTGTCTGTCTCTGTATTCCTGAATAAGTGGACAATTAAGCACATAGTGTTCAAGACAGTGACCATATGCCTGATCACATAATTTACATTTAGTTTGATCATCATCTGTGTGTTTCCCAAACTGCCAGAAGTACTTGTAACCAAGCCTAAGCCTGGCCACTGCAACATCAGTCAGTCTGTTTACATTGCACGTTGCTCCATAAACATATTTATCTACGTTCATGTTATCATAGTGGGTTATAGATCTACTCAGGCTTCTAACTGCATTCCAATAACAGTCATTTTCATTATTTACTTCTCTCCTAATATTATTCCTAATGCTAGACACATATATACCAAAGTTATATTCTACATACTCCTTCTGGGTACTCTTCTTGGCTAACATATCAACTTTATCCTTAAAGAGTAATCCAATGTGTGATGGGATCCATAGCAATTGTACATTAATTCCTTTGTCCCTGAGTTTTGAGTATCTACATCTGGCTTCTTCAATGAGCATGTTGTTGGAGTCATTATATGCATCAAGAGCCTTCAGTGATGACATAGAATCAGTAATGATGATAGAGTCAAGCTCAGTGTCATAGGTTAGCGTTGGCACCATTATAATTGCAAACAATTCAGTTTGCAGTGTAGACGCCCAGTTGTTAATTCTTATGCCTAACTCAACAAATTTATTATCGTTCTTAACTAGGGAGGTGGCAACAAGAGCAGATGCAGCCCTGCCAGAAGACTCCTGTTTAGATCCATCAGTGTATATAACTCGTGATAACTTGTTACTACCAGCTAGGTGAGAAATTTCTTCTTGAGCAGTTGCTCTAACAAGAGATTTAAGGAAGGGATTACTAGCAATGAGCTTCTTGGGAGGGACTTGCAGGTATGTGATATCCTTTACAGGGCAGTGTGCTCGGACCTGAAAACATAGCTTTTGTGCATGTCATCCTACTCCCCCATGCATCTGGGTTTCCGTTCTTTATTTCTGACCAATCAGAAGCCTTACCTGAGTAGCTCCTGCTAAGTGATGATGGCATCTGCTCACTTCTCATTTGTTGAGAGAGCAAAAGATAAGGTAAGATTTCGTTCAGATTTTTAACCCCGGAGGGTTAGCCACCCTGGATAACCCAAGAAAGCCAGTGCATCATCGAGAACTAACTTATTTCCATTGGGGTCCTCAATCTTGTCCCCCAGGATGTGACCTGTTATTGCTGTTCTTGCTGTTGAACAGCGGTTTAGTGCAGATAGGGGTAGCATAGGTAGCAATGATACGGCCGTGGACTAGTTTGGCTTTAATTGGATAGGAGTGAGTACACAACGGGCAAAGTGAGGGAATGACCGAAAGCCAGTCCGTGAAGAGGAGCACTTGTACCTCTCAAGTCAGTAGGCTGTGAAGTGAGAACGAGTGGGCCCAGCGTCCCACTAACCTGGGCAGGCCTAGAGAGGGCAGCACCTGAGTGCCGTGAAATATGAAACTAGCAGACAGAAATGGCTATCTACATTTGCTTGGCCACGCACCTCGCGTCGTCCCGATGCGACAGTACTGGTGGGCCTGTAGGTGTGAAGGAACTACTTACACTAACTACCCCAGGGAGGGACTGGCTTTCGCTCACTTGTAAATCAAAGATGGACATAAAATGCAACAGGCCAAAAAAAATCTCTCTCATCCTGGAGGAAGAGAAAATTGGCTTGCCCGTGCAGCTCCATCGAGGGCAGAGCCAGGAGACGTCAGCACTGGAACTAAAATCTTCTATATACAGGTTGTCCGCAGGGCTGAACATCAAGCTTGTATACTCGTCCCCGAACGCTGTTGCACCCTCACATCTGCAAACTATGACTGACGGTAGCATTTCCTAAGGTGTGACATATGACTCAAAGGGCGGCACTGTCCTGACCTTAATACAGGATTTAAAAGACACTGGGTGCACATACTTACAATAACACCATTTCCATGGAATTCGTTATACTACGGATACCCTTCTAAAATAATTTACATATTTACATGATGTCCACCCTGACTCCGTTATTAACTAACTAAACAATGTGTGTGCATTTATACCCATTTCTGCCAGAAAACAATTAGTATAGCTAGCATAGGAGTCTGACAAGTCAGTAGGTACATCAAAATCACAGAAATGTACTGTTGTCCTGGGTTGCAGGCCATATATATATATATATATATATATATATATATATATATATATATATATATATATATATAGGTAGTAGGTTGGTAGACAGCAACCACCCAGGGAAGTACTACCGTCCTGCCAAATGACTGTGAAACAAAAACCTGTAACTGTTTTGCATGATGGTAGGATTGCTGGTTTCTTTTTCTGTCTCATAAACACGCTAGATAGCAGGGATATCTTGCTTCTCCTACTTACACTTTGGTCACACTTCACAGACACGCACATGCATATATATTTTATATATACATACATCGGGGTTTTTCTCCTTTTCTAAAAAAGCTTTTGTTCTTTTTTATTTCTTCTATTGTCCATGGGGAAGTGGAAAAGAATCTTTCCTCCCTAAGCCATGCGTGTCGTTATGAGGCGCTAGAATGCCGGGAGCAATGGGCTAGTAACCCCTTCTCCTGTATACATTTTTCTAAAAAAGAGAAGAAGAAAAACTTTATAAAACTGGGATGCTTAAATGTGCGTGGGTGTAGTGCGGATGACAAAAAACAGATGATTGTGATGTTATGAATGAAAAGAAGTTGGATGTCCTGGCTCTAAGCGAAACAAAGCTGAAGGGGGTAGGAGAGTTTCAGTAGGGGGAAATAAATGGGATTAAATCTGGAGAATCTGAGAGAGATAGAGCAAAGGAAGGGGTAGCATTAATGTTAAAGATTCAGTTATGGATGGGGGGGGGAGAATAAGAAATATGATGTGAAAATGTCAAGAATTAAGTGGATTAAAGTAAAGGTTGGATGCGAAATGTGGGTCATACTAAGCGTGTATGCACCTGGAGAAGAGAGGAATCAAGAGAGAGAGAGATTTTGGGAATGTTAAGTGAAGCCTAGGACCCTTTGAACCACGTGAGAAGAGTAATTGTGTAGGGGACCTGAATGCTAACGTAGGAGCAACTTTTAGAGAGGGTACATGGTAGGTAAGTTTGGGGTGCCAGGTGTAAATGATAATGGGAGCGCCCTTTGATTGAACTTTGTATAGAAAGGGGTTTAGTTATATAGTAATAATAAAAATTTTAAAGAAAAGAGGATAATAAGTATAAACACGATATGGATGTAGGGCGAAATGTACAGTATTTGTTGGATTATTCTGTATTGGTAGATAACAGACTGTTGAGTAGACTTCAGATGTACAATTTATACAGGGGCCACAGATATAACAGATCACTTTCTAGTTGTAGCTACACTTAGAGTAAAAGGTAGATGGGATACAAGGAGAATAGAAGCATCCGGAAGAGAGAGGTGAAGGTTTTATAAAACCTAAAAGAGAGGCAGTTAGGGTAAGATATAAACAGCTATTGGAGGATAGATGGGCTAATTAGAGCATAGGCAATGGGGTCGAAGAGGTAATTGGGGTAGGTTTTACAAATGAGTGTTAGAGTGTTCAGACAGAAGTTTGTGTTTACAGAAAGTGGGTTGCAGGAGGGAAGAGAAGCGACTGTGGAATGATATGTAAAGAGCGTCAAGTAAGGGAGAAAAGTTAGCATATGAGAAGTTTTTACAAAGTAAGGATGATGCAAGGAGGGAAGAGTATATGGAGACACAAGAGAGAGGTATAAGAGAGATGGTGACAGTCAATGTAAAAAAGAGACAGCAAATGCGATGAGTGGGTGAGATGTAATCAACAATTTTGTTGAAAATAGAAAAAGTTTTTTGAGTGCATTAACAAGTTAAGAAAGCCTAGAGAACAAATGGACTTGTCAGGTAAAAATACGAAGAGGAGAGTAATTAAATAGAGTTAGAGGTTCTTGGGAAGATGGAGGGAATATTTGAGGAATTGTTTAATTGTTGATAGAAGATAGGGAAGCTGTGATTTCGTTATAAGGGCAAGGAGGAATAACATCTTGTAGGATGAGGAAGAGCCAGATGTGAGTGTGGGGGGGAAAGTTCGAGAGGCAGATAGGTAAAATGAAAGGTTAAGGCAGCCGGGATTGAATGGATAAAGATAGAAATGTTAAAAGCAGGTGGGGAACTATTTTGGAGTGGTTGGTGCATTATTTACTAAATGTATGGAAGAAGGTAAAGGTACCTAGGGATTGGCAAGAGCATGCGTAGTTCCGTTGTAATAAAAGGCAAAGGGATAAAAGCGAGTTGCAAAAATTATAGGGGGATAAGTCTGTTGATTGTACCTAGGTACGTGTATGGTAGAGATTATAATTGACAGAATGAAGAGTAAGACGGAGAATAGATAGCATATGAACTAGGAGCTTAGAAAGGTCGGGGTGTGGTGACCAGGTGATTACAGTGAATCATATAAGTAACCGTATTTATAGATAAGGCGAAAGAGGACTTTGATGGCATTTAAGGATGTTGGAAAAGGCGTATGGACAGGGTGGATAGGGGGGCAATGTGGCAGATGTTGCAATGTATGGGTGTCAAGAGTAGTTACTGAAAGCCAGTGAAGAGTTTTTATCGAGGCATAGTGCGGCCTCAAGTTAGAGTATGTAGGAAAGAGGGAAATTTTTCCGACCCCGTAAAATAGGGGCCCTATAGACAAGGAAAATGGGTGATGTCCACCGTGGTGTTTAATATATTTATAGATGGGGTTGTAAGAGTAAGAAATGCGAGGGTCTTGGGCAAGAGGCGTGGAGTTAAAAGAGAAAGAATCCCACACAAAGTGGGAGTTGTCACAGCTGCTCTTTGCCTGATGACACTGTTGCTCTTGGGAGATTCAGAGAGAAGCATAAGCAGAGATGGTGGATGAATTATGGAAGGAGAGCAAAAGAAAAAATTCAAGTGAATACAGGAAAAAGTAAGGTTATGAGGATAAAAAAAGATTGGTGATGAAAGATTGAATATCAGATTGGAGGGAGAGAGTATGGAGGAGGTGAACGAGTATTCAGATATTTGGGAGAGGACGTGGCAGCTGATGGTCAATGAAAGATGAGTGAATTCAAAAATTGATGAGGGAAAAAGAGTGAGTGGTGCCCTTAGGAGTCCTGTGGAACAAAGAACTTGTCCTTGGAGGCAAAGCGGGAAAGTATGAGAGTATAGGTTTACAACGCTCTTATATGGTTGTGAAGCGTGGTTGATGAATGTTTAGCCGCGAGGAGAAGGCTGGCGGCAGTGGAATGACCATGTCCTGAGGGCAATGTGTGTGGGAATATAATGTAAATGCAGAGAATTTCGTAGTATTGGAATTAGGAGGAAGGTGCGGGATTACCAAAACTGTAGTCCAGAGGGCTGAGGGAAGGTGTTTGAGTGGTTCGGACAATAGAAGAATGGCGCGAAAACAGAATGAACTTCAAGAGTGTATCAGTCCTGTATTGGAAGGCGAAGCGGGGTAGGGGTCGGCCTAGGAATGGTTGAGGGAGGGGGTAAAGGAGTTTGTGTGCGAGGGGCTTGGACCTTCCAGCAGCCATGCGTGACGTGTTTTGATAGGAGTGAAAGGAGACCAAATGGGTTTTTAATACTTGACGACTGGTTGAGTATGAGCAAAAGTAACATTTATGACGATTCAGGAAACCGGCAGGCCGGGACTTGAGTCCAGAGATGGGAAGTACAGTGCCTGCCACTTCTGAAGGAGGGGTAGTAAAAGTTGCCGTTTAAGAAACTGGTATGTAGAGCACCCTTCTCTGGCAAGACTGATGGAGTTTGCATGATGGTTGAAAGTTTTTCTTTTTCGGGCCACCCTGCCTTGGTGGGAATCGCCAGTGTGATAATAAATAAAAAATATATATAGTATATATATATATATATATATATATCTATATAAATATATATATATATAATATAATATAATAATATATAATATATCTATATAATTTATATATAAATGTTGTGTGTGGTGGAGTGTGTGTGTCCTGTCCCTAGGAAGAGGAGACCAAAGTTTTTTTTACCGCCAGACATGGTCGGGTCGACCATGTGGTAGGTGGTCGAGAGAATGTAGATAGCCTGTACTGTCTGCACAGACAGCCCATGCTGTCTGCCAGCAGAGTTCATATTTCATGTCCATTCTAGCATCTGCCTCACTCATTCAGTGGCCTAACCTCAGACAAAGGGTGCTACTCCTCTCTCCCTCATGGGCATGGCCCTCCCGGGCCATGGGCACTTAACACACTGCCTGTTTACCTCAGATACTGCAAATAAAGTAAGAAGCCTCTGAAGCCTTTATCATTGAACCCCGCTCTGCAAGTATTACCAATTAACTCGTAAACATTGGAGGCAGCTAGCCGAAAATTACTGAAATTTCCCCCGAGAATTGTAAAGTGGCGTCCCTTGACTTCCCACGCTACAGCATCCAACCACTTCCACCACTGTTATTGCTGTTCTTGCTGTTGAACAGCGGTTTAGTGCAGATGGGGGTAGCGTAGGTAGCAATGATACGGCCCGGGGCTAGTTTGGCTTTAATTGATAGGTGATAGAGTACACAATGGGACCAACGTGAAGGGACTTGACCGAAAGCCTGTCCGTAACGCCGAGTGAGAACGAGTGAGCCCAGCATCGCCACTGACCTGGGCAGGCCTAGAGAGGGCAGCACCTGAAGCCGCATATATGAAACTAGCAGACAGAAAGTGGCTGTCTACATACCCACACCAGTCGACTAACACCCAGTAACCAATATTTTGCTGCTAGTGAACAGCACAGTGTAAGGAAACAATTGTGCTTTTATCTTTCCCCTGTTTGTCTATGCTTCCCCATAAGTAAAATGGGTAACCTAGTGTTAGTCAACTGGTGGTGGTCGCACCTGGACACGACTCTAATTTGCCCGACATGCGAGCATATCAAGGGGCTTTTTATATAGTAATAAGTCAATTATCTTTACATTTTGTTTAATACTCCAGTGCTATTTTTTAGCGATAAGACTATTTACTTTGTCTTAATACTTAATTCAAACTAAGATTCACTACAAATCTTATGATTACAAGCATTGACCTGATACCCCCTCTTATTTAATGACTAAAAATGAATCAAAACAGTTACTGTAATTACGACACTGCAGAACAATCAAAGCACTGTCTCAGTGCCACTGACAACATAACTATCTTTAACTACAATTAACAGATCTTATTAAGCAATCATTACGATGACCTCATAGCATTACTAAATTCCTTACAACATGCCAATATGCCATCATTACACTAACTGAAACCAGGCGACGCCTTGATAGTTCAGATGTCTATGCCATTTCCTGGTTACACCGCCATACACAACTGTAGCCAACCAACAAGGGGTGGCACAGCCATATACTACTCAGACCAACTAGAATATATCACAATAACCTTGCACAAGGGATGCACATGGGAATAGATAATACTAAATCAATCCAAGTACTACAAAAAAATCTCTTACATTGATAAACATCTACAGAGTTCCACATCCAAACATTAGCCAATCATAGTCCAAAATCTAGGAGTATGATAACTGATGCACGCATGAACAAAGATTCACTAACTACTCTAAGGTGACTTCCAATATAATCTCCTGCAAGACCAGAACCCACCACGTTACTGAATTCCACAAAGACAAACACAATGAGTAACTGTATGTTACTACCAAACAGTAACCAAACTCTACAAGAGTTACAGAACTATGTTTCCCTACTTGACCACATCTGGACCAACACCAAATCCCCTTTAAAATCAGGCATAATTACAGATAATACCACAGACCACAAACCCTACTTTCCTCAAACACTCTTGGTAAACTACCCAAGACACTACTAAAGTCACCTTCAGACTTCACAATGAGGCAGCCATTAATAACTTCAAAACAGCAATAGCAAAACTTTGATTGGAAACACTGAGCTAGAAATCTATACAGATATTGACGAATGAAATTAATAATTTTCAAAAAAAAAAACCCAATACCTCTATAACAAGCACTGCCCTAAAAAAACTAAACAGATGACAGCTAAGAGACTGAACAGTCCCTGGCTAACACCCAGCATTCTAAAATCCATAAATACAAAACACCAATATGAAAAACAAGTACAGAATGGGTCACTTAACCAGAAACCAAACAAACGTTACTCGTCAGTCCTAACCAGCCTGATAAGAAGGGCAAAAAAATTGTATTATGAGAACAGATTATCCAACTACGAGGTGATATAAAAAAGACCGGGAAAACCCTATCAGAAATTCGGGGAACAAAAAAATATCACGAAATAGCGAAATAAAATTAGCAAAATCAATGAACCCCAAATCCCCCCAACAGAAACAGAAAAACAGACTCAATGATTTCTTCTCCACTATAGGACAAAACCTTGCCAATAAAATCCCAAGCTCAGATACCCCACCAAATGACTACCTCAAAGGGAACTACCCGAACACACTGTTCCTACTCCGACAAAACCCCTACGAAGTCCCCTTATTATCAACGCACTAAAAAACAAGGCAGGAGATTTAAATACCTTACCACCCTTTATATACAAAAAGTGTCACAAGTGCTATCACCAATCATTGCAACACTCTTTAACAAATCCATTGAATCCTCCACCTTCCCTACAGTACTCAATAATAGCAAGGGTCCCCCCCGATCCACAAACGAGGAGACGAAACAGAGTTGAATAACTATAGGCCAATATCCAACTTACACCCTCTCCAAAAAATCTTCGAAAAATGAAAATTTATAAACGAATCACTCCTACCTTATCTCCCAAAACATACTCAACCCCTGCCAATTTGGATTCAGGCCTAATAAAAATACTAATATGCTATTATACACTGCTAGAACTATATACACTGCAATAGAGAAAAAAGAAGTCCCCTGGGGATCTTCATTGACTTACGTAAAGCTTTGATACAGTTGACCATGACTTGCTCCACGTAAAATTATCACACTATGGGAAAGAGGGCACTTCCCTCAACTACCTCAAGTCATACCTCAGCAACAGAAGCCAATATGTGTACGCAAATGGGGCAAACTCTTCTGCACAAAACCCAAAACAGTTTTTGGGGTCCCCAGGGGAAATGTCCTTTGGCCCCCTTCTCTTTTTCCTATACTTTTAAAAGGGCCTTCCCAAAAGCTTCGCAATTACTCAAACCCCCCCACTATTTGCCCGAAGACACCCCCATACGTCTTCTCTCACCCCACCCCGTCCACTAGCCCAAATTTCTTTTAAATACCGAATTACAGAAAAAAATCTCCCCGGGTGGGACTAACAAACTTACATAAACATTGCAAAACCCACTTCATTCAAATTTGGTAAAAAGAGCTACAGATGGGCCTCTTAACAAAAATGGGAAAAACGGATCCCCCTATCACAAAAAAACAGAAAGGGAAAAATTTTTAAATCCACTTGATAATAGACCAAATTTTATTTCACAATACAAAAAAATTTTTAAAAAAAAATTTCCATGACTGTAGGCTACTTTTCGAAGATACGGGAAATATTTCCCCAGTCCCGCCCTCCCGGCCCCATTTCACCTCTTTTATTTACCCCCATCTCACCTAGGAATTTGTGCATGGGGTCAACACAAAATTAAAAAAATCAAAAGACCACTAATTACTCAAAAAAAAGGCTGCAGTTTTGAATGAAAAAAATTTTCACTACAGGCAGCACACCCCACCAAAATTCAATACACTAAACCTTTTCACCCCTCAAAACATCCTACTTTTTATGCAACCCATTACATACAAAAACTTTAAATCGATATTAACCCTCCCCTCAAACAATTTTCCCTTTCCCAAACCCCAACAGAAAACATACCCCTAACACAACGATCACTCTTTTATGTTCCTCGTGTCCCTCTCACACTAAAGCAAAAAACCCCAAAGCCATTAAAAAAGGCCCCAAAACTTTGGGAAATTTATTTTTCCTGTAAATTTTTAAAAAAAAACTAAATTTTATAAAAACAAATTTTTCTCAAAGATCCTTCTCCCCCCAAAAACCCAAATAAATACGGAAAAACTGAATCTTATAAATTGTATATCTTTAAATGTTTTTCAATTATATCAAATAAAAAGTTAAATAAAACCGAATCTAACTTTATTTTTTTTAAATACCCCACCTAAAAGAAACACACCTAACTGAAAAAGAACCAATGACCTTTTCTTTTTAATACTCACTTGTTTCTTTATAGTAAACTTTTACATTAAAGTTTAAAACTGTTTTTACATTGCCTTTTGGGTTAAACTTTAAAATTTTTTTTTTTTTCCAGCCCCCTAATTTCCCTTTTCATTTGTAAAAAGTGGCTTTGGGCTTGGGGTCTTTCTGGATTTTTTTTTCCTTTTGTATGTGGGGGCCTTTAAATTGGGAAAAAAATAAATAAATAAATAAATTGTTGCAGCAGGTTCCCGTTTTACCTGTACAGGGAAATTTAGTAAATGAAGATGTTATTATTATTAATAAAAAAATAAACTTGGGGTGTTGGGGACACCCCCGACTTTGGTAAGGGTCCTTCTGTGACTTTTTAAAAACTAACAATGAATAATCTTTTTTGGGCGGTCTTAACCCAAAAATCAGTTTTATTTATCATACCCATGTAAAAATTCGAGTACAGTCCAAGATTTCAGATATCTTTTCATTATCAGTGAAGTAGTTTTTCCCATATCTTGCAGGATTTGCGTAGGACGCCCAAGAGGTATCTCTTACAAGGTTGGATATTTATAAACTAAAATATTATTTTGGTGTATGACTGTCTATAAAAAATGCATTGCATATTTTTGTTGTGGAAAATTAAATTTACCTGGATGTAACTCATCAGATACACATCAGTAAATGGCAACAAAGATAATTGTTTTTTATCAAAGTTACAGAGACAAGTATGAATTTTAGGACATCTAGGTCACAAAAAATGTCCCCCTTCGATACCTACTACTGTCATATCCACAAGTCACTCTTGACCTATATTAATTTCAGATAAAATATACATTACCAGAAATTATGGTAAACATTAATATAAATTTGTGGACTGTATTTTTAAAATTAATAAATGATTACATATACACATTTATATAACAAAAGGGGAAAATTTTAATTTTTATACCATCACCAATTAGTCTGGAGATTTACTGTGTGTCATGTACAGAACCCTCCGGTCTAAATTTATGAAGAAAATACTGGCCAGAATTTCAACACTACATAGACATGACTTAGCTGGGTAATATCCTGTTTCCGTCTAATTACAGAGTCCTTTTCCAGTCGCCTGATTTCTCACGTATGCAGGACTGCAATTCCAACAATTTAGCTCCTATTTGAGGGTTTTATGCCCAATATAACCCCTCGACGAAAATTATGCAAAATTACCCTAATGTGCTTGTGTCACATTCAAAAACAATGACGTCTCTTCCCTGCTCGTCAGCGGGAGGCGCAGAGCTTCCCTGTCAGTTCACTTCTTTAAAACCCCTTTAGAGCAATAGTAATGTATTAATCAGATTATTTACACAGCATAATTTTTGGGAAATTATTTTCCACACTGCAGCCAGGCGGAGGTCGTTGCTAAACAACTCAAATTACTCCTTCCTTTAGGAGACGATTCCAGCTGGTTCTGGCTTGAGTGGCTGTTCTCCTAGTAGGTCTTACTACAATTTCATCTTCCTGCATCACTTGGTCAGCTTTACCTTCAATATCACTCATGTCACTTTCCCTTAGATTTTCATTTACCTTTGATTAAATAACATTTAATACCAAGGGAATCAATTTATTAATTTTGCATAAACTTTCCTGGCCATGACACAACACTTTGACATTCTGGACAACACCTTGTGCATCTGGGTACAATATCAATACAATGTTCGATGTTGTTCAGTACAATGTTCGATGTTGTTCAGTATCAATTAACACAATGTCACCTGGTTGAATGTTCTGTCGATTTACTGCCTCTGTCTCACCACAAAAGTGTTCACATAGTGTAAGAAGATATTCCTTACGCCACACATTAGACCAATGATCAATTACTTTATTTAACATTTTAAATTTATCACACAACACTGCCGCATCATTGTAATCTTCATCACTTTCTTCCGGATTATCTCTATAGACAGGGACAGCTTCCAATTTCCTTCCACATATTAGGTGAGAAGGTGTTAATACATCTGTATCAGGTTACACTCATGTAGAGAGATGCCTATTATTTATTCGATCTCCGCCTCCACAAACACTGCATGGAATTCTTCCTAATTAAATTCTCTTCCGATGTAGTACTTTACAGAGACACCTCTCACTCTGGCCTATCAAGTCCTTTCATACAGCGCCCCCCTGCCAAGGGCTATAGGAGTAATTAATTTCCAGGTACAACCCCTCGTTGGGTTAACAGAGAAAGATCAACGTTACTATTATTTAATTCTATCAAGCGTTGAGCACCGCAACAAAAATATTGTGGCATGATCCAAATCATCAATCTCGGACAGGATCTCCTGGCTGCAAATTTCTAAACAGCTGCATAAACTGTTCTGCAGACAAGTCCTGAGCCACTTCTAAATGAACTGCCCCTATTAGCAGTACAGGTGAACAAGCATAACATTTACTATTCAGGTGGCACAGCCATCGAATACCTTTAAAGTGATTTGGACCACTATAGTCTACACCTGTTACACCAAATGGTTTCAACTAATTGTACACGCTCCTTTGCATGGTGGAGGACCTGGATACATATAGGATCTGGCACCCACACGGCGACATATTACACAAGAATAATCACCCTTTTTACACTTTGCCGTCCTATGTGAATCCAGAAAGTTTTCCCTAATACAATTTAAGATCTTGTACCCCCACCAATGCAATTACATTTTTATGGGCCAATTAGAACAATTTAAATTTTTAGATGATAGTTTTTTGGGCAATAAATAGGGTGTTTAGCATGACTCACCCATTAAGCATTTGCGTAACCTCCTCTGCACCTAATTACATTGTTCTCTAAATACGCCCTACAATTTCTCTATTAAGGAACCAATCACAATTCTATCTTTCCAGTCATCAATTTAATCCTCATTTCCATAGATTTCTTGTACCCTCTTTATCCTATTCAAGAGGATTGAAAACTTATATGAAATATTCATCATGTTTAGAAATTTAAACACCAACTTAGTACATATGATTATTTGGGAAAAGAAGAATACCTATTTAAAATCAGTGCCTAAGGAAGGACAAGCAATTGGAGTGTGGTAACAGAAATTTCAACAGGACTAATATACACCATTTGTACAGCCAATAACATTATTTACCGAACCAGCTTGCCTTTAAACCATGATACAGGCATTTACAAATTTAGCATAAGATAAACCTCGAGACAAGAAATTCAGCTGGATTCCCCTCACCAGGTATATGATTAAATGTTTAACATATGCGACCAAAACATTATATTTCTCATTGCAACTGATTAATTTTCAGTGACTCTGTTTTG
This sequence comes from Cherax quadricarinatus, assembly GCF_026875155.1. NCBI lineage: Eukaryota > Metazoa > Arthropoda > Malacostraca > Decapoda > Parastacidae > Cherax > Cherax quadricarinatus. Next base: position 33,681,426 of record NC_069441.1, read on the forward strand.
TTACGTACACAATTTTACTGTTCTCATTACGAAACCATGTAAGGAAAACCTCCTTAACAGACCAAATACAGTGTCGCTAATACTTATCTCTGCAACTTATTTCTTATATAAATAAGCCTAATTTGACACCACATAATGGCTGTTCATATCCAACAATGCAAGGTACATAATTTAATCTAGAGACACTTTAGCGTTAGCATTCCAAAGAAACAAGCACTATTACATGGTAGGTAAGCAACTGCTACCATATCCAATTTTGCATGCATCACACAAAAAATGCGGAGTCCATTTTTTCTTCCCATTTTGGATTGGCCACCTGGCTTGGAACTCCCAACATTGGAATATTCACAAATCAACCAATTAATTCCATCCCACCTGTTAATGACCTCAGGTAGAAATTTCATCCCAAGCACATTTAATTTCCATGCTTCCTAATTAATAATTTCCTCTTATAGTAAGGGGTGACACAACTAAACCTAGAGGATCAAAACATTTGGAAACTTCAGCAAGCAAAAACTCCTCTTAGTTTTAATTTTATTGGGCATACGTAATTATTAGGTTTTTAACATTAACAAATCTCTGGACAGTATCCCCAAGTATCCCAATACATTACTACATTTTGGGACTTCGCATCTCCAGGTAATATTTACATATTTGAATCCTTCAATTTGGACGAATTACTATTCCATTCCTCTCAGAGGCATATTTGGCACTGTCATTATTTTATAGCCTCTCCATAAGTCAATAACGTTCCCTCTTCAGTTGATCACAAACACCCAGGAAATTGTCCACATAAAATTGTTTGCTCATTATTTACTCAATGACTCCCACGTTTAAGGTGTGGCATTATCGTCGCTTGAAGTAGGAAGACTGGAAGTAGCCCAATAAAACGCTCTAAGCGAAAGGTAGAGTTCAGAGGTCTAAGTGTTCACTAGGATTCTCAGGCCATAAGAAGATAAGAAAAGATAAGATAATGGATTACCGTTCGGTTTTTAACCCCGGAGGGTTACCACCCAGGATAATCCCCAAGAAAGTCAAGTGCGTTGCATCGAAGGAATGGTCCTAACTTATTTCCATTGGGGTCCTTAATCCTTGTCCCCCAGGATGCGACCTCCAGCACCAGTCGACTACACCCATACCTATTTGCTGCTAGGTGAACAGACAATAAGTGTAAGGAAACATGTCGAAATGATTCCACCCCCGGGAATCGAACGCCGTGCCCTCCGTGTGTTTAGCCACCAGGCCACCGGGTCAATCCCGGTCAGCCTCGTTGTAAACCCACTATTAGGAAAGTTTTACTTATGTCAGCCGTAAAGGCATATGTCTTCATCCTGAAATTTTAATAAGATACTCCTAATTTATCCATCACGACGGACCTGTCCATCAAACAGTCTATTTAAACTAGGTACATTTTGTTACACTCCTGGCACTACAATTACACACAATTCTCAGAGGAGTGGTCTTAGGTATCATTCTCACTTCCCGTGATGTAGTCAAATAGTGAACCAATAAATTTTTGGCTTGCCTCAGGAGGAGCCTCTGCTATATTTTTTTAATTAATAGTTTCAGTATATTATTAATCATTATAGAATCACAATTTTGTGTCTTACTCAGTTTTTCGCGGAGCTGAGCCCCACCCTTGTTTTAAATGTCCATAGTCCATTCTGTAATTAGTGGCAATTCTGGATGTTCAGTCTCCACGGAAGTCGTAACCAGCAATGTCCAATTCAAATTTTACATCTCTCAGGTATGTTTCCTGATAACAGGAATCGTCTGACTTCTTCATTTAACATTTATCCAATGCTTGTCTAATTCCCACAATTTAAGCACTGGCTCACAACCATCCTCTACGGATGGGGAAGAAATATACTGGGGTTACGATTTCATGAGTAAGACACACAGTTTTTTGGTATTCAAGTTTCCTTCTAAGTCATGAATTATTATTAAGAGGAATCCAACATACATTACATGGCCTCCTGCAGTCCTTCAAAAGGGTGACACCAACATTTCTTTACCATACCCTTTACAAAGGAGGCATAATAGTCACAACCTACCCAAATATTTAATGGGGCCTACAGAATCATCATTACACCAGAAGGTGCTAAATTTACATTATGATGAAAGTCATTCTGTACTTTACTAACACCTACTGTAGATATTTTCTCTGAAGTCTATCTACAATTAACTGCATTAACACGTTTTTTTCTCATTGCCAAACCAGACAGTTACATAAACAGTGTCATAACAATTGAGCCCTCTTTTTATTTTTTTTTTTTAATTTGCCGAGAAGAAAACCAATAATTTTATATGTTTTAGGATCGCCCATCTGTTAACTTTCATACCATCAAGACTTACGTTTTATGAAATATGCTGTGGTCCCCAGTCTAATAATGCTGTTACATTTTTTGATTTATGCCTTTTAATCAGTCAATTTTACCTGTAAAAACAGGTAAGCTACTTCAGCAAAACCTCATTATTAACAGTAGCTAGCATAACTGTTGTGTCAGGATTGTCACATTATCATTATTATCAAACATTATCATATAGAACCCTTACACATGACTATATGGTGTCTTCCTTTGTGACATTGATAACATTGTTTTAGTTGGCATGACAATCCTTTACATTGTGATACCTAAACACCTGATACATCTGTCAAGTTCCTCCAATCTTTCAACCTTATCATTCCATGAATTGTATGCATTGCAATTCTTAGAAAAATGAGTACCCTTGCAGATACCTCCGAGTTATTATGTGTTGCATCTTCAAGTTGAGTTGGTGGGTTGGTCTGCAACTGAAAACCATTAAAATTTTGTAAACTAGTCTTATTTCCTCCAGACCAAATAACTGTTTGTGAACTTGTTCAGAAATGCATTCAATGTGTTTTAACAGCTTAATTTATTCTGTACTATGGCAACTCAATAACCAGTCTGATTCCTTCAAGTTATTGTTTTTTTACTTAAAGTTTTGAGAGTGCTCACCAGTTATTAACTTCTAAACTGCTTTAACCTTTGTAAGTGCCTTCTGGAGATTTTAAAAATTAACAATGATAGTCACTAGATCCAACCAACATTGTTCTAAATTACCATAAGTTTGGGGGGGGGACCTTCAACAAGTCCACAACTTCTTCTTTTGTAAGAATCCTCTTCACTGGGAAAGGCTTGTATGCAGTATGTGAGCACTCCTCTTACATGTCCTTTGAGGTAAAATAATTTAGTTACCAACAGGCAAGATCACTCCAATCATGCACAGCTGCTTTTAAAAATTGACCAAAATTCCTCCCAATTTTCTCCAGGATTAAATACGGGAAAACAAAAATTGTTGGAGCAGACATTAATGCCTGTTTTCATTTTTTTAATTTTTTAAAACCCATTTTAAAGAGAGAATCTTTTCTTCAAATTTCATAATACTGAAAATCATTAGACTACTTCAGTCTCACTACACATTTACTAACAAACTATTTCATATTTTTTTAATATAAATTTTATAAATCATATCTATTTTCCCCCAAAACATCTAAATACAATTTTAATCACAGTATTCACATTTTTGATTTATTAATTCCAAAAATTAAAATAGTTTTTTTTATATGCCCTTTTCTAGCCTGCAGTGATTTTTTTGCCCAATTCCATATTTTTCTTCTACATTAATTTTTCCTCATTTTTAGCGTTGATGCAAAAGTATTTAATTCAATTAATTTTAAACGTTATTTCTAAATTTTGCACTTTATAAAGGAAAAGTACAACTTACCTTTTAAAAATCCTAGCTACACTTGCTTTGCAAATTACAGAAAAAATTTTAAAAAAAATTTTTTGCTACACTTTAGCTTAGCAATTTCACATAACGATAAAAACTTTCCCAAAATTTCCTTATCAATTTAATATTGTAATAATTTTAAACCACTACACATTAAGTAAATTTGTGAACTTAACTTCCACCTCCTTCTGTCATTTCACATATAATTATTAAGTAATTAACTAATTAATGACTTCACTAATTACCTCCGGTTCAAGAAGGACCAACGGGCAAATTAAATGTGGAAAATTACATTTATTTAAATGTAACACATAATGTACATACCAGTAAATGATAACAAAGATAATTATTATTTATCAAAGTTACATAGACAAGTAGGAATTTGAGACACCTAGGTCACAAAAATGTCCCCCTTTGATACCTACCACTGTCATAACCACAAGTTGCTCTAGACCTATTAATTACAAATGAAATGTACATACACACCAGGAATTCTGGTAAATATAAAAATTGGTGGACTGTATATTAAAATTAATAAATGATTATATATGTACACATTTACATAACAGAAGGAGAATATATCTTAATACCACTCGCCAATTTGACTGGAGATCAAGGTGTATCATACTCAGAAAACCTCACTGTCTATCCATGAAAATAACACTGGCCAGAGTTACAACATAAACAGACTTATCTGAGGTTCCTGGAGCTGTCTTGTCCAGTCGCCTGATATCTCAAGTTATGCAGGAATGCACAACCAACAATTTCGGCTCCTATTTGAGAGGTGTCTGCCCAATTTAACCTCTAGAGCACGAAAATTCTTCCGATTATTCACTAACGTTTGTGTTGACTAGTTCAAACATGGCGAGTCTCCTCTGCGCAGGCGCAGAATTTCCCATTTTTTATAACATAAATTTTATTAAATACAATGTATTACACTCCATAAACCATACCCCCGGCCGGGATTGAACCCGCGGTCATAGAGTCTCAAAACTCCAGCCCGTCGCGTTAGCCACTAGACCAGCTAACTCGACGGGCTGGAGTTTTGAGACTCTATGACCGCGGGTTCAATCCCGGCCGGGGGTATGGTTTGTTTGCAATCGTGTCATTACGATTTCTTGAGTAATGTATTACACTAATTTACATAAAAATATACACTGTATTTTTTCTGGAAAATACATTATTTTCCACAACTATAGTTGATTGGTGAAATTATTGGAGGAAAGATGCTTTTTCTGGGGTGATATTTGCTTTTCGTTGTGTATATTGCGACCGCTGGTAATTACAGGTTATATGAATTTCTCTGTATATGTCTGGTATTTCAAGAATGGAGAAAAAACTAATGAAAGTCACTCCATTCCACTAAGTACCATTATATTACTGGTTAGTTGCTACTACAACACTGTATTTCCTATTTACTGGTATCACTAGATCTCTTCACGAAATTCAATTTCAATAACAAAAACATAAAATGGGATCAAGTAAACCATGTCCTAAATGTAAAAAGCTGGGAAAATATCCTAAACAACACGAATCCGAACATTTGCCTTAAAAAAAATTAATTCTGTGGTTTTTGAGATCTGCTCAAGACACATTCCATTAAGAAAAAGAAAGTGAAGTTGTAAACTAGAAACAGAGAGATGCTCCCTATACAGACGATGATGAAGAGTCACAGAGCTGCTGAATGGGGCCAATATATCCGAAATACGAAGGGAGGCACTAGTTAATGAAATTGCAAATATCGAAATTAGGCTGAAGGAATCTTACATGAAACAAGAATCACAGGAAAAACTAAAAGCCATAAATGAAATTGGAAAAACCTAAAATACTTTTTCTCATGCCAAATCTAAGGGAAAAATAAAATCCAACATTGGGCCCTTGCTTAGGCGGGATGGGACATACACAGACGACTGCCAAGAAATGAGTGAGATACTAAAGTCCCAAAATGACTCAGTGTTCAGCGAGCCACTGCCCAGACTAAGGGTCGACAACCCAAGTGAATTCTTTATGAACGAAGCCCAAAATTTGGACATCCCAAAAATCTTTAATATTATCCTAACTTTGCAATTGCAAAGAACTACAGACTGATACCTTAAAAATCTTTGAGAGGGTTCTAAGAAACAAGATAGCCAACCACCTAGATACCCAGGTATCTAGCAGGTCGCTCCTGCCTGTCCCAGCTACTGGACCACTATGACAAGGTCCTGGATGCTGTAGAGGATAAACAAAATACAGATGTAGTATACACAGACTGCAAAAGCTTTCAACAAGTGTGACCATGGTGTAATAGCACACAAAATGCGTGATGAAGGAATAGCAGTAAAAGTTGGTAGATGGATCTACAACTTTCTGACAAATAGAACACAACTAATAATAGTAAACAGAGTAAAGTCCCACACAGCCACGGTAAAAAGCTCTGTTCCACAAAGCACAGTACTCACTCCCATTCTATTCATCATCCTCATTTCCGACATAGACAGAGATATAAGCCATAGCTACGTGTCTTCCTCTGCGGATGACACCCAGATTTCCATGGCAGTGACCTTCATCGAAGTCACCGCGAGAATCCAAGCGGACATCAACCAAATCTTCGAATAAGAACATAAGAACATAAGAAAGAAGGAACACTGCAACAGGCCTACTGACCCATGCAAAGCAGGTCCATGCCACCCCCCAGTAACTTCCACTTAAGGAAGGAGCACGGCACCAGACCTGGTAGCCCAAGCTAGTCAGATCTAACTCACAACCACCCACACCCACTCATGTGTTTATCTAACCTATTTTTAAAACTACACAAGGTCTTAGCTTCTATGACGGTACTTGGGAGTTTGTTCTACTCATCCACAACTCTATTACCAAACCAGTGATTTCCTATGTCCTTCCTGAATCTGAACTTTTCCAATCTGAAATCATTGTTGCGAGTCCTGTCTTGGCTGAATATTTTCAGCACGCTATTTACATCCCCTTTATTTATTCCTGTTTTCCATTTATACACCTCAATCATATTCCCCCAGATTCTACGCCTTTCTAGAGAGTGCAGATTCAGGGCCCTCAGTCTATCCTCATAAGAAAGATTTCTGATACATGGGATCGACTTTGTCATCCTCCTCTGTACGTTTTCCAGAGCATTCCATAATATATTGAAACTAAGTGATTTGTGATCACTTTCCCCAAGCTCATCATTAACCTCAAGATTATTAATTAGTGAATCTTTGTTGGCAAGAACCAAGTCAAGCAGATTGTTTCCTCTAGTTGGTTCTGTCACAAACTGTTTTAAAAAGCAATCCTGAACCATATCCAGAAAGTCACTAGACTCAAGATTTCCTGTCAAATTGCTCCAATCAATTTGTCTAAAGTTAAAATCCCCCATTAACACAACATTTTCATATCTAGACACCTTATGAATTTCGTCCCATAGCAGCTTACTGCACTCCCTATCAAGGTTTGGGGGCCTATATATCACACCCAAAATTAATTTTTCGCACCCCTCGAGAAACTGTAGTTAAACAGATTCTGTCTCCGATGTTTCTATTCTTATATCATGTCTAACTCAACAATTTAAATTATCTCTGACATACATCGCCACCCTTCCTGTTGACACTATCAGTGTGGAATAGTTTATAACCCTTTATGACGCATTCAGAAGGCATTTCTCTATCCATCAAGTTGAACCAGGTCTCAGTTATAGCAATAATATCTATATTCCCTGCACTTGCGAGTGATCTTAGCTCATCTATCTTATTTCTTAGACTCCTACTATTTGTATAGTAAACCTTAAGGGAACTAGTCACTCGTTGCCCTCTACTATCTCTCTTTGTTTGTTGATCAGTTGCTTTGTCTTTATTAGGAATTTTATTTTGAATATTGTCTTTTAAACATATCCCTGAGGTATCCTGGTAATATCTGCTGTTTCCAACAATAATTCTGCAGCCTGATTGTTTCCCACAAACATCCATACCTCTATAATGTATCAGTTTAAAGTCCTAGACAAGTCATCAGTTACCCCCTCAATCGAACTGGATAATGCAACCACTCCATCCCCAGAGAGATGAACCCCATCCCTTGCATACATATCACGTTTGTCAAAGAATAGGTCCCAGTTATCAGTGAATGGGATTGCAAGTTCCTTGCAATACCTGTCTAGCCAGCAATTTATACCAATTGCCCTAGACATCCATTCATTGCCCACTCCCTTTCTAGGCAAGATGCTACATATAATAGGAATCCCTCCCTTCGACCTGACTATTTCTGTGGCTGACCTGTACTTATCTAATAGCTCCTGTCTCCTGCCCTTCCCAATGTCATTTCCACCAGCACTAAGACAGTTAATGGGCTTGTTCCATTACCTGACATAATATTATCCAACCTGCTGACTATGTCACCAACACCAGCTCCTGGGAGGCACACTCTCTGCCTGACTTTTCTATCTCTGTTACAAAAATCATGGTCCATATATCTTACCTGAGAATCTCCCACAATCAGAATATTCTTACCTTGATTATCAAGGGAGTCAGAGGAACCTTTAACCTAACTAACCACTGAAGTACACTTGCCTTGGAGCACAGAGAATCTATTTCCTACCTTCACATCTTCTTTATTAACACTCCTTATCTTCCTTCTTCCTGATCTGTGAACCATTTGCCACTTACAGCGGCTGCCACTCTCACTGGTGGTAAGCATTTCCTATTTACCAGCACCAGCTATCTCACACTCACTCCCAAACACATCTAGGCGAAGCTTCGGCTCCTATTTTCCTCCTGAAGAAGTAGAATTTCCTTCTTCAACAGTTTAACCTGAGATTCTAAACCACTACAACAAGCCATGGTGCTTGGTAACACCCCATGGTAATACCTAGACAGCTCAGAACAAATATGACCACACGTGACCACTGACCTCAGCATACTGACCACTGACCTCAGCATACTGACCACTGACCTCAGCGAATGGGCCACTCAAAACAATATGAAGTTCAACGAGGAGAAATTTCAACTACTCAGATATGGGAAACTTTAGGAAATTAAAAATATATCAGAGTATACAACAAAATCTAACCATACAATAGAGTGGAAAAGTAATGTGAAGGACCTGGGAGTGATAATGTCAGAGGACCTCGCCTTTAAAGACCACAACAATGTATCTACCTTATCTGCTACGAAAATGATAGAATGGATAATGAGAACCTTCAAAACTAGAGACACCAAGTCATGACGATTCTCTTCAAATCGCTTGTGCTTTCTAGGCTGGAATACTGCTGAACACTAACGACCCCCGTCAAGGTTGGCGACATTGCAGACCTGGAGAGTGTACAAAGAACTTTCACGGCACACATAAGGACGATAAGACAACTAAATTACTGGGAACGGTTGCAGGTCCTTGATCTGTATTCCCTGGAACACAGGCGAGAGAAATACACGATAATAAAAACTTGGAAGGTCCTGGAGGGATTGGTATAAAACCTGCGCACGAAAATCACTCCCTACGAAAGCAAAAGAGTCGGCAGGAGATGCAACATTCCCCCAGTGAAAAGCAGGGGCGCCAAGAGTACATTGAGAAACAACACAATAAGTGTCTGGGGCCCAAGACTGTTCAACTGTCTCCTAGCATACATAAAAGGGATTACCATTAGACCCCTGGCTGCCTTTAAGACGGCACTGGACAGGCACCTAAAGTCAGTAACTGACTAACCGGGCTGTGGTTCATACGTCAGCTTTCATGCGGCAAGCAATAACAGCCTCATTGATCAGACCCTGATCCAACACGAGGCCTGGTCTCAGACTGAGACGCTGGGACTCTGACCACCGAAACCCTCTACAGGAAAATTACAGGTAAACCTATGATCCAGCACCCATGTTCCATCACTCATGCTCCAGAACCCATTCTCCAGAACCCATGCTCCAGAACCCATGCTCCAGAACCCATGCTCCAGAACCCATGCTCCAGAACCCATGTTCCATCACTCATGCTCCAGAACCCATGCTCCAGAACCCATGCTCCAGAACCCATGTTCCATCACTCATGCTCCAGAACCCATGCTCCAGAACCCATGTTCCACCTTTGTCCCGAACCCATCTCCAGAACCCATGTTTCCCTCACTCATCTCCCGAACCCCTGCTCCAGAACCCAGTTCCCTCACTTAGCTCCAAACCCCTCTCCCAAACCCAGGGCCCCGAACCATTCCGAACCCTGCCCAGAAACCCATGTTCCACACTCATCTCCAAACCCCGCTCCAAACCCCTGTTCCACATTAAAGCTCAAAACCCCTGCTCCAAACCCATGCTCCAAACCCATGTTTTCCCTCACTTAGTCCAGAACCCCTCCCAGAACCCCTGTTCCATCATTGCTCCAGAACCCACTCCAGAACCCTCTCCAGAACCCATCTCCCAAAACCCCTGCTCCAGAACCCATGCTCCAAAAACCCCTCTCCAAACCCATGTTTCCCTCACTATGCTCCCCAAACCCCTGCTCCAAAACCCCTCTCCAAAACCCCTGCCCAGAACCCTGCCCAGCATCCTATTCCGCTTCATGCTGGGAACACCCATTCTTCATATAACCCCCTCCCCCTTCCCCTATGATCATTATAACCCCCTCCCACCCTAGCTATGACATTAAACCCCCTCCCCCTCCGCTTGACATTAAACCCCCTCCCCCCCCTCACTATGACATTAAACCCCCCTCCCGCCTCCACTATATCATTATAACCCCCCCCACCTCTCACTATATCATTATAACCCCCCCCCCCCCTCTCACTATGACCTATAACCCCCTCCCACCTTCATAATCTTATAAAAAAACCCCCCCCCTCACTATTATCTTATAACCCCCCCCCCCACCTCTCACTAAAAATCATTATAACCCCCCCCCACCTTCACTATGATTATTTTAAATCCCTCCCGCCCTCACATGTCATTATAACCCCCCCACCTCTCATATGATCTTATAAACCCCCCCCCCCCCTCACTATGTCATTATAACCCCCCCCCACTCACTATGATATTATAACCCCCCCCACCCTCACTATGATTATTATAACCCCCCCCCCACCTCTCACATATCTTATAACCCCCTCCCACCTCTCCCTAGATATTATAACCCCCCCCCCCTCCCCCATACTTATAACAACCTCCCGCCTCTCACTTACTTAAACCCCCCCCCCACCTCTCACAGATCTTTAAAACCCCCTCCCACCTTCACTAGATCATTATAACCCCCCCCCGCCTCTCACTTTAAAACATTATAACCCCCTCCCACCTCTCATATGATCATTTTAACCCCCTCCCACCTTCACTAATCTTATAACCCCCTCCCACCTCTCACTTGATTATTAAACTCCCCCCCGCCCTCACATGACATTTAAAAACCCCCCCCCACCTCTCCCCAAATCCCTTATAACCCCCTCCCACCCTCACAAAGACATTAAAAATCCTCCCACCCTCACTATGATCATTTTAACCCCCTCCCGCCTCTCACTATGATCATTATAAAACCCCCCCCACCTCTCACTAATCATTTTTAACCCCCTCCCGCCTCCCACTATGATCATTATAACCCCTCCCACCTCCATATATCATTATAACCCCTCCCACCTCTCACTATGTCATTTAACCCCCCCCACCCTTTACTATGATTTTTATAACTCCCTCCGCCTCTACATGACTTTTAACCTCCTCCCACCTCCACATGACATTATAACCCCCTCCCCCTCTCCGATCTTATAATTTTCGCCTCTCACTAGATCATTAAACCCCCTCCCCTTCACTATGGGCATTTTAACCCCCCCACCCTCCTATGATCATTATAAAACCCCCTCCCCCCTCTCACTATGACATTATACCCCCCCCCCAACCCCTCACTATGATCATTATAACCCCCTCCCACCCCTTAAATATGATCATTATAACCCCCCCCACCTCTCACATGACTTATAACCCCCCCCCACCTCTCACTATGATCATTATAACCCCCCCCCCACCTCTCACTTGAACTTATAACCCCCCCACCTCTCACTATGATCATTATAACCCCCCCCCCCCTAAAAAGATCATTTAACCCCTTCCACCTCTCATATATCATTATAAAATCCCTCCCCCTCCATATACAATTTTTAACCTCCTCCCCCCTCCCTATATCATTATAACCCTTTCCCGCCTCTCCTATGATCATTTAACCCCCCCCACCCTCACATGATCATTAAACCCCCTCCCACCTCTCACTATGTTTTAAACCCCTCCCCCCTCACTATATCATTTTAACCCCCCCCAACCCCTCACTATGATCATATAACCCCCTCCCCTCCATATATCATTATAACCCCCCCCACCCCCTATGACATTATAACCCCCCCCCCACCTCTCACTTGATCATTAAACCCCCTCCCCCTCTCACTAGATCATTAAAAAACCCCCCCCCCACCTCTCACTTTATCATTATAAACCCCCCCCCCCCTATGTCATTATAACCCCCTCCCACCCCTCACTATGACATTAACCCCCCCCCACCTTCCTATGATCATTTAAACCCCCTCCCCCCTCTCACTATGATCATTATAACCCCCCTCCCCCTCACTAGACATTAAACCCCCCCCCCACCTCTCCATGATTATTATAACCCCCCCCCCACCTTTCCCATGTATTAAAACCCCCTCCCACCTCTCATATGACATTATAAACCCCCCCCCCCACCTCCACAGACATTAAACAACCTCCCGCCTTCACTATGTCATTATAACCCCCCCCCACCCCCACTATGACATTAAACCCCCCCCACCCCCTATGTCATTATAACCCCCCCCCGCCTCCCTAGACATTTTAACCCCCCCCCCCCTCCCTAGATCTTATAACCCCCTCCCACCTCTCACTATGATCATTATAACCCCCTCCCACCTCTCACTATGATCATTATAACCCCCTCCCACCTCTCACTATGATCATTATAACCCCCTCCCACCTCTCACTATGATCATTATAACCCCCTCCCACCTCTCACTATTTATTTATTTTTTTTTTATTTATTTATTAACAATTTGAGCACACATACAGAGGTACAAAAAAATACAGATAAGAGCAGCATGCAAAGCCACTTATACTATGCATAGCATTACGGGCTGGCTTAAAATTAACTTAAGATTAACTAAGCAATGATGAAATCAGTGATAAAACATTAATGTAAACAGATTACTATAAAGCACAAGTGAGTATTACAAAGACGGGTCATATGGTTGCATTCAGTTAGGTAGTGATTCTGTTAGGTAGTGTATTTAAAAAATAATAAAAGTTAGATTGGGTTTTAGGTTTAACTTTATGTGATATAATTGGTGAAAACAAATTTTAAAATATACAATTTATAAGGTTCAGTTATTCAGTATTTATGTGGCTTTGGGTGAGAAGTGATCTTTGAGAAGAGACTTGAATTTATAAAAAGGTAGTGTTTCTTTTATATTTACAGGGAATGAATTCCAGATTTTAGGGCCTTTTATGTGCGTTTAGTTTTTTTCATAGTGTGAGATGGACACGAGTAACTCAAAGAGGATCTGTGCCTTGTGTTATGGTCATGTGTTCTGTTGAGGTTGGCAAGGAGATGTTTGAGGGAGGGTTAATATCAGAGTTAAGTGTTCTATGTATGAATAGGTGCAGTAATAAGTATGGATGTTTTTTTATGGTGAGTAGGTTTAGTGTAAATTTAATTTGGTGGAGTGTGCTGCCTGTAGTGAGAATTTGTTATCATTCTAACTGCAGCCTTTTGTTGGGTAATTAGTGGTCTGAGATGGTTAATTGTTGTTGAGCCCCATGCACGAAATTCCATAGGTGAGATAGGGGTAAATAAGAGAGTGATATAGGGCCAGGAGGGCTGACTGTGGAACATAGTACCGTATCTCGATGTATGCCTACAGTCTTGGAAATTTTCTTAGAAATTTAAGTTTTGTGTATGAAATTTGAGTCTATTATCAAGGTGGATTCCTAAGAATTTTCCCTCTGTTAGTTTTGTGATAGGTGATCCGTTTATCATTATGTTAAGAGGGACCCTCTGTAGCTCTGTTACCAAACTGAATGAAGTAGGTTTTGTCATGTTTAGTGTAAGTTTTTTTAGTCCTCATCCAGGTAGATATTTTCTGTAATTCGGTTTTTTACAGTATTGGCTAGGTGACTGGGCTCGGTGAGAAAAAGACGATGTGTGTCATCTGCAAAAAAAGGGGGTTTTGGGAAATTTGCGAAGTTTTTGGGAAGGTCTTTTTATGTATGGGAAAAGGAAAGGGCCAAGGACATTTCCCCGGGGGACACCAACAAATTGGTTGCGCAGAAAAGTTTTTCCCCATTTTCGTACACTATTGCTTCTTTGCTGGGATGATTGAGGTAGTTGAGGGATGCCTCTTATACCGTAGTGTGACAATTTTAGTGGACAATCATGGTCAACTGTACAAAAGCTTACTAAGTCAATGAAGATCCCCCTGGGACTTCTTTTTTTTTTATTGCATGTAATAGGTTTTTAGCAGTGTATAATGCATCTTTGTATTTTTAAGGCCCGAATCCAAAAGCAGGGTTTTGGGTTTTTTTGGGAGATAAGGGAGGAAGATTCGTTATGAATTCATTTTTCGAAGATTTTTTTGAGAGGGGGTAAGTGGATATTGGGCCCATAGTTATTCAACTCTGTTTTGTCTCCTCCTTTGTGGATCGGGGGGGAAAAAACCCCTTTCATTTTTAGTACTGTAGGGAAGGGGGAGGTTTTAAAGGATTTTTTAAAGAGTGTTGCAAGATTGGTGATAGCACTTGTGACACTTTTTTGTATAAAAAAGGGTGGTAAGGTATTTAAATCTCCTGCCTTGTTTTTTTAGTGCTTGATAATAAGGGGGGACTTCGTATGGGTTAGTGGGAGCTAGGAACAGTGTGTTCGGGTAGTTGCCGGTGAGGTAGTCTTTGGTGGGGTATCTGAGCTTGGGATTTTATTGGCAAGGTTTTGTCCAATAGTGGAGAAGAAATCATTGAGTCTGTTGCTGTTTCTGTTGGTGGGAGTTGGGTGTTCATCTGATTTGCTAATTTTATTCGCTATTTCGTGATATTTTTTTTGTTCCCAGAATTTCGATAGGGTTTTCCAGGTCTTTTTTATATCACTGTAAGTTGGATATCTGTTCTCATAATACAATTTTTTTGCCCTTCTTATCAGGTGGTTAGGATTGACGAGTAACGTTTTGTTTGGTCTTGGTTATGTGACCCATCTGTACTGTTTTTCTTATTGGTGTTTTGTATTTCTGGATTTGAGAATGCTGGGTGTTAGCCAGGGACTGTTCAGTCTCTTTGCTGTCATCTGTTTAGTTTTTTTTTGGGCAGTGCTTGTTATAGAGGTATTGTTTTTTTTTTAGAAAAAATTTTTAATACATTCGTCAATATCTGTATAGGTTTCTAGCTCAGTGTGCCAATCAAAGTTTGCTATTGCTGTTGTGAAGTTATTAATGGCTGCCTCATTGTGAAGTCTGAAGGTGACTTTAGTAGTGTCTTGGGGTAGTTTACCAAGAGTTTTTTATGAGGAAAGTAGGGTAGTGGTCTGTGGTATTATCTGTAATTATGCCTGATTTTAAAGGGGGATATGGGGTTGGTCCAGATTGGTCAATAGGAAAACCATCTCTGTAACTCTTGTAGGTTTTGTTACTGTTGTGTAGTAACTACAGTTACTCATTGTGTTTGTGAATTCAGTAACGTGTGGGTCCTGATCTTGCAGGAGATTTATATTGAAGTCACCTGAGGTGTGTAGAAGTGACTTTGTTTCTAAGCGTGCATTGTTATCATACTTCCTAGATTTTGGACTAAATTGGGCTAATGTTTGACTGTGGAAACTCGTATATGTTTTAATCAATGTGAGAGGTTTTTGTAGTGTACTTGGTTGCAGTTTAGCTATTATATCTTCCCATGTTCATCCTTGGGGCCAAGTATTAGTGATACATTTGTTTGGTATGAGTGAGTTATATGGCTGTGCCCAACCTTGTTGGTCTGGCCTACCGTATGTGTTATGGTGTGTAACCAGGATGCCCATAGAAATCTGTACTATGCAGGCTTGTAGGCCATGTGTTCAGTTAGTTGTAATGATGGACATATTTGCATGTAAGGGAATTTGTTAAGCGGTGAGGTCATCGTATTGCTAGCGCTTATAAGATCTGTATAGTAGTTAAAGGTAGTTTTGCTTGTTGTTGGCAATGAGATGTGCCTTTCGATTGTTCTGCAGGTTGTAAGTATTACTCAGTAAACTGTTTGCATTCTAGTTAAGTCACTTTAAATAAGAGGTTGGTATCAGGATCATGCTTGTAGATCATAAGATGATTGTATGAATCTATAGTTTGATATTAAGTATAAAACAAAGGAAATAGTCTTAAGCTAAAAAGAATAGCCACCTGGAATTATTTAACAAATGTAAAATAATGAGCTAAAGTGACATACAATAAAGTGATGATCAAATAGTGGAGCTTGGGAATATGATAGTTGGTAGTACTATAAAGAGGTAATTTTTTAAAGTTAGATTCTGATAGTATAAAATTATAAATAAAAGGGGGACTAATCTAGGTTGAGAGTGAACATAAAGTGGTGGTAATCTACAAATTAAATGAGCTTTGGAATATAATGGGGAAAAGTTGTGAAAATTGTAGTTCTACTTTAGCACTAAGAATAGGCACCCTTGATTATTTTTAACATTGTGTTATTTAATCTGGTAGTTTATATAAAGCTAAAATAAAGGAGAAAATATATAAGGGACTAAAATTAAGGTAATGGTAGCAAAGGTAAACTGGACAGGGATGGGTAGGAATTATAATATAAAGTTTATAATATAAAAAAAACAATGTGAAATGGTGTACGTGCAATTGCACTAGAGCCTGGTATAGGTTGTTAGAGACAGATCAGGAGTATACTAGATTTAAATTGACAAAATAAAATTCACAATTAAAGTACCAACGAATTAATAGTAAAAAAAAAAAAAATGGTAATGTCTTGGTTATAATATGATGTAAGGGGTAGTACAGGTACACTGGTACCACAGGTCAAAAGGAGATATAAAGGTTGGGGTTGTTTGAATATAAAAACTTGGATGAATTTGGCAAAACAATAATGTTATGGGAAGTATAAAATAATGTTTTAATGTCCAAAAGTAAAAATTGACGGGTAGTAAAATAGTGGTGGTGTAATAAAATTTTAGTAAGTAAAAATGATTACTCAAAAATGTAAAGTAATGGTTATTTCTATTCACTATTGCACTTTCGATCAGTTATACCCCTCCGCTATCATATGCTCCATTATACCCTCCAAAACCCTCAACTACTGATCATTTAACTCCCCTCCACCTCTCACTAGAATCATTATATCCTCTCCACCGTCTCTGTAGGATCTGTATGACCCACTCCACCTCTCATTATTATCATTCTGCGTCTCCACCTCTCCTATGATATTTTCATCCCATCCCACCTTTAATTACGATCATTATGACACTCCTCCCACCAGACACTCACTAGGATTCATTATGACCCCCCACCTCTCCTTATGATCTTAGGACCCCTCCCCACTTTCACTATGATCATTATGACCCCCCTATCAGTATCACTGTGATCATTAGGACCACCTCCCAATCTCTCACAATGTTCATATTGACCCTTGCAAGCTCTCACGGGTGATCATTTTGATGCCCTACACCTCGCGTTATGATTAATATGGACCCATTCCACCTTTCACAAAGTCATTATGACCTGTTGCAACTCTTCACTCGGTGATCATTTATGGGACCGCTTACCACCTTCATTATGATTTTTATGACCCGCCGCCCACCTTCGTTATGATCATTATGACCCGCCTGCCACCTCTCACTGATGATCGAATTATGGACCCCTACCACGTATCTCGTGTGCAAATTAGTGACCCTCTCCACCTCTCACAATGTTCATTATGACCCTTGCAACTCACCTGTGATATAATGAAGGCCCTACCACCTCTCACTATGATCAGGGTATGGACCACTTCTCTCACTCTCACTATGATCATTACAGACTTCACTTCCACTCTATAACTATGATCATTATGACCCCGTACCACGTATCACGTTAGATCATGTATGACCCCCTCCACATCTCACACATGTTCCCCAATTATAGACCCTTGGGTACTTTCACTGGGATCTTAATGAGGCCCGACCTACCTCTCACTATGATCATTATGACCCACTTCCTACTCATCACTATGGGGCTCATTTACGACTTCCCTTTCCCACTTATAAACTATGATCATTATGGACCTCGTATACACGTTATCACTTTGATCAGTATGACATTGCTAACCTTCCTCAGTAATCTTTATGGGGCCCTACCACCTCTCATTATGCTCTTATGACCCCGTACGAACTTCGGTGATTGATCTTTATGACCCACTTCCTACTTCTCACTTTTGATCATTACGGGACTCCCTTCCACTCTTCATAACTATGATCATTTATGACCCACTCCCACCACTCACAATGTTCAGTAGACCTTGCTGAACCTCTCTCGGTGATCATTATGTCGGCCCTAAAACCTCGCTTCTGTCATTAGGACCTCCACTTCCACTTCCACTATGATCATTATGCACCCCCGCTCTCACTCTCACTATGATCATTATGGACACCCTTAACCAGTATCACTGTGATCATTTATGAACCCCTCTCCAGACCTCTCCACAATGTTCATTTATGAACCTTGACAACCTCTCACGGTGGTCATTATGGCGGCCCTACCCCCTCTCGTATATGATCATGAGGAGACCCCGCCACCTCTCCTCTATGATCAGTATGCCACATCACCTCTCTATGGTCTATGGATGCCCCCGCCACCTCTCCTTAGATGATCAATATGACCCCCTTCCAACCTTCTCACCAATGAATTATGTATACCTTGCAACCTCTTCACGGTGATCATTATAGAGACCTCTGTCCACTCTCTCACCGATGATCATTATGACCCGTCCACCTTCTGATGCCATACTTATGACCCATCTTCCACCTTGCACTATGATCTTAGATCTCCCTCCATACCTTCACTATGATCATTTATGACCCCTACCACGTATCACTTGTGTTCTTTTTGTGTATGACCCCCTCCCGCACTCTCACAATGTTCATTATGACCCTTGCAAATCTTCACGGTGATATTATGAGGGCCCTGCCACCTCTCAGTATGCATAATATTGACCCCCGCCCTCATCGTCCTTTTGATCAGTAGACCACTCTCCCTCCATCTCACTTATGATAGTTGAGTGGACCCCCTCACACGCTCGCACTATGATCATTATGAACCCTATGCACGTATTCTCGACACTGATCATTATTCTACCCTCCCACCTCTCAAAATGTTCATATAAGGACCCTTTGCAAGTCTCACGGTGATCATTATGAGGCTCTATCGCCACCTCTCATTACGAGAATTATGACCCCGCCACCTCTCGTTATGATTCAGTAGACCCACTTCACCTCTCACTGTGCTTCATACGACTCCTCCACCTCTCTCTATGAATCATTAGTGACCCCCTACCAGTTTGTCACACTGATCATTATTGACCCCCTCCATCTCTCTCACAATGGTTATTATGACCCGTGCCAAACCTCTCACGGCTGAATCATTATGAGGCCGCCTAACCACTCTCACTATTGATCCTTATGACCCGCCCACCTCGTCCTTATGATCATTACGACCCACTATTTAACACCTGTCTCAATATGATATTATGACCCCTTTCCCAACCTTCCTATGATCATTGTCGACTCGTCCACCTTCTTCACTATGACATGATGACCCCCTACACGTATCACGTGTTATCATATATAACCCCGCCTTCCCACTCTCACATAATGTTACATTTATGACCCTTGCAAACTCTACAGTGATCTTATGAGGCCTACCACATTCGTTGATGATTCTTTATGACCCACTTCCCACTCTTACTATGATCAATTATGAACCCCTTTTCCACCTCTCACATTGTTACATTTTATAACCTTGCAACCTTCACGGTGATCAGTATGAGGACGCCCGGACACTCTACACTATGTCATTATGACCCAGCCCACCTCTGCTTATGATTCATTATGAGCCACCAGACTTTTCCACCTTTACATAATGATCATTTACGGACTCCGAGTCCACCTCGTCTCTATGATCATTTATGACCCCCTACACGTATACTGTGTTCGTTAGACCCACTCGCACTTCACTATGTTTCATTATGAGGCGCCGCTTGCAACCTGTCACGCGGGTGTTCAGTATGGAGCCCCTACTCCACCTCTCACTATGATCATTATGATCCCCTACCACGTATCACTGTGCTCTTTATGATTCCCACTCCACCCCTCACAATGTTCATTATGACCTCTTGCAACCTCTCACGGTTGATCATTTTTGGCATCCTACCCCATTCATTATGATTCTTTCTGACCCCCGCCCACCTCTCTTTTGATCATTTATGACCCACTGCCACGTCATCGCACTATGATCATTAATTGCCGCGCAAATCTCTCACTATGATCATTATGACCACCCTACATGTAATCGCTCTGATCATTATGACCCCGCCTCCACCTCTCACTCAATGTTGCATTATGGGACCCTTGCAACCTCTCTCGGTGTACCTGTTGGAGTCGCTCATTATTGAGGCGTTACGCACCTCTCATTATGACTCATTAATGACTCCTCGCCCACCTCGCCTTATGATCGTATGACCCACTTCCACCTCTCCCTCATGATCATTTCGACTCCTCCCACCTGCTCACTATGATCATGTATGAGACCCCCTACCCGTATCATTGTGATCATTATGACCCCCTCCCACCTCTCACATGTTCATGATGACCCTTGCAACCTTCACGGTGGATCGATTTTGAGGCCCTACCACCTCTCGTTAGGTACTTATGGACCCCGCCCCAACTCTCTCATTTATGATCATTATGACCACTTCACCTCTCACTATGGGTAGTATGACCCCGTCCCTGTCCTCTCAGTATGGATCATTATGACCCCCTTTTCACGTATCATCTGTGATTATTATGACCGCTCCCACCTCTGTCAATGTGTCTATTTTAATCGGACCCTTGAACTCTACAAGCGATCATTAGTGCCCTACCACCTTCATATGATCATCTTGACCCCCTCCATTGTAGACAGCCTGTACTGTCTGTGCAGGAACAGTCCTGTCTGTCTGCCAGCTTAGTTCATATTTGCGGCATTTTAGGTGCTGCCTTCTTTAGGCTCACCCCTGTCGGTGGGCGGCTTTGAGCCCACCGGCCCTCACTCTAGGCCCGAGCCGTCTTGACAGACACAAGTGCTCCCCTCATCGGACGGCTTGCTCGGTCACTCCTCACCTGCTCCTGTTGTTGTGTACTCACCTATTATTCAATTTACAAGGCCAAATACTAGTCCTCGCGGCCGATATCATCCTATCCTACGTACCTTCATCGGCACTAAACTTCTGTATCGGCAGTAAGAACAGCAAAACAGTCGGTGACAGCAGAGTCAACGGCGACTATGAGCCTCTTCGGTTGGAGGGGTCAAGACACCATCGGGACGACGACCAGTCAACATAATCCATCGTCTCTCCAAGCACGCTGCTGGCCTTTAAGAGTGTATCTGTTACTCCCAGTGTCTTGACGGACGCTGAGATAGATCTTCGTCCTAGATTTTTCCCACCAATATCTGGACATAGGCGTCGCTCCATGGCGTCATGTCTCCAGCCTTAGCAGTCGACATTGTGTCACCTCATCACCCTTCTAGCAGCGCTTCATAACTCTCCAGCCCATGTTTCTCCTGCTCTACAGCGTCCTATGCCTTCTCAGCGCTACAGAAGTAGAGGTGAGGGTCGTTTAGTGTGTTGGTTCGTGTGGCTCCGCAGGCGTGTACCACGAGGCAAGCTCTGGGGTTGGTTGATACCGTCGCCAGGCAGGTGTGTAAACACACCAGCCTCCTCTCCAGCTTCTGGCTGCTACGCAACGACGTCTCCATCTCGCGCTTGGGTCCATGTGTGTTGTTGTTCTTCCCAGCTTTCCTTCACGCAAGAAAACGTTCCTACTGGCTTATAAAAAAATAAACCTACGGTGTAACCCAGTTGGGCTTAGCCCCTAAGCCAGCTCAGTTCAGCCCCCCACGCCGTCTACGCAGCTCGTGACTCAATCATTGTGTTACAACTACTCGGCGTCGACGGATCTCCAGCTCAGTGCAGTTTTTTTTGTGTTGCCCAGTTAAATTTTTTTTTTTCCCTGCTGTTACATTCCGCCAGGTCATCACAGTTCTCTTTCCAGAGATTTGTTACAGTCAAACTTACTAGTCAGTCTAGTTTCATTAAGCTTGTTTTTAGCACGGTTTCGAGAAGTGCAAGTAAATGTGTTTGTTCTCCGTGTGCTGAGAGCGCAGTCAGCAGCGCGCCCAGACACCGCTGACCAGTGTAAACAAACCACGCACAGCTTGGATCACGCTGAGTTTAGCCAGGTTTTCTCATATTTTATACGCTCCACAGTAGTAACCCGGTTGTTCCTGTTCTTCCCAAGCCATTTCTGTTTAATTGTTCCTACGTCATGAAAACCCCATAGCAGTATACAAATGCTACGCGGCGTTTTTTGTGTGTTACTAGAGCATCACTGATAGTTTTCAGGGTCTGCGCAGCGCCCCATGTACCTTCGTCCATTCCTGCACTCGAAGTTAAGGTAAACTAGTGACTTACTGCATTTTCTTAATTGTTTTGTGACAGTATTTAACTGTCTCTGCCCACAATACAGATTACAGTTACTGAAAGCCTTTACTTCAGTAATTGTTCAGTTTGTCATCAGTTGCACTTTTTTCCACTACCTACGCTTCTTAAATTTTGTACAATTTATTTTTGCTCACTCCGTACATTTTAAATTCAGTATTTTTATTACTGCATCTGTGCACGATCAGTTATTGATTTGCTCATTGTCAGGGTTAAGTTTTATACAATTTAACCGCTCGCTGTACAACCAGTTTTCAAGTAATTCCTGTTGTGCTGTTAATTTTGTTAGTTGCACCTGTCAAGTTAGCGACAAGATTGTTGGACAACCCTGCCACTTTTTGTTTGTCCTAGTGTGTTTTTTTTCTTTAATAAGTGTAAGTCTTCAAGGTACATTAAGTGAGTAGTTTATTCTACCTGCGCAGTGATACACTACTGGGCCTAGGCCCATTACACTTTTCTCCTGTTTCCCATTTATTTGCTTTACATATATTCTATGTTTTATCTGTGAATATTCACCAATGTGCATTTACTTTTTGCTATTGTGTATACCAAGTCACTGAGTGCATTTGTGGGAACTGCTTATGTACATTAATTATCCAAAATTTATTGTGAAGTTCATTAATTTTGGTCTTGAGAGTGTGACCATTTTTGTTTTTGAGTGTGTACACCGGCTAACACCAGTGTCCACCCTGCCTAATACCAGTGGTACACCTTGCATAACAACAGTGTACACCCCCTGCTAAACACAGTGTATACCCTGCTTAACACCAGTTAACCTTTGGGCATATTCTTGAATTTAATAATTTGCATTTTTTAAAATTTTTATTTCTGTGTGTGCAATATCGCATTTCTTGTATACAGCTGTATTTTTTTTTCTGTGATTTTTGGCACAATCCCATACTTGATATCTTTGCTGTGCCAATTCCCTTTGTGCAAGTGGGAATTACCTTTTTTTTTTGCTTCCATTTTCAACTGCCAGCACCTGCAATCTTTTTAAACACTGTGCTTGCAGCACAGTTTAGTGTGTGTGAGTACCTGATTTTATTTCTAAATTTTGTGAAATGTTTTTATACCAGTGTTTACAGTTCAACTCTTGATCATAAATGTTTGTTGCCAGTTCGTGGTGTGATGTTCATTGACCACCTTTAGCTTCATTTTGTGCACTTCCCTGTAGTTCATCTCTTGCTTACAATCTCTTATTTGTGTTTCAGAGTGATACCACTTTTTTTTTGTTGTTGTGCTCAAATTAATTCCATCACTAAGCAGTTACCTAGTACATGTGGTGCTCTGTGGTTCTCTATGACTCTGTGTTGCATTGTAGCCAGATGATGCATACCTTTCTTGCTCTACTGACCTGTTTACTCTCCTTCGTGACCTGCTTGCGTTTTGAACAATTGTCGTCATGACTAAGACACGCAGTGGCCGTACCATTAGTCCGATTTCTGTGATGCTAGCAGATGTGCCTCGCTAGCGTGATTCACGCGGCAGGGCATCGAAGCCCCATGACATTTGGTAACTTGTTAGGCTCAAGTCTGACCCCTGCTGGGCCGGGCTCCTCGTCCATACCCGACCTTCTTTATTGACGGTCGTTTCAAATAGGTTAGAGCCATGGCTGCGTCAGTCGAGGCGACTGTTAAGGCTCTTATTGATAGTCCCACGGAGACACAGTGATGTCCCGTGCTTGTGTTGCAGCAAGTGTTGATCTCACCGGGACTGGTTATAGGTGCCTTTCGTGCAGGCTCATCGCACGTTTGTAAAGATTCAGTCTTGGGACGAACTTAAGGAGGAATTTAGGCGTTCTTTTCGGCGTAGCCGCCAACGCCCATTACTTTGACATCGTTCAAGGTCGTGGCGTCATGTCAATACAGCACGAAAAGCCCCTGGCTTGACATTTGCCGGTATGGGAGCAAGCCGCCAAAGACTTTACGGATGCCATCAGCTCCACTAATGTGGTGTGAGTTGGTGGAGAACTACCCGTAGTTAAAGCTGAAGACATCCATCCCATGTCTGGCTGTAGGCATCATGCGGAGGATGCCCCTAACCATCCGAGGTGCCATTTATGCGCTAGGATCGGCCCTCAGTCGACGTCTCCTGGGTTTGCATATGATGCATTGACGCGATTCAAGCCGCCTGCCGGAGCAAGGCAAGGTTTGTCGCTTGCGGATATCATATACCCATGTCCTTCGCGCCATCCACAGTGACCGCGGGTCGCAGCGGAAGTCACTTTTGCCGTCTGCTGTCAGACTAGCAGCCACAGAAGTTTTAACCCCAGTCCACTAAAACCACTCGCCGCCAAGTAAAAATATTGAACCACGTAAACAACAGTCAGTCTTCATACAAAAAAGCCAGTCTCATCGGGCTTCCTGGACAAGCAAACTCAACGTCGCAGCAAACCACCCACCTCCAAAACCTCACCTGCTAAAGCCGCATGGTGAACTTTGTTTCCAAACTGTGTGGGATAACGCGGGCACTACCGATCGGATTGTTTACAACCTAAGTGTCTCCCGCCAAAGTAACCGTCACACATCCCCACGCTGCAGTATTCAAAGTAAACCGTCACGCCCCTCACGCTCGCCGTATCAAGTAACCGTCACCGTCCCAAGCTCAGTCTCGCTCGACGGGAGTCTGTATGTACCACAATACTTCCAGTCATACCTCCATGAGGTGTCACAAGCTGCAAAGTATGCTTGTAGATGAAGTGAGGAAGCAGTGTCGCGTAATGCAATGTGCTCGTACGGAAGCCCTTCCACTTAGTTCGGGGAAGAGGCGCGTCCGCGCAAAACCAGCGAAAACACGCATATGTTAACCCTGGCGGAGATCGCTGTATTCTATTCCTGTCCGCAATGACATTCGCCGCACTGGGCAGTGGATACGTTGCCGGGACAGTGAGGTAACAGAGGTGTGTCTTGACGGTGTTGGCCGGAGACTTCGTTCCCGTACTTCAGGTCGAGCCTCGTCAACAAGCGTCGAGCCTCAAGCTGCTGTGACTCAGGGGATTTGCGTCGGCACTGTTCGTGCCCTTCATGTTCGGTATGACAACCAGTGTGGGCCGCTCATCGAGTCCACTGTCACCTAAGACGGTCAACTTTTCCGCTAGATACAGGTTTCGGTGGTTAAACTTGTTCCACTCCCAACACTTCTTTTCCGGGACGCATTGGCTCCTTCACGCGGCCTTGTTGACAGAGCCGTCTGTCATTCAGACCTTGAGAGGAGTCTAGGTAATCGCTGACGGTTCGTGGTCGTACAACGTATAGAATTTGCGGTCCTTAAGGGTCACAAGCTCTCGTCCCGCAAAATTCTTGGTCGTCGATGGTATTGTTGTTCCATGGTGACTGCTCTAGGGTTCAAAACCATGGCAGACTTAGGATCCGCTTAGATCCAGCTGAGTGGATAAGCAGAATTTCAAACGGTAGTGGTGTGTCCCTTCTGGGGCGTGCGCTTTGGGTCCTACGTGCTACTCTTGTCTCAGAGTATGCACAGTGTGGAAGTCGTTGGAAAACCGGTGGTTTCCATAGCACATTCTCCCCGGAGGTTGGTCTATTGTCCTGGTCGACCTCCGTTAGTAGAGCTGTCGATTGACCGTCAACTCCTGGCCTCATCAGCGCTTAGGTTACCAGTGTAAAACCAGTTGGGGAACGCCAGTCTAACCTTCACTCTACTCAGACGCTGTTGAGAGGAACAGTCAGTTGGCAAGCGCAGTTATCCTGTCGGCAGCGACTGTCTGACTCGTGTCATGGCCATCCGCGAGCAGAGTTTTATGCTTTGTACAAAAGTCTATGAGCGTCACTTTTGTCAGCTACTCGCTACCCTCTGTTACGGTGTTACATGAGCAGAGCTTTTGAAAGGACGCCAAGTGTTGTGTTGACAACTACACGTGCCCCGGGCGGTCCGAGGGCCTCTCCCTTGGAACCATCCTTGCACAGTGCTCAACGTGGTAAGTTGCAGATCCTTGTTGTCAACATGCATCGTCGAGGACTTTCCCTGTACCCTCGTCGTCTCTCTCTACCCCCTGTATTTTTCCCCCCCCCCCCCCAATATAATATACATCCCACTTAGACAACAACTCACACAACAAACCCCTTTTTTCAGAAGAATTAGAAGAATACCTCACTTGTCGACCTTGTCAGTTTCCTCTCTCCGTGAGAGTGGAGGGCGTACGCCTATGAGCTGACTTCTGTGTGAGTGCTAGTTCTCCTCCAGGCGAGTCTGCTGCTGACTCTTCCAAAACACCTGGCCAGTGCAGGATAAGATGAATCTAGCTTTGACAGACTATCCTGAAGAGGTCCCAAAATTCTCCAGGTTCTACTCGGCGACGTTCTGCAGTCGCGCTAGATGGTGAGTTCAATGGTTTGACCCCACTGATCTTCTCCATATTCCACTTGACAAAGGTTACTAAACCCAATTACTACCTGCGTATCGCATGCCACGATGCGCTCTCAAGTCGTCTTCGCGAAGAATCTCAATGTACACGGATGTCCATGATGAGTTATTGAGGAGTCCACTTCCCCGTGGAATGCTCCCCTTATTATGGTCCCCAAGAAGGATGGAACCTGGCGCCCTGTTATCGATTACGGGAAAAACTGAATGAAATTGGTACCATCCCAGACCGCTTTCCGTTGCCAGTTCTGAACGACCTGTTGCAGAACATCGGCGATAATAAGGTCTTTTCACTCTTGATCTTCTTCAAGGGTTCTGGCAGATCCCCTCGATGATGAGAGCAAAGAGTTGACAGCTTTCTCTACTCCAACGGGTCATTACCAGTTCAGGAGGATGCCCTTCGGCTTGCGCGGAAGCCCAATCACGTTTAGTCGTTTGATGACGACAATTTTTTCCGTACCCTCCTGGTGGGACGCTCATGGGCTACGGATGATCTCATAGTCATGTCGCAAGATGTCCCGTCACATCTTGAAAACTTGACAGGGTATTGGAAAAGGCTAGCTCAGGCAAACCTTAAGGTAAAGCTCTCCAAATGTCATTCCTCCGGAAGGAAATAAAAATTTTGGGTCACGTAGTGACTCAGAATGCAAAAAAGATGGACGAGTCTAAAATCTCGGCCGTGCAGAAATTCCCCAGACCCATGACAGCGGATGCAGTCCCATCCTTCATAGACCTGGCGGGTTTCTACCGCACCTTATCGCGGTTTCTCCCACCATTGCTGCACCCCCGACACGCTTACTCAAGAAGGATGCCCTTTTGAGTGGACGTGTGTCAGGAACGAGCTTTTGTCATTTTTAAGAACAAGGTTTAAAATCAGCCCCAACCCTTAGATTCCCTGATTTCCCCCAAGGCATTTACCCGACGACTGATGCCAGCAAAGTTGGCATCGGGGCAGTCTTGTCACAGGAATCTAATGGTAAGCAACAGCCTATTGCCTATGCTAGCCATGTCCTTACTAAAGCGGAAGTCAATTTATTCATGGGCAGAGCTAGAAGCTTTAGCCATTGTATGGGCCCTGAGTCATTTTCGGATATCATCTATCATTATCCTATCAAGATTTACACAGATCATTTACCCTTATTGGCCCTTTTTGCGAATAGAACCTCTCGGGGAAAGGGATGCTCGGGGGTCGCTCACGTTCAATGACTACAACCCTGAAATTTGCTATGTCCCAGGCAAGCCAAATTTAGTGGCCCTTCGAGCATTTTAGCATTTGTGAGTGTCGGCACTCGTTCTCTGTTGAGGATCTCGAGAGAGCCCAACGACAGGACCCGTGTGGTCTCCAGTCCTTCGTTTCCTACCAAGGAGGACGTTGACTTACAGGTCAAGTCTCCCGTTCCACTGGGAAAGGGTTTAGTCTTCAACCAAGGAGTACTGTGCCGTGTTGCACAGCTGGTGGACCCCCCAGAACCATGTACCAACTGGTGATACCAGAGTCCATGATACCAGCTACTCTTAGGTTGATCCCCGTGTCCCAGGTGAAAGCGCACCCCGGGAAGGACCGCAGTATCAAGCAGGCAGAATGAAATATTTCTGGCCTAAGATGGCAGCGGACATTGCCAAGCATGTACACCAGTGTGTTGTTTGCCTACAGCACAAGGGTAACCCTTACAGGTCCTAACCCCATTCTAAAGTATCCCATTACAAAGAAACCCTGGGAAGAACTTCTGTCGACCTGTTGACGAACTTCTCGACCTCGGAGAAGGGGAAAAAAGCACCTGCTTGTAATGGTAGATAACTTGACGCGGTACAGTGAATTGTACCCTTCCTGATAAAACCGCTGAACGGTCGTAGTGCTTTCCGTGGCATGTTTTTCTTCGTCATTACTTGCCCACGTGTCCTTCTGTCAGACAATGGGTCTGAGTTTTTTAAATGGCATAATGCAGGATCTTTCTCCAGATTCAACATTCACCAGCGCCAGTAGCTCCACGCCACCCCGCGAGTAATGGTCTTGCTGAACGTACAAATCGCAAAGTCCTGGAGGTGCTCAGAGTAACCGTTAACCCCAAATTGTACTACTGGGATGAGGCTATCCCGATGTTCAGTGTACATTAAATTTCCTCCTCAACAGCTCGATCGGTGAGACACCTCATTTTGCTTTGTATGGCTATGACAAGCGCTTACCCTATGAAATTCTGTTTCTCCACCTGACCTACTTACGATACTGATAACCCCAGTGTAGTAAAGATGAGGACAACGCAGCTTGTCTTCCAGCGGGTACGAGAGAACCTTATGAAAGCTACTGATAGGTTCACGTCTGAGCGCAATGCCCGCGCCAAGGAAAGCAAAAGTGGAACCAGGTTGCAAAGTTATGTTTCCGAACCCAGTGCAGACCCCAGGTATGCACAAACTTGTCCCCAAAAAACGTGGGTCCTTAAACCCTGTCCTACGACAGCTCCGTGGCAATAAGTTCGAGGTGAGGGAGATTGCTACGGGAACTATCAAGGAAGCCCACCTTGATCACATGAAGTATGTGGACCATATGCAGACCGAAGCAGAGCTGGGGTCGCGTGCGTTGCAAACGCCACAATCAGACTAATGGGTAGGGAAAAACCGTCTATCCCTTCTTCCCACTACTACTGGTACGGGAAAACGGCCAGTAAGGCCCCTTTC
>NC_069441.1:33713956-33756679 GCF_026875155.1 Cherax quadricarinatus
TATAATGTATCCCCAATGTTGTATAAATATAAATGTATCCCTATGTTGTATAAGATATATAATGTATCCCCTATGTTGTATAAGATATATAATGTATCCCCTATGTTGTATAAGATATATAATGTATCCCCTATGTTGTATAAGATATATAATGTATCCCCTATGTTGTATAAGATATATAATGTATCCCCTATGTTGTATAAAATATATAATGTATCCCCTATGTTGTATAAAATATATAATGTATCCCCTATGTTGTATAAGATATATAATGTATTATTGAGAATTCTTGTAATGAAGAAAATGCATTACGTTAAAATGGAAAATATTAGTGTTATCCTGTTTTACTTCATTTTAAGTTAACAAGAGGAAAAGTAACTTAGTTGATTTTAAGTTAATAAGAGGAAAAGTAACTTAGTTGATTTTAAGTTAATAAGAGGAAAAGTGTGGCATGCAAAGAGTACGTAACCTTTATTCGGCGCATGGACACACCCTCATTTACAGGCTATCTCCCCCAACCAGCGAACCAGGTTGCTAAGAGTTGATGATGGGGCCCCATCGTTCAACTAGTGACCAGGTTCTAGCCAATAAGAAGGTGGGATTGACAATCGCAGAGGTTATGTGGATACCGCTCTCCTGTCTGCCCTTGTCATTCCCATTCTAGAGCTGGTTGAAGCACGGTCTGCTATCTTGTGGCTTCTATTTCTGCCTTGCTTACCGTGGAGTGCACTATATTTATCACTGTACATAGTGTACATATTGCTGTTATAAATTGGTGAAGGATAATATAAGTCTAAACTTTTTCTACTTCTCTAGGGGACATGTTACTAGGGATATTAGAGATTTTCCCGATGGGTTGAGGTTTTTGGGGGCAGTTGGAACTGATGTGACCTACTTTATTGCACCTGAAGCAGACGACAGGCTTGCCCTTTACTCCCTGATGACGTTGCAAGTGGTGTCGTTCTGGCTGGTGCCTCTCTGGATATTGTTGTCGAGATGCTCCATAAGTAGTTTGCCTCTCCGCAGGGGGACCATATGTTGAGAAGCGTGGCTCACCAGGTGACTTGGTTGGATGACGTAGACGCTCTCCCTCCTGCTGGCACTTCATTCTCCAATGTTGTCGATCTCTGCTCACGCCAGACTGTTGAAAAGAGAGACGGGACCGCTCGGACAAGGAGCGGTTCGTTTCGAAGGTATCAGCCAACCTGGCCGCTCCAATGGCAGTGGTTAAGTCACGATCCTGCAGAAAGACACGAACCTCTGGTCCCACAGACTCCAGCAGGTTATCAATCAGAATAAGCTGCACCAGCTCCTCAAAGTTAGAGACACCACTCGCTTTATACCAGCTGGTAAAAGCTTTGGTTTGCTGTCTCACAAAGTCCACCAGGGATTGACAAGCTGCCGCCTGTTCAATTTGAGGTCTTACGATATTTAGCTGGGATACATGTATATGCTCCCAACACTGTGGTCTTCACTACTTGTATAATCAGAGAATTCAGCGTCAGTTAATACCGACCGTAAATTCCTGTGCCTTACCAATAATGCTGTATGAACCAACGCTGCCCAGTGCTGTTCCGGCCACCTCAAGGCTCGAGCCTGATTTTCGAAGCTTTCGAAAAATTGCTCTGGTTCGGCCTCATTGATGCGGGGAACAAGCTGTACTGCTTTTTGTAAACTGAAATCGTTTACAGAATGCGGAAAACTGCCTCCTTTCTCTTTCCCTATCAAAATTCTTCCCTTGCGAATGCTCTCTGTTCCCTAGTTTGCTCCAGCGTGATTTTTGCCAGCTCAAGTGCCAACGACGCTGATTCACCTCGAGACAACCAGCTGCACCATACTGACCATTTTGCTCCGTAGGTGTATCATCTTCCTCATGCGAGAACATAAGAGTTTTTTCCCTAGCTCCCGTAGAGGGAGGAGTTTGATGTGCCATCTCTTCTTCAATAAGTATGTCAGCAATAAGTGAACGCAGTTGCGCAGCTGTGAGAGTGCGTTTATAGGGAAGTGCCAATGGAACGAGCAATTTGCCAACAACGCTGTAGGGACAATTTAGGTAGGTTATGCAAAGTATATGCCGACACCAGGCGTCTGACTCGTCTAGGTGGCATAAGTTATTCGCTATGCACAGTACGTAACACGTTAATTTGCAGAACACGCTTAGCTATGCACAGTACGATTGCAGAATACGCATACAAGCAAAGCCGACTGCACACAAGATTGACCGTAGCGAAGCGAGCACACTGAACAAGCTAGTAGCGAGCTGCTGAACGATCACACAATAGCAAGGCTGATCATAAGCAACTGACACGCAAAATTTGTAAAGCGAAGCGAAACAGCAAGCTACACAATGTTCCTGCTACAAGCTTCACCCTAAGCTCAACCGTTTCTCTAAGTCCAGCTCTCGGACAGGCTACCCATATTACAACCTAGGATTTCAAATGGCCTGTTATCCCAGGTGTAATGGGAGCAAATAAACACAGTAGAAAAAGTTTAGACTTATATTATCCTTCACCAATTTATAACAGCAATATGTACACTATGTACAGTGATAAATATAGTGCACTCCACGGTAAGCAAGGCAGAAATAGAAGCCACAAGATAGCAGACCGTGCTTCAACCAGCTCTAGAATGGGAATGACAAGGGCAGACAGGAGAGCGGTATCCACATAACCTCTGCGATTGTCAATCTCACCTTCTTATTGGCTAGAACCTGGTCACTAGTTGAACGATGGGGCCCCATCATCAACTCTTAGCAACCTGGTTCGCTGGTTGGGGGAGATAGCCTGTAAATGAGGGTGTGTCCATGCGCCGAATAAAGGTTACGTACTCTTTGCATGCCACAAAAAGTAACTTAGTTGATTTTAAGTTAATAAGAGGAAAAGTAACTTAGTTGATTTTAAGTTAACAAGAAGAAAAGTAACTTAGTTGATTTTAAGTTAACAAGAGGAAAAGTAACTTAGTTGATTTTAAGTTAATAAGAGGAAAAGTAAACTTAGTGATTTTAAGTTAACAAGAAGAAAAAGTAACTTAGTTGATTTTAAGTTAACAAGAAGAAAATTAACTTAGTTGATTTTAAGTTATAAGAGGAAAAGTAACTTAGTTGATTTTAAGTTATAAGAGGAAAAGTAACTTAGTTGATTTTAAAGTTAATAAGAGGAAAAGTAAACTTAGTTGATTTTAAGTTAACAAGAAGAAAAGTAACTTAGTTGATTTTAAGTTAACAAGAGGAAAAGTAACTTAGTTGATTTTAAGTTAATAAGAGGAAAAGTAACTTAGTTGATTTTAAGTTAACAAGAAGAAAAGTAACTTAGTTGATTTTAAGTTAACAAGAAGAAAATTAACTTAGTTGATTTTAAGTTAATAAGAAGAAAAGTAACTTAGTTGATTTTAAGTTAATAAGAGGAAAAGTAACTTAGTTGATTTTAAGTTAACAAGAAGAAAAGTACCTTAGTTGATTTTAAGTTAATAAGAGGAAAAGTAACTTAGTTGATTTTAAGTTAACAAGAGGAAAAGTAACTTAGTTGATTTTAAGTTAATAAGAGGAAAAGTAACTTAGTTGATTTTAAGTTAATAAGAGGAAAAGTAACTTAGTAGATTTTAAGTTAACAAGAAGAAAAGTAACTTAGTTGATTTTAAGTTAATAAGAGGAAAAGTAACTTAGTTGATTTTAAGTTAACAAGAAGAAAAGTAACTTAGTTGATTTTAAGTTAATAAGAGGAAAAGTAACTTAGTTGATTTTAAGTTAACAAGAGGAAAAGTAACTTAGTTGATTTTAAGTTAACAAGAAGAAAAGTAACTTAGTTGATTTTAAGTTAATAAGAGGAAAAGTAACTTAGTTGATTTTAAGTTAACAAAAGGAAAAGTAACTTAGTTGATTTTAAGTTAACAAGAAGAAAAAGTAACTTAGTTGATTTTAAGTTAACAAGAAGAAAGTAACTTAGTTGATTTTAAGTTAACAAGAAGAAAAGTAACTTAGTTGATTTTAAGTTAATAAGAAGAAAAGTAACTTAGTTGATTTTAATTTAACAAGAAGAAAAGTAACTTAGTTGATTTTAAGTTAATAAGAGGAAAAGTAACTTAGTTGATTTTAAGTTAACAAGAAGAAAAGTAACTTAGTTGATTTTAAGTTAACAAGAAGAAAAGTAACTTAGTTGATTTTAAGTTAACAAGAAGAAAAGTAACTTAGTTGATTTTAAGTTAACAAGAAGAAAAGTAACTTAGTTTATTTTAAGTTAATAAGAGGAAAAGTAACTTAGTTGATTTTAAGTTAACAAGAAGAAAAGTAACTTAGTTGATTTTAAGTTAATAAGAGGAAAAATAACTTAGTTGATTTTAAGTTAATAAGAGGAAAAGTAACTTAGTTGATTTTAAGTTAATAAGAGGAAAAGTAACTTAGTTGATTTTAAGTTAACAAGAAGAAAAGTAACTTAGTTGATTTTAAGTTAATAAGAGGAAAGATATGATCATTCGTCGCTCAACCTTTGGGACGAGCGGACGTGAGCTGAGCCTGCCCTCTGCTGTCAGCCGGTGACAACTTGGTTTTCTCAAAATGGCGCAGCCGGCAAGAAGAAGGATAAACACTGTCGGCATAGAAGTGGTGCGTGGGGCTGTGCATGCCCACTCAGCTCAAGTTTTATTACCTGCCATCATCAGGGACACATACGGCATTGCCAACGAAGAGCTGTATGGTGTAGCCTTGAACGGGGCATATAGAATTTTTGTGAAATCTCTCAATGCAAGTTTATATGACGACATAGTCGCCAGTTCCAGATCTTTGAGTGTACCAGTGAATCCTGCAGTGACGGTAAGGCTAACATGTGTGTCCCCGCCATTATACGAGGTGAGGATAAGAAATGTACCCTTTGAGGCTAATGAGCAGACCTACTGTGCCCGTCCTTCGAGAAGTTTGGGACTGTTCATAGTGGCGACATTGGGGAAATGGAAGGAAAGAGATACATATTCTGGAATGCCTGAAGGAACATCTTCCCTTATAAAATGACATATGAGCATCCTATATCCTTCCTATCATTTTCCTAGAAACTTCAGGACCTCAAGTAATGAGTAGACTTACGCAGGGCCAAACACAGTCAGATTACCTGTACCGATTATGTGGAGCCAATGATCATACAATTGCATGCGCAGCTTAGTGTTAAGCACAGGTGTACACAGCACGAAGGAGCAGCATAATGAGATGCATCAGGACCTTGGACGGTTGATTTGGCACGACCTGAGTCCCGGGTTTCCTATGAACAAGGCTTGGAGTGTGGAGGTCGAGGATGCCTTGATGGAGGAAAGGAGTGGTGTAACATCTTCCGAAGAGACATGCACTGCCGGCAGGATCCGGCGACCCAAAGATGTGGTGTCCACTGGGTGAGGACAGGGCCGTGGAGGCTACCATTGATCAGAATCCTCACACGACTTTTAGGGACCCCAGAGAGTCACAGTTGAGGGGCTTGTGATGCCCTGGATGCTGCTAGGGGTTCCCAGGTGTGATGAGAGGGGGGGAGGCATGTCAGAACCCAGTTGAGGCTGGGGGCTGCAAATTGCGCACAGTGGTGGCGGAGTACACGGGGAATGCCTTCCAGTGTGGGAGGCGGGAAGAAAGGCATCGAGTGGTCACGGAAGAGACGGCAGTGCCCTGCGGACGTGGACGATGTGATGTGCACATCTTCCGGCGACACCACGATTCTCCGTGAAAAAGGTTTGGCATAAGTGGTTGAGCATGGACCTGGGGGACCAGGGGCAAGGGGCATGTGAATAGCAGATCACAAATGGTGATAGAAGATCAGGGCAATATAAAGGAAGGGGATAAAGGTGTGCAATACTAAAGAAAAACCATCCATTGAATCAAATTCAAGAGCCTCTCAACATAAAAAGGTGTAATGGTCCTGAAAACAATTCTAGAAAGGGAATGGTTTCATGAGATGCTCATTAGGTATGGTGTAGATGTTAGTGTTTTGTGCAAGAGCACAACTTCACACAAGCCGGTTGTATGTTGAGATTGAGGGGTATACTGTTATATCTGCGGCACACATCCAACGAGAATTAAAGAGGGATGGCTATTTGGTGAGGGAGGCTGAGCCGTTTAACTGTACATCAAGTTGTGAGGAGGGGGGTGAGGGGAGGGTATTATAAGAGTGGATGGTACATGGGGAATAGTTAAAGATGTCTTTTGTGTGTGTTTATGGTCCGTCGGAGGGGACCAGTCGAGTCTGCGAAGAATGAGTTGTACGTGAAGTGTTGGTGTATCACTTAAGGTCGCTTCAGCAATAGCTGTGTGGAGGGGACTGTAATTGCGTTTACGCCCGCCAAGGATGGTTTGGCACCTAAGGGAGCAGGAAATTTGTATTCTGGCCTTCTGAGGGACCTGTTAACAGGGGTGGGCGTTGTGGTGGATAGTATGAGAGGGTGGGCGGCGTGGAGGTGCAGCACACCCTTTAGAGAGGCAGGGTATGCTGCCGGCCTGGACCGGATTACGGTGACAATGAAAGCTGTGTAGCGAGAGTAAGGTTATTGGATGTTTTAATTTTTCTGATCATAGAGGGTTCTTGTGATTTGGTTGGAGGTCGGCCGAACCGGTATAAGATTTATTGGAATTGAATGATCGGATTGCTTCAAGATTGAGGGAAGGGTCCAATTTGCATCATGATGAAAGCTTCTATGGGAAGGGTTGGAAGACAATGGATGGTGTTTGAGATGGTGGGATTGTTGACGTCTAAGAGACGAGATTCGAGATTCTATGTCCGACCGGGAAGGCAACGCGAATCACGTTGAGCTTATGGGCTTATAATGTAGCTTGAGGGGCAGTTAAGGGAGTATTCATGTAGAAGAAGGGGGGGGATGGGAAGCCCCTGTGGCTGACATACAAGGGAGTGAAGGAACGCCTAATGCGAAGTGCAAACATGAGAGTTTGGCGATGCCGGCAAGGGTTTTTAGGGGTGTTGAGGGAGGTCATGTGGGGTGATAGACCATCGCGTTGTGTCCTGCGAGGGCAGGGCGCCTGGCGCGTTTGCAATGGAAACTGGGGGTTTGAGATTCTTGAGGACATCGTAAGGGGATAAAGGGAGGACAAGACTTGGTCAGACCAACGGGAGTGGATTGGTACAGGTATTTTTGATTCTTGCGGCTTAGATGCACCTCGATGAGTGGTGGGTGTAAGAGAGGGGCTTTCTAAGAGAGACAGGGGATGGGTGCGGAGTGCGTGCTGGACAGGCGGAAGACTGGGAACAGCTACAAGGCCTATTGAGTAGGACCTAGTGTGGACGGCTTAAATGAGTATGAGCCAGGGGTAAGGCAACCGGGGATAGACGGCTGCGCGGAGTTTTACATACAGCTATTGGGGAGTATTAAAAAAAGATTTTTGGGGCAATTATTTAATATCATAAAAGAGAGGGTGCGATGGGACATTTGCAGGCGACAGTCCACTAGGAGTTTTAGTTGCCAAAGGTGAAAGTCAGTGCACAGTGAGAAAGAATTACCGATGAAATTATCACTCATTGTGCAGATAGCAAACTTTTTGTCAAAAAGTTTTGAAATCGAATAAAAAAGGTCATTGGAAGGGTAATACGTGCAGGGTGTCAATATGGGATTCCGGGAAATCAATGTATGGAGGGCATGGGCGGTTATACGAAGGAGATTAATGAGGGTCCATCAGAGGGGAACGTTGGAGGTATAGCCGTTGGATTGGAGAACGGCATATGACAGTGTCGAGAGGTCGGCCTGGTGAAGAATCATGAGGCAAGGGTTTGGGAGGACCATAGTGAATTGGGCACGTACTTATATCGGGAGCTGGATGCGTGCGTACAGAATAAATGGGTAGGGTGGTGTTGCAAGTGTTTGGGGTAAAATGGGCAGGGATTGAGGCAAGTTGCCCGTTTTCAACAAATATTATTTGCAAGTTAAGCGAATCCGTTTATCTATAGGGCAGTGAAATGTGCATACAGAGGGGGTAAGGAGGATCATACGAGGTGGAGTCTCCAGAATCATAGGTTACGTTGATGACACACTTGCCTACGTGAGTGGGAGGCAGAGTATTGGAGGGTCTGGAGAGAGTTAAGAATTTTTTGGGATGGCAACAGGTATGGCATGAATGTGCATAAAAACAAAGCTCATGATAATGGGTGAATGGGATGGGCAGGAGGGCGGGGGTGGTGGGGTGAGGTGCAGCGTCTGCTACCGAGGGTGACAAATTTGTGGGGAGTTGTGTAAAAGGGAAAGTACAGATCTGCGAGGTAGAATAATTCAAAGGTGTGGTAGATAGGGTGTTTGGGATAGAATGTCAGGATTGAGGCCGAAACAGACTTACTCAACACCAGAGGGTCATTGAGTGTCAAAGTGCTTTGTACAGTAAAAATGGCATGTGGCAGCTTTGTACCCTTTGGTGTAATGGGTGATGTCGGAGATGTTAGTAAGTTTTTCCGTTTTAAATCTGGGGTTCAGGATGCGAATTGGTTGAAAAGAGAGGTGTAACACTTCCGGTGTCCTTGGGAGGCTGGGGATCATTCATTTGGAAAGAAGGATGAAGTGTGTATATGTGAACATGGGTAGCTAAGGGCTCGGGGAAGGAGTGTGGAGGTTGGCGTGATGCTGCAGGAGATCTTCGGAAGAAGGTGAAGGGACAATAATGAGAGTATGGTGAGGATTGTTGCGTCTATGATGATGGTCATAGAGCCGAGAAACATGCGGTAGGGTCCATGGAGCGAGGAAGAAATGCGCCCCAGGGTGGTAAGTGGCAACGGAGGAGTGTACCCGATGTACGCCATGGAGAGGACATTTGGGCCGATTAAAAAGGGTTACGCATCCGGCCTGACGCGAGGGAGGCAATTTAAAGGCGTTTCTTCAACGGAGTATTGTCCGTCCTGGGGGTTTTACGAAATAGGCGAATAAGGAGGTGGATGTGTCAGGTTTGTGGGTGAGATGAAACAGCTTTTTCATGAGTTTATTTTGGGAAAGCCTAGGGATGGGTGCGGAATGGTTAGGGAAAGTATTCCGGCATGTGGGGGGAAAGGTTGTCGGGTTTGAGAGCTCTTAGTTTAGATGTAGGTGGGGTTTGGGGCAAAGGTTCATAGGCAGAGCTTACATAATGTTGATTTTGTGTAGTATATCATGGGCGAATGAAAGACAAAGGGCGGAGGAAACGTAGGATTGGCATAGCAGCAGCAATCCTTTTAAAAGAACAAAGTGTCGCAACAGGGAAATATATTGTAGAAGGTGGAGAGGGATTTCTCTGGAGCGGGAGGGCTACAGGGACTTTCGACATTTGTGAGGATTTATGGTCTATAAGCGGACAGGAGGGAAATGAACGGCTGGCCTTGCGGAAACGCGCTGCCTGTGGGGGGGTGTGTTTGCAGAGGTCGATAGTAGGTTGTGGGGGTTGTGAAATTGTGTGAGGAAGGATGTTGAGGTTTGAGATTCAATTGTGGTTAATCAAATGGAATGTCTGGTGTTATGGTAAACACCCGATGATTATAATTATCTAAGGATTCTTTCTGTTGTACGGATGTACATAAGGCATGTTAGTACTATCATATTTTTCTAACCTGTAATAATAACATGTCTACCAATATATGAGCAATGAAACTTGTCATAATAAATGAGTTTCGATACCTGTTATTTTTTTAAACTATTGGAACGGTTTTTGTTGTATAGTAATGTAAGGACCTGTCTGGGAGTGTTTTTGCTTATATATTTGTTACAGAGGTTTTATTCACATTTTCATTATATATGTTTCAAGTGAACTGAGTTTTTGGATCTTGTGATAGCCAGGTGAAACTGGTCAGTTTTATTTCACATTGGGGGGGGGTGGGTAGGAGTGTAAGTACTCTCTGCAATAGCAGGCTCATGTTAGTACACATGTCATATTCGTATTCAGAGTCTAAGCGTTTCCATTCTCTCTGTAGGTTGTGAAGTAAGATTATCTCCGACAGTGTAGAATAATCTGTCTGCTGGAGGTATAATGTGTCAATATATTATATTATTGTGGTAGGTTTGTGTGGGTAGCGTTTTTAGGTGATATATTTAGACCCTAATTCCTATCAAGGACTGTGGTGTTGAGTGGTGACGGCAGACACGAAGTTACTATTCAGGGGGGGAGGGGGTTGAAGTGTGCACGAAAATTAAATTATTACCAAGGGTATATGAGGGTATGTGGATTGAGTTCTATGTGATGTGAAGCCCATCAGTTCAGTACAATCCTTGTATTCATGTCAGCCGTTTAGCTGGCTGGATCTTGTGTTTTATATATATATTGTCATTGAAGTTTTTAATGTTTTTAACAAATGTGTATGTAATAAGATATTAGTCACTGTGTATCTACAGGTGGAAAGTGGCACGGTTCAGGGGGGGGGTGGGTGTAAGCTTTACTGGGTGGGTATGTAATAAGTAAAGACATGGGTGTGTATGTGTTGTATGTATGTTATATGTGTATATGTTTATATGTGTATATGTCTATATAATGCATATATATATTATATGTGTAATATATGTATATATAGAGTGTGTGTGAATATTAGTATAAATATGTATATATGTATTACACCTTTTCATGTGAAGCACAGTACGTACAAGCGTGTTCTTGTAACACAGTACGTACATAGCTGTGTTCATGTATAGCACAGTACGTACAAGCGTGTTCATGTGAAGCCACAGTACGTACAAGCGGAAGTATCATGTGAAGCACAGTCGTACAATCGGTGTTATGATTTGAGAGTGCAGCAGCAGTTCTGTCATCTATATATGTGCTTCTTCCAGTACTGTTAGTCAACTAGTTGATTATTGTTCAACTTGCCTGTATCTTGTTTTACAAATGTTGATTATAACACATATATTGTCTGTACCTGATGTTTTAAATAAAATATTAAAAAAAAAATAGAGAGGAAAGGGTAACTAGTTGATTTTAAAGTTAACAAAAGAAAAGTAACTCGTCGGAGTTTTGATTTTTAAGATAATAAGAGGATAAATAACTTAGTTGATTTTAAGTTAACAAGAAGAAAAGTAACTAGTTTATTCTTAAAAGCTAATAGAGGAAAAGTAACTTAGCTTAAGATTTGTAAGTTATTAAGAAGGAAAAGTACCTTAGATTGATTTTAACGTTAAGTAAGAGGACAAGAAACTAAGTTGATATTTAAGTTAACAAGAAGAAAAAGTAACTTATCTTTGATTTTAATTTATAAGAGGAAAGTAAAACTTTAGTTGATTTAAGTTAACCATAAGAAAATAACTTAGTTGATTTTAAGTCGAATAAGAGCGGAAAATTTTTAACTTAGTTGATTTAGTTAATAGAGAGGAAAAAGTAACTTATTATGATTTTAAGTTAACAGAAGAAAAGTAACTAGTTTGATTTTAAGTTAATAAGAGGAAAAGTAACTTAGTTTGATCTTTATAGTTAACAAGAGAAAAGTAACTTAGTCGATTATAAAGTTAATAAAGGGGAAAAGTAAACTTAGTTGATTTTAAGTTAACAAGGAAGAAAAAAGAAACTTACAGCTTGATTTTCTAAGTTAATAAGCAGAAAATTAACTAAGTTTATTTGTAAGTAAGAGGAAAAGTAACTTAGCTTGATTTTAAGTTAAACAAGAAGAAAAGTAACTTTAGTATGGATTTTAATCTTAATAAAGAGGAAAAGTAACTAGTTGATTTTTTAAGTAACAAGAAGAAAAGTAACTAGTTCGAATTTTATAGTTAATACGAGGAAAAGTAAACTTAGTTGATTTTAAGTTCTAAAAATAGGAAAAAGAGAACTTAGTGTATTTTGAAGTATAACAAGATGAAAAGTAACATAATTTGATTTTAAGTTAATAAGAAGGTAAAGTACAACTTAGTTATATTCAAGATAACAAGAAGACAAGTAACTTAGTTGATTTTTAAGTTTAAAAAGAGGAAAAAGTAACTTAGTTGATTTTAATAAAGTCAAAAAGAAGAAAAGTAACATTATTGATTTTGAAGTTTAATAAGAGGAAAAGTAACTTAGTTGAATTTTAACGTTAATAAGAAGAAAAGAAACATAGTTTGATTTAAATTAACAAGAAGAAAAGTAAACTTAGTTTGATTATCTAATACAAAAAGGAAAAGAAACTTAGTTGATTTTAAGTTAATAAAAGAAAAGTAACTTAGTTGATTTTAAGTTAACAAGAAAAAGTAACTTAGTTGATTTAAGGTTAATAAGAGGAAAAGTAACTTAGTTGATTTTAAGTTAACTAGAGAGAAAGTAACTGTATTGTTGATTTTAAGTTAACAATAAGAAAAGTAAACTTAGTTGAATTTGAAGTTAAAAGAGGAGGAAAGAAGTAACTTAGTTGATTTCAAGTTAACAAGAAGAAAAGAAACTGTTGATTTTAAGTTAACAAGAAGAAAGTAACTAGTTGATTTTAAGTTAATAAGAGGAAAAGTAACTTAGTTGATTTTAAAGGTTAATAAGAGGAAAAGTAACTTAGTTGATTTTAATTTAATAAGAAGAAAAGTACCTTAGTTGATTTTAATTAACAAGAGAATAGTAAACTTAGTTGATTTTAATTAATAAGAGGAAAAGTAACTTAGATGATTTTAGTTAATAAGAGAAGAATAAGTAACTTAGTTGATTTTAAGTTTAACAAGAATAATATTACCTTAGTTTATTGTTAAGTTAACAATAAGAAAATTAAACTTAGTAGATTTTAAGTTAATAATTGGAAACAGATGACCCTTTGCAATTACCTAATAAGGGGGACACAGAGTGACCCAGTTTTTGATTGACTTTTTATTCAGCTGTTGGCTTGTGTGAGGTGTGTGTGTGGTGGTGTTGTGTGTGTGGTGTGTGTGTTGTGTGTGTGTGTGAGTGTGTGTGTTGTGTGTGTTGTGAGGTCATGGGTGGTTAACATTTTGACATCACTGACTGTTGGATAGAACACAGGTGGGGTGACGTCCATACATTTTTAGAGTTTGGTTTAAGAAGAAATTGGCTTGTTTAGACTGCTGCATAGGGAGGACCAAAAATTTGATCCAAGGAATGGAGAGGTAAACTATGATCTGAGGAGGTGGTGGTAAAGTCATCAATTACTTTGTATATGATATCGGAGAAAAAAGTTGTCCAAGGAATTGCGGCAGGAATATGATTAGATGGTGATGGGGTGATCTAGATCCAAGAGTTGGAAGAATACAAGAAAATGGAAAAATTTCGGGGGATGGAGAGGGTGGCAGGGGGTGTAGAGGTGTAGAATCCTAGGAAGTGGCAGGGTAAAAATCATATCTTTTTTCTTGTAATAATGAAAAAAATCGAAACTATTTGGAGGCGGGGATGGAGAGGGAGTCTTGATTCCAACGAGATGGAGCATGAATTATTGGGTTTAGTGTGTGATGATGGTGATCTTGATCCGAGAAAGTGGAGGGTAAATCTTGTTCCAAGTGAAGGAGAATACAAAAAATGGAAAAAAATCAAACATTTTGGGGTGGTGCAGAGGGGAGGTCTTGTTCCGAGAAGTGGATAAATAACAAATAACTTGGAAAAAACAGTGTGGGGGATAGGAGGGCGGGTAATGGTGAGGGTTGGGTATGGGAGGGCGGGGATTGGGAGTGCGGGGGGATTGTTAGGGAGGTATGACCGAGAGAATGAGAATAAAAGAAATGGAAAAAATTCAAAATTCAAAAAAAGAATCGAAGTTGCTGCAGAAGGTGCGGTCAGGGCGGCTTGGGTCGGCGCGGGGCGGGGCAGGCCGGGGCTCGGGGCGGCGTGGGGCGGGGCAGGCCCGGGGCTCGGGGCGGCGCCGGGGCGATGCAGCCAGGCTCGGGTCGGCTCGGGGCGGGTGCATGCCGGGCTCGGGGCGGCGCGGGCGGGGCAGGCCGGGGCTCGGCGGCGCGGGGCGGGCAGACCGGGGCTCGGGGCGGCGCGGGCGATGCAGCCGGGCTCGGGGCCGCGCGGGGCGGGGCAGAGGCCGGGGCTCGGGGCGGCGCGGGGCTCGGGGCGCGACAGGGCATGCGCAGGGTACAGACAGCAGAAGGCGCGGCAGGGCGGCATGGGGGCTGGGCAATGTCAATGTGGGTCGAGGGCATGGGGAGGGCATCACACAAGTGGGGCATCGCATGGGTCCAGGGCGGCAATCGCGGGGCGCAGGGTATGGTGGCGATGGCGTGGTAGGTCATTGTTCATTACACATAGGTGCAAAATTTCACACCTAGGTGTAAAGAGGCGGCATCCTTTAAGAAGCCACTGAGCCGCCGTGATTACTACTGTCATGGGGGTTGAGCCGCCGTGATTACTACTGTCATGGGGGTTGAGCCGCCGTGATTACTACTGTCATGGGGGTTGAGCCGCCGTGATTACTACTGTCATGGGGGTTGAGCCGCCGTGATTACTACTGTCATGGGGGTTGAGCCGCCGTGATTACTACTGTCATGGGGGTTGAGCCGCCGTGATTACTACTGTCATGGGGGTTGAGCCGCCGTGATTACTACTGTCATGGGGGTGAGACCGACCGTGATTTACTACTGTCATGGGGGTTGAGCCGCCGTGATTACTACTGTCATGGGGTTTGAGCCGCCGTGATTACTATTTTTCTGTCAAGGGGGTTGAGCCGCCGTGATTACTACTGTCCCATGGGGTTGAGCCGCCGTGATTACTACTGTCATGGGGGTTGAGAGCTGCCGTAATTAATACTGTATGGGGGTTGAGGCCGCCGTTATTACTAGCTGTCCATGGGGGTTAGCCGCGCCGTGATTTATCTACTGTCATGGGGGTTCATTTAGGTATGGGTGCTCATGTGGAGTTTCCCAGGATAGCCAAAAGAAAGAGGCAGAGTGAATTTGGGTCCTAACCCGTTGGGACGTGGTACAATGACAATTTTGATTGCAACATTGTTTTTACAAGGTTTAGTGGTTTTTTTTAATTAGGTTGTTAGTAAAAAATAAAAATAATGAAATAAAACGATAACAGTGGCATAAAAAAAAATTCGGTTTGCCCTATTTTTAAAAAAAAAGGGAAAAGGGAAAATAGGAGAGATCATACAGGTATAACGACATCGAGTATTTCCTAAAATTTTAAAAGGTTCTAGAAATGGTATTGTCTGTTGACAGAATGAGGATTTATTCCTTTTTTTTGATTATAATAATAAGTAATAAAAACTTATTTTACAAGTTATATAAAAGGTTATACAGCCCATAACCGCATAAATGCATCTCTGTATAAAAAACCCGTACCAAATAACCCGCCTAAAAGAGAGAAGCTTCGACGATGTTTCGTGTAGTGTGATTTGTAATGGTCCAAGTCGGCCCGAAACGTCGTCGTAAGTTCTTTTTTTTGTGCGGGTTATTTGTGTATCGTT
Source organism: Cherax quadricarinatus (assembly GCF_026875155.1). Taxonomy (NCBI): domain Eukaryota; kingdom Metazoa; phylum Arthropoda; class Malacostraca; order Decapoda; family Parastacidae; genus Cherax; species Cherax quadricarinatus. Next base: position 33,729,247 of record NC_069441.1, read on the forward strand.
CAGTGACGGTATTGTGCCTTTTTTTTGTGTTATTTATATAAAACCCCCTTTTGTTATGCAGAGCTTTCTGGAAAAATTAGGTCAGTTTTGTCCCGGGGATGCGCCCCACACCAGTCCACAAAACCCCCGAGTCCATTTTTGATGAGGAAATGACAACTGGTGTAAGAAAAACCCGCCCGTGTTTCCTCCCTGTTGACAAAATGAGTAATTTTTTCCCTTTATTTCATTAGTTAAAAGATTTAAAAAAAGCTAACTGTAGTTTTTGACCACTTTAGTAATGAAACTTGTTATTACTGACCTGTTCGTCGTAAGAAGTTAGTAACTCTAATACTTCTGCACACTGTGGGACTCACCCCACTCAACACAAACTCATGTGGGGTGGGGAGGGGGGAAAGGTGGGTGGTTGCCATTCGGTTGGGACTCCCTCTCTCATTCAGGGAGGCCCAATAGGAAAAATATTGCGTTTTTGGGGCTTAAATTGCAAAACTCTTCTTGCCGAAAAAGGCAAGCGGAAATTTGTTTTATGGAAAAATTTGCAAAAATTTTCGGAAACCCAACGATAAAATAATATATTTCTTTTTGTTGTTTTTTTTTAAAAAATTCTAAACCCAAACAAAATTATTTGTTGGAAACGCTAAATTAAATTCCCCTGTTATATATGGTTAGGTATGTTTTTTAGTTTTTTTTCTTTTTGGTACAAAATTAATTTTTTTTTTTAACACAAATGAAAAAAAAAAATTCTTAAAGAAAAAAAATATATATTTTAATATATATATATATATATATTATATTATATATATTAAAATATTATTATATATATAATATTAATATATAATATTTTATATATATATATTATATAAATAAGACCAGTAAACAGGTGTTTCAGAAAATGCAAAAAAACCCCTTGAAAGAATAGAGAAAATTCCCCGCTTTCGTGACTACTACATTTTCAAAGGGAATATGAAAGTAAAGCTCCAAGGAAGCTATATAAGGGGTCGGCCAGCACCTCACTATAGATCCACAACGGTTTTAAAAAGGCGTGCAGTGACCCCAAATTGGATAGGTCCTTTGCACAAATCATCACAAACTATTCTACCCAAGAAAAAATTTAAAAATTTTATTTGTCCAGTGATTATTAATTTTTTCCCCCAAATTTTATTAATTTTAAATGGTTTAATTTATATAAAACCAAAAGGAAATATTTATTATTGTCAAAACTGTTTTTTGAAACAAGATTCAAATTTTTTCGTCGACATGGATTGTTTTTACTACTTTCTCAAATTTTTTTAAAATCAAATTGGACGTTAAAATCTCTTACATGAATAAATAGAGCATTGGAATCTTGTCCAGTTCCAATGCTATATTTATGTTGTTTTAATCTTAGTTCGAGATTTTTACCAGTTTGACCGCAATAAACTTTATCGCAAACCCTAGCACTTATAAGTTAAATAATGTAGAACTTAGCCATACAGATTGCGAAAGGACTTGGAGGTTATGGTAAGCAGCAACCTTAAACCAAGACAGCAATGCCTAAGCGTACGTAATAAGGCAAATAGATTACTGGGATTTATATCAAGAAGTGTAAGCAACAGAAGTCCAGAGGTCATACTGCAGCTTTATACATCATTAGTAAGGCCTCACCTAGATTATGCAGCTCAGTTCTGGTCTCCATATTACAGAATGGACATAAATTCGTTAGAAAACATTCAGCTTAGGATGACTAAATTAATACATAGCATTAGAAAACTTCCTTATGAAGAAAGATTGAAGACTCTTAAGTTACATTCACTTGTTAGACGAAGAATGAGGGGAGACCTGATCGAAGTGTATAAGTGGAAGATAGGTATTAATAAAGGGGATATTAACAAGGCTTGAGGATGTCTCTCCAAGAGAGAACCCGCAGTAATGGATTTAAATTAGATAAGTTTAGATTTAGAAAGGACATAGGAAAGTATTGGTTTGGAAATAGGGTAGTTGATGAGTGGAACAGTCTACCTAGTTGGGTTATTGAGGCTAGGACTTTGGGTAGTTTCAAATCTAGGTTGGATAAGTACATGAGTGGGAGGGGTTGGATTTGAGTGGGACTTTCACATCAGAGCTTATTTCTTGGGTAGCATTGAAAATTGGGTTGGTCAAATGTTTGTTAGTGGGATGAATTGTAAAGGACCTGCCTAGTATGGGCCTGCAGGCCTCCTGCAGTGTTCCTCCTTTCTTATGTTCTTATGTTCTTATGTTCTTTTACAAGGAATCTTATAGACACATTCATCAGCATTTTGGGGGGAATTCTTTATCAATTTTTTTTTACTGTATCAAGATTTTTGAATACAACTTTAATATTAAAAGTCTTAAGAAGAGAAGGCATATCAACCAAGTTTTCATAGCTTCCTTGGATGCTTTACTTTCATAGTTCCTTGATAATGTGAGTAGTCACGAAAGCGCTTGGAATTTCTCTATTCTTTCAGAGTGGTTGTTTTGCATATATATTTATATATATATATATATTATATATATATATATATATATATATATATATATATATATATATATTATATATATATATTATATATTATATATATATTAATATCTTTTTTTTTTCGACAAGTCGGCCGTCTCCCACCGAGGCAGGGGACCCAACAAAATAAAGAAAATCCCCAAAAGAAAATACTTTCATCATCATTCATCACTTTCACCACACTCACACATAATCACTGTTTTTGCAGAGGTGCTCAGAATACAACAGTTTAGAAGCATATACGTATAAAGATACACAACATATCCTCCAAACTGCCAATATCCCAAAACCCCTCCTTAAGAGTGCAGGCATTGTACTTCCCATTTCCAGGACTCAAGTCCGGCTAAATAAAAGTAACCGGTTTCCCTGAATCCCTTCACTAAATATTACCCTGCTCACACTCCAACAGATCGTCAGGTCCCAAATACCATTCGTCTCCATTCGCTCCTATCGAACACGCTCATGCACGCCTGCTGGAAGTCCAAGCCCCTCGCCCACAAAACCTCCCTTACCCCTTCCTTCCAACCTATTCGAGGACGACCCCTACCCCGCCTTCCTTCTCCTACAGATTTAAATGTTCTCCATGTCATTCTACTTTGATCCACTCTCTCTAAATGACCAAACCACCTCAACAACTCCTCTTCAGCCCTCTGACTAATACTTTTATTAACTCCATACCTTCTCCTAATTTCCACACTCCGAATTTTCTGCATAATATTTACACCACACATTGCCCTTGAACAGGACATCTCCACAGCCTCCAACCGCCTCCTCGCTGCTGCATTCACAACCCAAGCTTCACACCTGGAGTTTACCTGGAGAGAGTTCCGGGGGTCAACGCCCCCGCGACCCGGTCTGTGACCAGGCCTCCTGGTGGATCAGAGCCTGATCAACCAGGCTGTTACTGCTGGCTGCACGCAAACCAACGTACGAGCCACAGCTCAGGAACCGACTTTAGGTGCTTGTCCAGTGCCAGCTTGAAGACTGCCAGGGGTCTGTTGGTAATCCCCCTTATGTATGCTGGGAGGCAGTTGAACAGTCTCTGGCCCCTGACACTTATTGTATTTGTCTCTTAACGTGCTAGTGACACCTCTGCTTTTCATTGGGGGATGTTGCATCGTCTGCCAAGTCTTTTGCTTTCGTAGTGAGTGATTTTCGTGTGCAAGTTCGGTATTAGTCCCTCTAGGATTTTCCAAGTGTATATAATCATGTATCTCTCCCGCCTGCATTCCAGGAAATACAGGTTCAGGAACCTCATGTGCTCCCAGTAATTGAGGTGTTTTATCTTCGTTATGCACACCGTGAAGGTTCTCTGTACATTTTCTAGGTCAGCAATTTCACCTCCCTTGAAAGGTGCTGTTAGTGTGCAGAAATATTCAAGCCTAGTAGAAACAAGTGCCTGAAGAGTGTCATCGGGGGTTGGCCTCCCTGTTTTAAAGGTTTCTCTTTACCCCCCTGTCATTTTTCTAGCAGAGCGATTGTACAATGTTATGGCCCTTTAAAGGGGGGACCCTCCGCATAAATCACCCCCAGGTCTTTGCGTTGGTGTTTCGCTTATTTTGTGGCCAGAATTTGTTTTTACTCTCATGAAGATTTAATTTCCTGTGTTTCCTACCCAAGAATTAAAATTTTTCATCTTTTGAACTTATATTGTTTTCTGCGCCCTGAAAGATTTGACTGATGTCCCCCTGGACCCTTGCGTGTCTGCAATGGAAACTGTCTGCGATTCGGGTGCATCTGCAAAGGAAGACACGGTGCTGTGGCTGACCTTTCTATTCCGATATGAGGATGAGGAAAAGATGGGGGGCAGTCTGTGCCTTGTGGGAAAAGAGTTTTCACCCTAGCTGCCTCGGATTGACTTGTTGCTTTACTCTCTTGTTTGTTAGTGAGGAAATTTGATCCTCGCGACTTTTCCCGTTATTCCTTTAGCACGATTTTGTGCGCTTTACGCCATGGTCACACTTGTGAAGGCTTTTTCAAAGTCTGTATTATACATCTGCATTCTTTTTTTCTTCAGTGCATCTTGGCCTTGTGTTGATAAATAGTTGGGCGGAGCGACCCGTTCTAAACCCCTGTTGCCCTGGGTTGTGTAATTTTGGGTTTCTGAGGGGGTTCTTTGTTTTAGGCCCCTTTTAAAGTTTTTTATGATTGGGATGTTAGTGCTATCGGGCTGTAGTTCTTTGCTGTTGCTTTATGCCCCTTTGTGGAGTGGGGGTAGTCTGTCTTTTTAGAACTGTAGGACGACCCCCGTGTCCATGCCCCTCTCCATAGGATGGTAAAAGCTCGTGTAGGGGGGTTTTGCAGTTTTTGAGAACACGGAGTTCCATGAGTCTGGCCTGGGGCGAGTGCATGGCATGTCATTTTCGCCTGTTCGAAGTCATTTGGGTAGGATAACTCGATTGGCTTTTTGTTAATTAACCAAAATTTGTGGCTTTTTTAAAAGGGGTTGGTACTACTATGCTTTATACATTCCCTTTTTTTGCCCCCATAGATAAAGTTTTTTGACCCACATATATCTCCGCCCACTCACCCTTTTTTCCCCGAGCGGCTCTTTTCTTTGCCTCCTGTAACGTTTTTGCTCACATTATTCAACCACCACTCACCTTTTTTTCCCGGCGGTCTCTTCCAGGGTTTCCCCCGAAAGGGCCCGCGGCCCGAGCGTCTCCTTTTCACCCTTTTGCTATGCCCTTTGCCCCTCATCCACGCCCCCCACCCACGACCCCCCCCCCAAAACCCCCCCCCAAAGGACCCCACCCCCCCGCCCCCAACCCACCCCCCCCACCCAGGGAACCCTAAACCCTCGACTACCTCCCCCAAAGGCCCCCCACCACGACCCCCCCCAGGGCCCCCACCCACCCCCTTTCCCCACCCGCGCCCCAGGACCCCGCCCGACCGGGGGCCCGCCCCCCCGACCCGCCCCCCCGCCCCTCGGCCCCGGGGCCCCGCCCCTTTCTCAGGGCCTTCTGCGGTTTTCCCCCGGAAAACCCCCCCTTCCCCCCAAATTTTTTTTCCCGATTTTTTTAAATTTTTTTTTAAAATTTCTTTTTTTTTCCTCCATCTCCTCGGTTTCAAGTTTTTTCTCGAAAATCAATAATACAAAGACTCCATTTCCCTTTGGGGATAAAGGGTTTTCTTTTATTCCCCCTCGGGGGGGAAAAGGGCTTTCAAAATGGACTCCCATTGCACCCCAAACCCTGCCCCCATCTCCTCGGTTGGTTTTTTGGGAAATTTAAAAGGGGGACTCCATTCCTTGGATCAATGTTTTCTCGATAAAAAAAAAAGACGTTACTTCCCCTTGGTTTCAAGTTTTTGGGGATTCCCCCCTCTGGGGGAAAGCATTCAAAATGGACTCACACTTTAAACCCAAATTTTTCTCCTCCATTTTCCTCGGATCGGGGGGTTTTTTCGATAATCATAGACTTTTCCCCTTGGATAAATGTTTTTCTTAAACTTTTTTTACTTTAAAGGTTTTTTCATGTTTTTTTTTCCTTCCCCTTGTTAATTTAATTTAAATTTTTTAAGCCAGCCGTAAGCTTTATGCATAGTTAAGTGGTTTTTTGGCATACTGTTTTTTTCCCTGTATTTGTTTTTCCCTCGGGTATGTGGGGAAAATTTTTTAAAATAAATAAAAAAATTTAATACAAAAAACGCTTTTTCTTGGATAAAGTTTTTGGTTTCCCCCCCTCGGGGGGTTTAAGCATTAAAAATGAACCCCCAAAACTTTCCCCCCAAAATATTCCTCCCCCATCCCCTTGGATCAAGGGTTTTTCGAAAAAAACAAAGACCCCAAAATTTCTCAGATAAATTTTTTTTCCGGATAATCCCAAGATCCATCCCCTTTTGGGGAAAAAAGTTTTTTGGTTTCCCCCCCTCTGGGGGGTTTGCATTAAAAATGAACTCCTCCTATGGGGCATCGTCTTTCTCTTAAAAGGCCCTTAAACAATTTTGGGGGACGTCACCCCATGTGTTTTTTCGGGGGCGTCGGGGTACGTCACGTGATGACCCCCACACTTTCCAGGCTGAATCTTGTCGATTTCCCCCCTTTTGGCCCAGTGAAGTCACGTGATGACCTCACCCCAAAACGGGGGCTGATCTTTTTTGGGCTTCCCCCTATGTCAGTGACGTAACGTTGATGCCCTCAAAATTTACAGGCTGGTTCTTGTCGAATTCCCCCTTTTTGTCAGTAAACCGTAGGGGATGACCTCACAAAATACAGGCGGAAAATCTTGTCGTTTTTCCCCTTTATGCAGTGCCCTTTCCCCCCCAACGTGTGACCCCCGCCACCCAGGTAAATCTTGTTCGATTTTCCCTTAAAGTTTTACAATTTTCATATAAAACATAGGGAAAACTTTTTCCTTTTAAACCCAGGATAACCCAAAAAATTTCACATTTTTTTCTTTTAATACCAAAAACAAATCCACAATTTCTTTAAAAAAATAAACCCAAAAGTTGGGACTTTTTTCTCTTTTTAACTATTTCATTGGGAAAAAGTCACCACAACATTTACAACTTTAACCATTTTTCGAAAAAATTTATTTTGTCAAAATTTTTAAATTTATACGAAGTTTAATAGTTAAACCCCCCACCCTCGCTTTATTTTGGAACCCCTTTTAAAAAAAACTCTCATAAATCTTTTGGGAATTTCAAAAATTTTTTTTTAAAAACTTTTCCAAACAACACGGGAAACATTTCCCCAAAACAACATTTTGGGGTTACCCCCAAAAATACACCATTTTGGAATACTATTTAAAACACCACGGGAATTTCATTTAAAAAAACACCCCCAAAAATCACCATAAAAAAGGGTTCAACATCACAGACTAACACCCTTTTTTCATAAAAAATCCTCTCAAATCCCTATAACCCAAAACGATTACCCCAAATTTTTATGAGTACACTCACCCCCAAAAATTTAAAAAAAACGTGAACGCAAAAAAAAAAAAAAACATGAACACAAACCAAAAAACCCAAAGGAACCCCTTACAACAGGAAAAAACTCTTTTTTGGTTTACTCTAGTTCGACCCAAAAACACCCAAAAACCCCCCAAAAACCCCCCAACCCACAACAACCCCCCAACCCAACAAATTTTTTTTTCGGTTTTTTAAATAATTTTTATCGAAAAAGGGCACAACAACAAAACCCCCAACTTAAACCCCCCTTTTTTTGGTATATCCCAGTTTTGCAGCGTTCCCAAAAACCCCCATCACCCTTTCAATTTTTTTCACTTTTTATTCGATAAAAATTTTTCCCCTTCTTTTTTTTGGGAAACTTAAAATGTAATACACATTCCCCCCCCTACATTACTAAATTTAATAAAACCCCTCCATCCCCTCCCTTGTACCACATAAAATTTTAAATTATATCCAACAAGTAATCTCACTAGCCAAACTACTGGGGGACATGTTTCTACACACTCCAAACTTTTCCAGTGGGGGAAAAATAACTTTTCACTTCCTAAATTCCTTTTTTTTATAAATTTTTTCCAAAACCCTTACCCTTTTTTTTTTCAGTAAAAAAACCCCCCCCCCCCATTTTTAATTAAATTTTTAATACAACCCTCCCCATACCCTCTCCATCTCACCCACATTTCTTCACATCCTTCACCCGTTTCCCATCACAACCTCTTCTGAACACACAAAAAAAATCACATTTCACATCCATAAATGCATCTCATCACCCATCTCAAATCCCTAAAATCACTGTAACCAAGATATTCAAAAAAATTCTATGACCACCTAACACACACACAGACAACTCATTTTTACTTTGAACACTACCAGAAACACCATCAATTACTTTGAATTACTCCAAAAACATCATTTCGAACACCCCAAATCACCACGGAATACTCCCCAAAACACTTCTAAAAAAAATCCCCAGAAACTAAGATCAACACTACCAGCTAATACCCTTTTATAGAAATCCCCACATTCCTCCCTACACTAAATTTCTAATAAAATCTACACAACAACAACCCCCTTATAACATCTTTTCGGTATCTCTAGTTCGACACACACTCCCCAACCACAACACCCACATCCCACAACACTCACAACCCCCATCACCCACACCCCTCAATTATTTCTCGTTTTAACTAATTTCATCAGAAAAGTCCAGCAAAAACCACAATTATAAACACTTTTTCAGCAAACTCTAGGTTCGGAAAACAACCCCCCACAAACCCACAACACCCACAACCCACAACACCCACAACCCCCAACAACCCCCAACCCACAACACCCACAACCCACATCACCCCACAAACCCACAATTTTTTTCGTTTTAACTAATTTCATCAGAAAAAGCAGAAACAACAATCCACTTATAACATCTTTTCGGTATCTCTAGTTCGACAACAACACCCACAACCCACAACACCCACATCCTACAACAAACCCCCAACCACATCTCCCACACCCCACATTTTTTCTCATTTTAACTAATTTCATCAGAAAAGTCACAACAACAACCCACAACATATAACCACTTTTTCAGCATCTCTAGTTCGACAACAACACCCACAACACCCCCAACCCCATTTTTCTCGTTTTAACTAATTTCATCAGAAAAAGTACAACAACGCCCCACTTGTAACATCTTTTTGGGTATCCTATTTTCAAACAAAATACCCCCACAACCCCACACACCCACAACCACAATTTTTCTCGTTTTAACAATTTCATAAAAAAAAGTCAAAACAACAACCCATTATAAAAGTCTTTTCGACATCTCTAGTTCGACAAAAACCCCACAACCACAACACCCACCCCCCAAACCCCACAACCCAAAATTTTTTCTCGTTTTAATAATTTCATCAAAAAATACATAAAAACCCCAACTTAAAACCCTTTTCGATATCTCTAGTTCGACAACAGTCCCCAAAACCCCTCATCATTACCAATTTTTTCCCCAATTTTTTCAAAATTTTTCCCCTTTTTTTTACTGAATTTTTTAAAAATGTAATACACATTCCTCCCTATATTATAAAATAAAATAAAATCCTTTCCATACCCATCTCCTTGTATCCAAAAATTGATTTTACTACAACAACTAATTCACTCCCCAAACTATGCACATTTTTCCCAAAAACCCTCCTTTCTTTTCCAATAATATAATTTTTCCCCAATTTTTTTTTTTTTGAAATATTCCACATTACCTTTATTTTCAGAAAAATCCCCCCATTTTCATTAAAATTTTTCTAATACAACCCTCCCATACCCCTTCCATTCCCCCGCTTTCTTCCATCCCTCCCCCTTTCCCCCAAACACCTTTTCCCTGAACCACACAAAAATACATTTACATCCACAAATGCATCCATCACCCATCTCAAATTCACTAAAATCACTGTGCCCAAAGATATTCAAAAAAACTCTATGACCACCTAACACACATCACACACACCACACACACACACACACACACACACACACACACACACACCACACCACACAAACACACAACACACACACACAACACCTCACTTTACTTTGAACCCCCTTCAAAAAACTCTCATACATCATTTGTGACCCCCTTTTTCTCATATTCTTAAGAAATATTCTCTCATCCAAACCCTTTTATCATTCACTGCAGAACCCAAGATTATTAAAACACTCATAAATCTTTAAATACTCACTAAACCCCTTTTGAACTTTCCAAAAAACCCTGAAGCACTTCCAAAATTCATTTTGAATATCCCAAATTAGATTTTCATCTCAAATTTTATCTACACTTAACATTTCTTTAACTGAAATTAAAAACACATCCAATACTACTCCCTCAGTCTCCGATTTTAAACTTTCACAAAAACTAATCAACACTTATGACAGATCTTTTACCAAAACAACACAAAAAACCCACCACACCACACTTTATTTTGTAAACCCCAAAAACCATTTTTTACCTTTGATTACTCCAAAAACATCATTTAAAACACATTCAAAAAACTCATCAAACCCCTTTTGAATATCCCAAAACACCACTGATTCACCAAAACAGCACCGAATACTGCCCAAACAACACAAAAAAATCCCGAAACAAAGATAACACCCCCAATAACACCCTTTTTTATAGAAAACCCCCTCAAATCACTAAAACCCAAGACAAACCCACTCACCTCGGGTATTATATAACCTGAGCGAAAAAAAAAAACACTCATAAATCATTTGAATGCCAAAAAAAAAAACACCTTTTAACTTTTCCAAAAAACACGAAAACACTTAAACGGATCCCCCACCAACTAAAATTCATAAATGTACACACACACACCAAACACACACACACACACCACACACACACACAAAAAAAAAAAATAAAAAAAAAAAAATATGACATCCTCAACTATCATAAATGCCCACTCACCTCAAAACATAAGATGCAAAAAAACCTATTTCATAAAATTCACTAAAAAAATCACAATCACCAATCCTACAATATCTAATACACTCCCCTCATACCCCCAAACATCCAGCCAGATGGGATACCCCCCATGACATCACACTCCTCCTGTGTTTAATTGGAAATCGCAAGTCACACCCCATTTGTACTTCATTTAATTTAACAGGGGAAAAGTTACTTGTTTCAACCTGTTAATCCCCAATATCAAAAGATCACCCAAAAAGAGTTTACCAAATTCTATAACCCCACCATAAGAAACACTTTTTTTTGTACAATTCTCTTAAAACAACATAACGAAGATCCAAAAAACATCTATACTTTACTTAAATCACAAAAACATTTTGTCTTTTTAAACTCCTCCCCCAATTTACATTCACACTTACACTTTTCTTTAACCGAAATTACACTCATCCACCAAATCCTCTCTCTTCCCCAGACTTTGCAACATTGAAAAAAAAAAAAACAACTCATAATTTATGACATGAGACATTCCAAAAACAATACACTGACTAACTTTGAACCATCTCTGAAAACCCCAAAACACACGGAACACCCCCCAAAAAATTTTCCAATCTTTTGAACCCCTTAAAAAAACACCATCAAACCCCTCCGAATACTCCCAAACACTGTGATTACTACCAATCACCTAATATACCAGAACACCGCCCCAAAATCACCAGAATCTAAGTTTAGCATCCCCACAAACCCCATTTTATAAAAATTTCCCTCAAATCACTAAAACCAAAAACTCCCCCCCATGGGCGAAAAAAAAAAAAGAAAAACTTAAACACAAACCTAATACGAAAAACACTTGTACATGACACCATCAACTGAAAACATATCTTGTACACACAAAAATTTAAAGAAAAACCCCCAAAAAACAATCCCCCCATGTTACTTACCTAAAAACCTAATTCAGAAACACTCATTTTTTATAAACATTCACAAAAAAAAATTTCTATTTGAAATATCTAAGCGCCTCCCTCACTACCCCAACACACGATGTACACCCCACAGGACCGGCGAGGTCACCCCCATGACGACCCCCCCCCCATCGGTTTACTTGGGGGTTTATAATTTACCCCCAAACCCCACCTTGTTTCAACTGTTTACCCTACTTTATTAAGACCAAACCAAGACGATTCCCCGATTTTATGACCCCACCACTAAATATAACAGAAAACACCATTTTTAAAATTTATTCACAAAAAAATCAGGGGATCACCAATTCCATATCATGTTTCCATATCTATCAACATCATCCCCCAAGATCACCAAAAATCTAAGTTTTGATCCTAAACTACTTGATCCTGAAAACACTTATTTTTTAAACTTTCGCACAAAAATAAAACAACAAAAAAACCCAATGAGAAAAAGTTGACAATTGTAGGAAAGAGATACTTTGAGTACAGGGGAAGAACATTCGATCCCTCAGAGCAGGACATTTAAACTGACAAAGGCACATGTATTCCCTTTCTTTCATTATTTGAAAAGGGACACAAAATAATAGCTATCCATGTCTACTTATCTAACGAGAAACTTATTTTCTAAAACCCTATGACCGTTATAAACGGTTAAAGCTTGGGGGCTGGCTTTTATATCTTGTAATTTCCTACTTGACATCTCAGAAACCCTCCTACCCCATAGGGGAGTGGGGGGGTGATGGTAGGGGGGGGGTTGGCCCCGACCACTACGCATTTAAAGAAAACCAGGCCATTGACCCCCAACGTATCTGAGCCCTCTCTCCTTGGTGGTTGCTCCCTTGCAACATTGCAAGCTCCTAAAACGCACTGAGAAATGTAAAGACTTGAGCTAAAGATTTCCACCCCCCCCCCCCGTTGGCTTACCCTGATATTTTTTTTTTTATTATTACACACTGGCCGACTCCCACCAAGGCGGGTGGCCCACCAAGGCAGGGTGGCCCACCCAAGGCAGGGTGGCCCCCCAAGGCAGGTGGTCCCCCAAAGGCGGGGGGCCCACCAAGGCAGGGTGGCCCCCCAAGGCGGGTGGCCCCCCAAGGCGGGTGGCCCACCAGGGCAGGGGGGCCCCCAAAAGGGCAGGGTGGCCCACCGGGGCAGGTGGCCCACCAAGGCAGGGTGGCCCCCCAAAGGGCAGGGTGGGCCCCCCAAGGCAGGGGGCCCCAAGGCGGGGGGCCCACCAGGCAGGGGGGCCCCAAAAAAGAAAAACTTTCACCATCTTCACCCCTCACTGTCTTCCCCAGAAGGGTGCTTTACACTCGTTTTTAAACTGCAACTTAAAACCCCCTCCTTAAAGGTGCAGGCACTGTCTTCCCTCTCCAGGACCAAGTGGGGCCTCCCGGTTTCCCTGAACCCTTCAAAAAATGTTACTTTGCCACACCCCTGTATAATAATATTTTTAAATATATATATATATAATTATATACCTTTTAAAAAACCGGGGCCCAATCTAAACTTTTTATCAATGAATTGAGGATGCAACTTGTAATTAGGGGTTATTTAGTTCTTTCTGGGGTTTTTAGTTTTAATGAACAATGTCTATTGTAAAAGGTTTTCTGTTTTTTTTTTTTTTTTAAAAAAAATACAAACCCTTTTATCAGTTTCCCCCATTGTCATAAACTTTCAATGCCAGTCAGCGCACGTGATGTTAAATAAACCCCTTCCTAATCTCATTATGGAGCAAAAGTGTTTATGGAAACTGTAGGGAATTTAATAAATTGGAATAAAAAAGGGGGGGGGGGGTCAGTGAGTTATCTGTGATTATTTTTGCTTTTGGGAAAATTTTTATATTGGTTCAGTTTACCCCAGGTGTATTTTTTTATACCTACGGAGGTTGCTTGGGTCCAACGTGCCACAAATAAGGTCTTTACAGAAATCCCCATCACACCGTTATGGGGAGCTCAGCTCAAGTCCTCCAAAGCCTAAACTTGAAATAGCCAAAAGCCGATATCAAAAAGAAATTTCAAACAGGGAGGCACAACCCTGTACAAAAGGGGTTACGTTTGATGGGGAAAAACAAAAAAAAAATATTAAATGATATAAATAGGCATTTAGGAAAAAATTAGGCATTGAATTTTTGTATAAATTTTCCCTTAAAAAACAGCCCCTGAAGTGAATTAAATGAAAACTGATAATTTAGTTTCTATAATTTTGGGTTTTTGAGAGCAGCAGGACGGCACATGATGAGAAGACAGTCAGAGGAGTGCACAACACCTTGGCAGGTAAACTGAGCACACCTGGAAACGTCTAGCTTCCTCTACCAGACACCCAAATTTTCGACTGACTTCACTTTCCCCGGTCACAAGGAAATATGAAGGTACTATACTTTTATCACTGGTGCATCTTTAATTATTTTACTTAGTCATTCCTTATTTCGTTTACCAGCAACCTTGTTGTGTACATAACGAAACAGTAATGATGAACGAGCAAAAAAACAGGGGAAGTAAATTCTTAATATATTTCCTTTACCAAACAGTGAGCAATTATTGACAATATGACAGAGAATTGTACAGAAAGAAAATTTTGCAAGCATCAGAAACAGGAAGAAACCCCCTTCGACCAGACTTGGGGTAAGTCATCAGGGTTTGATTAAAGTGTCCAACAGCTTCCAACCTTGGCTTTTTAAATTTTGTAATTTATACCTATTCCATACACTTTCAACATCTGCCACATTACTTCCATCCCTCTATATATGCATTTTTAAATACAAAATGCAATGAAAACTTCCTTTTTTACTAAATACTGTTGAATATTGCTTCAATGTAAACACTTTTTACATATCCCTACCCACTCTAAAACCCCCTTGCTCATCCCCAAAACCCCACCCTTTAATTCTTTCAATAATAATCCTCCATACACTTTTACCTGGGAACCAGTAAACTTATTCCCTATAATATAAAGGAACTAAAAATGCTCTCTGCCAATCCCAGGTACCTTTCCCTTTTATACATTTATAAAAAAAAAATTTAACCACTCAAACAATATCCCCCCCTGCTTTTTAAAATTTCTGTCATGATCCCCTTAGTTCCAATGCTTTACCCCTTTTATTCTACGTAAAGCCTCACACACCTCCCCCCACACTCACATCCTGGTCTTTTTCACCTTAAAAGATGTTATACCTCCCTCGACATCTAAAAGTTTCCTCAAAATATTCCAACCCTCTATCCAATGCCTCCATCTCCCCCTCTACAATCCCTACTCTTTTTTAAAAGCAAATTATTCTTCCCAGGATTTTTTAACTTTTTATCTCATCCAATTTTTTTTGTTTTTTTCAGTTAATTTTTTGACAGTGCCTCTCCCCCCTATATTGCTCTCCATTTAACTCTCTCACTTTCTCTTTCCTTTCTTTTTCTCTCCCTATACTTGCTCTTTTTACAACACTTCGCTTTGTAAAAACCTTTCTTAAAATACCTTTTTCTCTTTTTTCACACCAATTTACTTTTATTCAACCAAACACCCTTTTCCTCCCGCACCCCCCCCCTATAACACAAACCCTGCTCCCATTCTAATACCCATGTTAAAAATATCCCAAACCTCTTTTAACCCATCCCCTCATACCAAATTGCACCCGTCCACCTTCTGCCAATAGTTTCTTATATTCACCCTAACTTCCCCCCTATTTATTACACTTTCACCTCTCTTTCTTGCTGTTGCGATTTCCCCTTTTCCCCTCTACCTCTTATTAACTGTAGCTACAAAAAATAATGATCGATTTCAGTTGCCCCCTATAAAATGTACATCCCGACATACTATCACCCCCTTTATCCACCAATTAAAACTAACAAAAATCTTTCATATGTACTAATCAACCTTGTATACCTATTTTTTTTTTTCATAAAATTGTATTACTTATTCCAACCCTTTCTACAATAGCTCAATTTAAAAACTCCCCATTTTTTATTACCCTTTGGCCCTCAAATTCCTTTTCTACTCCGTCCACAACATTTTTCCCACACAACATTGCGTCCAACCAAAAATACTCTCTCACTGGTTCGATACCCCCCAACCAACATTTTCCCAAATCCTCTCTTTCCCTATACTTTTTTCGCCCAGGTGCTTTAAAAACTTACTATAAAACCCCCTTTCACATCCAACCCTTATTTTCCACCAAGAATCCTTGAAATTTAAACTATTTCTCTTTTTCCCGCCATAACTTATCCTTCAACATTATTGTTTTTCCTTTTGTTTTTTAATCTATTTGAAACCCTTGATCAATCCCATTTGTTTCTCCCCCCTGAAATCTCCTACCCCCCTTTTGCTTTGTTTCACTTCAGTCGGAGACACACACACACACACACCCCCACACCCACACCACACACCACAACACACACACCACAACACACAAACACACACACACAACCACACACCCACACACACACAACACACACACACACACACACACACACACAAAAACACACACACACAAACACCACACCACATGTGGTCCCTAACGGGGGGCCCCGGGTGAGTCTCGACCCCTGCAAAAACAATTGGGGGTTCCCCACACACACAAACACACACACCACACACAAACACACACACACACACCATACACACCCCACACACACAAACACACACACACACACACACACAACACACACACACACACACACACACACAAAACAACACAAACCACACACACAAAAACACAATGTGGCCAGTAACTGGCTTCTCCAAATTTAATCCAGCCAAATGAAAAGTCATGAAGATTTGGGGAGGGCAAAAAAAGACCGCAGACAGAGATAGGCTTGGGGACAAAGACTACAGACCTAATCAGGGAGAAAGACCCTTGGGGGGACCCTAACAACCCGGGACATCACCGGGGGGGGACAATAACCAAATAACCGCTGCAGCATACGGGCGCCTGGGAAACCCGAGAATAGCGTTCCGTACCTTAATAAGGGGAAAGTTTTAAGACACTGTCCCCTGTGTATTTAGGCCCATACTGGGTATGCGCACCCGTCGGAACCCACCCTGGTCAAGCACATCAAAAAGTTAAAGAAGTACAAATGTTTGCAACAAGGGGTATCCCAGAGCTAAGGGAATGTCGTACGAGGAAAAAGGGTTAAGGGAAAAGGCTGCGACACGGGGGACAGAAGGGTCAGGGGGGACATGAAACGCATACAAGATATGCGGGGAATGGCAAGGTGGACGAGTGGATGTTTCCCGAGGGGGACAAGGGCAAGGGGGTCACAACTGGGAAACTGAAGACTCAACGGTCACAGGGACATTAGGAAGTATTTTTTCATCTAGGTTGTCGCAAGTGGAATAGCCTGCAAGGTATGAAAGGGTTCAAAGGAATGTAAAGAGGAGCTTAGCACCCCTTTGGCAAATTTTTTCAAAATCATAAAAACTGGCATGGTGCCAGATAAGGGAAAATGGCAAATGTGTACCTATTTTCAAAACAGGGACAGGTCCTTGTTGAACTATAGACCAATAAGCCTAACCTCCTAGTGGGAAAATTTAGGGAAATCAATAATTCCCGGGGGCAGTTCGTACCCACCTTGAAAAGCTAAATTAATAAACGAATCTCAGCATGGTTTTACAAAGGGGCGTTCCTGCCTTCAAATTTTTTTAACTTTTTTACAAAGGGTATTTGAGGGGTAAATCTGGAAGAATATATATTGTTTTTAAAGGACTTCAGAAAGGGCTTTTGCGGGGTCCCCATCAGAGACTATTGGGGAAAAATTTAAAAAGCACGGGAATAGGGGAAAATTTTTTCCTGGATGAGGCATGGTTGACAAAAAGGCAGCAGAATTTGCATAAAAGGGGGAGAAATCAGAGTGGGGAAGTGTCACGAGCGGTGTTCCACAGGGGCAGTGTTGGGCCCCCCGCTGTTCCAACTACATAACGACATAGTGAGGGCATAAAAAGGGGACATCGGGAAGTTTTCCGAGACCCAAAAATAGGGTGAATTCATTTGACAGGACATTCGAGCACTCCAGGAAAGATTTTTAATAGACTGATGCAGTGGTCGGGGAAAAGTGGCAGAGCAGTTTAATATAGAAAAATGCAAATTTTAAATTTTGGGCGGGGACAAAAACCAGCCACATAAAAATAAAAAAAATGTAATCTTAATATTACGGATTGCGAAAAAGTTTAGGAGCGGGTTTTGCAAAATTTAAAAACCCAAAAGACAACAGTGATAAGTGTTCGCAAAAAGCTAATAAAACCCTTTGGGCTTCTATCAAAAAGATAAAAAATAGGAGTCCTCAGGTTGTTTTTCAACTCTATACACCCTTTGGGTTGGGCCCTCATTTTAGATTAGCTCCCAAGTTTTGGGTCCCCTTATTACAAAAAAGGATATAAATTCTTGGAAAAAATGTACAAAGGAGGATGACAAAGTTGACCATGTATCAAAACCTTCCCTAGGGGATAAAAAGGGCCTAAATCGCACCTCTAGAAAGAGTAGTTTTAGGGGGGATATGATTAGGTGTTTAAAGGGAAAAAGGGAAAAAAAAAGGGGATGTAAATAGTTGCTGAAAATATCTACCCTAGACGGACCGCACAAGGTTTTAATTTGGGAAAAAATTCAGATTCGGAAAGGATATAGGAAATTACGGGTTTGGTAATAAGTTGGGGATGAGTGGAAAAAACCCCCAAGTCCGTTATGAGGCCCCGAACTTGTGTAGCTTTAAAAATGGGTTGGATAAATACATGAGTGGTGTGGGTGGGTGTGAGTTAGACCTGAAGTTTGTGCCCCGGCGGTTCCCGTGTTCCTCCCTTAAGTCAATGTGACCGACCTGATGGGTTGGGTGCTTTTGGCTTAACCCGGTAGGAGACTTGGACCTGCCTCGCATGGGCCAGTAGGCCTTTGCAGTGTTCCTTCTTCTTAGTTTTTAGTTCTTTAAATGAAGTGGAGGCAGGAACCATACAAGTTTTAAGAAGAGGTATGACAATGTCAAAGCGAAGGGGAGAGGACCCAGTAGCAATCTGTAAAGAGGCGGGGGCCCGGATGAGTCTCGACCCCTGCAACCCCAATTAGGGGAGTTTGGTGAGTACGCACACACACACCAACACACCACACAAAACACACACACACACAAACACACACACACACACACACACAAAAACCACACCACACACCACCAAACACACAACCACACACGCACACACACACACACACACCACACACCCCTGCTTTTTTTGGGGCTGAAAAAGGGCCTTTGACACATTCCTCACAAGAGGTTATGAAAAAGTAACAGGCACACATAACAGGGGAAAGGGACTGCAATGGATCAGAGAATACCCGACAGGGGGCAACAACGATCATGGTACGTGACGAGGTGTCAGAGTGGGCGCTTGTGACAAGCGGGGTTCCACAGGGGTCAGTCCTAGGACCTGTGCTGTTCTTGGTATATGTGAACGACATAACGGAAGGGATAGACTCAGAAGTGTCCTTGTTTGCAGATGACGTGAAGTTAATGAGAAGAATCAAATCGGATGAGGATCAGGCAGGACTACAAAGAGACCTGGACAGGCTACAAGCCTGGTCCAGAAACTGGCTCCTTGAGTTTAACCCTGCCAAATGCAAAGTCATGAAGATTGGGGAAGGGCAAAGAAGACCGCAGACACCAATATAGTTTAGATGGCCAAGACTGCAAACCTCACTCAAGGAAAAAGATCTGGGGGTGAGTATAACACCGAGCATATCTCCTGAGGCGCACATAAATCAGATAACTGCTGCAGCATACGGGCGCCTGGCAAACCTACGGATAGCGTTCCGATACCTCAATAAGGAGTCGTTCAGACACTGTATAACATTTACGTCAGCCCATACTGGAGTATGCAGCACCAATTTGGAATCCACACCTAGTCAAGCACGTCAAGAAATTAGAGAAAGTGCAAAGTTTTGCAACAAGACTAGTCCCAGAACTACGGGGATTGTCGTACGAAGAAAGGTTGAGGGAAATCGGCCTGACGACACTGGAGGCCAGGAGGGTCAGGGAGACATGATAATGACATATAAAATACTGCGCAGAAATAGACACGGTGGACAAAGACAGGATGTTCCAGAGATGGGACACATACACAAGAGGTTCACAATTGGAAGTTGAAGACTCAGATGAATCAAAGGGATGTTAGGAAGTATTTCTTCAGTCATAGAGTAGTCAAGTCGTGGAATAGTCTAGAAAGTGAAGTAGTGGAGGCGGGAACCATACATAGTTTTAAGGCGAGGTATGATAAAGCTCATGGAGCAGGGAGAGAGAGGACCTAGTAGCAATCAGTGAAGAGGCGGGGCCAGGAGCTATGACTCGACCCCTGCAACCACAAATAGGTGAGTACAAATAGGTGAGTACACACACGCACACACACACAGACGCGCGCAACTGTCACCGCACCATTGCAGCGCAAGTTTATTCGCCTATTTGTGGTTTGCATGTTGACGGCCCTGGCTGGCCTTGCATACTGTTTGACACTGGTCACTCACTCCTGCAAGCTATTACCAGAATTAGAATAGAAATAGCATAGACATAGAGAATATAGTGTTGACGAGTGTGAGAAGGTAGGTAGGACAAGCTTTTAAGGGCAACATTGTAAGACGGTGCGAGGGTTGGTCAAGTCCCAGGAGGGTTGTGTCAGGTCACAAGAAGTTGCGGGCAGTCATTACACCGCACAAGACACTCTCACACACACACACTCACTCACACACATGCACACACGCACACAGGCAGTTATTAGCAGTAAGAATACTTAGGAAGCTAGGAAGTCCTCTCTCAATGTGAACAAGGAAAATGATAATAACCAGCAACAATTAATACGTAAATCCAGAAAGGGCAATAAGTGGAGAGAGTAGCATAATTGGGAAAGATAAATGAGACTAAATTTGTGCCCACAAGACGGATCTTTCAACCACACCACCTACCCCCCCCTAACCCTCCCTCCCTCATACACAAGCACACACACACACAAGGGTAGACACTCACACAAAACACACACACACACACACACATATACACACAAAACACACACACACACACACACATACACACACACATGCACATACACACACACACACACACACATACACACACCCACACACACCCTCCACCACCTGACACAAACACTTGACACAAACACGTACCCCCTCCCCAAAACCACCTCCCCCCTTTCCTAACCACCTCCCCTTAGCCACCTACCCCTCCCCAAACCACCTAACCCTCCCCAAACCATCTAACCCCCCAACTACCTCCCTCCCCAATAACCACCCTCCCCTCCCCAAACCATCCACCCAAAGTGGAATAGCCTTTGCAAGTGAAGTAGTGGAGGCAGGAAACCATACATATTTTTAAGAAGAGGTATGACAAAGCTCAGGGGCAGAGAGAGAGAGGACCCAGTAGCGATCAGTGAAGAGGCGGGGCCAGGAGTTGGTCTCGACCCTTGCAACCACAATTAGGTGAGTACAATTAGGTGAGTACACATTCACACACACATACACACACACACACACACACATACATAAACACTACACACACACACACACACAAACACACACACACACACACACACACACACACACACACACACACACACACACACCCCACACACACACATATACACACACACACAACCCAAAACACACACCCCCACACACACACACCACACCACACACACACCACACACACACACCACACACACACACCACAAAACACAACCCACAACACACACACACACCACCACACACACCACACATACCCCACACACACACACACACACACCACACACACACCACACACACACCACATACACACACCACACAAAACATGCCACACACACACACCACACACACACACCACAAACCACCACCACACACACACCACACACACACACACACACCACACACACACAACACACACACACACACACACACACACACACACAAAACACACACACACGCACATACACACACACACACACACTACACACACACCACACACACACACAACACCCACACAACCCTCCACCACTTGACACAAACACTTGACACAAACACGTACCCCCCCTCCCCTAAACCACCTCTCCCCTTCCCCTAACCACCTCACCTTAGCCACCTACCCTCCCCCCAAACCACCTAACCCCCCCCCAAAACCCGTCTAACCCCCCCCCCAACTACCTCCCTCCCTCCAATAACCATCCCCCCCTCCCCCATAACCATCCATCCCCTCTCTCCTCAAAACCTTTCTAACCCCCTCCCCAACTGTCCTACCCCTCCCAATAACCATCCCCCCCCTCCCCCACAACCATCCATCCCCTTTCCCTAACCATCTATTCTCCTCCCCTTAACCACCCATGCCCCCTTCTGGGAGCAACGGGGAAACCCTAGAACCAGGATGAGGCCCAAGGGCTCCAAGGACGAATCGGGCAGGGAGGAATGGGAGGTAGAGCTCAAAAAAAGGGAGGAAGACTGGGGAAGGAGACTAGATGAGCTGGAAGGAAGATGGGAAAAAGAGGTTAGCAGCAGAATGCAGAAGGTGGAAGCAACAGGCCACGGGCCGAGAAATCAAGATAGAGAAATTAGAAGAGGAGCTGAGACATCTGAAACAGCACAGAGACAAAGTTTATTACAGAAGTAGCATCGGCAATGCTACATCAAACACAGACAACAGGTCTGAAGCAAGCATGGAAACTAAACTGAATGCAGAGGTTCTGTCAAACCCACATGGGGCCAAAACAAAGACAGGGAGCACACTAGGACAGAATGAGAGGTTGGAAGACATTGAAGGAACTAGGACATGTGCAATGACCTTACCAGATACCTGTGGGAGCCAGGAACAGGTGAGCAGGAAGGACAAACCAAGAAGCATAGGGGCCATAACTAGGGAGGGACTGAAGGAAGGAACATCACGGGAAGGAACTAAAACACATCAGAGGATGCAATGGGAGTCACAGTGGAAGGTGGAAAGGGAGAGGTCCATGTTTATCTATGGGCTAGACGAAGCTAAAGGGGAAACTTATGATGAAAGAAAGCAGGAGGAGAAAAAAGCGATTGAAGATATCATGAAGGTGATAGGCGAGGGGGACATGACCCAGGTGGCAAATTTTCAGAGAATCAGGTGGTTCACAAAGAAAAGGAATCGGCCTCTCAAAGTAATTTTCAAGGCAGAATCAACCCGAACCATGATCCTGCAGGAGAAAGCACGGCTGAGAGGCAAGCAGGAGTTCCAGAGTGTGTACCTCGATCGAGACAGAACACAGGACGAAAGGAAGACAATGAAAGAGAGAGTTTAAAAATGAAAGAAGAAATGGGAGGAAATGAAAAAGGAGAGCAGAATAACCCAGGATCAAATGGAAGGACAAGCGCACCCCCCAGAAACACCTGCAGAAGGACTACAGTTTTCGAACCCCAAAGCAACTGAAACAATCCAAACCAACCATCAAAACACCGATCCCTCTGTTTCCACCCCCGCACCACAGTTACAGTATTAAACAGAAAATTGAAGGTTTGGTACACAAATGCGATGGATTAACAAATAAAAATGAGGAATGGCAAGAATCAATGAGAAGTCCCCAGACATCATAGCAGTTACAGAAACAAAACTCACGGAGACAATAACAGATTTCAATCTTCCCACCAGGATACCAGATCATGACGAAGATAGAAGGGCCCCGGGGGGGAGGTTGGGTTGATATACTCGTAAAAAAACAGATGGAAATTCGAGAGAAAATGGAAGGCATAGATGAGATGGGAGAAAGAGACTACATAGCAGGTACACTTCAGTCTGGGGAACACAAGTGGTCATTGCAGTGATGTATAATCCACCACAGAACTGCAGGGCCAAGAGAGGAATATGAAGGGGAGCAACAGAGCAATGGTGGACACACTTGCTGAGGTGGCAAAAGAGCTCACTCCAGCAGAGCAAAGTTTGCTGGTTATGGGGGATTTCAACCACAGGGAGATTGACTGGGAAAACCTGGAGCCACATGGGGGTCCCGAAACATGGAGAGCCAGGATGTTGGACATGGTGCTGGAAAACCTCATACACCAACATGTTAAGGACACTACCAGAGTGAGAGGGGAGGAGAACCAGCAAAATTGGACCTTGTGTTCACCCCTGGGCAGCTCAGACATTGAGGGCATCAAGTATGAGAGTCCCCTACTGGGTTTACCTGGAGAGAGTTTCGGGGGTCAATGCCCCCGCGGCCCGGTCTGTGACCAGGCCTCCTGGTGGATCAGCGCCTGATCAACCAGGCTGTTGCTGCTGGCTGCACGCAAACCAACGTACGAGCCACAGCCCGGCTGATCAGGAACTGACTTTAGGTGCTTGTCCAGTGCCAGCTTGAAGACTGCCAGGGGTCTGTTGGTAATCCCCCTTATGTGTGCTGGGAGGCAGTTGAACAGTCTCGGGCCCCTGACACTTATAGCGACTAGCGGCTAGCGACTGCGTGGTTCTGTGCTTTGAATACATAGTAGAGCTGCAAGTGGAGAGAATAACAGGAGTTGAATGGGAAAAGCCTGACTGTAAAAGAGGGGACTACATAGGGTTGAAGAACTTCCTGCGGGAGGTCCAGTGGGACAGAGAACTGGCAGGAAAGCCAGTAAATGATGGAATATGTAACAACAAAATGCAAGGAGGCAGTGGAAAGGTTTATTCCCAAGGGCAACAGTAACAACGGGAAGACCAGAACGAGCCCTGGTTTACCCCACGTGTAAGGAGGCAAAAACAAAGTGCAATAGAATTGAAAAAGTACAGGGAAGCAGAGAACACACGAAAATAGGGAGATCAGTCGCAGAGCCAGGAATGAGTATGCACAGGGAAGGAGGGAGGCCCAGCGACAGTATGAAAATGACATAGCATCGAGAATTAAGACTGACCCGAAACTGTTGTATAGCCACATCAGGAGGAAGACAAAAAGTCAAAGACCAGGTGATCAGATTAAGGACAGAAGGTGGAGAACTCACAAGAATGATCAGGAGGTATGTGAGGAGCTGAACAGGAGATTTAAGGAAGTTTTTACAGTAGAGACAGGAAGGGCTGTGGGAAGACATCACGAAGGGAACATCAAGAGGGAATATAACCCAAAAAGTGTGGATGACATACGAACAACTGAGGAGGAGGTGAAGAAGCTCCTTAAGTGACCCTTGACACCTCAAAGGCGATGGAACCGGACAACTCTCCCCCTGGGTCCTTAGAGAAGGAGCAGAGATTTCTGTGCGGCCTCTAACCCACAGTCTTCAACACATCCCTTGAAACTGGGCAACTACATGAGAAATGGAAGACAGCTAATGTAGTCCCCATATTTAAGAAAGGAAACAGAAACGAGGCACTAAACTACAGACCTGTGTCTCTGACATGTATTGTGTGCAAAGTCATGGAGAAGATTATCAGGAGGAGGTGGTCGAACACCTGGAAAGGAACAAGATTATAAATGAAAACCAGCATGGGTTCATGGAAGGCAAATCTTGTATCACAAACCTCCTGGAGTTTTATGACAAGGTAACAGAAGTAAGACACAAGAGAGAGGGGTGGGTAGATTGCGTTTTCCTAGACAGTTCCCCACAAGAGATTAGTGCAGAAGCTGGAGGATCAGGCACATGTAAAAGGGGGGGCACTGCCATGGAAAAGGGGAAATTTCCCTGACAGGGAGGCACAACGAGTATGGACTGAAGAGTATCACAGTGGGGCCCGTACACGGGGTCCCACAGGGGTCAGTTCTAGAACCAGGCATATTTTGATATATGTGAACAATAATGGAAGTAATAGTTCAGAAGGTCCCTGTTCCAGATGACGTGAGTTGATGAGAAGAATAAATCGACGAGGATGGGAGGACTGCAAAGAGACCTGGAGAGGCTGGACATGTGGTCCGGTAACTGGCTTCTCGAATTCAATCCACCCAAATGCAAAGTCATGAAGATTGGGAGGGGCAAAAAAGACCGCAGACAGAGTATAGGCTAGGTGGCCCAAAGACTACAGACCTCATCAGGGAGAAAAACCTTGGGGTGACCATAACACGAGCACATCACCGGAGGCACCCATCAACCAAAAAAACCGCTGCAGCATACGGGCGCCTGGCAAACCTGAGAATAGCGTTCCGATACCTCAAAAAGGGAATCGTTCAAGACACTGTACATGTGTATGTTAGGCCCATACTGGAGTATGCAGCACCAGTCTGGAACCCACACCTGGTCAAGCACGTCAAGAAGTTAGAGAAAGTACAAAGGTTTGCAACAAGGCTAGTCCCAGAGCTCAAGGGAATGTCGTACGAGGAAAGGTTAAGGGAAATCGGACTGACGACACTGGAGGACAGAAGGGTCAGGGGAGACATGATAACGACATACAAGATACGGCGGGGAATAGACAAGGTGGACAGAGATAGGATGTTCCCAGAGAGGGGACACAGGGACAAGGGGTCACAACTGGAAGCTGAAGACTCAGACGAGTCACAGGGACGTTAGGAAGTATTTCTTGACTCACGACATCGTAATGAGACGATTGCAAACAAACCATACCCCGGCCGGGATTGAACCCGTGGTCAGAGAGTCTCAAAACTCCAGCCCTTCGCGTTAGCCACTAGACCAGCTAGCCACAATATTGTGGCTAGCTGGTCTAGTGGCTAACGCGACGGGCTGGAGTTCTGAGACTCTCTGACCGCGGGTTCAATCCCGGCCGGGGTATGGTAAGTATTTCTTCAGTCATAGAGTTGTCAGCAAGTGGAATTGCCTAGCAAGTGAAGTAGTGGAGGCAGGAACCATATATAGTTTTAAGAAGAGGTATGACAAAGCTCAGGAAGCAGAGAGAGAGAGGACCCAGTAGCGATCAGTGAAGAGGCAGGGCCAGGAGCTGAGTCTCGACCCCTGCAACCACAATTAGGTGAGTACAATTAGGTGAGTACAGTAGCGACCAGTGAAGAGGAAGGGCCAGGAGCTATGATTCTGCCCCTGCAACCACAACTAGGTGAGTACAACTATGTGAGCACACACACACACATACACACACACACACACACACGCATTTTCTTGGACTGCAAGAAGGCCTTCGACACAGTTCCTCACAAGAGACTAGTGCAGAAACTAGAGGATCAGGCGCATATAAACAGGAAGAGCACTGCAGTGGATCAGAGAATACCTGACAGGGAGGCAACAACGAGTCATGGTACGGGATGAGGTATCACATTGGGCACCTGTGACGAGCGGGGTCCCGCAGGGGTCTGTCCTAGGACCAGTGCTATTTCTGGTATATGTGAATGACATGATGGAAGGGATAGACTCAGAGGTGTCCCTGTTTGCAGATGATGTGAAGCTAATGAGGAGAATTAAATCAGATGAGGACCAGGCAGGACTTCAAAGAGACCTGGAGAGGCTGGACACGTGGTCCAGCAACTGGCTTCATGAATTCAACCCTGCCAAGTGCAAAGTCATGAGGATCGGAGAAGGGCAAAGAAGACCGCAGACAGAGTATAGACTAGGTGGCCAAGGACTGCAAACCACGCTCAAGGAGAAAGATCTTGAGGCGACCATAACACCGAGCATGTCTTTTGGAGGCACATATCAACCAGTAAAAATGCTGCAGCATGCGGGCGCCTCGCAAATCTGAGAATAGCGTTCCCAAC
>NC_069441.1:33757179-33783045 GCF_026875155.1 Cherax quadricarinatus
GAATAATACACAAAGATAGCGAGGAACTAAGTAACAAAATACGAGGAACTAAGAAAAGTGGGAGGAACAAAAAAAAGATCCAGGAACTAGAGTACAAAAAAATGCGGGAACTAAAAACAAAAAGAAGCGGAACTAGAGTACACAAAGAAAACCAGGAACTAGGTACACAAAGAAGCGGGGAAACAAGACACAAAATGCCGGGAACTAGAGTACACAAAGATGCGAGGAACTAATACACAAAATAGCGAAACAGAGTAAAACGAAAACTAGCACCACCAAAAAAGGATAAATTTATTATTTACAAATTCTAGAAGTCTTTCTTTTTTAAATTTTTAATTTATGGGTTTTTCCCAAAATTTTTCATTACAAACCTTTAATCAAATGATTCGTCAACCAAAACCCCTTGAGAGCCCATGATGGCGGGAGGGCTCTTAACCCAAAAGGACTTGGAGCTATTCATCCAATTCACGATAACGCCTGACTGTTCCTATTTTCCAGACTAAACCCCGAGAGTTAGCACTTTCCCATGAAAAATTAACTAGTCAATTTTTTAAAATTGCAAAATTCTCACTCATTTGCATACTCCTCTATTAGGATATAATAAAGTTGGTAGAATTACCGACAATAGTAAATAAAAGGACACAAGTCCCAACTAATGGCCCTTTTATTGTGACAACGGGTTCGCCTCCAGGAGCTTTAATAAGCTTTTAAATCAAGCTAGTAAAGCTTGCAAAGCTATTGGAAGCGAAACTTGCCACATAAATTCACATTAGTTGCACTTGTGTCCTTTTACTTTATCTATTAGGATATTTACACAAATTCCATTACAGAAGATTCTATTTAACTTTAAATTTCCAAATTATTATTTGCTTTGTAATAGTCTTACTTAATTTGTTTGAATGCATTTTATCTGAATGAAAAGCCGATTGAGCCTCATTAAGCTGATTGGCTTTAGGCAGACTGAGCCAACACTGGACATTAAGCCTATCAAAACATAACTGGTAGAAAATAAAACAATTTAATAACAAAAATACAAAATCATAGTGAATAAATAGATAAAACATTTTTGCAAATTATTATTATAAGCATAAAAAATCTAAAAACCTTGTTGAGTGTTATTGTAAGTATATTGTTGAGGTGGTTATTGTAATAAAAATATTGTGAGTGTTATTGTAAGTATATGTTTGAGTGTTTATTTGTAAGTATATTGGGATCTGAGTGTTATGTAAGTATATTGATAGGATGGCTATGAGAGTTTGCAAGAGTGGGAGCTCTCTAGCCATGCCGGTCTCACCGTCCTCACTTCCACTACAACTACACAACCACCTCTTACTACTACGATCTACTACTACTACTACTACAACCGGACGCTCTACTACTACTACAACTACTACTACTACTACTACTACACCACCTCAACTACAGACTTCTACTACTAACAACTACTGACTGACTACTGTACACTGACTACTACTACTACAACTACTACTACTACTCCCAACCTTCTAACCCACGCGTCACTTCACCTGACTCCTCCACTATAATACGCATTTTTCTTAGTTTTCTCTGTATTAGGACTGAAGAAGCCACTCGTGGCGAAACGTTTCCTTAATAAATGTCCTGAACTGTACATAAGTGTGTCTTTTTCCACATCTTGTCCGGTATCACCATACCATGTTCCTCATGAATCAGTCGCCACTCTGCTTCTTACTATGTGGCTTTAACAAGATAAATATTTAACGTGGAGGCATAACTTCTCGCTCTAGGCTTGGTAGTTGCCATGTTGCTGATGACGAGCTCTTGATCCGAGGAAATAAATTTACGCCTCTCAGAATCAAATTGTTTAGATGGAAATCTGTCATTCCTAACTAAACTAAATTCGGATTTATAACACAACTTTTGGTGTAGCTTTTTATCGTAAAATACTCTGCAAGTGTGACTTTGTCAATGGTCCAAGTCGGACCGAAACGTCGTCGTAAGCTTCTCTCTTTTATGTGCGGGTTATTTGTGTATCGTTCCAGTCATGGTATTGTGCCTTTTTTTTGTTACTCTGCAAGTTGCAATATGTTGAGACAGTTGCAATACTGCAAATAAACTTTTGGGCTTCTTCAAAACCACACACGCTTCATAAGAGTTATTGAAGTGACTATAAGAAGCTTTACTTGCTCCACATACCTGCAGGTGCAGTAGGGAGGGAATAGGTAGGTAGAGAGGTAAGTAGGAAATGTAGTTGGTACCGTTGAATTGTAGGGAAGATGGTGGGGTGTGGGGGGGGGTAGGGAGGAGGATGTACACAATTATGTTGAGTCACAGGAAGTTAAATCAATCAAATTTCTAACTCCCCTTCACCTTACTACGTCTTAATGTCTCATTATTATGATCAAGGTGTGTGGTTTTGATAAATAAAGCCAAAGTTTCCATTGCAATATTGCAGCTGTATCAGTATGCTGCACTTTATACTTTTCATTGCAAAAAGCTGCACCAGAAGTTGTGTTGTAAAGCTCAATTTAGTTTTAATAATAAGGAATAATTTACATGTAATTAAGTTGATTTTGACAAAGGTAAATATATATCCTGGTATTAAGGACTTTTCGTCTGCAGCAACTAAACTGTCTTTGTAAAGCAAAAGAATAAGAAGCAGAGGAGTAGGCCTACTGGTCCATGCAGAGGAGTAGGCCTACTGGTCCATGCAGAGGAGTAGGCCTACCATGTTCCTTGCAGAGGAGTAGGCCTACTGGTCCATCCGAGGAGAAGCCTAACACTGGTCCATGCAGGAGGAGTAGCCCTACTGGTCCATGCAGAGGATTAGCCTACTGCCATGGCAGAGGAGTAGCCTTACTGGTCCATGCAGAGGATAGGCCTCTGGTCCATGGCAGATTAGTAGGCCTACTGGTCCATGCAGAGGAGTAGGCCTACTGGTCCATGCAGAGAGAGGCCCTACTGGTGGCCATGCAAGAGGAGTAGGCCTACTGGTCCATGCAGAGGAGTAGGCCTACTGGTCCATGCAGAGGAGTAGGCCTACTGGTCCATGCAGAGGAGTAGGCCTACTGGTCCATGCAGAGGAGTAGGCCTACTGGTCCATGCAGAGGAGTAGGCCTACTGGTCCAATGCAGAGTAGTAGGCCGTACTGGTCCATGCAGAGATTAATGACTACTGGTCCCCCCCCACCCATGCAGAGTGAGTAGGCCTACTGGTCCAAGACAGAGGAGTAGGCCTACTGGTCCATGCAGAGGATAGGCCTACTGGTCCATGCAGAGATTAGGGCCTACTGGTCCATGCAGAGTATAGCATACTGGTCATGCAAGGAGTAGGCCTATACGTGGTCATGCGAGAGGAGTATGCCTACTGGTCCATGCAGAGGAGTAATAGTCCAACAGTCCATGCAGAGGAGAGCCCTCCTGGTCCCCATGCAGAGGGAGTATGCCTACCTGGTCCATGGGCAGAGGATAGGCCTACTGGTCCATGCAGAGGATTGCCCTACTGGTCCATGCAGAGGATAGTGCCTACTGTCCATGAAGATGAGTAGGCCTACTGGTCCATGCAGAGGAGTAGCCTACTGGTCCATGCAGAGAGTAGCTAAACTGGTCCATGCAAGGAGTAGGCCTACTGTTCCATGCAAGGATAGGCCTACTTGGTCCATGCAGAGGAGTAGGCCTACAGTCCATGCAGAGGAGTAGGTCCTATCTGGTCCATGCAGAGTGAGTAGGCCAACTGGTCCTATGCAGAGGAGTAGCCTACTGGTCCATGCCTAGTAGTAGGCCTACTGGGTCCATGCAGGAGGAGTAGGCCTACTGGTCCATGCAGATGAGTAGGCCTCGCCCCTACTTGTCCATGGCAGAGGAGTAGGCCTACTGTCCATGCCAGATGAAAAACAAAAGTAGATCCTACTGGTCCATGCAGAGGAGTAGCTGCTACTTGTCCATGCAGAGGAGTAGCCTACTGGTCCATCAAGGATTAGGCTACTGGTCCCATGCAGAGGGAGTAGGCCCTACTGGTCCATGCAGGGAGTAGCTACTGTCCAATGCAGAGGAGAGGCCTACTGTCCATGCAGAGGAGTAGGCCTACTGGTCCATGCAGAGGAGTAGGCCTACTGGTCCATGCAGAGGAGTAGGCCTACTGGTCCATGCAGAGGAGTAGGCCTACGAATGGAACAGGCATCCACTGACTAATGATTCACTTATACGTTCCATCCTTCAACAATTTACTCAAAAGCCGAAGTCATTACACTTGTCCTTGTTGCTAACAGTTTTCTGATGTATAATCAGAGTTTTACATATAGTTAGATGGAACAATACACAACCCTCACATAGATGAGAGGAGCTTAACGACACGTATTCGTCCGACTTGGTACATGTACCAAATGGGGGGGCAAACCGTGTGAATTGGTAAATGTCCAGTCCACGGTACTTTGTTTTTTTTGTTATATGGTAGGAAGGAAGGAAATAACCTTGTAATCTTTGAAGGTAACCTACTGATTTATGTTGAGAATTCCTCCACACAATGACTCACTCTCAGACATTTTTACATTTCTGAATGTTTTGCAATTCTGTATAGCAAATACACTGCCGTAATGTTGTGACAGTCTGACTGATAGGAGGGAGGTGGATTAGAAAGTTAGCACTAAGTTAGAATTAGTAGTATTTAGGTAAGCTTAAGTAGGTAGTAAGTGCATACTTATCTGCCTAAATGACCTACTAACTTCCTAACTAGCTGCCTAACTTTTCTATCCACCTTACTACGTATGTTTTGCATGTTAATGTATGAATTTATGAATGTACGTATGTACTATTTATTATGTATGTATTTAATGTATGTTCTTTGTAATGAGTATGTATGTATGTATGTTTGATGTAGGTAGGGTGTGAGGTTGTTGGTTGGTAGGTAAGGTAGGTTGGTTTGGTTGGATGTAGTAGAGGTAGCTGGTAGGTAGATAGGGAATAGGTAGTTAGATTAGATTAGAAGGAAGGTAGGTCGGTACCTTGAAATTTAGGGTAGACGAGGTTGGGGGGGGTAGGGAGGAGGATATACACAATATTTGAGTCACAGTAACAAAGAACAATCAAATTTCCTAACTCCTCTTCGCCTTACTACGTCTCGCGTGTAATTCCATAAGGTAGAGAGGTCGGAAAGGTAAGAGCAGCATAGGAGACTCCTCGTTGTGCTTTCAAGTCTTGTCAGTCACCCACTCTCCCTGGAATCCTATCGTTTCTCTAGATTAGTCTGACTGACCACTTGTACTAATTCAATCAAATTTATATTACAACTCCTGCCCGGGGTCTTGTTCTAGGTGTATTCTAGTGTCTCCCTCTAACTTTCAAGGCTGTTAATTATACCTGCTGTCTGCTATTCCAACTTGCTACTGCTAACTGCAGTCTGTTTTCATTTTTAAATTACCTACAAGTCTTTTAGCTAACATCTCTACAAGTACTCTGAATTATGCCTTGCTAACTTCTTACTCAGAGATATTTTGTATTGTAAATAAAAGAGAGATACCCATCTATGTTAAAAAACTAAACATTGAGCATAATACCATAAGCAACCATCACATAATCACAGAGCACGGAAAGTAACAACTATAATGATGCTAAGAATGCATCAGAATAGATAAAAAATGACATTACGAGTGGAATTAAGGGAAGGGTAAGGATCCCCGCCACTTCCCCTTACCCCCACCTTCATGGGCAACCTATTCTATCTCAACTGTTTTATTAATACTTTCCCGATCTTGTATACTGTAACTGAGAAGATGACGAAGGAGTATGAGAGAGATGATGGACCTGGTGATACCTAAGGTAGGGAGGGAATAACTAAGTGAAGATATAAGAGAGAGCAGAGAGAGACGAGAGAGAGAGAGAGGAGAGGGAGGGAGGGATAGGGAGAGGGGAGGGGAGTGAGGAGAAGGGATTTAATGGAGGAGATATAGGCACATAAAAATTTTAATGTTTCAATCTTTATAAAAGAGGTTTTTTTTAATACCAAGTGCGCCACCATATGGCCTGGGTACAGTATGCTATTCGGTCTTCTTGTTGGAGTTCTTGATTCCGAAGCTTCAGTGATGACTCGTATTTTTTTTCCCGTGACTCAGCGTATGGTGTCAAAGTTATCTCTTAAATATGCTATACAAATTAACCTAAGGTGAACCTCTATAATAAATTATAATACTGTGTGTGCGTGTGTGGCAGTCGGTGAAACACAGGTGTAAGTCTGGGCGTAAGTCTGGTGGTGTAAGTCTGTGTAACAACTGTTGTAATTCTGGTGTAAACACAGGTGTAAGTCTCAGCTGCTTGGAGTGTCTAAACGAAGCATACGAGACGAAGAGTTTCTTTCATTTCCTGCTGCAGCAGCAAAGCTTCTTAACTCATTTCATAACTATATTATCGAGTTGATGGTTTTTTGACAATAAAGAAAAGTTTATGATGCCCTATAAGCGTACAGGACAGCGAGGGTGGATAGGAGGGCAATGTGGTAATGTATGGCTAGGGAGGTAGGTTATGAAAGCAGTGATGAGTTTTTTCATGAGGATAGTGAAGGCACAGGTTAGTGAATAGGAGAGAGGGATAATATTTCCTAGTAAAAGTAGGCCTATAGACAAGGATGAGTGATGTCTACCATGGAATGTTCATATATTTATAGATGGGGTTGAGAAAAGTGGATGATCGGGTCGTTGGCAAGAGTGTGTGGAGTTAAAGACAGAGAATCGAACACAAAGTGGGAATGCCACAGTTGCTCTTTGCTGATGGCACTGTGCTTTGGGAGAGATTCGTAGAGAAGTGCAGAGGTTGATGGATGAGTTTTTTATGGTACTGTAAAAGAAGAAAATTGAAAGTGAATATTGGAAAGAGTTAGTGATGGAGGATAAAAATTAGGTAACGAAAAAATTGGGATATCAGATGGAGGGAAAGTAATGGAGGAGGTGAATGTATTTCTGTATTTAGGATGGACGTGTCTCTGGCGGATGGATTATAAAAAGATGAGGAGAGTCCATAGCACTGACGAGGATACAAACGTGAGTGTACACTGAGGATCCTGTGTGGAACAAGCCTTTACATGGAAGCAGAGAGGGAATGTAAGAGAGCATAGCTATACCACTTCTCTTATATGGTGTGAAAACATGGGTGGTGAATGTTGCAACAAGGAGAAGCAGTGGAGATTTGGTATCTGAGGGCAATGTTAGAGTGAATATGTGCAAGAATTCTTATTTTGATAATTAGAGGAGGTGCATGTTTACCAAAACTATTACCAGGGGGTGGCGAGGAGGTTGTTCCTTAGTTTCCTTGCTTATGCGTGTTTGTTTGTTGATCAATACCACTTGTTCCGTGGTACTATTATAGTATATAATATATATAATAATATATATATATATAATATATATATATAATATATATATATTATATATAATATATATATATCAACATTTATCTATGGCCGAAGAGACTCGACCTATGAACCTTCGAACAAGTACGCAAAGTGCTTCACTAATCCTAACCAACACTGGACCAATACCTTGGCGCCCAGTACACGCTGACGTTGATGCATGCAGCCATCTTTCAGGCGGGATGTTTACCGAGCTTGTTCATCTCATCCCCTCAGCAATTCGACTCAACTAGAATTTAACAGTGCAAGGAATTCCGTAAGAGCGTGAGAAAATATACACGCAAACACTTATTTCTGCGAGATCAGTGTTTGTTATATTTCGCCTGCTATGGCGAATTCCTTGCACACACACACACACACACACACACACACCACACACAACACACACACACACACACACACACAGCACACACACAACCCACACACACACAACGCACACACACACATTTATTCTTCTATTGTCCATGGGGAAGTGGAAAAGAATCTTTCCACCGTAAGCCATGAGTGTCGTATGAGGCGACAAAATGCCGGAGCAATGGCGAGTAACCCCTTCTCCTGTAGATCATTTACTAAAAAAGAGAAGACAAAAAACTTTATAAAACTGGGATGCTTAAAAGTGCGTGGATGTATTGCAGATGACAAAAACAGATGATTGCTGATGTATGAATGAAAAAAGTTGGATGTCCCTGGGGGCCCTAAGCGAAACAAAGCTGAAGGGGGTAGGGAGTTCGGGGGGGGGAAATAAATGGGATTAAATTGGAGAATCTAAAGAGTTAGAGCAAAGGGGGGGGGTAGCAGTAATGTTAATGATCTTTATGGAAGGGAAAAAGGGGGAATATAAATGTGAAAATTCAAGAATAGTGGATTAAAGAAAAAAAGGTTTGGGATGCGGAAGGGGGGTCATAATAAGCGTGTAGCCCCCTGGAGAAGAGGGGAACGCAGAGGGAGAGAGAGATTTTGGGAGATTTTAATAAAATTATAGGACCCTTTAAACCAAGTAAACTTTTTTTTAACACTGCAAAATTCTATATTTTTTTGGTGCAGGCGGAGATGCAAAAATTAAACTTAAGATTGACAACACTCTAATTACCAAAAATATGGGGGAAAATTCCCAGGGTTTACCTTGACAACAACCTGAATTTCAGCACCCCTTTCCCGGGTTTAGCAAAAAATATCCAAAAAAGGTTGGGACCTCTCCAGATATGATACTACGTGCCGCAAAATGCCCCTTTTACACTTACCACTCACTTTTTATCCATACTCACCTTTTCTATTTTTGCTTGGGGTCAACTGCAGCAACCCAAACCCAAAGCCAAAAAAACCCAACAAAAAGCGCAAATAAGAATAATCACTAAATCCCATCCCTGCGCCACCCCCCATCTTCAAAAAACTAAACTTCTCCCAGTTCAGTACACCACATTACTTTTCGTGCAAAATATATCTACGGGCCTTAAACTCTAATATCAACCCCTTTACCTAAAATGTTTCTTTTATGTTGTGACAGAACCCACGGCATAACACCCGAAAAAACATCTCTACGACATTCCCCGTGTCCGACTAAACCCCTTTCAAAAAACAATGTTTTTCAAAGGCCCAAAATCTGGAAAAACCACCGAGAACCTAGAAAATGCAGACACATTCATCCCTTCAAAACTACCCTTAGAAAACATTTATCCCCTGATCCCCCCGTCAAACAACTACCGATACCACCTGGGGGTTTCACATTACACCGCTCATTTTTTGCCCATAAACAAAAATTTAATTCAGTTTAAAATAAAAAACCCGTGTATCCATACTGAAATATAATGTGCCAAAAAAAAAGTTTCAATTTGCTAAACCCCCAAAATAGTATTTAGTCATTTAGCCATAATACCAATTTTCCTCTAATTTGAATATTTTCAAAAAAAGAATAAAATAATATGCCCGAAATGCCTACCCCATGCTAAGCGTTCAGTGGTACACTCTGTAATACAATTTTATACTGAAACCAAACAATAACCAAATTTTGTAAATCAGTTTGTAACCCTTTAGAGAAAAAAACTTTGAATTTGAATTTGTTTGAAAGTGAGAGGTAATTGTGGTGGGGGATTGAATGTAAAGTGGGAAAAAACTTTTAGAGGGGGTGTGGTGGTAATTTTGGGGGGGCCAGGTGTAAATAAATGGGGGCCTTTGATTGAATTTTTGTATAGAAAGGGGTTTAGTTATGGGGTAATACTTTTTGAAAAAGAGGATAAATAAGTATAAGATATAAAGTAGGGCAAAAATGACATAGTTTTTTGGGTTTTATGTATTGGAATAAAAGACTGTTGAGTGATTTCAGGATGTACATGTTTATAGAGGGGCCACAGATATATCAGATCATTTTAGTTGTGCTACACTGAGAGTAAAAGGTAGATGGGATCAAGGAGAATGAAGCAAGGGAAGAGAGGGTGAAGGTTATAAAAATAAAAGAGGAGGCAGTTAGGGTAAGATTAAAAGCTATTGGAGGTAGTGGCAAATGAGAGATAGGCCCAAAGGGGTCGAAGAGGTATGGGGTAGGTTTTTAAAAAGTGTGTTAGAGTGTTCACAGAAGTTTGTGGTTACAGGAAAGTGGGTGTGGGGAGTTAGAGGAGGATTGGTGGGGAAAGTGATGTGAAGAGTGTAGTAAAGGGAAGAGAAAGTTAGCATATGAGAAGTTTTTACAAAGAGAAGTGATGCAAGGAGGGAAGAGTTATGGGGGGGAAAAAGAGAGAGGTTAAAAGAGTGGTGGGAACAATGTAAAAAGAGGCAAATGGAGGGGGGTGAGATGTTATCAAAAATTTTTTTGAAAAAAAGAAAAAGTTTTGGGTGGATTAAAAGTTAGAAAAACCTGGAACAAAGAATTTGTCAGTTAAAAATAGGGAGGAGAGTTATTAAATGGAGAGTTAGAGGTATTTGGGAAGATGGAGGGGAAAATTTTTAGGATTGTTAAATGTTGATGAAAATAGGGAAGCTGTGATTTGTGTATTGGGCAAGGAGGAACAAATCTTGAGGGTAGGAAGAGCCAGTTGTGAGTGTGGGGGAAGTTCGTGAGGCAGTAGGTAAAATGAAAGGGGGGGGAAGGCACCCGGGGTTTGAGGGATAAAGTAGAAATTTTAAAAAGCAGGTGGGGATATAGTTTTGGAGGGGTTTGGGGACATTATTTAAAAAATGTAGGGAAAAGGGGGTAAGGTATAGGGATTGGGCAGGGCATGTAGTTTTTTTGTTAAAGGCAAGGGGATAAAAGAGGGGGAAAAAAAATTATAGGGGGATAAGTCTGTGGAGTATACCTGGCAAAGTGTAGGGTGAGTTATTATTAAAAGAATTAAGGTAGCGGGAATAGGTAGCAGAAAAAAAAAAGGGGTTTTAGAAAAGGTGGGGGGGTTGTGGCCCAGGTGTTTAGGTGAAACATAAGTGAACAGTATTTAGTAAGGCTAAAGAGGTCTTTGTGGCATTTATGGATTTAAAAAAAGGGTATGAAGGGTGGATAGGGGGGCAATGTAGCAGTTTGCGCAGGTGTAGGTGTAGGAGGTAGGTTACTAAAAGCAGTAAAGATTTTTTTTACGAGGATGTGGGCTCAAGTTAGAGTATGTGGGAAAAGGGGGAAATTATTTTCCAGTAAAAGTAGGCCTTAGACAAGGATGTGTGATGTCCCCGTGGTTTTTTTAAATATTTTTTGAGGGGTTGTAAAGAGAAGTAATGCGAGGGTTTTGGCAAGGGGCGTGGAGTTAAAAGAAAAAAGAATCACACAAAAAGTGGGAGTTGTCAAAATTGCCTTTGTGATGACACTGTGTTTGGGGTTAGGAAGGAATTTTGCAGAGATTGGTGGATAAATTTGGGTGGGTGTGCAAAAGAAGAAAATTGAAAGTGAATACAGGAAAGAGAAAGGTTATGGGGATAACAAAAAGATTAGGTGATGAAAGATTGGTATCAGATTGGGGGGGAGTATGGGGAGGTGATGTATTCAGATATTTGGGGGGTGGGGTGTCAGCGGTGGCTATGAAGATGAGGTGAATATAGAAATTTATGGGGGGGAAAAAAGGGGGGTGGTTTGCCTTAGGGTCTGTGGAGACAAAGAACTTTGCCCGGAGGCAAAGAGGGGAATGTATGAGAGTTAGTTTTACCAACGTCTTAATGGGTGTGAAGCATGGGTGATGAATGTTGCAGCGAGGAGAAGGTGGAGGGGGTGGGATGTCTGTTGAGAAATGTGTGGTGTGAATATAATGCAGAGAATTCGTGTTTGGGGGTTTTTGGGGGAGGTGCGGGATTACCAAAAATGTTGTCCGGGGGAGGAAGGGTTGTTGGGTGGTTCGGGCATGTGGAGGAATGGACGAAACAGAATAATTCAAGAGTGTATCGTTGTAGTGGAAGGAAAGGTGGGGTAGGGGGGGGGCCTAGGAAAGGTTGGAGGGGGGGGGTTAAAGGAGGTTTTGTGTGCGAGGGGCTTGGACTTCCAGAGGCATGCGTGAGCGTGTTTTATAGGAGTGAATGGGGAAAATTTGGTTTTTTAAAATTTACTGCTGTTGGAGTGTGAGAGAGTAATATTTATGAAGGGGTTAGGGAAAGGCAGGCCCGGCTTGAGTCCGGGATGGGAAGTACGTGCCTGCACTCGAAGGGGGGGTTTGTTAATGTTGCATTTTAAAAAAATGTAGTGTAAAGCACCCTTCTGGCAAGACAGTGATGGAGTAAAGGATGGTGAAAGTTTTTCTTTTTTGGGCCCCCGGGCCTGGTGGGAATCGGCCGGTGATAATATAAATTAAATATATAATATAATATATATAATTTATATATTAAAATTATTTATTTTATATTATTATATTTATATATATATTTATATATATATTATTATTCATATTTTATAACACTATATTTTATATAAAATTTATATATTTAAAAATATATATATATATATTTATATATATATTATATATATATATATTTTAACATATTATTACACATTTTAAAATATTATATTATATTATTATATATAATTATATATAATATATATATATATATATATAAATTTATATAATATTTTTTATATGCAATAAGATCGCAGTAAAAGGTGATTTCAGAATATGCAAAAAAACGGTGAAAGAATAGAGAAATTCCAAGGCTTTTGATTTCTCACATTACCTTGAAAATTGTGAGTAGTCACGAAAGCACATGGAAAATTTCTCTATTTTTTCACGTGGCTGTTTTGCTATGTTATTTATATGTTTATATTATGTATATTATATTGCAATAAGATCACAGTAAACGGTGATTTCAAAATATGCAAAAAACCCACTCTGAAAGAAAAGAAATTCCAGCGCTTTCGGGATACTCAAATTATCAAGGAACTATGAAAGTAAAGAACCCAAGGAAGTATATAAGGGGTTGGCCCGGGACCTCCTATCAGATCCCACAACGGTTTTTTAAAAAAAACCCTTTCGCGCCCCCACCCCAAATTTGGAAGGCCTTGGGCACAACTACCTCCAAACTATTTTCCCAAAAAAAAAAGAAATTTTAAAGATTATTTGTCCGTTTTATTATTAAATTTTTCCCCCAAAATTTTATTAATTTTAAATGGATCTAATTTATATAAACCAAAGGGAAATATTCATATTTTTGTCAAAACTGCTTTTTATGAAACAAGATTCAATTATTTTCCCTGTGGGACCATGGACTTGCTTGATACTACTTTCTAAATTTTTTTTGAAAATCAATTGGATGGTAAAATCTCTTACATGAATAAATAGAGCATTGGAATCTTGTCCAGTTCTAATGCTATATTTAAGTTGTTTTAATCTTAGTTCGAGATTTTTACCATTTTTGAACGTAATAAACTTTATCGCAAATTTTACAAGGAATTTTATGGGACACATCCATCAGCTTTTTGGGGGGGAATTCTTTATCAAAAGTTTTTTTTACTGTATCAGATTTTTGAATACAACTTTAAAATTAAAAGTCTTAAGAAGAGAAGGCATATCAACCAAGTTTTCAAAGGTAAGGGAGAAAAAACCAACATATTTTTATATGAATAAGGCTGGTTGTCCCTTTTTGGATTGTAAAAAGTATTTCTAGCAAATTTTAAAAAGATTTATCAATTACATTTCTTGGGTATTTTAAATCATTACCCATTTCATAAATTTTGGATATTCCTTCATCTATGAACTCAGGGACTACAAAAATTTGTAAAGCTCTCAAAAACATGATGAGAAAACAGAACAGTTTGACTCTATCTTGATGCGAGGAATAATAGTGGACATTTGGAACAGTTATTTGAGGTTTTCTGTAAATTTTAAATTTTTAATTCATTATTACCCTTAATAATTAAAAAAATCTAGAAAAAGGGAATGAGTTATTTTTCAAACTCAACAGTATAGTTTATAGAATGGGGCTAAGCTATTTAATTTTCCTGGGAAATGGTGTATATCTACATTTTTGGGATAAGACACAAAATATCATCAAAATATCTGTACCATTTAGCTCTATTAGGGAGGATTGTGTTAAGTAACCTTTTTTTAAAAAAATTCCATGTATAGGTTACAAAGAACGGGTTTGAAAGAGGATTTCCCTTTGCCATACCAAACTTCTGAGTGTAAAACTTATCATTAAATACAAATTTTGCATCAACAATGCAAAGTTTAATAAGTTTAATGATAGTAGAAACTGGCAATGGTAAATCATAGTTAACGAGTTCTTCAGATAAGAAACTTAATAAATCATCAACAGGAACTTTCGTAAACAAGGAAGTAACATCAAAAACTAACCATGTTAAAATCATTTAAGTCAGTCAAGGAGCTTAATTTATCAACCAAGTCTATGTTGTTTTTAACATTAAAGTTAGAAATTTTGCCAACAATAGGGCTCAAAATATCAACAACCCATTTGGATAATTTATATGAAACTGACCCTATGGAGCTAATAATTGGTCTGACTGGATTCCCTTGTTTGTGTGTTTTTATTAGTCCATACATGTAAGGCAAAGATGGATTAGTGGAAGTAAATTGTTTGACTAATTCATCTTTGCCTTTCAGTAGAAGTTTTATTGTTTTATTGAAATTGCTGTTAACGGTTTCTAGGGGATTTTTCCTAAGTTTAGAATAGGTTTCAGTATCATCTAAGAGATTATTCATTTTTTCTTGGTAAAAACAACATAGGTAAAAACAACATAGACTTGGTTGATAAATTAAGCTCCTTGACTGACTTAAATGATTTTAACATGGTTAGTTTTGATGTTACTTCCTTGTTTACGAAAGTTCCTGTTGATGATTTATTAAGTTTCTTATCTGAAGAACTCGTTAACTATGATTTACCATTGCCAGTTTCTACTATCATTAAACTTATTAAACTTTGCATTGTTGATGCAAAATTTGTATTTAATGATAAGTTTTACACTCAGAAGTTTGGTATGGCAATGGGAAATCCTCTTTCCACCTGTTCTTAGTAACCTATAATGGAATTTTTTGAAACAAGGTTACTTAACACAATCCTCCCTAATAGAGCTAAATGGTACAGATATGTGATGATATTTTGTGTCTTATGCCCAAAAATGTAGATATACACCATTTCCTAGGAAAATTAAATAGCTTAGCCCATTCTATAAACTTTACTGTTGAGTTTGAAGAAAATAACTCATTGCCTTTTCTAGATTTTTAATTATTAAGGGTAATAATGAATTCAAATTTAAAATTTACAGAAAACCTACAAATAACTGTTCCTATGTCCACTATTATTCCTCGCATCAAGATAGAGTCAAACTGTCTGTTTTCTCATCAATGTTTTTGAGAGCTTTTACGAATTTGTAGTCCTGAGTTCATAGATGAGGGAAATATCCAAAATTTATGAAATAGGTAATGATTTAAAATTACCCAAGAAATGTAATTGATAAATCTTTTAAAGTTGCTAGAAATACTTTTTACAATCCAAAAAGGGACAACCAGCCTTATTCTTTATAAAAATATGTTGGTTCTCCCTTACCATGAAAACTTGGTTGATATGCCTTCTCTTCTTAAGACTTTTAATATTAAAGTTGTATTCAAAAATCTTGATACAGTAAAAAAACTTTTGATAAAGAATTCCCACCAAAATGCTGATGGATGTGTCTATAAGATTCCTTGTAAAATTTGCGATAAAGTTTATTACGGTCAAACTGGTAAAAATCTCGAACTAAGATTAAAACAACATAAATATAGCATTAGAACTGGACAAGATTCCAATGCTCTATTTATTCATGTAAGAGATTTTAACCATCCAATTGATTTTCAAAAGTTGAGAAAGTAGTATCAAGCAAGTCCATGGTCGACAGGAATATAAATTGAATCTTGTTTCTATAAAAGCAGTTTTGACAATAATATGAATATTTCCTTTGGTTTATATAAATTAGATCCATTTTAATTAATAGAATTTGGGAAGAATTTAATAATACACTGGACAAATAATCTTTAAAATTTCTTATTTCTTGGGTAGAATAGTTTGTGAGGTGAGTTGTGCCAAGGACCTATCCAAGTTGGGTCGGCGCGCGTCAGGTGTTTAAACCGTTGTGGGATCTGATAGTGAGGTGCCGGCCAGACCCCTTATATAGCTTCTTGGATGCTTTACTTTCATAGTTCCTTGATAATGTGAGTAGTCACGAAAGCGCTTGGAATTTCTTATTCTTTCAGAGTGGTTGTTTTGCATATATATATGTATATATATATATGTATATATATATATGTATATATATATATGTATATATATATGTATATATATATGTATATATATATGTATATATATATGTACATATATGTATATATATTATATATATATATGTATATATATGTATATATATTAATATGTATATATATATGTACATATGTATATATATATGTATATATATATATATAAATATATATATATTTTATATAATATTATATATATATTAATTATATAATATATATATATATGATATTTATATATAATATATATATATATATATATATATATTATATATATATATATATATATATATATATATATATATATGTCGTGCCGAATATGTAAAACTGGTCAATTAACAAGAACTCATTTAAATTAAGTCTTTTCTGAAATTTTCTCTTATACGTTTAAAGATA
The DNA here is from genome assembly GCF_026875155.1 of Cherax quadricarinatus. Taxonomy (NCBI): domain Eukaryota; kingdom Metazoa; phylum Arthropoda; class Malacostraca; order Decapoda; family Parastacidae; genus Cherax; species Cherax quadricarinatus. Next base: position 33,773,649 of record NC_069441.1, read on the forward strand.
TATATTTTTTTTATTAATGTTAATGTAAAAAAATTTAATTTTGCACCAAAAGGAACTTAGAAAACTTACCTAACTTATATAACAAGAGCAATTTATTTTAGCCTAACCCAACTAAATATATTTTAGATTTGTTTACAATAATTTAAATACAAAAAAACCAAAAAGGAAATAATTTTTTTTCAGTGTTTTCGAAATTATTGTACACAAATTTTCACTTGCCCTAATGCAAGATGAGCGTTGCCCTATTTAAGCCGATCGAAAGTTCTGCTATTGGGCCGACAATATATTTTATAAATATAAAAAAAATATTTTTAAATATATATATTATATATATATATATATATAAAATTATATATATATAATTTATAAATATTTATAATTATTATATATATAATTTTTTTAAAAAAAGGAGATTACAAACATTGTTTAAAAAAGCTCAGTTTATTTTTGGTTAGAAAAATTCTTTATTTTTTCCAAATAATTTTGATTTTCACGAAGGGAAAATTTTTCCCCCCCGGATAAAGGGAGCTTTCCATCAGAAACAAGGCAAGTGCCAAAAATGGAACGAGGAGTAATTTCTCCACTTTAAATAATTAATGTTAAAGAAAAAGGAAAAAAAAGCAGGCAGAAACCCTATGAGGGAAAAACAGTCGGGTTCTTCCACCAATGTTTTCCCTCATAGACTCGAACATAATTTTAAAAACAACTTGCCCCAGTGTCAAAGTCTTTAGCTTCTCTTTGTTGCTGAGTTTTTGATTTTGGGTGTTTGTGATAGGTGGTGGTGGGATAAAAATTTGGTGCTAGCTGGAAGTTAGGTGCAGTTAGAAAGTTGGTAGGTAGGGTGGGGGACGTGGGTAAGCTTGGAAGATAGCAGGTTTCAGGAAGGTTGATAGGTTAGTGGTGGGTTTGTCGGGAGGGTTGGGTGGTTAGTAGGAGGTAGTAAAGTGGTAGGGGTTTGGTAGGTGTCAGGTAATGGGGGTCAGGTAGGTGACAAGTTAGTGGGTAATTAGGTGGGTAGGCGGGGTGAAGATGGGAGAATCATTGTAATTCTTGAAAGTTTGTAAGTCACCAAAACCTCTTCAAGTATCCTGTCCTTTCGAACTTTTAAATTAGCGATCTTTGTCAGTTCAACTTGCAGCTGTGCACTGCTGCAGCTGCTGCTGCTGCTGCTGCTGCAGATGAACGACACTGGGACCTTGAGTAGTTTTAAAAAACAGATTGGACAAATAATAAGTGGGGGGGGGGGTTTGTTTGGGAGTCTTGGGTAGGGGAGAAAATTTTTGGGTATTTTTAGGAAAAGGGGTTTTGATAAGGACCTCCTTGTATGGGCCTTCTCAGTGTTCCTCCATTTTTATGTCTATGTCAAATACTTAAAGTATTAAACATTTTAAAACATCTCAAAAAACTCTAAATGATGCCTTGTTTTTACACAGTACAAAAAATTTCCTTATTAAAAATAAAGCGGGGGAAAAACTTTGTAAATAATTTGTAAAAATAAACAATGAGCCCCAAAAAGTTAAACCCAAACCCGTGATGGGAGTGTGAAGAACATGTGATGTAGTATGTGTAGTGAAATAACTTGTATGTTTGTGGTGTAGTGAAAATACACTTGTGATTTAGTGTTGTAGTAAGATCAAAACCCGATGTTCACCCCTAAAAAAAAATTACAAATTCCCCCTGCAAATACCCCCCCTACAAATATCACAATTAAGTAATCACTAATACAAGCATACAACTACAATATCAACTTGCAAGTCTCAACATGCAAGTTCAACACTGCAAGTTCAAACTGCAAGTTCAACACTGCAAGTCCAACATGCAAGTCTCAACACTGCAAGTTCCACTGCAAGTAAAACACTACAAATATCAACACTCAAGTATCAACACTAAGTTCAACACTACAAATTAACACACAAGTACAAAAACCAAAGTATCAAAACTACAAATATCAAAAACCTACAAGTATCAACACTACAAATATAAACCAAATATCAACATACAATTCAACACTCAAAAACAAAACTACAAACAACACTCGTATCAACACTACAAAATAAATTTTAAAAAATTAACACCCCAAATATCAACACTACAAATATAACACTACAAATATCAAAAAATACAAATATCAACACTACAAATATCCACTACAAATATCAACACTAAAATATCAACACACAAAAATCAACACTACAAATTCAAAACTACAAATATCAGTATTCCATATCACCCTGTAACACACTGATGCCAAATATGAAAATCATCTTACAAGTGTAAACAATACAAGTAACATTACTAAAAGTTAACACTACTACAAGTGCCACCCTACAAGTGCCCCAATACAAGTGCCACCCCTACAAGTGTCACCATACAAGTCCCCACTAAAGTGCCACCACTACAAAAAAAAAACCAAACCTACAAGTGACCACTCAAGTGCCACCACTACAAGTTCCACCACTACGTGCCACCACTCAAAACCCCCACTCAAAGGCCCCCACTACAAGTGCCCCCACTACAAGGCCACCAAAATGCCACCCCCCTCAAGTCCACCACAAAAGGCCCCCCTACAAGTGCCCCCACTACAAGTTTCCCCCCACTACAATGCCCCACTCAAATCCACCCTACAAGTGCCCCCCTACAAGGGCCCCACTACATGCCCCCCACACAAGTGCCACCCACAATTTCCACCACACAAGGCCACCACTACAAGTCCAACCCCAAAAGGCCACCATAAAAGTACCACCATCAAGTGCCCCACTACAAGTGACCCCTACAAGTGCCCACTACAAGTGCCACCCCCTACAAAATGCCACCCCTACAAAATGCCCACTACAAGTGCCACCCCTAAAGTGCCCCCCACTACAAGTGCCCCACTACAAGTGCCACCCCTACAAGTGCCAAAAAATAAATGCCACCACTACAAGTGCCACCCCCTACAAGTGCCACCATGCAACTGCCCCCACTCAAGTCCCCCTCAATGCCCCACTACAAGTGCCACCACAAAAAGTGCCACCCTAAAAGGACACTACAAGTACCACCCCCTACAAAATGCCACCAACAAGTGCCACCACTAAAGTGCCCCCCACTACGTGCCACCCCTAAAGTACCCCCACTACAATGCCACCCCTACAAATGGCCACCACTAAAGTGCCCCCTACAAATACCACACACAAGTGCCCCCTTTCAAGTGCCACCACTACAAGTCCACCATACAAGTACCCCCACTCAAATTACACTACAATGCCCACTACAATAACCCCCCCCTCAAATCCACCCCCAAAGGCCCCCACTACAGGCCAACAAAAAAGTGCCCCCACCAAGTACCACCCCTACAATGCCACCACTAAGTGCCCACTACAAGTGCCCCCACACAATACCACCACTTCAAAGGGCCACCACTCAAGTGCCAACCCTCAAGACCCAACCCCCACAAGTACCCCCTCAAGTGCCCCACTAAAGTGCCACCACTACAAGTGCCCCCACTACAAGTACCACACTACAGTGCCACCACTACAAGTGCCACCCCCTACAAGGGGCCCCACTACAAGTACCCCCAAAAGTACCACCCCTACAATGCCCCCAATCAAGTGCCACCAATACAAGTACCAACCCCTACAAATGCCACCATACAATGCCCCCCACTACAAAGTGCCACCATAAAATACCACCCTACAAGTGCCCCATACAAGTGCACCACTACAATACCACCCCTAAAAGTCCACCACACAAGTGCCACCACTACAAGTGCCCACTACAAGTGCCCCACTACAAGTACCCCCCATACAAATGCCACCACTACAAAGGGCCCCATACAAATGCCACCACTACAAGTACCACCACTATAAATATCACCACTACAAACATAAACACTACAAGTATCTCCACTACAGCTACCACTACTACAAATATTATCACTGCAATCTTCAACAGTGTAAGTACCTCATCTACAAGTATCTCCACTTCCATTACCACTACTGCAAGTATCTCCATTACACGTCTCACTACTACGAATATCACCACTACATGTAGAAATACTTCTAACACCAACACTAAAATTCTCACCCCTGCAAACATCATCTCTACAAGTATCAACTCTACAAGAATCACTACTACGAGTACCACTACTACAAGAATTATCAAAGCAAGTATCAGTACTTCCAATACCACCGCTACAATGAATCACCACTACAAGTCTCAGTTCTTTCAGTACCACCGAAACACGTATCACAGCTACAAATGTCACCACCACTACAAGACTCGGTACTTCCGGTACCACAGCTTCAAATGTCACCACTACAAGTATCAGTATTTTCAATACCAACGCTACAAGTATCACCTCTTCAAGTATCATTACTATGAGTACCACCATTACTTGCATAAAAACTACAAGTATCAGTACTCACAGTATCACCAGAATACCAGTATGACAAGTATCACCAGTACAGGTATCACCAGTTACAACTACAAATACCACCACTACATATATCACCAATACAAGCATCACCACTACGAGTACCACCACTACAAGTATCACCACTATAAATATCACAACTACCTTTAACTCTACGTACTACTACTACTACTACTACTGTCCTGGGAGACAGTAATGGTAAAGCTGGAGGTGCTGTCCTGGGAGACAGTAATGGTGAAGCTGGAGATTTTGTCCAGGTAGTCGGGAACTATACGCAGGAAGGAATACATATAAATGACCTCATAGGGGACAGGAACCGTAGTGGGGAAACAAGTGTAGTCAAAGATAAGATAAAACCAATATTGCAAACTGAAAATACCACAGGAAATAGCAAACAAGAGGACTCCACTAGCTATAGTGAGGATATATTACCAAAAACAACTGGTGGGAGCTCCATTGTTGGTGCTAGGGAGGATAGGAATAAGACAGGGAAACACGCACCAACAGGGAATACAGTCACAGAATCCCAAGGCAAACGGAAACCAAGCCTGTGCACATACTATGCACTTGGTATCTGCAGACATGGGAAATCTGGAAAAACAGACGTGACGTGCAGCTATGACCACCCTAGAAAATGCCATGCCCATATGACAACAGGAAAATGCAAACTCCCTTCCTGTAAGCTTTTTCACCCTGAAATGTGTACCTCTTCAGTACAGGAAAGACTGTGCTATAACTTAAATTGCCAGGCACACCATCTAAAGGGTACAAAAAGATACAAAACATTCAGGCCATGGGAAAACCTGGGTAGCCACAGCCACTCAAGAGGGAGAGGTTTTTTAGTGCCAGGAAGGAAAAAAAACTGGCAGGAAATGGCAGAAATCGTACACCAAATCCAGTCATTCCTGGAGTGGAACCACAGTCGATGGCCTCCATTCCAAACAAACAGATACAGATACTAATGCCGGAAAAAAATCCCCCCCCCCAGTACCAACAATACCACCAGTCCGATGACATTCTTCTTTGCAAATATACAGGGTCTAAAGCCAGCAACAAACAACAAAATACCTTTCATCCGTGGACTGCTTGCAGAGGCAAAGGCAATGTTCGCGGCTTTCACTGAGACCCACATAAAGGATCACTTGGACAACGAAATATGGATCCCAGGTTACAACCTATACAGATATGACAGAGTGAACAGGCAAAAGGGGGGGGGGTTGGCCTGTACATTGCAGAGTCACTTGTTTGCACAGAACTGCTAAATGCCTCAAATGATGTAGTGGAAGTTTTAGCAGTAAAGGTCGAGAACCAAAACCTAGGCATTGTGGTAGTCTACAAGCCTCCGGATGCAACATCTCAGCAATTCCAGGAACAGCTGTTAAAAATTGACCAGTCTGGAAAATCTTCCAGCTCCTGCACCCAACATCTTGCTCCTGGGGGATTTCAACTTAAGGCACCTAAAATGGAGGAATATAGCAAATAATATTGGTGCAGTAACAACACCAGGAGGCAGCTCTGATGAAAACTCACACTCACACGAGCTTTTAAAACTCTGCACAAAATTCAATTTAAACCAGCAAATAATAGAGCCTACTAGACTGGAGAATACACTAGACCTCATCTTCACTAACAATGATGATCTGATAAGAAATGTCACCATATCAAAAACAATATACTCAGATCACAACATAATTGAGGTTCAGACATGTATGCGTGGAGCCCCAGACCGACATAATGAGACTAGTCACGAGGGAGCATTCACCAAATTCAACTTCAATAACAAAAACATAAAGTGGGACCAAGTAAACCAAGTCCTAACCGATATAAGCTGGGAAGATATACTAAGCAACACAGACCCCAACGTATGCCTAGAACAGATTAACTTGGTGGCACTCGATGTATGCACAAGGCTTATTCCTCTAAGAAAAAGGAGGAGTAGATGTAAAATAGAAAGAGACAGGCGCTCCCTTTACAGGCGACGAAAAAGAATAACAGAGCGGCTAAAAGAGGTCAATATATCTGAAATGCGTAGGGAGACACTGGTCAGAGAAATAGCAAGCATCGAACTCAAGCTAAAGGAATCTTATAGGAGCCAGGAATCGCGGGAAGAACTAAAAGCCATAAATGAAATCGAAAGAAACCCAAAGTATTTCTTCTCCTATGCCAAATCAAAGCCGAGAACAACATCCAGTATTGGGCCCCTACTTAAACAAGGTGGGTTCTACACAGATGACAGCAAGGAAATGAGTGAGCTACTCAAGTCCCAATATGACTCAGTTTTTAGCAAGCCGCTAACCAGGCTGAGAGTCGAAGATCAAAATGAATTTTTTATGAGAGAGCCACAAAATTTGGTTAACACAAGCCTATCCGATGTTATCCTGATGCCAAATGACTTCGAACAAGCGATAAATGACATGCCCATGCACTCTGCTCCAGGGCCAGACTCATGGAACTCTGTGTTCATCAAGAACTGCAAGAAGCCCCTATCACGAGCCTTTTCCATCCTATGGAGAGGGAGCATGGACACGGGGGTCGTCCCACAGTTACTAAAAACAACAGACATAGCCCCACTCCACATAGGGGGCAGTAAAGCAACAGCAAAGAACTACAGACCGATAGCACTAACATCCCATATCATAAAAATCTTTGAAAGGGTCCTAAGAAGCAAGATCACCACCCATCTAGAAACCCATCAGTTACACAACCCAGGGCAACATGGGTTTAGAACAGGTCGCTCCTGTCTGTCTCAACTATTGGATCACTAAGACAAGGTCCTAAATGCACTAGTAAAAAGAATACAGATGTAATATATACAGACTTTGCAAAAGCCTTCGACAAGTGTGACCATGGCATAATAGCGCACAAAATGCGTGCTAAAGGAATAACAGGAAAAGTCGGTCGATGGATCTATAATTTCCTCACTAACAGAACACAGAGAGTAGTCGTCAACAGAGTAAAGTCCGAGGCAGCTACGGTGAAAAGCTCTGTTTCACAAGGCACAGTACTCGCTCCCATCTTGTTCCTCATCCTCATATCCGACATAGTCAAGGATGTCAGCCACAGCACCGTGTCTTCCTTTGCAGATGACACCCAAAACTGCATGACAGTGTCTTTTCCATTGCAGACACTGCAAGGCTCCAGGCGGACATCAACCAAATCTTTCAGTGGGCTGCAGAAAACAATATGAAGTTCAACGATTAGAAATTTCAATTACTCAGATAGGTAAACACGAGGAAATTAAATCTTCATCAGAGTACAAAACAAATTCTGCCACAAAATAGAGCGGAAACACCAACGTCAAAGACCTGGGAGTGATCATGTCGGAGGATTCACCTTCAAGGACCATAACATTGTATCAATCGCATCTGCTAGAAAAATGACAGGATGGATAATGAGAACCTTCAAAACTAGGGAGGCCAAGCCCATGATGACACTCTTCAGGTCACTTGTTCTATCTAGGCTGGAATATTGCTGCACACTAACAGCACCTTTCAAGGCAGGTGAAATTGCTGACCTAGAAAATGTACAGAGAACCTTCACGGCACGCATAACGGAGATAAAACACCTCAATTACTGGGAGTGCTTGAGGTTCCCGAACCTGTATTCCCTGGAACGCAGGCGGGAGAGATACATGATTATATACACCTGGGAAAAACCTAGAGGGACTAGTACCGAACTTGCACATGAAAATCACTCACTACGAAAGCAAAAGACTTTGCAGACTATGCAACATCCCCCCAATGAAAAGCAGGGGTGTCACTAGCACGTTAAGAGACCATACAATAAGTGTCAGGGGCCGAGACTGTTCAACTGCCTCCCAGCATACATAAGGGGGATTACCAACAGACCCCTGGCAGTCTTCAAGCTGGCACTGGACAAGAACCTAAAGTCGGTTCCTGACCAGCCGGGCTGTGGCTCGTACGTTGGTTAGCGTGCAGCCAGCAGCAACAGCCTGGTTGATCAGGCTCTGATCCACCAGGAGGCCTGGTCACAGACCGGGCCGCGGGGGCGTTGACCCCCAGAACTCTCTCCAGGTAAACTCCATGTAAATACTACTACTACTACTACTATACTTACTACACCACCATCAACACTACCACCATCAACACCACGATCATGATCACCACTACCTTCAATTCCTCCTACTATCACCACTATTATGATCAGAACTACCTTCAACACCTACCACCAAAAGTACTACCTCTATTTATTTATTTTTTATTTATTTATTTCCAATTTGAGCACACATACAGAGGTACAAAAAAATACAGATAAGAGCAGCATGCCAAAGCCACTTATACTATGCATAGCATTTCGGGCCGGCTTAAGATTAACTTAAGATTAACTAAGCAATGATGAAATCAGTGATAAAACATTAATGTAAACAGATTACTATAAAGCACAAGTGAGTATTACAAAGACAGGTCATATGGTTGCATTCAGTCATATGAAGGATTCTGTTAGGTAGTGTATTTAAAAAATAATAAAGTTAGATTCGGTTTTAGGTTTAACATTTATGTGATATATTTGTGAGAAACATTTAAGATATACAATTTATAAGGTTCAGTTATTCAGTATTTATTTGGTTTTGGGTGAGTAAGTGATCTTTGAGAAGAGACTTGAATTTATAAACAGGTAGTGTTTCTTTTATATTTACAGGTAATGAATTCCAGATTTTAGGGCCTTTTATGTGCATTGAGTTTTTGCATAGTGTGAGATGGACACGAGGAACATCAAAGAGTGATCTGTGCCTTGTGTTATGGTCATGTGTTCTGTTGAGGTTGGCAAGGAGATGTTTGAGGGGAGGGTTAATATCAGAGTTAAGTGTTCTATGTATGTAATAGGGCAGTAATAAAATATGGATGTTTTGTATGGTGAGTAGGTTTTGTGTATTGATATTGGTGGAGTGTGCTGCCTGTAGTGAGAATTTGTTTTTCATTTTAATGGGAGCCTTTTGTTGGGTTTAATTAGTGGTCTGAGAGGTTA
>NC_069441.1:33783545-33798885 GCF_026875155.1 Cherax quadricarinatus
CTCTGGAAGGCGTAGAATGAGGGGAGATATCATTTGAAGTGAAAGTGGTACGGGCAAAAGAAAGGAGATATTAATAAGTACTGAGTGTGTCGATCCAGTAAGAACAAGGAATAATGGTTTTAATTTGGGAAAAATTTAGATTTAAAAAGGGACTTTGGTAAGTACTGGAAACAATTTAATCGGGGGAACAGTTTTCCGTGGGGTGATAGGGGCTGGGACCTTTGGTAGTTTTAAGAAGAGATGACAAATTTTGGGTGGGAGGGGGGGTTTGATTGGGTCATTGGTTACGGGAGTTATTTTGGGAACCCTTAGGTAGTAGTCGTTTTAAAAGGACCTGCCTCACATGGGCCAGTGGCCTTCGCACTGTTCCCTCCATTTTTGTTTCCATTTTGTGCAAAAAAGGTATAAATCCCGACAATATGAAATTTAAAACACAGTGCAACTCTGGATATCTTTATTTAGTAGACGTTTCGCCATCCAGTGGCTTTTTCAAACAGATTTAGGACAAATGGGAAGAATAGAACTATTACAAAAGATGAGGTAACCCAGCCCCCGGGCCTTGGAGTTAGTGTTCACAGCATAAAAAACATAAGAACAAAAAAAAATGGGAACACGCGCGGGCCCGTTGGGCCCATACGGGCAGGCCCTTTTACAATTCATCCCACTAACAAACATTTGACTCCCCAAATTTTTAAATGTTACCCAAGAAAAAAGCTCTGTGGCAAGTCCCACTCAAATCCAACCCATCCCACTCATGTTTTTTCCCAAACCAAAATTTGAAACAAACCCAAAGCCCCTACCCTCATAACCCAACTAGGTAGCTTTTCCATATTACTACCCAAATTTCCAAAACCCAATATTTCCTATGCCTTTTAAATCAAACTTATCTAAATTTTAAAACCATTACTGGGGTTCCCTTGGAGAGATATTTCAAGACCTTTTTTAATATCCCCCTTTTTTAAAACCATCTTCCCCTTATACACTTCGATCAGGTCTCCCTCTTCTTTGTTAACAATGAATGTAACTTAAAGTCTTCAAACTTTTTCATAAGGAAGATTTCTAATGCTATGATTAAATTTTGTTTTACCTACGGAATGTTTTCTAACGAATTTATGTCCTTCTGTAAGGAGAAAATTTAATGCATAATCTAGGTGAGGGCCCTTTCTAATGATTATAAGTGCAGTATGACCCCTGGAAATAAATGGTTAAAATACCGACACAATGGCAAATTAAACACAAATGCAGTTAATGTGACCTTTATTGAACGTTTCGCCCACACGGGGCTTTTTTAAGTCACAACAGAACTACCGGGGTTTAGAGAACCTGGCAAATCTGGGGATTTTATTGTGACGTTTCGCCATCCCGTGGTTTATCAATACAAATTCCAGGACTAACTTGAAGCAAAAGTAGAACTTGTCAGAAGATGAGGTAATCATCCCCCCAACCTAAGGGTAGTGCGAACCAAAACCCTAGTCGGGGGATTCTGAACAGAAAAAAAGAAATCCTGGCGCTTTTATTGTAACGTCAGGTGAAACAGACGGGGGCAAATTCACTGGTAGGGGGGTTTCCCCAGTGGAAGTAGGTCCTCCCAAAGAGAGGGTTAGTTGTAGTATAATGCATAGCGTAAAGGTTAGTACTGCCTCAAAATTTAAATTTCCCCGATGTTGCAGTGTCTGAAAAGTTTTTTTTAAAAGGTACATAATCCCGACAAGATGAGAGTAAGACACATGTGAAAACATTGGGTATCTTTTTTGTAACGTTTCGCCACCCATGCTTTATCAAAAAAAAAAAAAATTCCCGGGGCATAACTTGAAGACGTGAATATGTACAGAAGATGAGGTAATCAGTCCCCAACCTAGGAGTAGGTGCGAACAGCCCTAGTCGGGAGATTCTGAAGCAAAAGAAAGAACCCCGGCGCTTATATGTAACGTCAGGTGAAGGAGACGAGGGAAAATTACTGGTAGGCGGGATTCCCCAGTGGAAGTGGTCCGCCCCAAAGAGGGTTATTTTTTGAAATGATGATAGTCGTAAAGGTTATGTACATGCCCCAGAAAAAAGTTTCCATGATGTTGCAGTGTCTGAAAAGTTGTGTAGAATGGTACATAATCCCGACAAGATGAGGTAAGAAATGTGAACATCGGGGGTACTTTTTTTGTAGACGTTTCCCCCATCCAGGGGCTTTATCAATAAAAATTCCCAGGACAAAAACTTGGCAGTAGAACTATGTACAGAAGATGAGGTAATCAGTCCCTAACCTGGGAGTAGGTGCGAACAGCACCATAGTCGTGGAGATTCTGAAGCGGAAAGAATCCTGGGCTTTTTAGTAACGTCAGGTGAAGCAGACGGGGAAAATTCACTGGTGGGCGGGTTTCCCCAGTGGAAGTGGGGTCCGCCCCAAAAGAGGGGGGTTGTTTAGTAGTAGTTTTATCGTGAAGGTTATGTACAGGGTCCCCGAATTAAGTTTCCCATGATTTGCAGTGTTGAAAGTTGTGTCGAAGGGTACATAATACGACAAATGAGAGTAAGACACATGTGCAACTCTGGGGTATCTTTATTGTAAATTTTCGCCATCCAGGGGGCCTTTATCAATACAAATTCCGGGAAAAACTGAGACATAGAACTATGTACAGAAGAAAAAGGTAATCATCCCTAAAACCTAGGAGTGGGGTGCGAACACACCAAGTCGGGGAGTTCTAAAAGAGAAGAAAGAATCCTGGCGTTATATAGTAACGTCAGGTGAAAGACGAGGGCAAATTCATGGTAGGGGGGGGATTCCCAGTGAAGTAGGTCCGCCCAAAAAGAGAGGGTTAGTTTTTAGTAGTGATGTCATAGTCGTGAAGGTTATGTACATGCCCCTCGAAAAAAGATTCCATGATTTTGCAGTGTTGACAAGTTGTGTAAAATGGTAATAATCCCGACAAGATGAGGTAAACACATGTGCAACATTGGGTATCTTTTATTGTAACGTTTCGCCATCCAGTGGCTTTTAAAATTCAAATTCCAGGACAAAATTTTGAAGACAGTAGAACTATGTCAAAAGATGAGGTAATCGCCCCTAAAACCTGGGAGTGGGTGCAACAGCCCATGTCGTGGAGATTCGAAGCGAAGAAAGATCCTGGGGCTTATATAGAAACGTCAGGTGAAGCGACGGGGGCAAATTAAAACGGTAGGGGGGATTCCCCAGTGGAGTAGGCCGTCCCAAAGAGAGGGTTAGTTGTAGTGTAGATGTCATAGTCTGAAGGTTATGTACATGTCCCAGAATTAAGATTCCTGATTTTGCGTGTCTGACAAGTTGTTACAAAGGGTACATAATCCCGACAAGATGAGAGTAAGACACATGTGCAACATCTGGGTATTTTTTATTGTAGCGTTTCGCCACCCATGGCTTTATCAATAAAATTCCAGGACAAAACAAGGGACGTAGAATTGTACAGAAGATGAGGTAATCGTCCTCAACCTAGGGTAGGTGCGAACAGCCCATAGTGTGGAGATTCTAAAGCAGAAGAAAGAATCCTGGCGTTATATGTAACGTCAGGTGAAGCAGACGGGGGCAAATTCATGGTGGGGCGGGACCCCCAGTGGAAGGGTCCGCCCAAGAGAGGGTTGTTGAGTAGTGATGTCATAGCGTGAAGGTTATGTACATGCCCTCAAAATTTAAAAATTTCCATGATTTTTGCAGTGTTGACAAGTTGTGTACAAAGGGTACATAATCCGAAAAGATAGGTAAGACACATGTGCAAATCTGGGTATCTTTATTGTAGCGTTTCGCCATCCAGGGGTTTATAAATACAAATTCCGGGACAAAATTTGAAGACAGTAAAAACTATGTACAAAGATGAGGAAATCGCCCCCAAACCTAGGAGTAGGTGGAACGCACCATAGGGGGGAGATTCTCAAAAAAGAACCCTGGGCTTATATGTAACGTCAGGTAAAGCAGACGAGGGAAAATTCACTGGTAGGGGGTTTCCCCCAGTGGAAGTGGTCCGTCCCAAAGAGGGGTTATTTGTAGTAGTAGATGTCTAGTCGTAAAGGTTTGTAATGTCCTCAAAATTTAAGATTCCTGATGTTGCAGTTTTGACAAGTTGTGTACGAATGGTAATAATACCGAAAAGAGAATAAACACATTGCAACTTGGGTATCTTTTTGTAGCTTTCGCCATCCAGTGGCTTTTCAATACAAATTCCCAGGACATAATTGAAGACAGTAGAATATGTAAGAATGAGGAAATCATCCCTCAACCTGGGAGTGGGTGCGAACGCCCATAGTCGTGGAGATTTGAAGCAGAAGAAAACCGGGCGCTTATATAGAAACGTCGGGGAAAGCAGACGGGGGCAAATTCACGGGGACGGGCCCAGTGGAAGTAGGTCCGCCCAAAGAGGGGGTTATTTGTAGTAGAATTGTATAGTCGTAAAGGGTTTATGTACATGTCCCCAAAATTTAAGATTCCAATTTTGCGTGTTGACAAGTTGTGAACGAAGGGTACATAATCCCGACAAGATAAAAGGAAAAAGACACATGTGCAACATCTGGGTATCTTTATTTGTAGACGTTTCGATCCAGTGGCTTTATAAATCAAACCAGGGAATAACTGAAGACAGTGAATATGTAAAAAAGGGGTTGGAGGTAACGTCCCTAACCTAGGAGTATCGAAAAGACCATAGTCGGGGAAATTTTTCGAAAAAAGAAGAAAAGAATCCTGGCCTTTATTATAACGTCAGGTAACAAAAAAAATTCACTGGGTAGGCGGGATTCCCCATGGAAAGTAGGTCGCCCAAAGGGGGTTTGGAGAGAGATTCATAGTCGTAAGGAGACGGGGCCCAAATTAAGATTCCATGATGTTTCCCGGGGGTTTAAATTTGTGTAGAAGGGTCAAAATCAAAAGAAGGTAAGAAACATGTCAAATTTTGGGTTCCCAATTTTGTGCGTTTGCCAAGTGGTTTACAATAAAAATTTCCGGGGAAATGAAAAAGTAGAACATGTCAAAAATGGGAAATAGTCCTCAATTGATTAAAAAACAGACAAGTGTGGAGATTTAAAGCAAAAAAGAATCCTCCTTTATTATAACTCTTTGGGAGGGGGAAAATTCATGGGGCGGATTCCCTTTGGGGTAGGCTTTCCCAAAAGGGGGGATTTATTTGTTCAATTGAAGGTTTGTACACCTAGTTAAATTCCTATTTGCAGTTTCTGACAATTTTTGGCGAATTTAAATAAACCAAAACAAAAGGGTTAAGACCCAATTTTAAACATCTTTCTTTTATTTGTACCATTTACACAACTTTCAAACCCCCAACACCCATGGTTTTTTAATTTTTTGGGGGGGACATGTACAACCCTTTCACAATGAATTACTCTACAACTAACCCTCTCTTTGGGAGGCCCTATTTCCCACGGGGGGAACCGCCTACGGGGAATTTGCCCTGTTGTTTTCACCTGACGTTACTATAAAAGGGCCCCGGATTCTTTTTTCTGTTCGAATCTCACGACTATGGTGCTTTTCGCCCCTCCCCCTGGGTTGAGGGATGATTCCCTCATTTTCTGTACATATTTACTGTCTTCAAGTTAGTCCGGAATTTGTTTTGATAAAGCCACTGGATGGCGAAACCAAAAAAAGATCCCAATTTGTGCCCCCTGTGTCTTATTCTCTTGTGGTTTATGTACCTTTCGTACCAACTTGTCAGACATGCAACATCTGGAATCTTAATTCTGAGGACATGTACATAACCTTCACGACTACGACAACTACTACTACTACTAACCCATCTCTTTGGGAAGGACCTACTTCCACTGGGGAATCCCGCCTACCAGTGAATTTGCCCTCGTCTGCTTCACCTGACGTTACTTTTATAAGCGCCAGGATTCTTTCTTCTGCTTAAAGAATCTCCACGACTATGGTGCTGTTCGCACCTACTCCTAGGTTGAGGGATGATTACCTCATCTTCTGTACATAGTTCTACTGTCTTAAAGTTATGTCCTGGAATTTGTATTGATAAAGCCACTGGATGGCGAAACGTCTACAATAAAGATACCCAGATGTTGCACATGTGTCTTACTCTCATCTTGTCGGTATTATGTACCATTCGTACACAACTTGTCAGACACTGCAACATCATGGAATCTTAATTCTGAGGACATGTACATAACCTTCACGACTATGACATCTACTACTACAACTAACCCTCTCTTTGGGACGGACCTACTTCCACTGGGGAATCCCGCCTACCAGTGAATTTGCCCTCGTCTGCTTCACCTGACGTTACTATATAAGCGCCAGGATTCTTTCTTCTGCTTCAGAATCTCCACGACTATGGTGCTGTTCGCACCTACTCCTAGGTTGAGGGACTGATTACCTCATCTTCTGTACATAGTTCTACTGTCTTCAAGTTATGTCCTGGAATTTGTATTGATAAAGCCACTGGATGGCGAAACGTCTACAATAAAGATACCCAGATGTTGCACATGTGTCTTACTCTCATCTTGTCGGTATTATGTACCATTCGTACACAACTTGTCAGACACTGCAACATCATGGAATCTTAATTCTGAGGACATGTACATAACCTTCACGACTATGACATCTACTACTACAACTAACCCTCTCTTTGGGACGGACCTACTTCCACTGGGGAATCCCGCCTACCAGTGAATTTGCCCTCGTCTGCTTCACCTGACGTTACTATATAAGCGCCAGGATTCTTTCTTCTGCTTCAGAATCTCCACGACTATGGTGCTGTTCGCACCTACTCCTAGGTTGAGGGACTGATTACCTCATCTTCTGTACATAGTTCTACTGTCTTCAAGTTATGTCCTGGAATTTGTATTGATAAAGCCACTGGATGGCGAAACGTCTACAATAAAGATACCCAGATGTTGCACATGTGTCTTACTCTCATCTTGTCGGTATTATGTACCATTCGTACACAACTTGTCAGACACTGCAACATCATGGAATCTTAATTCTGAGGACATGTACATAACCTTCACGACTATGACATCTACTACTACAACTAACCCTCTTTTTGGGACGGACCTACTTCCACTGGGGAATCCCGCCTACCAGTGAATTTGCCCTCGTCTGCTTCACCTGACGTTACTATATAAGCGCCAGGATTCTTTCTTCTGCTTCAGAATCTCCACGACTATGGTGCTGTTCGCACCTACTCCTAGGTTGAGGGACTGATTACCTCATCTTCTGTACATAGTTCTACTGTCTTCAAGTTATGTCCTGGAATTTGTATTGATAAAGCCACTGGATGGCGAAACGTCTACAATAAAGATACCCAGATGTTGCACATGTGTCTTACTCTCATCTTGTCGGTATTATGTACCATTCGTACACAACAGAACTACCTGGGGTGGAAGGAACGCGAGTATTTATAGTCCGGCTGAGGTCAGGTGAAGAATGCTGCATCTGATGATGTACCGAGTTGGGTTGTAGAGTCTAAAAACTTGGGTAGCTTGGAAAGGAGACTGGACAAGTTTGTGAGCAGACCTTCTACAGTGTTCTTATGTGGGATAGCGATGAAGGAGTTTCTTGGCAAGTGGTTCAGCTATGTTATAGAAGCCACTATTCTGGTTGAAGTTGTCGGATATAGAAATTAGTGATGATTCCAGGATTCTTCGGTATTGAGGTGTTGTCTTCTGTGGCGTAAGTCTTGAGTTTCTGTAGTTTATCAAGTGGTTGTGTGAATTACGGTGTTGTACGCGGGCCCATTCCTTGTGTCGTCAGACCTGCTTGCGTTTTGGTGTTCTGAAATACGTGTTTGGAGGTCCCTTGATGTTTCGCCCACGTATAACTTGTTGCAGTCATTACAAGGGATTATGTATACCCCTGCAGGGATGGAGGTTTGTCCTGCCAAACTACTGGTGATGTCCTTGAGGGTCGTGGTTGTGGAGGTAGATACTTGGAATGATGTTTTGGAAAAGATGTTGGAAACATGTTTGGCAATGGAGTTGGTGGGAAGGACATGTATCTCTTCTCGGCAGTGTCTTCTCTGGGTGTGTTGAAGATGTTTAGTGCTCGCCGTCTGCAGTCTTGATGAAGTGACGAGGATAGGGGAAAGTTTGGAAAATATTGTTCAATTATAGTGCATTCTTCCTCAAGGAACTCGTTGCTGCAGTTTTTCGGGAGTGCACGCAGAAGAAGCCTATAATTACACCACGTTTGGTTTTGGTGTGTGGTGAGAGTAGAAGTGGAGAAGATCGTTTTTGGGTTTGGGGGGTTTTCGATAGACTTTAAAACGAAGTTTCGTAATAAAGTTGGTAGAATTACCGACAATATGTAAGTAAAAAGGGCACAAGTGCCAACAATGTGACATTTATTGTGGCAACGTTTCACTCTCCAGGAGCTTTATCAAGCCATTACAAACAATACATGGACCCCAGAGGGGATATAAAGGCTCAGAGTGAGGTGAATATAGTGAGGTACCATTTCGATGTTCACTAGTAGTGGTAGTTGTAGTAGTAGTAGTAGTAGTGGTAGTGACAAAAAATAATACAATATGGAAGAGCAATTAATTCGTACATGAGTAAAAGGATATAAAAGCTATTACTTGGGTAAAATAAAAATATAGTTGGACAAATATAAACTGGAATGAGGCAGCTTGTTTCAGTGTTCACTCTCTGTGCTTTGTGTAGTATAACAGGAGAGACTATGTGATGGCAGGGTTTACTGTTTACAGGAGGATTCTTGCTAAGGACTTCGGAGATGGTGAAGCTGCCGTTGTTTTGTTTAATTGTATTCGAAACAGCGATCAGTGCTGATTCAAGGCCTTGCGTGTGCGGAAATTAGTTTCTTTTATCACAAAATTGGGCGTCTCTGAATTTCATAAGATGATTGGTGGAATTTCGGTGTTTACACAGGCGTTGTTTAAGTTGTCGTTCCTACATGCGTATATGTGTTCATTGAGGCGGGTGTCGAGGTTTCTTGCTGTTTCACCTACGTAGATCTTGTCACAGCCTCCACAGGGTATAGGTAAACTCCTGCATTGACTGGTTCGTGGTGCTTGGGTTTAGTCCTGGTTAGATCCTTTATTGAAGTGGTAGAAGCGATGGCGACTCTGGTGTTAGCTTGTGAAAGTACTTTTGAGACGTTTAGTGCAACCTGGCTGTTGGGAAGAATTATAACTTTGTTGGGAGCGGTGTTGATGCGTGGAGAATTGATGATCTGAAGAGCTCTTTTCTTGCAGTCTTTGATGAAAAAAGGAGGAAATTGTAACTCAGTGAATGTTTGGTGAATGTAAGTACATTCTTCGTCAAGAAACTCAGGACTACAAATTCGGTATGCTCTTAGGAAAAACCCGATGATGATGCATCATCATCGGGTTTTGAACTTGTTGTAGTTGAAGTCTTGAATCTTGAGTAGCTGGCAGCAGGCTAGGTCACATCAGAGGGTAGAACACATATGGGAGTTATAGGAGTAACTGAGGAGGCAGGTTAGCAATGGAGCCATTTTCAAACTTTTTGAAGCGGCTTCTAGATAGGTGGTATAATTTAGCCTTGTTGCTGAAGGTGAAACGTAGAGGCTTGATGAACTCAAGAACTTGGGTGAGTGTGAAGTGAAGCGGTGATTCACATGCATACTTGACTGTTCCAGAAACCCGAGGCTTTTGTAGAGTTCAGTACAGGTCATGGTGTCAGTATTTGAAGAAGTGTAAAAGGTAAGGTTTTCCCATGAGGGTTTACTGGAGTCTTCGTTATCTTCCTCTTCTGGAGTGGATTCACTGGGAGAATCTACAATGGCGGTAGCAGGTGACTGAGGGTCGACAGGAGCAGCTGTGAGGTGTAATGGTTGTGTAACAGCAGGCTGGGAGAGGTGGGAGGCGGTGGTTGAGGCAACTTGATCAACGTTGTCAGCGGTGGAAGTGGGGTTTTAGAAGTTACAGAGCAGTTGCTTGGGCAGTAGACAGGTCTGTAGGTTTCAGTAAAGTTCAGGGGCGTTGGAAGGATCTTGAGGATGTCTGCTGAAGGTGTGGAGTCCGGAAAATTGAAGGCAGGCATGTTGTTCAGACGGAATAGTTCGTTAATAGTGGTGTTGAAAGTGCCGGGGCTTGCTGCGTTTGCAAGGTGTGCATACACCATGCAGTACAGCACCTTGGAAGGAGCACCGTCGGGGAGTGGAGAGTGGGAGTTGCTGGGCGATGGTGCCTGTAGATTAGCGTGTAGAGTCTTGATGGCGTCGGTTTGTGGTTTGGTTATTGCAGCATATGTCGGTGAATTGGAGGTTTTCTTCAGAACTTTAGTTTTCTTCAATATGTTTCTTTCTGAGTGGGCACTTAGCTGCAAGGGAATGATGATTACCCTTTCAGTTAAGACATGTGGGTGTTGTAGTAATGGTGCAGGATCTGAAATCGTGTCCATCATTCCCACATTTTGAACAAAACTTCTTATTCTTGATGGGGCAATCCTTGGTGGTGTGATTATAGGAGTAGCAGGTCCAGCAGTGGGAGATGTATGTGAAACGTTTTTTGTTCTATATGACTTGGGTGAATGTGGTAATATGAGATGGCCAGACCGTCAGAGAGAGCTTGGGCAGCCATGGAGATGTCTGAGAATGTAATCTTTAGCATTGATGTGGCGTTGGGGATCTTTGAGTGCTGTCTACCGAGGCCCACTTTGTTTTGTTCCTCAATAGATGTCTTCAGTGCTTCAGTAGAGAGAGAGGTGACGATATTGTCAAGTCTTTTCAAAAGACCGAACGTTTCGACTTCAAGAATGGAGACGGGGATAGAGTGAATTGTTGTGTTTGTAGGGTCCTGATTGAAGAGTCGTCCATTAGTTTTAGTGCTTCCGTGTCATCTGTGCAGACGACAATGAAGGAGTCTTTCAGAGAGTGGATTGCCGTAAATTTGACCTGCAGGCAGGTCCTAACGACGGTAGCTAAAGCTAACTTCGAGGAGTCATTTATTGCACCATTCACAGGCTTGATTTTCACACGATTCGACAGCATTGTGAAAAGGATATCACGTTTGTAGAATATAAATTCTACACCCCGACAGGGTCGAAGAGAGGCTTCTTGCGGTGTAGAGCAACTGTATGATCGGACTCGCCTGTCGACCATCAAGGACATCACCAGTAGTAGGCAGGACAAGCCTCCATCCTCTGCAGGGGTATACATAATCCCTTGTAATGACTGCAACAAGTTATACGTGGGCGAAACATCAAGGGACCTCCAAACACGTATTTCAGAACACCAATACGCAAGCAGGTCTGACGACACAAGGAATGCCTGCGTACAACACCGTAATTCACACAACCACTTGATAAACTACAGAAACTCAAGACTTATCGCCACAGAAGACAACACTCAATACCGAAGAATCCTGGAATCATCACTTATTTCTATATCCGACAACTTCAACCAGAATAGTGGCTTCTATAACATAGCTGAACCACTTGCCAAGAAATTCCTTCATCGCTATCCCACATAAGAACACTGTAGAAGGTCTGCTCACAAACTTGTCCAGTCTCCTTTCCAAGCTACCCAAGTTTTTAGACTCTACAACCCAACTCGGTACATCATCAGATGCAGCATTCTTCACCTGACCTCAGCCGGACTATAAATACTCGCGTTCCTTCCACCCCAGGTAGTTCTGTTTGTGACTTGAAAAAGCCCACTGTGTGGGCGAAACGTAGTCAATAAAGGATCACATTATACTGCATTTGTGTTTATATTGCCATGACCTCTGGACTTCTGTTGCTTACACTTCTTGATATAAATCCCAGTAATCTATTTGCCTTATTACGTACGCTTAGGCATTGCTGTCTTGGTTTAAGGTTGCTGCTTACCATAACCCCCAAGTCTTTTTCGCAATCTGTATGGTTAAGTTCTACATTGTGTGTGATGAATGGTTTGAAAAACCGACAAGTTGAAGATTGAGACACTTATGCAGCATATGGAAATCTTTATTCAGGAAACGTTTCGCCACACAGTGGCTTCATCAGTCCAATACAAAGAGGAAGGCGTAAGGAGAGGAGGAGAATGAGGTAATCAGTCCCTCAACCTGGAGTCGATGTGTTCAGTCCATCAATCTTGTAGAATGTACAGCATAGGGCCGTAGACGTGGCTTATATACTGTAGTGAGGTGACGTGAAGCAGATGGAGGCGGGGTCATAGTGGTACCATCCACTAGTCGAAGTAGGTCTTCGTCCAAAGGTTGAACAAGTGTTGAAGAATTCTTTGTAACAAGATCCCATGATGCTGCAGTGTCTGACAGTTGTGATGAATGGTTTGAAAAACCGACAAGTTGAAGATTGAGACACTTATGCAGCATATGGAAATCTTTATTCAGGAAACGTTTCGCCACACAGTGGCTTCATCAGTCCAATACAAAGAGGAAGGCGTAAGAGGAAATGGTATGGTGATACCGACAAGATGTGGAAAAAGACACTTATGTACAGTTCAGGACATTTATTAAAGGAAACGTTTCGCCACGAGTGGCTTCTTCAGTCCTAATACAGAGAAAACTAAGAAAACACACATATATATAGTGGCGGGAGTCAGGTGAGGTGATGCGTGGGTAGAGGTGGTAGTAGTAGTAGTAGTAGTAGTAGTAGTAGTAGTAGTAGTAGTAATGGAACTAAGGAGGTGAGGCAAGAGAGGGACCTGCTGGCATCAAGTAACACCAGTTCCCAGGATGGGTAATATCCTCTTGCTTAGTAATTTTGAAACACTGTAACTACCGGATTTTTGCTTTATAGTGTTACTGACAGAAATTAGTGCAGCTTCAATGCATTTTCTCCGTCTTAAGTCGTCTTCTTTAATAACTAGGGTTTTTGCTTCATTGAATTTCATGAGGTGTCAACATGTCTCTATGTTGAACACATGCGTTTTTGCGGTCATTTATTCTGCAAGCATTTTTGTGTTCTTTCTATCCTAATGTCCAGAGTTCTGGCTGTTTCCCCTACATATACTTTGTCACACCCCCACATGGTATAGTGTAGATTCCTGCACTTGTGCCAGAATCATGCTTGGGTTTTTGTTTAGGTTCCCAATAGTAGTTGAAGAGTGGTAGATATTTTAGCCAGTTTTCTGTCAAACATTTTTGAAACATTAGTGGCAACGTTGCTGACCGGTTAAAACGATGTAACTTGGAGGCTTTTCTTCATTTGATAGGTGTTGGTCTTGCTGAGGGGTACGTGTTGCACGTTTCTCTGCAGTCACGTATGAAGTGTAGGGGGAAAATGTAGTGAACTAAACGAGTTGGTGATGTATGTACATTCTTCTTCGAGGAACTGCGGACTGGAAATTCTGTAGGGTTCAGAAAGAAGCCAATATCCCCTCTTTTAGTTCTTGTGTCATGGTGGAGAAGAAATGTAGAAGATCATTCTTGTAGGTAGGCTTCCGGTAGACTTTAAAAGAAAATTTGTTTTCCCCCGTGCGTAAGAGAAAGTCGAGAAAAGGTAACTGGTTTCCTTCTCCTCCTCTAGAGTAAATTTAATAGTAGGTTCCAGAGTGTTGATGGTGTTGAGGATGCCCTGTACGTCAAGATTTTTGGGTACAATGACCAAAATATCATCTACGTACCGCATCCAAGTAAACTGAACGAGGGATGTTATTGAGGATCCTTCTTGATTCCAGGTCCTCCATATATAAATTGGCAAAGAACTGCACTAAGGGGGGATCCCATGGCTAGTCCGAAGAGTTGTTTGTACTTCTTGTCCTCGAACCTAAAACAGTTATAACGAACACAAAGTTCGACAAGGCTCACAAAATCTTGGCGGGGTACAGGTAACTCTGTATCATCTTTAATCACCCTGCGAAGAAGATCAATGGCTTGATCAACCGGGACATTGGTGAATAAGGCAGTCACGTCAAAACTTGCAAGCTTCTTATCACTCATGTCGAGATCCCTGATACGGTTAAGGAGGTCACCCGAATGCTTTAGATGAGCCTGACTGATTGTACCCAGGAGCTTTGACAAATATTTCGCCAAAACTCCTGCTAGACTGTGAGGGGCGCTGCCGATTCCAGATGTAATGGGTCTCATAGGCACATTTGGTTTGTGGGTCTTTGGTAAACCATAAAGTCTAGCTGACTTGGGGTTGGTAGGGATGAGGCGCAAGAGCTTTTTACCTTCTTCTGATTTCCTGAGTATACTGCGGGTCTTACTGAGAAAAGAATCTGTTTCTTTCCTCCATGCATGTTCGGGGATGGAAACGTATGTGTTGGCGTCGTTCAATAAATCTTGCATCTTACTAACGTAGTCTGTACTGTTGAGGATGACCACTCCTCCTCCTTTGTCCGCTGTGGTGATGAGAATATCATTATTGGTAGCCATGGGATCCCCCCTTAGTGCAGTTCTTGCCAATTTATATATGGAGGACCTGGAATCAAGAAGGATCCTCAATAACATCCCTCGTTCAGTTACTTGGATGCGGTACGTAGATGATATTTTGGTCATTGTACCCAAAAATCTTGACGTACAGGGCATCCTCAACACCATCAACACTCTGGAACCTACTATTAAATTTACTCTAGAGGAGGAGAAGGACAACCAGTTACCTTTTCTCGACGTTCTCTTACGCACAGGGGAAAGCAAACTTTCTTTTAAAGTCTACCGGAAGCCTACCTACAAGAATGATCTTCTACATTTCTTCTCTCACCATGACACAAGAACTAAAAAGAGGGGTAGTTATTGGCTTCTTTCTGAGAAACCTACAGAATTTCCAGTCCGCAGTTCCTCGAAGAAGAATGTACATACATCACCAACTCGTTTAGTTCACAACACTTTCCCCTACACTTCATACGTGAATGCAGGAAACGTGCAACACGTATCCTCAGCAAGACCAACACCTATCAAATTGAAGAAAAGCCTCCAAGGGTTACATCGTTTTAAACCCGGGCAGCAACGTTGCCACTAATGTTTCAAAAAATGTTTGACAGAAAACTGGCTAAAATATCTACCAGCTCTTCAACTACTATTAGGAACCTGATACAAAAACCCAAGCATGATTCTGGCACAAGTGCAGGAATCTACACTATACCATGTGGGGGGTGTGACAAAGTATATGTAGGGGAAACAGCCAGAACTCTGGACATTAGGATAGCAGAACACAAAAATGCTTGCAGAAATGATGACCGCAAAAACGCATGTGTTCAACATAGAGACGATGTTGGACAAACCCCATGAAATTCAATGAAGCTAAACTAGTTATTAAAGAAGACGACTTAAGACGGAGAAAATGCATTGAAGCTGCACTAATTTCTGTCAGTAACACTATAAAGCAAAAATCCGGTAGTTACAGTGTTTCAAAATTACTAAGCAAGAGGATATTACCCATCCTGGGAACTGTGTTACTTGATGCCAGCAGGTCCCCCCTCTTGCCTCACCTCCTTGTTCCA
>NC_069441.1:33799385-33844736 GCF_026875155.1 Cherax quadricarinatus
CATCCGCAATTTCATACAGGTGCACAGGTAATTAAATCCAAAAAGGAGAAGTCTCAGGATGTTAGTCCATCTCCATCAGTTCTGCTCATTGATTGGCAGGTGACCCTCTCTGTCATCCAAGCTGGAAAGATAGACAGGTTACCCACTGCTTAAGAAATCACTCTCCATGATAAGTACAATACCTAAAAGATGTGGTGATTATTACAACAGTCAACCTAGAGCAAGACTGAAAGGACTAAATTTATTATTGGTCAAAAGTGAAGCTTTCAACCAAAAATCCACTAGAATACAAGGCAGGCATGTACTTACAGTAGTGCTGGGAGCTGTGAGTCTAGTGATTACTGTTTGGACCGGAGCCCCACACGTCACCTTTCGGGGGGAGGGAAGAAGGAGGGGAAGGGATAGTGGGAGCTAGACTGACCCTACCTTAACAAGCAGCCGACAGTCAAACTATCACTTTCAGGGTGGGGGAAAAAAGGTGGGAATAGCGGGAGCTTGACTTACCCTACCTTAACAAGTAGCCGGCAATGAAACTATCACTTTCGGGGAGGGAAAAAATGGCGGGTATAGCGGGAGCTTGACTTGCCCTACCTTAACAAGTAGTCGGCAATAAAACTATTGTTACTATATACTCCCTCTCTACTCCTATCTATTGAACTTTTCCGTCACACCTTTCATACATGATATCCTCGATGTCAGAACTACTCAAGGTGAATACCAGGTCCAGTCTTGCTGGTTCATCCTCTCCTCTCTCTCTGGTAGTGTCTCTAAGATGTTGATGCATGAGGTTTTCCAGTACCACATCCATCATCTTGGCTCTCCATGTTTCGGGACCCCCCATGGGGCTGCAGGTTTTCCCAGTCAATCTCCTTGTGATTGAAATCACCAATAACTAGTAACTTTGCTCCCCCATGTGTGCTCTCCTGGCCACCTAGCTAGTGTGTCGACCATTGCTCTGTTGCTCTCATCGTATTCTTCTCTTGGCCTCCTGCAGTTCTGTGGTGGGTTGTACATTGCTGCAATTCTCACCTTACGTCCCTCAGACTGGATTGTTCCTACTAAGTAGTCCCTTTCGCCCATGCCATCCATTCCCTCCATTTTTTCAAACCCCCCACTGGTTTTTAATGAGCAGTGCAACTCCTCCTCCTCCTCTCCTCCCTCTGTCTTTCCTGAGGATTTGATATCCGGATGGAAAGATTGAATCTGTTATTATTCTGGAGAGTTTTGTTTCTGTGAGTGCTATTATGTCTGGGGATGTCTCCTTGATTCTTTCGTGCCACCCCTCCTACTTATTTGTTATTCCATCTGCATTTGTATACCACACCTTCAACTTCTTTTCTAAGATTGTGGTCTGGGAGGTGTATTAGGGTTGGGGAAGTGGGAGACCTGATAAGGAACTATGGGTGGTTGCTGTGGGGGTGGAGTTTGTAATGCAGTGGGTGGGGGCATTGGATGTGGCATGGGTGTTTTGGTTTAGAGTGTTTGGCTGCACTGGGGTTGACCTGGTTGGGAGGCTTCTATAGGAAGTTGTGAGGGAGGCTGTATTTGATCTTCCTGTATCTAGGATCTCCTGTCTGTCTTCTCCATCCCCTCTCTTTCCTCCTTTCGCCTTTGTACCATCTCTCTCTGTTTCTGCCTTTCTGCTTGTGTTCTGTCACGGTCGAGATACACCTTCTTATCTTCTTATATGTGTGTGTGTGTGTGTGTGTGTGTGTGTGTGTGTGTGTGTGTGTGTGTGTGTGTGTTTGTGTGTGTGTGTGTGTGTGTGTGTGTGTGTGTGTGTGTATGTGTGTGTGTGTGTGTGCAAGTGTGTGTGTGTGTGTATGTGTGTGTTTGTCTGTCTGTCTGTGTATGTGTGTGCTTGTGTGTGTGTTTGCATGTGTATTTGTGAAGTCATATATGTGTGAGTGCTTGTACTCGTGTGTGTATGTATGCCCGTGTGTGTGTATACTCACCTATTTATGTGTGTGTGTGCTGGTGTGTGTATGTGTTGGTGTGTGTGTGTGTGACCCAACAATTAATATTTGCACCAATAACTCATTACAGTTGTGACCACGTGTGGACGTGTGAATTGCTCATTACTCTATAATTTGTTTATGATTGTAATCATGTATAAACATAAGTAAATTTGCTTACTCGATTCATTACCTTTGTACCTAGTTCAGCTACCAAAACTTTGGTGCCCAATCCCTGGACCCATTATGTACCTCTGTAATCTTTTGACTACTTTCCACAGGATGGGTATGGGGTGACTACTGCCCACAGGATGGGTAATGGATGACTAACGCCCACAGGATGGGTATTACCTGGAGTTTACCTGGAGAGAGTTCCGGGGGTCAACGCCCCCGCGGCCCGGTCTGTGACCAGGCCTCCTGGTGGATCAGAGCCTGATCAACCAGGCTGTTGCTGCTGGCTGCACGCAAACCAACGTATGAGCCACAGCCCGGCTGATCAGGAACTGACTTTAGGTGCTTGTCCAGTGCCAGCTTGAAGACTGCCAGGGGTCTGTTGGTAATCCCCCTTATGTGTGCTGGAAGGCAGTTGAACAGTCTCGGGCTCCTGACACTTATTGTATGGTCTCTTAACGTGCTAGTGACACCCCTGCTTTTCATTGGGGGATGGTGCATCGTCTGCCAAGTCTTTTGCTTTCGTAGTGAGTGATTTTCGTGTGCAAGTTCGGTACTAGTCCCTCTAGGATTTTCCAGGTGTATATAATCATGTATCTCTCCCTCCTGCGTTCCAGGGAATACAGGTTTAGGAACCTCAAGCGCTCCCAATAATTGAGGTGTTTTATCTCCGTTATGCGCGCCGTGAAAGTTCTCTGTACATTTTCTAGGTCGGCAATTTCACCTGCCTTGAAAGGTGCTGTTAGTGTGCAGCAATATTCCAGCCTAGATAGAACAAGTGACCTGAAGAGTGTCATCATGGCTTGGCCTCCCTAGTTTTGAAGGTTCTCATTATCCATCCTGTCATTTTTCTAGCAGATGCGATTGATACAATGTTATGGTTCTTGAAGGTGAGATCCTCCGTCATGATCACTCCCAGGTCTTTGACGTTGGTGTTTCGCTCTATTTTGTGGCCAGAATTTGTTTTGTACTCTGATGAAGATTTAATTTCCTCATGTTTACCATATCTGAGTAATTGAAATTTCTCATCGTTGAACTTCATATTGTTTTCTGCAGCCCACTGAAAGATTTGGTTGATGTCCGCCTGGAGCTTTGCAGTGTCTGCAATGGAAGACACTGTCATGCAGATTCGGGTGTCATCTGCAAAGGAAGACACGGTGCTGTGGCTGACATCCTTGTCTATGTCGGATATGAGGATGAGGAACAAGATGGGAGCGAGTACTGTGCCTTGTGGAACAGAGCTTTTCACCGTAGCTGCCTCGGACTTTACTCTGTTGACGACTACTCTCTGTGTTCTGTTAGTGAGGAAATTATAGATCCATCGACCGACTTTTCCTGTTATTCCTTTAGCACGCATTTTGTGCGCTATTACGCCATGGTCACACTTGTCGAAGGCTTTTGCAAAGTCTGTATTATTACATCTGCATTCTTTTTGTCTTCTAGTGCATTTAGGACCTTGTCGTAGTGATCCAATAGTTGAGACAGACAGGTGCGACCTGTTCTAAACCCATGTTGCCCTGGGTTGTGTAACTGATGGGTTTCTAGGTGGGTGGTGATCTTGCTTCTTAGGACCCTTTCAAAGATTTTTATGATATGGGATGTTAGTGCTATTGGTCTGTAGTTCTTTGCTGTTGCTTTACTGCCCCCTTTGTGGAGTGGGGCTATGTCTGTTGTTTTTAGTAACTGTGGGACGAACCCCGTGTCCATGCTCCCTCTCCATAGGATGGAAAAGGCTCGTGATAGGGGCTTCATGCAGTTCTTGATGAACACAGAGTTCCATGAGTCTGGCCCTGGGGCAGAGTGCATGGGCATGTCATTTATCGCCTGTTCGAAGTCATTTGGCGTCAGGATAACATCGGATAGGCTTGTGTTAATCAAATTTTGTGGCTCTCTCATAAAAAATTCATTTTGATCTTCGACTCTCAGTCTGGTTAGCGGCTTGCTAAAAACTGAGTCATATTGGGACTTTAGCTCACTCATTTCCTTGCTGTCATCTGTGTAGGACCCATCTTGTTTAAGTAGGGGCCCAATACTGGACGTTGTTCTCGATTTTGATTTGGCATTGGAGAAGAAATACTTTGGGTTTCTTTCGATTTCATTTATGGTTTTTAGTTCTTCCCGCGATTCCTGACTCCTAAAGGATTCTTTTAGCTTAAGTTCGATGCTTGCTATTTCTCTGACCAGTGTCTCCCTACGCATTTCAGATATATTGACCTCTTTTAGCCGCTCTGTTATTCTTTTCCGTCGCCTGTAAAGGGAGCGCCTGTCTTTTTCTATTTTACATCTACTCCTCCTTTTTATTAGAGGAATAAGCCTTGTGCATACATCGAGTGCCACCGAGTTAATCTGTTCTAGGCATAAGTTGGGGTCTGTGTTGCTTAGTATATCTTCCCAGCTTATATCGGTTAGGACTTGGTTTACTTGGTCCCACTTTATGTTTTTGTTATTGAAGTTGAATTTGGTGAATGCTCCCTCGTGACTAATCTCATTATGGCGGTCTGGGGCTCCGCGCATACATGACTGAACCTCAATTATGTTGTGATCTGAGTATATTGTTTTTGATATGGTGACATTTTTTATCAGATCATCATTGTTAGTGAAGATGAGGTCTAGTGCATTCTCCAGTCTAGTAG
Organism: Cherax quadricarinatus; assembly: GCF_026875155.1. Taxonomy (NCBI): domain Eukaryota; kingdom Metazoa; phylum Arthropoda; class Malacostraca; order Decapoda; family Parastacidae; genus Cherax; species Cherax quadricarinatus. Next base: position 33,804,145 of record NC_069441.1, read on the forward strand.
GCTCTATTATTTGCTGGTTTAAATTGAATTTTGTGCAGAGATTTAAAAGCTCGCTTGAGTGTGAGTTTTCATCAGAGCTGCCTCCTGGTGTTATTACTGCAACAATATTATTTGCTATATTCCTCCATTTTAGGTGCCTTAAGTTGAAATCCCCCAGGAGCAAGATGTTGGGTGCAGGAGCTGGAAGATTTTCCAGACAGTGGTCAATTTTTAACAGCTGTTCCTGGAATTGCTGGGATGTTGCATCCGGAGGCTTGTAGACTACCACAATGACTAGGTTTTGGTTCTCAACCTTTACTGCTAAAACTTCCACTACATCATTTGAGGCATTTAGCAGTTCTGTGCAATAATAAACATATTAAACTAAACAAGTGCAACCATGGTGAAATAGATTACATAATGCACGTTAAAGGAATAACAGGAAAAGTTGGTAGGTGTATCCATAACTTCCTAACATATAGAAGGCATAGGGTAATAGTTAACAGAGTGAAGTCTGAGGTGACTACAGTTACAAGCTATGTTCCACAAGGCATAGTACTCGCTCCCATCCTGTTCCTCATCCTCATATCTGATATAGACAGAGAAGTAAGCCATAGCTCTGCATCTTCCTTTGCAGATGACATTCGAATTGCCATGACAGTGTCCTCCATTGAAGACACTGCAGGACTCCAAGTGGACATCAATCAAATCTTTAAATGAGCCGCAGAATATAATATGAAGTTGAATGAAGGGAAATTTTAACTACTTAGATATGGAAAACTTGAGGAAATTAAAACTGCATCAGGGAAAAAAAGCAAATTCTAACCACACAAGAGAGCAAAAAAAACTAATGTGAAGGGATGGAGTGGAAATGTCCCAGGATCTCCCCTTCAAAGATCAAAAAATGTACCTAATCATAGCAGAAAACATAGATGGATTTGAGAACCTTCAGAAGTGGGGCGCCAAGCCCATGATGATTCTCTTAAAATCCTTGTTCTCTTGGGCGGGAATACTTTTGTACACTAATTTCCCCCCAAAGGGCAAAAGAATAGCTGCCTGGAGAATGTTCAGAACTTTTCGACACACAAAAGTCCGATAAAGCACCTAAATTACGGGGAACAGTTAAAGTTTTTTGTTTTTGTTTTCCCATTGAGTGCAGGAAAGAAAGACATGATATATACACTTGAAAACCCTGGAGTTTAGTCCCAAAAATTGCACAGGGAAAAATCCCCCCAAAAAAAACAAAAGATTTGGGTAGGAAAGCAACTTCCCCAATAAAAAACGTTTTCCGCTAAAAAGGGGGGGGTTTCCCAATAGACCCTGGCTGTCTTAAGAAAGAATGGACAACACCAAAGTCAAAAACCTTATCAGGTGGGTGTTTTTTCGACATCGGATTCTTTGGGGCCCCGCAGAACGGCCTGTTGTCAGACCCTGTCCACACGGAAGGGTCTCGACGGGCCACGGGGTGTTGCCTCCGCCCGTCTAGGTATCATTGTTTTTGAAAAGTAGCTGTTGCCCCAGAAACAAATTTTTAACCCATGACTTCCTGAAATTAAAGTGCATATACTTTTTGGTTTTTTTGTTATTTAACAAAAACATCCTTCAAGGGGGGGGCTCTTGTCTTTTGGTAAAGAGGCTATCGGTCTGAAAAAGGACTTGGGGTTTTCTTCCCCCGACCGAGCAAAATTAACCCTCCAATCCCCCTTCCCTTTTCCCCTTCCTCCCTATCCCTTTTTTTTTTCCCTTTCCCTTCCCTCGGGATTTGGTTTCTAGGTGGGGGTCTGCTGGGGTTTGCCCCCCTCTGTGAGGCCCCCTGGGGGGTGACGTGATTTGCCGTGGAACCCGGTTTGTCTGAGGATCCCTACCCCCTTTCCCTGGTTTCCGGGTGTGGGGGGTTGCCCTTCGATGATGGATGTATTCCAAAACCCTGTTTTTGTTCGGGGGGGGGGGGCCCAAAGGAGGTATGCTTTTGGGGGGTTTTCGCCCTTTCCCTTTCTTTTGTCCCCCAAGGGTACTCGGTAGTGTGAGGCTGCTATCCAGGAATGCCTTTTTGGCATAAAGGGGGTGGATAGGCAGGGTTTTCCACACGCATCTTCCTCCCAGGGGGCCCGGGCCCTCTGGGAAGGGAGCTTTGGGCCCCCACAGGCCTATACGATGTCCCTCGCTCCCCTTTGTTTTTCTTTCCCTTCTTTTTTTTTTTTTTCTTAAAAAAAAACTTAAAAGGAATATCATGGAAGATGCACCATATTAGGAATCTTACCTAGGTAACCCTTGTCCCCCCAGGCCCTATTCTGCCCACACCCTATTCTGACCGGCTCTGTTATCAGCCATTCTTCACTTTCTCATACCCCGGTCCTTTGCCGTGAGCTTTGTCACCTGCTTTTAGGTGCTGTCATCAGTTTCAGTCTACCCTCTTCGCATGGCTTTCACAATGCACCCACTTTCCCCTACGGTGTGATGGTTCTTGGGTTGCCCCCCCTCCCCCGGGGGCAGCCACCCATTCTCCCCCAAGCACCCCGACAACCCATGCGCGTTGTCAATGACCACCAAAATGACCTACACCACCCCCCCCTGCCTTTTAATACCAATAACGAGACGCAATGGGCAAAATTCTTTTTTGTACAAAAACATCTCAAAAATCTTTTTTGACCACGGGAATTTATAAAGTCTTTTTTTTGGCATGTTGGCCAAAATATATCTTTCATGCTCTTCGAATGGGCACGTGTTGCAGCTTTCAGAATTCGAGCAGGCTCATGCCCCTCCCACATCGTTCATAGATAAATAACGTCCCGTTCGTAAGCACATACTTTAATTCTTGCGGGTACGTGGTCTGCTACGTACATTGCACGAGTATTTTTTGTCTTGCGGCGGGCGTATTTTAGAACAAAATTGCCCTTTAGAACCCCCCTATCCTTGGTAGATATGTAATCCCGTGCTCGTGGGGACAGGAGCTTTCCTAGTAAACACGCTCTTTAACCTTCGACTGCCGGGGCTTTCCCCCCTCTGCTTATTGTGGGCTTATCTTGAGGTCCATCAAATTCCCATCCCTAACGGGTTTTAATTTCTGCATTTTGGACACCCCCTAAACCTGAGATCGCCCGATCTGCGGTGAGCAGACATTCCAATACGTCATGTAGTCTTTCCGCCATCTTGTTTAATTTTTAAAGGGGCTTCATCCTTTTCCTTTTTACGCTGTTGCCCGGTTATCATAAAGAAAAGAAGATCCCTTACTTAAAGGGGCCCGAGGCCTTACTTTCAAGGCTGTCTTGAGTTTGCCGAAGGTAAACTCCCTGTGTCCCCCTATGCCGGTAGCCGAGACCCCCAACCTCGACAGTCCCCCCGTCTCAATCCCCCTTTACGTGTCTTCTGGGGGTTTCCCCGGGTTTTTAATTTTTTGAGTTTTACTCTGACCTCACCCCCGCACCCCTTTCCCCCTTCTCTTCTTTTCTCACTCCTTGTTTCTCAATCTACACAATCTATGAAACTCGCAGACCTGCAGTTTCTTCTCGTCCATTACGTGCACAAAATATATCACCTACATCGGAGCCTCGTTCTCACCCTCTTTCCAGCTCTCACACAAAGGTAGAGGTTTACCTTTCCCCTCATGTAGTCCCCTCTTCTTCTGTGACCCCCTGTTTTCCTCCATAGTTACCCTCCAGACTTCTTCCTCTCCTGTTACACTGCAGGCCTCTTCTACCCCAGGCGATGCATCTCTCCAGATCCGTACTCCCTGCCCCCTCTCAGACCTCTTTGGTTGCCTCTGTAGTTCTTCCAACCTTTCCTTGCAACGCCTCTTCTGTCTCTGACATCATGGCATCGTCGGCTTCTTTAACGACTGAGACTTTAGACGCTATTTCCAGCTATATTGCGGAGACGACACCTCCGATGGACACCGGGACTCCCTCTACCCCTTCTATTTCAAGACCCTCACAACAATCTGTTCCTCTGCAACATTCACATTCTTCCTTGCTTACATGCTTACCATTACCCTCACACGTTGACTTTACATATCCTAATAGCCAAAGGTTTTATCGTTTCTTATTGTTGCCAATTTTGTTGCCATTGTCTTTTTTACAATGGAACATTCGTGGCGTTAGGGGCAATCGGGGAGAACTCCAAGTGATGCTCTACCAGTTGTCCTCAGTATGTGTTGGGTTGTAAGAACCCAGAATTCGTTCTGCTGTCATTCATCCCATTTCGGGCTACATGCTATTATATTCTTCAGAGCCTTTACCTGACAAATCTTTTAATGAAAATGCACTTCTTGTGCACATTGATATACCATATCAACAAGTTTTTATTCGTTACCAGCTGCATTATACTGCAGCTCAGATTTATTAACACACATGATTTACAGTTTGCTCTCTCTCTATCTTTCTCCCATGCATTCTGTATCTCTCATATTGCATTTTTAATTTCTTCTCTACTTTAACGCTCACTATCACCTTTGGGGAGGGTCACAATGCAGCTCTCGTGGTGATCAGTTGGAGACTCTTCTTGCTACTCATCCTCTTCATGTTTTAAATACAGGTGCTCCTACCCATTTTGACTCTCACACTCAGTCTCTCTCCTGTGTTGATCTTTCCATCTATTCCTCGCCCACTGCACTTGATTTCATGTGGTCCATTTTTCTAGATTTACATGATAATGATTATTTTCCTATCCTTTTTACTTCTGCTACATATACCCGACCGTTTCATAACCTTCGTTGGCGATTTGCTCAAGCAGATTGGGAATTATACTCCCATCTTATCACCTGTTACGAGGACTCCCCTTTCGTCATCAACTGATGAACTGGTGCACCAATTTTCAACCTTAGTTTTGACTGTGGCAGTTCGTTCTGTCCCTCAAACCTCAGGTAGGCATTCTCCGACATACGTACCTTGGTGGTCTTCTATGTGCGTGGGGCCGTTATCGATATAACCGTACGGCAGAGCGTCTGTTGGATTTTAAGTAGGCAAGGGCAGCTGCTTGCCATGTCATACGCGACGCTAAACGCACTTGTTGGCGAGACTACGTGTCTTCCATTACCTCGTCTTCCCCTATGTGTGCAATTTGGAAAAAGGTGCGGAAACTGTGTGGTAAGTGTGGTAAGAACTTTTAGAAGTTGCCACAGAAATTGGGAACTAACTTGTCCATATCACCCGAGGGCTTCACCTCTGTCCCTCATTTCTTGCATCTAAACCTACCAAAGAGTAATTGCCCTTAGATTTCTACTCCAATGGATTGGAGCCATATAACGTACTTTTTACTCTTCTTGAGTTGGAGTCCATGCTTTCCATGTGCTGGCCGTCGGCACCGGGACCTGACGACATCCACATCAGTATGCTACACCAACTCCATTCTACGGCCCTTCCTGTTCTTTTACGTCTTTTCAATCTAATTTGGGAGCGAGGGATTCTCCTACAACACTGGAAATCAGCTATTGTACTACCGTTTCGCAAACCTGGCGCCTCAGGGCATGACGTCTCTCACTATCGTCCCATTGCCCTGACCAGTGTAGTCTGCAAGGTGATGGAAAGATTGGTGAATAGACGTCTGATGTGGTTCTTAGAGACACACAATAGCCTTTCCCCTCGCCAATATTACTTTTGCAAAGGCCACTCTGCTTTAGACCCCCTGCTCCACTTCGATACATATTTTCGAAATGCCTTTGCTAACAATCACTCTGTCCTAGCTGTCTAGAGAAGGCACATGACACCACTTGGATGTATAACATTCTATCCCAAGCCCACTCCTTAGGCCTCCGTGGTAATCTACCAAACTTCATTGCAGCTTACTTGTCCGATAGACATTTTCAAGTCTGTATCGACACCTCGCTTTCCTCAAACTTTGTACAAGCCGAAGGAGTCCCACAAGGTTGTGTCCTCAGTACTACTCTTTTTCTTTTAGCTATAAATGACCTACCTTCCATTCTTCCTTCGCATATTTGGTCATCACTTTATATTGATGACTTTGCTATAGCTTACTTGGGCGCTGATTGTCAACTGGTAGCGGCCTCCCTTCAGGTAGAGATAGACTGAGGCTCCCATTGGATCACTTCTTATTGGATCCGCTTATACCGGATACTCCCTTGTACTTACACTGTTCACGTATTCCAATATGTGATACGGTCAGGTTTCTGTGCCTGCTCTTTGACGTGGAATGCTCACATTTCTTCGTTATTAAGGACAACGTGCCATGGTCAGCTAAAATCCTTAAGGTTCTTTCACATCGTTCATGGGGAACAGATCGTTGCACTCCCCTCCGTTTGCATTTCACCCTAGTTTTGTCCAAGTTAGATTATGGTGACCAGATCTATTCTGCAGCTTCTCCCGCAACTCTATCTAAGTTAGATCCTATTCATCACCAAGGTCTCCACCTCTGCCTTGATGCCTTTCATTCGTCCGCTGTTGAGAGGCTCTATACAGAGGCGAATTTTTCATCCTTATCTGATCGCAGTGATGCTCATTGCCTTTGCTATTATGTTCGATCCCATGACCTCTACAATCCTTCCGTATATAGGATAGTCACTGGTGTTAGTAAATGTTCTTTATTTGTTCATCGCCCCTGTTTGCTCCATCCCTTTTCTCTCCACCTACATTCGCTCTTGTCTTCTCTTCATTTACCACCTCTCTATGTTCATGTAGCCTCTCACTTTTCCCTGCCCCCTTGGGAAGTTCCGGCTGTTCGTGTCTGTCTTTCCCACTGCCATATGCAAAAGCCCAACTGCCTATGGTAGCTTCCCACTCTCTTTTTCTTGAACACTTCCTCTCTCATTCTCATGCTATCGAAGTGTACATCAATGGTTCTAAGCCTTCTGATGGCATCGGATTCGCAGCAATGTTTCCAGACAGTGTCGTGCGAGGGCATTTATTTCCCTCGGCCAGCATTTTTACGGCTGAATTGTATGCCATTCTGGTAGCACTTATCCGTATTGTATTTATGCCTTTGTCACCATTTGTGGTCGTTTCAGACTCCCTTAGTGTTTTATAGGCTATAGGGAAATTTCATACACCTCACCCCCTGGTTCTTCGTATCCAACTTTGGTTATGCCATATCTCTAGAAAACACAGAGATTTGTTTTTCGCTGGATCCCTGGTCATGTTGAAGTACAGGGCAATGAACAGGCAGATACTGCTGCGCAGTCAGCAGCAGTACATGACCTCCCAGTTTCATATAGAGGTGTTCCATTCACAGACTATTTTGCTGTAATTGCTACCTATTTTTTGCACCCGTTGGCAACAACGTTGGTCTGATCTGCTCCATAACAAACTTCATTCTGTTAAGCCGAGAATAGGTTTCTTGACGTTTCTTGTCATCGGTGTCAAGGTTGAGAGACTACTCTCTCCCGTCTTCGCATCGGCCACACTTGTCTTACTCACGGGTATCTCATGGAGAGGCGTCCTGTTCCTCTTTGTGAGAATTGTCAAGTTCCCGTATCTGTTAGCCACATTCTGTTGGACTGCCCACTCTATTTACGAGCATGCAGAATTTACCTCCAACGTCGTCTCTGCTCTGCTGCCCTTTCCTTGCCTTCCCTTCTTGGTGACGGACCCTCCTTTAATCCAGACTCTCTCACTGACTTTTTGACACCAACTGATTTACTACACAAACTCTGACGATGATGTCTCTGCCACTCTTCTCAGCCCTTTCCACCTTAATCTCTAGCTACCCTCTACCCCTGCACTACCCTCTACCCTTGCACTACCCTCTACCCCTGCACTACCCTCTCCCTGCTACTACCTCTACCCCTGCACTACCCTTCTACTCCCTGCACTACCCTCTTACCCCTGCACTACCCTCTACCCTGCATCTACCCTCTACCCCTGCACTACCCTCTACCCCTGCCTACCCTCTCCCCTGCACTAACCCTCTACCCTTGCACTACTCCTTACCCCTGCACTACCCTCTACCCTCTGCACTACCTCTACCCTGCATACCCTCTACCCCTGCACTACCCTTCTACCCTGCACTACCCTCTACCCTGCACTACCTCTTACCCCGCCATTACCTCTACCCCTCGACTACCTCTACCCTTGCACTACCCTCTACCCTGCACTTACCCTCTTACCCCTGCACTACCCTCTACCCTTGCATACCCTCTACCCTGCACTACCCTCTACCCCTGCACTACCCTCTATCCCTTGCACTACCCTCTACCCCTGCCACTGAACCCTCTACCCTTGCAACTACCCTCTACCCTTGCACTACCCTCTACCCTGCACTACCCTCTACCTTGCACTACCCTCTACCCCCCTGCACTACCCTCTACCCCTGCACTACCCTCTACCCTTGCACTACCCTCTACCCCTGCACTACCCTCTACCCCTGCACTACCCTCTACCCCTGCACTACCCTCTACCCCTGCACTACCCTCTACCCTTGCACTACCCTCTACCCCTGCACTACCCTCTACCCCTGCACTACCCTCTACCCTTGCACTACCCTCTACCCCTGCACTACCCTCTACCCCTGCATTACCCTCTACCCCTGCACTACCCTCTACCCTGCACTACCCTCTTCCCCTGCACTACCCTCTACCCCTGCACTACCCTCTACCCCTGCACTACCCTATACCCCACTGCACTACCCTCTACCCTGCACTACCCTCTACCCCTGCACTACCCTCTACCCCTGCACTACCCTCTACCCCTGCACTACCCTCTACCCCTGCACTACCCTCTCCCCTATACCCTCTCCCTGCACTACCCTACCCTCATACCTCTACCCTTGCACTAACCCTCTACCCCTGCACTACTCCTCTACCCCTGCATACTATACCCTGCATACCTCTACCCTTGCACTACCCTCTACCCCTGCACTACCCTCTACCCCTGCACTACCCTCTACCCCTGCACTACCCTCTACCCCTGCACTACCCTCTACCCCTGCACTACCCTCTACCCCTGCACTACCCTCTACCCCTGCACACTTACCCCTACCTCCCTCTACCCTGCTACCCTCTACCCCTTGCACTACCCTCTACCCCTGCACTACCCTCTACCCCTGCACTACCCTCTACCCTGATACCTCTCTGCACTCACCCTCTACCCCTGCACTACCCTCCTACCCTGCACTACCCTCTACTCCTGCACTACCCTCTACTCACTACCCTTACCTGCACTACCCTCTACCCCTTGCACTACCCTCTACCCCTGCACTACCTCTACCTTCTACTACCTCTACCTGCACTACCCTCTACCCCTGCACTACCCTCTAACCCCTGCACTACCCTCTACCCTCCTGCACATACCCTCTACCCCTGCACCTTACCCTGCACTACCCTTTGCACTACCCCTCTACCCTGCACTACCCTCTACCCCTGCACACCTTACCCTGACTACCTCTACCCCTGCACTACCCTCTACCCCTGCACTACCCTCTACCCCTGCACTACCCTCTACCCTGCCACTACTATACCTGCTACCTCTACCCTCACTACCCTCTACCCTGCACTACCCTCTACCCCTGCACTACCCTCTACCCCTTGCATCTACCCTCTACCCCTGCACTACCCTCTACCCCTGCACTACCCTCTACCCCTGCACTACCCTCACCCTGCACTACCTCTACCTGCACTACCCTCTACCCCTGCACTACCCTCTACCCCTGCACTACCCTCTACCCCTGCACTACCCTCTACCCCTGCACTACCCTCTACCCCTGCACTACCCTCTACCCCTGCACTACCCCTCTACCACCTACCTGCACTACCCTCTACCCCCGCACTATCCACTGCCCCGGAACACTTCATAACCTAATAATCATCCCTTTCCCTCTTACTACCCTTTACCCCTACATCCTTCCCTGCCCTGCTGAACTGCATAACCCTTGTGGTTTAGCGCTTCTTTCTGATAATAATAATAATAATAATAATAATAATAATAATAATAATAATAATAATAATAATAATAATAATATTATTATTATTATTATTATTATTATTATTATTATTATTATTATTAATAATGCTAATAAAAAAATATATAAATATAGTGAAGAATCCATCACAAGAAAAAGTTATCAATAATGATCTTGTATAAGTCTGATGTTTCAGTCTTTAAATAAATGACATACAAATATATACATGACAAATACAAATAGAAACAAGCAATAAAACAAGAAATAGTCTCAGCCTGAGACAAAATATACTTTAAATTTTCTTTTTATATTTTTCATGAAAGTTTCTTTGTACCACTGCCAAGTATTTATTGTATATTTGAATTTTGGATACATATACAAACAATTTAAAATATGAGGTTAGAGTGTTGAAGGAGAAGGTCCTACTTCTCCAGGAGGAAATCAGGAGGCTGAGGGGTCACCCCGATGGGTTTGGGAGTGAGTGTGAAGTGGCTGGAGTGGTTGAGGGGAATGAGGCTATCAGCAGTGAGGTGCAGTCTGTCACTCGCTGCGAGGAGCCTGAAGGTGGGGAGGACGTAAAGGCTACCAGCAGTGAGGTGCAGTCTGTCACTCGCTGCGAGGAGCCTGAAGGTGGGGAGGACGTAAAGGCTACCAGCAGTGAGGTGCAGTCTGTCACTCGCTGCGAGGAGCCTGAAGGTGGGGAGGACGTAAAGGCTACCGGCAGTGAGGTGCAGTCTGTCACTCGCTGCGAGGAGCCTGAAGGTGGGGAGGACGTAAAGGCTACCAGCAGTGAGGTGCAGTCTGTCACTCGCTGAGAGGAGCTTGAAGGTGGGGAGGACGTAAAGGCTACCAGCAGTGAGGTGCAGTCTGTCACTCGCTGCGAGGAGCCTGAAGGTGGGGAGGACGTAAAGGCTACCGGCAGTGAGGTGCAGTCTGTCACTCGCTGAGAGGAGCCTGAAGGTGGGGAGGACGTAAAGGCTACCAGCAGTGAGGTGCAGTCTGTCACTCGCTGCGAGGAGCCTGAAGGTGGGGAGGACGTAAAGGCTACCAGCAGGGAGGTGCAGTCTGTCACTCGCTGCGAGGAGCCTGAAGGTGGGGAGGACGTAAAGGCTACCGGCAGTGAGGTGCAGTCTGTCACTCGCTGCGAGGAGCCTGAAGGTGGGGAGGACGTAAAGGCTACCAGCAGTGAGGTGCAGTCTGTCACTCGCTGCGAGGAGCCTGAAGGTGGGGAGGACGTAAAGGCTACCGGCAGTGAGGTGCAGTCTGTCACTCGCTGCGAGGAGCCTGAAGGTGGGGAGGACGTAAAGGCTACCAGCAGTGAGGTGCAGTCTGTCACTCGCTGAGAGGAGCCTGAAGGTGGGGAGGACGTAAAGGCTACCAGCAGTGAGGTGCAGTCTGTCACTCGCTGCGAGGAGCCTGAAGGTGGGGAGGACGTAAAGGCTACCAGCAGTGAGGTGCAGTCTGTCACTCGATGCGAGGAGCCTGAAGGTGGGGAGGACGTAAAGGCTACCAGCAGTGAGGTGCAGTCTGTCACTCGCTGCGAGGAACCTGAAGGTGGGGAGGACGTAAAGGCTACCAGCAGTGAGGTGCAGTCTGTCACTCGCTGCGAGGAGCCTGAAGGTGGGGAGGACGTAAAGGCTACCGGCAGTGAGGTGCAGTCTGTCACTCGCTGCGAGGAGCCTGAAGGTGGGGAGGACGTAAAGGCTACCAGCAGTGAGGTGCAGTCTGTCACTCGCTGCGAGGAGCCTGAAGGTGGGGAGGACGTAAAGGCTACCAGCAGTGAGGTGCAGTCTGTCACTCACTGAGAGGAGCCTGAAGGTGGGGAGGACGTAAAGGCTACCAGCAGTGAGGTGCAGTCTGTCACTCGCTGCGAGGAGCCTGAAGGTGGGGAGGACGTAAAGGCTACCAGCAGTGAGGTGCAGTCTGTCACTCGCTGAGAGGAGCCTGAAGGTGGGGAGGACGTAAAGGCTACCAGCAGTGAGGTGCAGTCTGTCACTCGCTGCGAGGAGCCTGAAGGTGGGGAGGACGTAAAGGCTACCGGCAGTGAGGTGCAGTCTGTCACTCGCTGCGAGGAGCCTGAAGGTGGGGAGGACGTAAAGGCTACCAGCAGTGAGGTGCAGTCTGTCACTCGCTGAGAGGAGCTTGAAGGTGGGGAGGACGTAAAGGCTACCAGCAGTGAGGTGCAGTCTGTCACTCGCTGCGAGGAGCCTGAAGGTGGGGAGGACGTAAAGGCTACCGGCAGTGAGGTGCAGTCTGTCACTCGCTGAGAGGAGCCTGAAGGTGGGGAGGACGTAAAGGCTACCAGCAGTGAGGTGCAGTCTGTCACTCGCTGCGAGGAGCCTGAAGGTGGGGAGGACGTAAAGGCTACCAGCAGGGAGGTGCAGTCTGTCACTCGCTGCGAGGAGCCTGAAGGTGGGGAGGACGTAAAGGCTACCGGCAGTGAGGTGCAGTCTGTCACTCGCTGCGAGGAGCCTGAAGGTGGGGAGGACGTAAAGGCTACCAGCAGTGAGGTGCAGTCTGTCACTCGCTGCGAGGAGCCTGAAGGTGGGGAGGACGTAAAGGCTACCGGCAGTGAGGTGCAGTCTGTCACTCGCTGCGAGGAGCCTGAAGGTGGGGAGGACGTAAAGGCTACCAGCAGTGAGGTGCAGTCTGTCACTCGCTGAGAGGAGCCTGAAGGTGGGGAGGACGTAAAGGCTACCAGCAGTGAGGTGCAGTCTGTCACTCGCTGCGAGGAGCCTGAAGGTGGGGAGGACGTAAAGGCTACCAGCAGTGAGGTGCAGTCTGTCACTCGATGCGAGGAGCCTGAAGGTGGGGAGGACGTAAAGGCTACCAGCAGTGAGGTGCAGTCTGTCACTCGCTGCGAGGAACCTGAAGGTGGGGAGGACGTAAAGGCTACCAGCAGTGAGGTGCAGTCTGTCACTCGCTGCGAGGAGCCTGAAGGTGGGGAGGACGTAAAGGCTACCGGCAGTGAGGTGCAGTCTGTCACTCGCTGCGAGGAGCCTGAAGGTGGGGAGGACGTAAAGGCTACCAGCAGTGAGGTGCAGTCTGTCACTCGCTGCGAGGAGCCTGAAGGTGGGGAGGACGTAAAGGCTACCAGCAGTGAGGTGCAGTCTGTCACTCACTGAGAGGAGCCTGAAGGTGGGGAGGACGTAAAGGCTACCAGCAGTGAGGTGCAGTCTGTCACTCGCTGCGAGGAGCCTGAAGGTGGGGAGGACGTAAAGGCTACCAGCAGTGAGGTGCAGTCTGTCACTCGCTGAGAGGAGCCTGAAGGTGGGGAGGACGTAAAGGCTACCAGCAGTGAGGTGCAGTCTGTCACTCGCTGCGAGGAGCCTGAAGGTGGGGAGGACGTAAAGGCTACCAGCAGTGAGGTGCAGTCTGTCACTCGCTGCGAGGAGCCTGAAGGTGGGGAGGACGTAAAGGCTACCAGCAGTGAGGTGCAGTCTGTCACTCGCTGCGAGGAGCCTGAAGGTGGGGAGGACGTAAAGGCTACCAGCAGTGAGGTGCAGTCTGTCACTCGCTGCGAGGAGCCTGAAGGTGGGGAGGACGTAAAGGCTACCAGCAGTGAGGTGCAGTCTGTCACTCGATGCGAGGAGCCTGAAGGTGGGGAGGACGTAAAGGCTACCAGCAGTGAGGTGCAGTCTGTCACTCGCTGCGAGGAACCTGAAGGTGGGGAGGACGTAAAGGCTACCAGCAGTGAGGTGCAGTCTGTCACTCGCTGCGAGGAGCCTGAAGGTGGGGAGGACGTAAAGGCTACCGGCAGTGAGGTGCAGTCTGTCACTCGCTGCGAGGAGCCTGAAGGTGGGGAGGACGTAAAGGCTACCAGCAGTGAGGTGCAGTCTGTCACTCGCTGCGAGGAGCCTGAAGGTGGGGAGGACGTAAAGGCTACCAGCAGTGAGGTGCAGTCTGTCACTCACTGAGAGGAGCCTGAAGGTGGGGAGGACGTAAAGGCTACCAGCAGTGAGGTGCAGTCTGTCACTCGCTGCGAGGAGCCTGAAGGTGGGGAGGACGTAAAGGCTACCAGCAGTGAGGTGCAGTCTGTCACTCGCTGCGAGGAGCCTGAAGGTGGGGAGGACGTAAAGGCTACCAGCAGTGAGGTGCAGTCTGTCACTCGCTGCGAGGAGCCTGAAGGTGGGGAGGACGTAAAGGCTACCAGCAGTGAGGTGCAGTCTGTCACTCGCTGCGAGGAGCCTGAAGGTGGGGAGGACGTAAAGGCTACCAGCAGTGAGGTGCAGTCTGTCACTCGCTGCGAGGAGCCTGAAGGTGGGGAGGGGGTAAAGGCTACCAGCAGTGAGGTGCAGTCTGTCACTCGCTGCGAGGAGCCTGAAGGTGGGGAGGACGTAAAGGCTACCAGCAGTGAGGTGCAGTCTGTCACTCGCTGCGAGGAGCCTGAAGGTGGGGAGGACGTAAAGGCTATCAGCAGTGAGGTGCAGTCTGTCACTCGCTGCGAGGAGCCTGAAGGTGGGGAGGACGTAAAGGCTACCAGCGTGAGGTGCAGTCCAGCACCTGCTGCAAGTTTACCTGGGGAGGGTTTCGGGGATCAACGCCCCCGCGGCTCGGTCTGAGACCAGGCCTCACAGTAGATCAAGGTCTGATCAACCAGGCTGTTACTACTGGCCGCATGCAAGCTGATGCATGAACCACAGCAAGTTATTCCCAGTAATGGGAGGAGCGTCAAAATAAGAAAAGTTAAAAGAGAAGATTTGAAGGTAGGAAATCGCTTCTCTGTTCTTCAGTGTTCTTCAGTGTTCTTCAGTGTTCTTCAGTGTTCTTCAGTGTTCTTCAGTGTTCTTCAGTGAATGTAAAGGTGCTACTTTCTTTGCTAATAGAGGTAAGCAAATTCTTGTGGTTGATGACTCACAGGTAAGATATATGGACCATGATTTCTGTAATAGGAATAAGAAGGTGAGAGAGAGAGTGTGCTTCCCTGGAGCTGGTGTTAGTGACATAGTCAGCAGGTTAGATAATATCAAGTTAGATAATGGGAACCAGCCAATTATCTGTCTCAGTGCTGGTGGAAATGATATCAGGAAGGGTAGGAGAGAAGAGCTGCTAGATAAGTATAGGTCAGCTATAGATTTAATTAGGTCTAAGGTAGGGGTCCCAATCATATGTAGCATCTTGCCTAGAAGGGATTGGGCAGTGAATGGGTGTCTTGGGCAATTGCTGCAAATTGCTGGCTAGATAGATACTGCAACGAACTTGCAATCCTATTCATTGACAACTGCGACAACTTATATAGCAAACATGATATGTATGGAAGGGATGGGATACATCTCTCTAGGGGAGGGGTGGTAGCACTTGCCAACTCGATTAAGAGGGCCGTTGCTGACATGTCTAGGATTTTAAACTGATAGAAGATAGAGGTATGGGTGTGTGTGGGAAACAGTCAGGTTGCAACACTATGGTTGAAAAGAGTAAATGTTTAAAAGACATGTCATCATAAAGTTACAAATATAGACAATGGATTAGGTCAGCAAACAAAGGGAGAGAGCATAGGGGAGCGAGAGACTAGCTCCCTTAAGGTTTACTAATCTAATAACAGGAGTTTAAGAAATACGATAGATGAGTTAAGATTAATGGCAAGTGCAGGAAGCATAGATATTATTGCTATAACAGAGACCCGGCTCAATTTGAAATATAGAGAAATGCCTTCTGAATGTCACATACAAGGCTATAAATTATTCCACATTGATAGGGTCAGTGGGGAGGGTGGTAGAGTAGTGATGTATGTCAGAGACAATTTAAATTGTTGTGTTAGACAAGACATAAAATTAGAATCAGTAGCAACTGAATCTGTTTGGTTACAGCTTCTCGAGGGCCGTGAAAAATTAATCTTGGGGGTGATTTACAGGCCCCAAAACCTTGATAGGGAGTGCAGTAAACTTCTATGGGACAAAATTTGTAAGTCATCTACATACGAAAATGTTGTGCTAATGGGAGATTTTAATTTCAGACAAATTGACTAGAGCAGTTTGACAGGAAATTTAGAGTCAAGTGACTTTCTTTATATGATTCAGTATTGTTTTTTAAAACTGTGACAGAACCAACTAGAGGAAATAACCTGCTTGACTTGGTTCTTGCCAGCAGGGAATCACTAAATAATAATCTTGAGGTTAATGATGAGCTTGGGGAAAGTGATCAAAAATCACTCAGTTTTAATATATCATGGAATTACCTTAATAATGGCAATCAAATCTCTGTCCCTGACTTCCGCTTGGCTGATTTCATAGGACTGAGAAATTACCTGGATGGGCTGAACTGGAATGACCTACTATGGCTCAGGTAGGTGGTGATGGTTGCCACTAGGACGTGTTTCAGAGCATAGTTCTAGCTGCTCAGACAACTTATGTTCGAAATAGGGAAATCAGATCAAACAAAATTTATCCTAAATGGATAAACAATAGATTAAGACATCTCATTGGTCAAAAAAGAGGATTATATAGGCAAATCAAAAGAGGAGAAGGTAGTTCAGAAATCAATATATTCAGTTAAAGAGGGAACAAGAAAATCAATGAAAGATTATGAGGTTAAAGTTGCAAGAGAATCGAGGACTAACCCAAAAGGATTCTTTCAGGTATACAGAAGTAAGATCAGGGACAAGATAGGCCCACTCAAAAGTTACTTGTGTCAGCTCACTGACAGTGACAAGGAAATGTGTAGAATTTTTAACACTTACTTCCTCTCAGTTTTTACAAAGGAAGATACTAGCGATATTCCAGAAATAAAATTATTTAGAACAGGAAGATAATAAATACGCCAGATTAGGGTCACAAGTGACGTGGTCCATAGACAAATAGATAAATTAAAACCTAACAAATCCTCAAGGCCTGATGAACTGTATGCAAGGGTTCTAAATAAATGTAAAGAAGAGCTTAGCAAACCTTTGGATAATCTTTTCAACATATCACTACAAACTGGCATAGTGCCAGGTAAGTGAAAAATGGCAAATGTGATACATTTCAAAGCAGGTGACAGGTCCTTAGCTTCGAACTATAGACCAATAAGCCTAACCTACATTGTGGGAAAATTTATAGAATCAATAAATGATTAGGCAATTCTTCACTCTTCAAAAGCATAAATTGATCAGTGAATCTCAACATGGTTTTTCAAAAGGGCGTTCTTGCCTAACGAATATATTAACTTTTTTCACTAAGGTATTTAAGAAGGTAGATCATGGTAATGGATATGATACTCTGTATATGCCATGTGCCTTAATTTTCCTCAGTAGAGACTATTGAGGAAAATTAAAGTACATGGCACAGGAGGAGAAATTTTTTCCTGGATAGAGGTTTTAGGCAGAAGAGAGTTTGCATAAATGGGGAGAAATTAGAGTGGGGAAGTGTTACGAGCGGTGTTCCACAGGGGTCAGTGTTGAGCCCCTTGTTCTTCACAATCTACATAAACGACATAGATGAGGGAATAAATAGCGACATAGACAAGGTTGCCGATGACACCAAAATAGACCGACGAATTCATTCTGATGAGGACATTAGAGCACTCCAGGAAGATTTAAATAGACTGGTGCAGTGGTCATAGAAGTGGCAGATGCAGTTTAATATAGACAAATGCAAAGTTCTAATCAATGGACAGGAAATTAACCGTGCCACATGTAAACTAAATAATGTAGATCTTAATATTACTGTTTGCAAAAAGGATTTGGGAGTTCTGGTTAGCAGTAATCTAAAACTAAGACAACAGTGCACAAGCGTTCACAATAAAGAAAACAGAATCCTTGGCTTCATATCACGAAACATAAATAATAGGAGTCCTCAGGTTGTTCTTCTGTTCTATATAGTATCTTTGGTTCGGCCTCAATTAGATTATGTTGCACAAAGGAGGATGACAAAGTTCATCCCATGTATCAGAAATCTTTCCTATAAAGATAGACTGAGGGCCCTGAATTTGTCCTCACTATAAAGGCATAGAATTTGGGGGACTATGATTGAGGTGTATAAGTGGAAAACAGGAATAAATAATGGGGATGTAAATATCTTGCAAAAATATCTAGCCAAGACAGGACTCGTAGCAACGGATTTAAGTTGGAAAAAATCCAATTCAGGAAGGATATAGGAAAGCACTAGTTTGGTAATAGAGTTGTGGATGAGTGGAGCAAACATCCGAGTACCGTCATAGAAGCTAAAACGTTGTGTAGTTTTAAAAATAGGTTAGATAAATACATGAGTGGGTGTGGGTGGGTGTGAGGTGGACCTGACTAGCTTGTTCTACTAGGTCAGATGCCATGCTCCTTTCTTAAGTTAATGTGACCTGACCTGACTAGGTTGGGGCATTGGCTTGGGCCGGTGGGGGACTTGGACCTGCCTCGCATGGGCCAGTAGGCCAAATGGAAATATAAACACATATGCAGTATAATGTGATCCTTTATTGACAACGTTTCGCCCACACAGTGGGCTTTTTCAAGTCAGGTTCAGAATACTGGGTCAGGTGGAGGATCCTGCATCTGATGATCTACCGAGTGGGGTTATTGATTTTAGACTCTTTAACCCCACTCGGTAGATCATCAGATGCAGCATTCTCCACCTGACCTCAGCATTCTGAACCTGACTATAAATACTCGCGTACCTTCCACCCAGGTAGATCTGTTTGTGTACGAATGGTATACAATACCGACAAGATGAGATTAAGACACATGTGCAACATCTGGGTATCTTTATTGTAGACGTTTCGCCATCCAGTGGCTTTATCAATACAAATTCTAGGACATAACTTGAAGACAGTAGAACTATGTACAGAAGATGAGGTAATCAGTCCCTCAACCTAGGAGTAGGTGCGAAGAGCACCATAGTCGTGGGAAGGACCTACTTCCACTGGGGAATCCCGCCTACCAGTGAATATGCCCTCGTCTGCTACACCTGACGTTACTATATAAGCGCCAGGATCCTTTCTTCTGCTTCAGAATCTCCACGACTATGGTGCTCTTCGCACCTACTCCTAGGTTGAGGGACTGATTACCTCATCTTCTGTACATAGTTCTACTGTCTTCAAGTTATGTCCTAGAATTTGTATTGATAAAGCCACTGGATGGCGAAACGTCTACAATAAAGATACCCAAATGTTGCACATGTGTCTTAATCTCATCTAGATCTGTTTGTGACTTGAAGAAGTCCACTGTGTGGGCGAAACGTTGTCAATAAAGGATCACATTATACTGCATATGTGTTTATATTTCCATCGTGTCGGTATTTTATACCATTTATTTCCAGTAGGCCTGCTGCAGTGTTCCTTCTTTCTTATGTTCTTATGTTCTTAAATAATACAAAATGGACAAGAATACTTATTTAAAGAACTCTAGTCGCCCTTTTTGTTCAGCGATTGTTCAGACATTAGCAAGTCCTCCCAGTTGTTGGCAGCATATCAGACACCACCAACACACCAACAAACAAGCATTATTATTATAATCAAGGGGGAATCGCTAAACCCGGAAGATTATACAGCACCTGGGGGGGGGGGGGTGTGTGGAAGGCATTCAGGCTTAATTCGGGGAACTGGAGCACAGATCCAATTCCCTAAATCAAGAGCCCCTCACCAACATCAAGGAACCTTCCTTGAGGGGAACAAACAAGCAGAATTTGTACCACGTCTGCGTACACCACCCGTTCACTCCGCCCTGTTATCATTATCATTATTAGTATCACATTCACTACACTCGTTATTAACATCACGATCATCATCGTGGGTCAAAAGAAATTGTTTCTTAAATATTTCTTCCTGCGTCCATATTACTTGCGTCTACATGAAGCTACAACTACGCAGTTAATGATTCAAGCTGTGAGATCCCATGACAGCATTTGGTCATCGACACCATGCCCAGCCCTTCTAGGGTAGGGTAGGTGCCTTAGCCAGAGCTTGTAGCTCACAAGACTGTTATTCCCATTAGCCCCCTTGGGGCGGGGATGGCAGACCAGAGAGGCCTAGCTTGTGGCTAGGCCTGGGGACAGTTGGTCCCAAAGATGAGGAGGTACTTGTGCCTCCTACCATGGGAGACTTAGGTCTCAGATACTCCCTAAAGAGGGAGCCAAGGCCGGGCCACCACTTGGAAAAGGCTCGGGCCGGAAGAATACCGGCGAATCTTTAATAATAATAATAACAGCATTTGGTAAGATATTATATTTGTATTTATGTACACATGTATTTAATATGTGTATAGATGTATATTTATATAAATCATATACATTTACGTACGTAAGAACAGATATAATACTGTGCATTAGGAAGATTGAGTACACAAAATAAGTCGAACATTGAGTGTGTGTGTGTGTGTTTACCTGGAGTTTATCTGGAGAAGGTTTCAGGGGTCAACGCCTCCGCGGCTCGGTCTGAGACCAGGCCTTTTGGTGAATCAAGGTCTGATCAACCAGGCTGTTACTACTGGCCGCTCACAAGATCACATACGAACCACAGCCCGGTTGGTCAGGTGCCTGTCCAGTGCCAGTGACTGTGTGTGTGTGTGTGTGTGTGTGTACTCACCTATTTTTGGTTGCAGGGGTAGATTCATAGCTCCTGGCCCAGCCTCTTCACTGATTCTATTGGGTCCTCTCTCTCCCTACTCCATGAGCTTTATCAAACCTCGTCTTAAAACCATGTATGGTTCCAGCCTCCACTATGTCACTTTCTAGGCTATTCCACTGCCTGACACCTCTATGACTGAAGAAATGCTTCCTAACATCCCTTTGACTCGTCTGAGTCTTCAACTTCCAATTGTGACTCCTTGTTTCTGTGTCCCATCTCTTGAACATCCTGTCTTTGTCCACCTTGTCTATTCTGCGCAGTATTTTATATGTTATTATCATGTCTCCACTGACCCTCCTGTTCTCCAGTGTCGTCAGGCCAATTTTCCTTAACCTTTCCTTAACTCTGGGACTAGTCTTGTTGCAAGCCTTTGCACTTTCTCTAATTTCTTGACGTGCTTGACCAGGTGTGGATTCCAAACTGGTGCTGCATTCTCCAGTATGGGCCTGATGCCTGTATGCTGCTGCAGTTATCTAATTGATGTGCGCCTTAGGAGATGTGCTCAGTATTATACTCACCCCAAGATCTTTTTCCTTGAGTGAGGTATGCAGTCTTTGGCCACCTAGACTATGCTCTGTCTGTGCTCTTCTTTGCCCTTCCTCTATCTTCATGACTTTGCATTTGGCAGGGTTAAATTCAAGGAGCCAGTTGCTGGACCAGGCTTGTAGTCTGTCCAGGTCTCTTCATAGTCCTGCCTGACCCTCGACCGATTTGATTCTCCTCATTAACTTCACATCATCTGCAAACAAGGGCACTTCTGAATCTATCCCTTCCGTTATGTCATTCACATAAACCAAGCTCCCACTCTGACACCTCGTCATGTACCATGATTCGTTGTTGCCTCCCTGTCTGATATTCTCTGATTGATTGCAGTGCCTTTCCTGTTATGTGTGCCTGATCCGCTAGCTTTTGCATTAACCTCTTGTGAGGAACTGTGTCGAAGGCCTTCTTGTAATCCAAGAAAATGCAGTCTATCCACCATTCTCTTTCTTGTCTTACTGCTGTCACCTTGTCATAAATCTCCAGTAGGTTTGTGACACAGGATTTTCCTTACCTGAAACCGTGCTGGTTGTCAATTATATGCTTGTTTCTTTCAAGGTGCTCCACCACTCTCCTCCTGATGATCTGCATGGCTCTGCATACTATACACGTTAGTGACACAGGTCTGTAGTTTAATGTCTCGTGTCTGTCTCTTTCTTTAAAAATTGTGACTTCATTTGCCATCTTCCATACTTCAGGTAGTTGCCCAGTTTCAATGGATGTGTTGAAGATCTTTGTTAGTGGCACATGCAGCACCTCTGCTCCTCTCTAAGGACCCATGGAGAGATGTTGTCTGGTCCCACTGCCTTTGAGGTATCAAGTTCACATAGCAGCTTCTTCACCTCCTCCTCGGTTATATGTACCTCATCGAGTACTAGTTGGTGTACCCCCCTGTTCTGATATCCTGGAGTCCTACCTATTTCCACTGTAAATACTTCTTTAAATTTCTTCGTCATTTCTTGTGAACTCCCCACCATCCTTCCTCAGCCTGATTACCTTGTTCTTGACTGTTGTTTTCCTCCTGATATGGCTATACAACAGCTTCAGGTCAGACTTGACTTTCTATTCCATGTCGTTTTCGTATTGTTGCTGAGCCTCCCATCATATCTGTGCATATTCGTTTTTGGCTCTTCGGCTGATCTCTTTATTTTCTTGGGTCCTTTGTCTTCTGTACCTTTTCCATTCTCTACTGCACCTAGTTTTTGCCTCCCTACACCTTTGGCTGAACCATGGACTCTTTCTGGTCTTCCCATTATTTCTGTTTCCCTTGGGAACAAACCTCTCCTCTGTCTCCTTGCATTTTGTTGTCACATAGTCCATCATTTCTTGTGCTGGTTTTCCTGTCACTTCTCTCTCCCACTGAACGTCTTGCAGGAAGTTCCTCATGCCTGTGTAGTCACCTATTTTGAAGTTTGGTTTTGCCCGTCTGATTCCTGCTACTCTCTCAACTTGTAGCTCAACTATATAATCGAAGCACAGAACCACATGATCACTAGCTCCAAGGGGCCTTTCACATATGTGATATCCTCGATGTCCGAAGTACTCAAGATGAATACAAGATAGAGTCTCTAACGTGTTGTTGCATGAGGTTTCCCAGTACCACATCCATCATCCGGGCTCTCCAAGTTTCGGGACCCCCATTGGGCTCCAGATATTCCCAGTCCATCTCCCTGTGAGTGAAATCACCCATAACTAGAAACTTTGTTCCCTCCATGTAAGCTCTTCTGGCCACCTCGGCTAGTGTGTCAATCATTGCACTGTTGCTCTCGTCACATTCTTCTTTCGGCCTCCTGCAGTTCTGTAACGGGTTGCACATTACGGCAATTACCACCTTATGGCTCTCAGACTCGTTTCTTCCTACTAAGTAGTCCCTTATGTTCATGTGTGTGTGTTGTTTTGCATATGTCGTTTATGTGTTTGTGTGTGTTGCTCAGATGTACTCACCTATTTGTACTCAACTATTTGTGGTTGCAGGGGTCGACACATAGCTCCTGGCTCCGCCTCTTCACTGATCGCTAATACATCCTCTCTCTCCCTGCTCCATGAGCTTTATCATACCTCGTCTTAAAACTATGTAGGTTCCTCCCTCCACTACGCCGCTTGTCAGACTATTCCACTTCCAGACAACTCTATGACTAAATAAATACTTCTTAACATCCCTTTGACTTATCTGAGTCTTTGCTTCTGTGTCCCATCACTGGAACATCCTGTCTTTGTCCACCTTTTCAATTCCTCTCAGTATTTTGTTAGAATTGGTGGATTTTTAATTGACGCAATACTTATATTTTCACGAAGTTATTGGCCGAAAAATGATTTCGAAGTCTCGGAAAAAAGTTAAATAAGATTCCAACTTTGAGAAAGTAATGGTCCGATTAAAAATTTGTATGAAGTCCATTTAGATTACTTTGAAATGTGGGATTACACAACTTACTTTGTGTGAGTGTTAACGCAGTTTATTTTTGTACAAGGTTAACATAGCTTAATTTGTAGGAGCACTAATACCAGTTAATTTGTGTTAAATCGACACATTTATTTGAGTGATAGCACACACATCTGTGTGTAGATGATAACACATCTGTGTGTAGATGATAACACATCTGTGTGTAGATGATAACACATCTGTGGGAAGATGATAACACATCTGTGTGAAGATGATAACACATCTGTGGGAAGATGATAACACATCTGTGTGAAGATGATAACACATCTGTGTGTAGATGATAACACATCTGTGTGTAGATGATAACACATCTGTGTGAAGATGATAACACATCTGTGTGTAGATGATAACACATCTGTGTGAAGATGAAACACATCTGTGTGAAGATGATAACACATCTGTGTGAAGATGATAACACATCTGTGTGAAGATGATAACACATCTGTGTGTAGATGATAACACATCTGTGTGAAGATGATAACACATCTGTGTGAAGATGATAACACATCTGTGTGAAGATGATAACACATCTGTGTGAAGATGATAACACATCTGTGTGAAGATGATAACACATCTGTGTGAAGATGATAACACATCTGTGTGAAGATGATAACACATCTGTGTGAAGATGATAACACATCTGTGTGAAGATGATAACACATCTGTGTGAAGATGATAACACATCTGTGTGTAGATGATAACACATCTGTGTGAAGATGATAACACATCTGTGTGAAGATGATAACACATCTGTGTGAAGATGATAACACATCTGTGTGAAGATGATAACACATCTG
This sequence comes from Cherax quadricarinatus, assembly GCF_026875155.1. Taxonomy (NCBI): domain Eukaryota; kingdom Metazoa; phylum Arthropoda; class Malacostraca; order Decapoda; family Parastacidae; genus Cherax; species Cherax quadricarinatus. The sequence goes on from NC_069441.1 coordinate 33,828,271, forward strand.
TGTGAAGATAACACATCTGTGTGAAGATAACACACCTGTGTGTAGATGATAACACATCTGTGTGATGATAACACATCTGTGTGATGATAACACACCTGTGTGTAGATGATAACACATCTGTGTGTAGATGATAACACATCTGTGTGAAGATAACACATCTGTGTGAAGATAACACATCTGTGTGTAGATGATAACACATCTGTGTGTAGATGATAACACATCTGTGTGATGATAACACATCTGTGTGATGATAACACACCTGTGTGTAGATGATAACACATCTGTGTGAAGATAACACATCTGTGTGATGATAACACATCTGTGTGAAAATGATAACAATTCTTTGTGATGATAACACATCTGTGTGAAGATGATAGCACATCTGTGTGTAGATGATAACACATCTGTGTGATGATAACACATCTGTGTGTAGATGATAACACATCTGTGTGAAGATGATAACACATCTGTGTGTAGATGATAACACATCTGTGTGTAGATGATAACACATCTTTGTGTAGATGATAACACATCTGTGTGTAGATGATAACACATCTGTGTGAAGATGATAACACATCTGTGTGAAGATGATAGCACATCTGTGTGTAGATGATAACACATCTGTGTGATGATAACACATCTGTGTGTAGATGATAACACATCTGTGTGAAGATGATAACACATCTGTGTGAAGATGATAACACATCTGTGTGAAGATAACACATCTGTGTGTAGATGATAACACATCTGTGTGATGATAACACATGTGTGTAGATGATAACACATCTGTGTGAAGATGATAACACATCTGTGTGTAGATGATAACACATCTGTGTGAAGATGATAACACATCTGTGTGAAGATGATAAACATATCTGTGTGAAGATGATAACACATCTGTGTGAAGATGATAACACATCTGTGTGTAGATGATAACACATCTGTGTGAAGATGATAACACATCTGTGTGAAGATGATAACACATCTGTGTGAAGATGATAACACATCTGTGTGTAGATGATAACACATCTGTGTGAAGATGATAACACTTCTGTGTGATGATAACACATCTGTGTGTAGATGATAACACATCTGTGTGTAGATGATAACACATCTGTGTGAAGATAACACATCTGTGTGAAGATGATAACACATCTGTGTGAAGATGATAACATTTCTGTGTGATGATAACACATCTGTGTGTAGATGATAACACATCTGTGTGTAGATGATAACACATCTGTGTGTAGATGATAACACATCTGTGTGTAGATGATAACACGTCTGTGTGAAGACGATAACACTTCTGTGTGATGATAACACATCTGTGTGTAGATGATAACACATCTGTGTGTAGATGGCAACACTTCTGTGTGATGATAACACATCTGTGTGATGATAACACACATGTGTGTAGATGATAACACATCTGTGTGAAGATGTGGAGAAATTTTCTCCAGGAGGGGGATATCAGCCCCCTTCAGCCCTTTCAGCCCCTTCAGCCCCTTTCAGCCCTGAGGGGCCAAGCCCTCTCAGAAGGGGCAAGCGTCTTGTTTACTGCTAGAGTGAGTAATTGATCACAGATGCTATGCCACGTAGTCAAGTGACCTCTGCTCCTTGCAGCGGTGTTGCAAAGTGTATTTTTATAAGAGACAGTACATCTCTTACTTTAGCAGGATAATTAAGGAAAATCCTGCTCCCACTTTATTACCATAGTAAAGATAGTGTACATTGTTGTCTACGCTTAAGACAGCAAGAAACAAACATTCTGCTTTGCTTCATCGAGGAGGTGACAAGGATGCAAGGTACTAGGTCAGCGTTTTTTTTTTTTTGTGTATTAGGGCAGCAACTGCTTGGGGCGGTGTGGCATGGCCAGACTAGCTTTGACTCTAGGGAGAGTGACACTGACGCCAGGATAACTAGCAAAGAACACTGATCTGTGCGTTAGTGTGAACAAAGTGTCTCAAACACAATAAACATAAGAGAAGTGTGATCAGCTTCTCTTGTGATACATTGTGAACAATAAAGACAAATCTTGTGGAACATAGTGTACCAGTGTGCGTTTCCTAGACAATGGAAGACGTGGACATCCAAGGACTCTTCAGCTTCTATCAAGTCACCGATACCTGTCGAAGGTGTTGAGAACACCATAGCTCACGTTACAAAGAGCAAGGTATGTTACGAATTTCTTGTAGAACGGGGGATTGCGCAATTCTTGAGTCACAAGGAGTTTGTAATCAACCTATAATCGGCAGTAAGGTGTGGACTTTTGAGTCCAAACAAGTAGGTATTTCGTCAGCCATCATCGAATGAAATATGCTGACACAACACCCCCTAGGGGTAATTTATACTTACAAATTGTATCTCTTGACAGCCCACTGTTGTGATGGTTTCGACAGCTTCTAGACCTCGTCTGCAGGGGCGGCTGTGTAGACGAGTTGCTGTCATTTATCAGCTAAGTGTTCATTATATATAGTTATAATTTAAACACAACTGGTAAGGCCAATATCTTCAACAATGCTGTTTACTTTGTTATTATCCCTACTGTATTATAATTATGGACAAAATTTCATGCTAGTTAATTTATTACAGGACACAATTCTACACTTTAACCTTTCTTAACATTCCGGCCATGTCGCAGCTAAGAAGGGGGACCCTAATAGAAAACACTTTCACCATCGTTCTTTAAATAACTGTCTTGCCAGAAGTGCTCGGACATTAAAGTTCAATTGACTATTTAAACTGCAACATTTCCACCCATCAGAGTGCAGGCACTGCACTTTCCATCTCTGGGACTCTAAGATTGGGTATCCGTTTTCCCTAAATCCCTGAAAAGCCACTTGTCTTCCTTCACTGCGATCTTACACAATCACATTAACCTACTGAATACTCAGCCTCTGTCACTTAAACCTTCACCCCCTTCCTCCAGCACTTCCTGAGATCAATAATTAGACTCACGTACAACATGTAGGAATCTATATTTATAGACGTTATGCCATCCAGTGACTTTATCAATAGAATACAAGAGCATAATGCAAAGATCTATATTCAAAGCTGAAGTAATTAATATTGTATTGAAAAAGCCACTGGATGGCGACACGACTACAAATAAATATACCCAGATGTTGTACAAGTGTCTAATTGTAATAAAGTTGGTAGAATTACCGACAATATGTAAAGTAAAAGGACACAAGTGCAACTAATGTGACATTTATTGTGGCAACGTTTCGCTCTCCAGGAGCTTTATCAAGCCATTACAAACAATACATGAACGAACGAACGAACGAAAGTTCAGGTAAGATCCCAAATGGGATGAGCGGGGAAGACGGGACAGACGAAGAATAGTGCTGGAGAGGAGTGTTCTTAGTCGTAGAAATAGAGCCAGGGCTTAACCCAGCAGCGAAGGCGATCGTGGGACAGATATTGAGAAGAGAAATTCAGGCTCTTCTGTTAGGACTCCAGTGGGGTGAGCGAGGAGGAAGGGACATGCGACATTTAGGGCTAGAGAGGAGTGTAGAACTGGGCCATGTCTTAACCCAAAAGCTAAGGCGAACGTGGGTCAGAGAATGGTACCTGTCATAGAAGGTACCTGTCAGTGAATCCACGGTTATTTGTAAATAGGGTTTGGAGCAGGATCATGCAAGGAGTAGAAAAGGTTGTGTTGGTTTGTGGGTCTGCGAATGTCTTCATCAAGGAGAGTGGTCCAGTAGTCATGTCGTGTCTCAAGTTTGTCTATCTGTCTGTCACTGAGCGTCTTCCAGTACAGATTCAGCACAGGGATGTCTAATTGCGCATGGAGAGACTCGCTTGGGCGAAGTCTTCCACCTGACATCAAGCACCCAGCGCAGCGCCTTGTTCTGGACACGCTGCAGTTTAAGTAAGTTTGTTTTTGCTGCAAGAGAAAGGGCTAGAGGAGAGTAAGTTATTAGAGGACGTATTAGGGATTTGTAGAGGTGTAGTTTGGTGCGTTGAGAGGCATGTTTCAGCTTGTAGAGGCCCGCAAGGGCCTTACTAGCTATTGCATGCCTTGAGTGAATGTGTCCGTGTAAACGAAGAAGGTAGTCAAGATTAACGCCAAGGACAGTGACAGATTGTGTGATGGGGATGTAAGTGCGGGTGTCAGCTGTTCTGAGCTCGACAGGTAATGGAGGATCACGTTTCCTGTAGTTAAAATATGTAATGCTGGATTTAGCTGCATTGGTTTTGATCCTCCATTTTTGTTCCCAGATGGCTATCCTGTCGACCTCATTTTGTGTTTTGTGTGTGAGTGTATCTATATTGGCATGAGTGATAAGTTGTGTAATGTCGTCTGCATAGGCTAGTGTGATGGAGTTTTGGTATACAGGTGTTGGAATGTCATTAGTGTATAAAATGTAGAGGGTAGGGGAGAGGACAGATCCCTGGGGTACTCCGGCTTTTAGTGTGAAGTAGTCAGAGTAACAGCCTTGGAATTTGATTCTCATGGTACGGCCGTCTAGGAAGTTGCAGAGGAGTTTACGAGTAGTGAGAGGCAGGTTGAAGTTAGTGCAGAGTTTGTACTTGAGCCCCTCGTGCCACACAGTGTCAAAGGCTTTTTCAACGTCTTTTGCAACCAGGGCTGTCCTGTTTCTTTGTTTTGTGTTTATGTGGATGTAGTTGAGAATGATGTTAATGGCATCCTGTGTGGATCTGTGTGTTCTGAAGCCAAACTGGCCATCAGAAAGTAGAGAATTGTGTTCCAGGTATCTGCGAAGGCGATGATTGATGAGCTTTTCAAAGAGTTTTCCTAAAGTTTCGAGGAGGCTGATAGGGCGATAGTTTCTAGGGTCAGAGTGGTCTTTATTGGGTTTAGGAAGGAGGATAGCAGTAGCAGCTTTGAAGAGGGAAGGGAAGTATCCAGAGGCAAGGGAGGCATTGAGGAGGTTTGTGTAGGCAGTAATGATAGAGTCAGGAAGGTGTTTCAGGATAATATGGCCCTATTACAGGCTCTGATCACATCCCAGTCATCTTACACATCTCCTCCAACCCTATCCTCATTCCAACCACACCTTCCTTCTCCTACAAGAACGCTGACTGGGATGCTTTCAAACAACACATAGACAATATTAACCTCACCTATGACTACAACAACAAACCTATCTCTGACATCGATACTCAACTTGATCTCATCCAGGACACCATTACACAAGCTGCCAACATCGCAATACCAAAGAAAACTCACACCACTCGTTATTCCTTCAAACCCTCACTCAGAACAAGAAGACTAATTATCTGCTACCACAACCGCTTCCTCTACAACACACATAGATTTAATCAAGTCCGATTAGATCTCACTTACCTTAGAAACGATATTTTACGCAGCCTAGACCAAGACCACAACAATCACTGGTCACAATTCATACAACAAGCAGACAAGCAGCGTATTAAAAACACTAAAGCCTTCTGGAACTTTATCAAAAAAATCAGAGGCACAACTCCCACCAACAAATTCAAAAACATCACCCACAACAACACACACATCTCAGACCCGCAGGCTGCGACCAATATCTTCAAACACATCTGGGAGAACATCTTCCACGCTCACCCACCTCACCCTAACGTTATTCAACACATTCAGAACATAGAACACTGGAACACTGCACACACACAAGAAACAACACCAGACAGCCACATACATCTAGACTCTCTTACCTCCTCCCAAGGAATCGACACTCCTTTCACCAACACAGACATTAAAATTCTCCTCATACACCTTCCTCCCAAGGCTCCTGGTGCTTCTGGCCTAAACCAAACAATACATGGACACAGAGGGTATATAAAGGCTCAGAGTGAGGTGCAATACTAGTGAGGTAACATTTCGATGTTCACTAGTGGTAGTAGTAGTAGTAGTAGTAGTAGTGACAAAAGTAATACAATATGATAGAGCAATTGAATCGTACAAGAGTAAAAGGATATAAAAGCTATTACTTGGGTAACATAAAAATAGGTTGGACAAATATAGACTGGAAAGAGGCAGCTTGTTTCAGTGTTCACTCTCTGTAATGTGCTTTGTGTAGTATAACAGGAGAGACTATGTGATGGCAGGGTTTACTGTTTTCAGGAGGATTCTTGCTAAGACTTCGGAGATGGTGAAGCTGCCGTTGTTTTGTTTAATTTGTTTAATTTGTTTTGTTTAATTTGTTTAATTTCCGCAGACGCAAGTGCCTCGAATCAGCACTGATCGCTGTTTCGAATACAATTAAACAAAACAACGGCAGCTTCACCATCTCCGAAGTCTTAGCAAGAATCCTCCTGAAAACAGTAAATCCTGCCATCACATAGTCTCTCCTGTTATACTACACAAATGGTATAAACCTTGGTAATAAATACCGACATATTTATTAGAAAACGTTTCGGTCCTGGGACCTTGATCACTACACAAAGCACATTACAGAGAGTGAACACTGAAACAAGCTGCCTCTTTCCAGTCTATATTTGTCCAACCTATTTTTATGTTACCCAAGTAATAGCTTTTATATCCTTTTACTCTTGTACGATTCAATTGCTCTATCATATTGTATTACTTTTGTCACTACTACTACTACTACTACCACTAGTGAACATCAAAATGGTACCTCACTAGTATTGCACCTCACTCTGAGCCTTTATATACCCACTGTGTCCATGATTGTATTTGTAATGGCATGATAACGCTCCTTGAGATCGAAACGTTTGCCATCATAAATGTCACCATTAGTTAGCCACTTGTGTCCCTTTACTTTACAAGTGATCTATTCTTCATGTCGGTACTTGTATACAACAAGATGACCCCCCCCCCCCCGTTCCTTCCACAGCAGATTACAACAAAATGTTTGAACACGCTACACCATCCTACCTGCCTCCGTCCAAACATTCCCAACAACAAACTTCCAAACCTACAAATGAGCCTTTGCTAATCAATATGCTCAGTTAAATTCTCGTCTCCATATTTCCATTTGAATAATATTCACACCATATTAATCCTCCAACACAAACATCATCTCTGGCTCCTGCCTCACCCTAATGATCACGCAACACTACTTCAATCACTGGCTCCTGCCACACCATAATGATCTCCAACACAACATCATCTTTTGGCTCCTGCATCACCATAATGATCTCCAACACAACATATCTTTGACTCCTGCCACACCTAATGATCTCCAATCACAACATCCATCTTTGGCTCCTTCCTCACCATAATGATCTTCCAACACAAACTCATCTCAGACTCCTGCCTCACCAAAATGATCTCCAACACAACATCTCTCAGACTCCTGCCTCACCAAAATATCTCCAACACAACTTCCATCTCTGGCTCCTGCCTCACAAATGATCTTCACTCATCATCTCTGGCTCCGCCTCACCATAATGATCTCCAACACAACATCATCTCTGGATCCTTGCTCACACTTAATTAACTCCAACACAACATCATCTCTGGCTCCAGCCACACATAATGATCCTCAACACATCATCTCTGGCTCCTGCCTCACCATAATGATCTCAAACACACATCATCTTTGGCTCCTGCCACACCATAATGAACTCCAAACACAACATCATCTAGACTCCTGCCACACCATAATGACTCCAACACAACATCCTCTCTGGCTCACTGCACACCATAATGGATCCTTCAACACATCATCACTGTCTCCTGCTCCACCAAAATGATCTCCAACACAACATCAAACTCCTGGATCCTGCCTCACATAATGATCACCACACAACATCAACCCTGACTCCTTCCTCACCATAATGATCTCCAACAAAACCATCATCTCTGGACTCTGCCACACATAATGATCTCCAACACAACAACATCTATGACTCCTGCTCACTCATAATGACCTACCAACACAACAATCATCTCTGGCTCTGCCACTCCATAAAGGATCTCCAACACAACATCATCTCTTGCTCCTGCCTCACCAATGTCCACACAAACATCTCGGTCCTGCCTCACCATAAGACTAAAACAAATATCTCGCCCCTTCTCACCTAATATCTCAACACAACTATCTCTCTCTCCTCACCATAATGATCTTAAAACACATATTCTGGCTCCGCTCACCATAATGATCCAACAACATCATCTTGTCTGCCTCACCAATGATCTCCAACCAAATCATCTCTCCCTGCCCACCAAATGATTCAACACAACATATCCTGCTCTCCACCATATGACCCCACACAACATCACTGCCTGCCCACATAATGATCTCAACCAACACATCTGCTCTGCCTACCAAATGATCCCAAACAAATCACTCTGTCTGCCTCACCATATGATTCAAACAACATCATCTTTCCGCTCACCATAATGCTCCAACAACATCATCTCTGCTCCCCTCACCATATGATCCAACCAACAATCTGCTCCTCCTCACCAAATATCTCCAACACAACACATTGGCTCTGCCCTCCATAATGATCTCAAACACATCTCTGTCCGCCTACATAAATCAACACACATCATCTGCTCGCTCACCAAATGATCTCCACACAACCATCTCGCCCTCCCCCTAATGTCTCACACAATCATCTCTGTCCTGCCTCACCAAATGTCTCACACAACTATCCTGCTCTGTCACCATAATTATTCAACACAACACATCTCTGCCTGCCCCACAAATGTCTCCAACACAATCATCTCGCTCTGCCTCCCATATGATTCCAACACAACACATCTGCTTGCTCACCATAATGACTCAACACAACTCATTCTGCCTCTCACCATAATGATCCAACACATCATCCTGCTCTGCTACCTATGACTCAAACAACATATCTTGTCGCCTCACCATATGATCCCAACACAACATCTTCTGGCTCTGCCTCACATAATGTCTCCAACACAAATCACTTGCTCCTGCCTCACATAATGATCTCCAACACACATCTCGCTCCCTCACATAATGATCTCAACACAACACATCTTGACCCTGCCTCACCAAGCCAACACACATCACTCTGCTCCGCCTCACATAAATCTCCAACACAACATCACTTTCTCTGCCTCCCATAATGATCTCCAACACAATCTTGCTCTCCTCACCTATGACTCCAACAACATCATCCTGCCCGCCACCATAAGATCTCCACACAACTATCTGGCCTCCTCCCATAATGACTCCAAACCAACATCATCTCTGCTCCTCTCCATAATATCTCCAAACAAATATCTCTGCCCTGCCTCACATAAATCCAAAACCCAAAATCATCTGCCCTGCTCACAAATGATCTCCAAACAACTTCTCTGCTCTCCTCACCTAATGACCCAAAACAACATATCCTGCCCTGCCTCACCATAATGATCTCCACACACATCTTCTGCTCCCCAATAATGATCTCAAAACACATCTCTGTCTGCCTCACATAATGATTCAACACACACATCTCTGCTTGCCTCCATATGATCTCACACAACACAATCTGCTCTGCTCACATATGATCCCACAAACACATTCTGCTCCTGCCCACCATAATGATCCAAACATCATCTCTGCTCCTGCCTACCAAAGATCTCACACAAATATCTCTGACCCCTCACCATATGATCTCCAAAACAACATCATCTCTGCTCCTCCTCACCATAATGACCCACACAAATCATCTCTGCTCCTGCCTCACCATAATGATCCCAACACAACATCACCGCTCCGCTCCCATAAGATCTCCAACACAAATCACTCTGCTCCTGCCCACATAATATCTCAACCAACATCACTTGGCTCCTGCTCACATAATGACTCCAACACAACATCTCCTGTCCGCCTCACCATAATGTTCCCACAACATACTCTGCTCCTGCTCACTATGATCTCCACACAACATCATCTCTTCCTGCTCACATATGATCTCCAACAAAACCTCTGGCTCTGCCACCATAATGTCTCCACACAACATATCCTGGTCTCTCACCATATGATCTCAACAAAATCATCTCTGCTCTGTCACCATAATGACCCAAAAACACACTCTGCTCCCGTCAATAATGATCCAACACATCACCGACTCCGCCTCACAAATGACTCCAACACAACTCATCTGTCGCCTCACTAAGATCCACACAACATCATCTCTGCTCTGCCTACCATAATGATCTCCAACAAACACACGATCTGCTCCCATAGATCTCACACAACATCTTCGGCTCTGCCTCACATAATGATCTCCAACACAACTCTCCGCTCCTGCCTCACCCCAAGATCTCACACACATCACTCGGCTCGCCCCATAAATCTCCAACACAATATTTGCTCCTGCCCACCATAATGATCTCCACACACATCATCTCTGCTCCTGCCTCCCAATGACTCACAACATCATCCGCTCTGCCTCACAAATGCCAACACAACTCTCCTGGCCCTGCTCACATAAATCCAACACACTCATCTCTGCTCCTGCCTCCATAGACCCAACACAACATCTCTCTGACCCCACCATAATGATCCCAACACAACTCACTCCCTGCCCCCATAATGACTAACAAACAATCTCTGTCTGCTCCCAAATGATCCAACACAAATTCTGTCGTCCCTAATAACTCAACACAACATCATCCGCTCCTCTCACCATAATGACTCACAAACATCTCTTGCTCCCCTCACCATAATATCCAACACAACATACTCTTCTGCTCACCAAATGACTCCAACACACTCATTCGGCTCTGCTCACATAATGATCTCCAAACACATCTGCCCGCTCACAATGTCTCCACACAACATCATTCTGCTCCTCCTCACTAATGATCCCAACAACATCTGCTCGCCTCACATAATGATCTCCAACAACCATCTCGCCCTGCCTACCATAATGATCTCCAACACAAATCACTCTTCTGCTCACAATATCTAACACAACACATCTCTCTCCGCCACCATAATGACTCAAAAACATCTCTTGCTCGCCTACATAAATCTCAAAAAATCATCTCTTCCTGCCTCACCAAATGATCTCAACAAACTCACTCTGTCTGCTCCCATAATGATCTCACACAACATATCTCGCTCCTGCTACATAATGATCTCAACACAATCATCTCTGGCTCCTCCTACATTGATCTCACAACACATCCGCTCGCCCACTAATATCTCCACAACTCTTCTGCCTGCTCCATAAGTCTCAACACACATCATCTGGCTCTGCCTCACCAAAACTCCAACCCAAATCATCCTGCTCCTGCTCACCATATACTCAACAAACATCATCCTGGCTCCTGCCCCCATAATGACCCAACAACATCATTCTGCTCTCCTCACCATATGCTCAACAAACACATTCGTCCTGCCACCAATGACTCAACACAACCATCTGGTCTTTCCACCAAATAATGATCTCAAAACAACATCATCTCTGTCTCCTGCCTCACCATAATGATCTCCAACACAACATCATAAGGTCTGCCTCCATAATATTCAACACAAACACATCTTGGCTCCTGCCCCAACCCTAATGATCTCCAACACAACATCATCTCTGCTCCTGCCTCACCATAATGATCTTCCCAAAACAACATCATCTCTGCTCCTGCCTCCCATAATGATCCTCCCAAAACAACACATCTCTGGCTCCCGCCTCACCATAATGATCTCCAACACAACATCATCTCTGACTCCCGCCTCACCTAATGATCTCCAACACAACATCATCTCTGGCTCCTGCCTCACCCTAATGATTTCAAAACAACATCATCTCTGGCTCCTGCCTCACCATAATGATCTCCAACACAACATCATCTCTGGCTCCTGCCTCACCATAATGATCTCCAACACAACATCATCTTGGCTCCTGCCTCACCATAAGATCTCCCAAAACAACATCACTCTGGGTCCTGCCTCACCATATGATCTTCAACACAACATCATTCTGGACTCCTGCCTCACCATAATGACTCCAAACACAACATCATCTCTGGCTCTCCTCACCATAATGATCTCCAACACAAATTTATCTCTGGCTCCCGCCTCACATAGATCTCCAACACACATCATCTCTGGGTCTTGCCTCACCAAATGATCTCCAACACAACATCATTCTGGCTCCTGCCTCACCATAATGATCTCAACACAACATCATCTTGACTCCTGCCTCAACCATAAGATCTCCCAACAACATCATCTCTGGCTCCTGCCTCACCATATGATTCCAAAAACAACATCATCCTGCTCCCGCCTCACCATAATGATTCCAACACAACATCAAACTCTGCTCCTGCCTCACCATAATGATCCCAACACAACATAATCTTTGGCTTCCTGCCTCACCATAATGATCTCCAACACAACAAACATCTCTGCTCCCTTTCCTCACCATAATGATCTCCAACACAACATCATCCTCTGGTTTGCCTCACCATAATGATCTCCAACACAACATCATCTCTGGCTCCTTTCCTCACCATAATGATCTCCAACACAACATCATCTCTGCTCCTGCCTCACCATAATGATCTCCAACACAACTCATCTCTGGCTCCTGCCTCACCATAATGATCTCCAAACAAATCATTCTGGCTCCGCCCCTACCATAATGTCTCCAACACAATTTATTCTTGCTCCTGCCCACGATAATGATCTTCAAAACAAAAATCATCTTTTGCTCTGCCCCACCCTAATGATCTCCAAACAACACACTTGACTCTGCCTCACCATAATGATCCCAAACAACATCATCTCTTGGGTCCTGCCTCACCATAATGATCTCCAACACAACCCTCATCTCTGGCCCTGCCCACCATAATGATCTCCAACACAACATATCTCTGGCTCCTGCCCCACCAAATGATCTCCAACACAAAAATCTCTGGCCCGCCTCACATAATGATCCCAAAACAACATCATCTCTGGCTCCTTCTCACCATAATGATCTCCAACACAACATCATCTCTGGCTCCTGCCCTCCCCTAATGATTTTTTCAACACAACATCATCTCTGACTCCTGACTCACCTAATGATCTCCAACACAACATCATCTCTGGCCCTGCCTCACCATAATGTCTCCACCAAACATCATCTCTGGCTCCTGCCTCCATAATGATCTCCAAAAACATCATCTCGCTCCTGCCTCACCATATGAAACTCCAAACAAACATCATCTCTGACCCTGCCTCAATAATGATCTCCAACACAAAATCATTCTGCTCCTGCTCACCATAATGATCTCCAACAAAAACATAACTCTGCTCCTGCCTCACCCTAATGATCCAACACAACATCATCTCTTCCCCTCCTCCAAAAATGATCTCCACACAACATCATCTCTGGCTCCTGCCTCCCCTAAAGATCTAACACAACCATCATCTCTGGCTCCTGCCTCACCCTAATGATCTCCAACACAACATCCTCTGACTCCTGCCTCACCCTAAATCTCCAACACAACATCACTGACTCCTGCTCACCATAATGATCTCCAACACAACATCATCTCTGGGCTCCTGCCTCACCATAAAGATTCTCCAACACAACTTCATCTCTGACTCCTGCCCCACCATAATATCTCCAAACAACATCACCTGACCTGCCTCACCATAAAACTCCAACCAACATCATCTCTGCTCCTGCCTTTACCATAATGATCTCCAACACAACATCACTCTGACTCCTGCCTCACCATAATGATCTCCAACCAAACCCTCTCGGCTTGCCTCACCCATGATCTCCAACAAACATCATCTCTGGCTCCTGCCTCACCATAATGATCTCAACACAACATCATCTCTGGCTCTCCCTCTCCTCTCCAACACAAATGCATCCTACCTATCTGCCCGCCCAACATGATCTTCAACACAACATCATCTCTGGCTCCTGCCTCACCATAATGATCTCCAACACAACATCATCTCTGGCTCCTACCTCACCATAATGATCTCCAACACAACATCATCTCTGGCTCCTGCCTCACCATAATGATCTCCAACACAACATCATCTCTGGCTCTTGCCTCACCATAATGATCTCCAACACAACATCATCTCTGACTCCTGCCTCACCATAATGATCTCCAACACAACATCATCAGTGACTCCTGCCTCACCATAATGATCTCCAACACAACATCATCTCTGACTCCTGCCTCACCATAATGATCTCCAACACAACATCATCTCTGACTCCTGCCTCACCATAATGATCTCCAACACAACATCATCGCTGACTCCTGCCTCACCATAATGACCTCCAACCAACATCATCTCTGACTGGCCTCACCATAATGATCTCCAACACAACATCATCTCTGATCTCCTGCCTCACCATAATGATCTCCAACACAACATCATCTCTGACTCTTGCCTCACCATAATGATCTCCAACACAACATCATCTCTGGCTCTTGCCTCACCATAATGATCTCCAACACAACATCATCTCTGGCTCCTGCCTCACCATAATGATCTCCAACACAACATCATCTCTGGCTCCTGCCTCACCATAAAGATCTCCAACACAACATCATCTCTGGCCTTGCCTCACCATAATGATCTCCAACAACATCATCTCGACTCCTGCCTCACCATAATGATCTCCACCCAACATCATCTCAGTGAATCCTGCCTCACCATAATATCTCCAAACCCAAAATCATCTCGACTCCTCCTCACCATAATGATCTCAACACAAACATCATCTCTGCTCCTGCCTCACCATAATGATCTCCAACACAACATCATCGCTGACTCCTGCCTCACCATAATGACCTCCAACACAACATCATCTCTGACTCCTGCCTCACCATAATGATCTCCAACAACATCATCTCTGACTCCTGCCTCACCATAATGATCTCCAACACAACATCATCTCTGACTCTTGCCTCACCATAATGATCTCCAACACAACATCATCTCTGGCTCTTGCCTCACCATAAATGATCTCCAACACAACATCATCTCTGGCTCCCGCCTCACCCTAATGATCTCCAACACAAACCCTCTCTGGCTCCTGCCTCACCATAATGATCTCCAACACAACATCATCTCTGGCTCCTGCCTCACCATAATGATCTCCAACAAAAACATCATCTGCTCTGCCTCACCATAAAGAAACTCCAACACACATTTATCCTGGCTTCTGCCTCACCATAATGACTCCAACACAACTCATCTCTGGCTCCTGCCTCACCATAATGATCTCAACACAACATCATCTCTGACTCCTGCCTCCCCCATAATGATCTCCAACAAACAACATCTCTGAGCTCCCGCCTACCATAATGATCTCCAACACAACATCATCTCTGCTCCCGCCTCACCATAATGATCTCCAAACACAAAAATCATCTCTGGCTCCTGCCTCACATAATGATCTCCAAAACAACATAAAACTCGGTCTGCCTCACCCTAATGATCCCCCAAACAAAATCATCTCTGGCTCCTTCCTCACCATAATGATCTCCAACACAACATCATCTCTGGCTCCTGCCTCACCATAATGATCTCTAACACAACATCATCTCTGACTCCTGACTCACCATAATGATCTCCAACACAACATCATCTCTGGCTCCTGCCTCACCTAATGATCTCCAAACACAACATCATCTCTGGCTCCTGCCTCACCCTAATGATCTCCAACACAACATCCCTCTCCTGGCTCCTGCCTCACCATAATTGATCTCCAAACAAAATCATCTCGACTCCTGCCTCACGATAATGATCTCCCAAACAACAATCTCTGACTCCCCCTCCCATAATGATCTCCCAAAACAAAACAATCGGTCTTTCCTCACCCAAATGACTCCAACCAACATCACTCTTGCTCCTGCCTCCCATAATGATTTTCCCAAAAAACTCATTCTGGTCCTGCCCCCACCCAAAAAATCTCCCCCAATATCTTGCCCTGCCTCACCCTAATGATCTCCAACCCAAAATCATCTTTTCCCCCTACCCTAATGATCTCCAACAAACATCATCTTGGTCCTGCCTCACCATAATGATTTAAACAAAATCACTTGCTCCTGCCCCCCATAATGATCCCCAAAAACACATCATCCTTTTACTCCTGCCTCCCATAATGATCAACACAAAATCTCCGCTCCTGCCCCCACCCCAAAGATTCAAACACAAAAAATCTCTGGCTCCTGCCTCACCTTAATGATCTCCAACACAACATCCTTGGTCTTTCCCCCATAAAGATTTCCAAAAAAAACACATTCTGGCTCCTGCCTTCACCCTAAATGATCTCCAACACAACATATCTTGGCTCTCCTCACCATAATATTTTACACACATCATCCTGGTCCTGCCTCACCATAAAGATCTCCACAAAACTCATCTTGGTCCTGCCCCACCATAATGATCTCCAACACAAAAATCATCTTGGCTCCTTGCCCACCAAAATTTTACTCCCAAACCCAAAACATTTCGCTCGCCCCACCATAAGATTCCCCAAAAAACAATTTGATCCCGCCTACATAAGATTCCAACACCCAATTCCCGATCCTGCCTCACCTAATGACTCCA
>NC_069441.1:33845236-33872190 GCF_026875155.1 Cherax quadricarinatus
AAAAAAAAAAAAAAAACTAACACATTTGGGTCATAAAGAAGAAATATCAAAAATAAAAAAGGGTTTTTATACAACACAAAACACTAGGAGTTTCTAGAAAATTTAAAGTAAACAACAATAAAACTTAATACATTTACAAGATACAAAAGATTGACCAACCAACATAAACCACATTTTAAAAATTTGGGAAATAATAAAACAGAACATGAAACAAAGGCTACCATAACTTGATAAGAACGGGAGGATAAAGACACAAAAAAACACAGAAAGTTTATAATTCAACAAGAATATGTATAAAGTAATTTTTGCTACAGGTAGAAACAAGTTACGGGGGAAAATATATAAACAAAATATAAATATTAAAAAATAGTACAATATAAAGAAAAAGAGGTGATTGTGTGTTATGACAGAAAAGAAGTTGGGATGCCTGACCCAAGAAAACAAAGCTGAAGGTGGAGGGATTTCGGGGGGAGAAATAAAGGGGGATTAATCAAGTTTCTGAGAGAGTTAGAGCTAAGGAAGGGGTAGCAGTAAGTTGAAGGATCATTTAGGGAATAAAGGGGGAATATAAAGTGAAATTAAAGGATTTTAGATTAAAAAAAGGGGCGGACAAAAGGGGGGTCAAAAACATTTTGAAACATTTGGGGAGAAGAGAAAGTGTGAGGAAGAGAGTTTTTTGGGGAGATGTTAAGCAAATGTTGGGAACCCTTTTGAACCAATGAAGATAATTGTGGTAAAAAGGAAAACATTAAGAGGGTGGGTGGGTAATTTTGGGGTCCGGGTGAAAGAAAATGGAACCCCTTTTTAGTAAATTTTTGGGTATAAAAGGGGTTCAAATAATATACTTTTTTTTAAGGAAAATGGGATAAATAAGTATAAAATATAATTAGGCATAAACAGAAAGTTTTTTTGGTTTTATTTTTGGGTAAAAAAAGATGTTGAAGACTCGGGATGTACATTTTATAGAGGGGACGGATACACAGATCACGACTATTTGTAGCTACAGTGGGGTAAAAGGTAGGGGGATAAAAGGAAATAAACAGCAAAAGAGAGAGTGAAGGGGAAACAAAAAGGGGGAGGCAGTTAAGGTAAGATATAAACAAATATTGGAGGAAAGGGCAATAGAGCATGGACAAGGGTCAAGAAATTAGGGGTATTTAAGAAGTAATGGAAAGTTCACAAATTTTTTGGGTTTCAGGGAAAATGGGGGCGGAGGGAAGAGGGGCGATTTGGGGGAAACGAATAAAAGAATTAGTAAAGGGAAAAACTTTCAATAATTTTTTTACAAAGTAGAAGTGACCAAGGGGGGAAGATTAGGAAGAAAAAAAAGAGGTTAAGAGAGTGGGAAACAAAGTAAAAAGAGAGCAAATGAAGAATGGGTGAGATGTAACAACAAAATTTTTTTGTTGGGAATAAGAAAAATTTGAGAGTAATTTTAATTTTAAAGGGGCCTAGAAAAAAAATTTTGACAGTTTAAAAGGGGAAGAGATTATTAAAAGGGGGAATTAGAGTATCGGGGAAAATGGAGGGGAAAATTTTTTAGGAAATTGTTAAATGTTTATGAAGATAGGGGAAGCTGTGATTCGTGTATAGGGCAAAGGGGAAATAACTCTTTTAGGGGTGAGGGAAACCATTTGTGATGTCGGGGAAATTCATGAGGGAGTAGTTTGAAAGAAAGGGGGTAAGGAGCGTGACAATGGATTTAAAAAAGAAATGTAAAAGCAGGGGGGTAATAGTTTCGGGGTGGGTTGGTAGGGCTTTTTTTTTAATAAATGAATGGAAGAGGGAAAAGGTACCTAGGGTTTGGGCAGGAACATGCATAGTTCCTTTCTATAAAGGAAAAAGGGGAACAAAAAAGAGTGCAAAAAAAAAATGGGGGAAAAGCCCTGTTGAGTAAAACGGGTTTAAAGTGTTGGTAGAGTTATTATTGAAAAAATTTAAGAGAAAACGGAAGTAAGATAGAAAATTAAAAAGGGAGGCTTTGGGAAAAGGGTAGGGGGTGGAAGCCCAAAAGTTTTACAGGAAAACAAAATATTTAACAGATTTAGATAAGGCAAAGAGGTTTTTTGACATTCATGGACTTGGAAAAGGCGTATACAGGGTTTTTGATAGGGGGGGGAAAGGGGCTTTGGGGGGCAAAAAATTTGTTGCAGGTGTATTTATAGGAGGTGGGTTGTTTAAAAAGCAGGGAAGAGTTTTACGAGGATAGTGAGGCCGGGCAAGAATATTGGGAGGGGGGGGGTTTTTAAAATTTCCAGTTTAAGTAGGCCTTTGACAAGGATTGTGATGTCATTTTTTGTGGGTTGTTAAATATTTTTTATGATGAGGTTTTTAAGAAATTTGAATGCGAGGGTTTTGGGAAAAGGGGCGGGGAGTTAAAAGAAAAGAAAACCCCCACAAAGTGGTATTTGAAAACATTTGTTTCCTTTTGCTGTAAATGCGTTTTTTGGGAAATTTTCGGGAAGAGAATTTGCAGAGGGGGGTGGATAAATTTGGGTGGGAAATGAAAAAGAAAAAATTAAAAGTAAAATATAGGAAAAAAGTAAGGTTTGAATAAAAAAAAGAAAAGGTGAAGAAGACGGGAAATATCAGTTTGGAGGGAAAAAGTATGGGGGGGGGGAAATTTAAATTGGGGAATATTTTGGAGAGGACGTGTCAGCAATGGGTCTAGGGAAAAGAGGAGGTGAATCACAGAATTATAAAGGGGAAAAGGGGTGAGGGTGCACTTGGGAGCCCGGGTGGAGACAAAGAAAAATTTGCCCCGGGGAAGGCAAAAAAGAATGTAAGAGTATTTTTTAATACCAACCTTGTAAAGGGTGTGAGCTTGGGTAAAAGGGAATTTTTTCCCAAAATTTGAGGAGAAGGCTGGGGGCAGTGGATTTTTAAGTCTGAGGCAATGGGGTGGGGAATGTAATACAGAAAATTTTCCCGTTGAAAGGGGAAATTATGAGGGGGTGGGGATTACTAAAAACCTTTTAAATCCGAGGGAGGGGAAAGGGGTATTTGGGGTTTGGTTCGGACATGTAGAGAAAAAGGAACGAAACAGAATGACTGAGGGGTTTTAAAATTTTAGGGGAGGGGTTTTAAATGTTGCAGTTTTAAAAACTGTAGTGAAAAAGCACCCCTCTGGCAAGACATAAAGGAGTGAATGATGACAAAAATTTTTTCTTTTTGGGGCCACCCTGCCTTGGGGGGGAATCGGCCATGTGAAATAAAAAAAAAAAAAAAAAATGTAGAAAATAGATTAGAAAAATTTATATTTTAGAAAAAAGGAAAAAATTGGGGGAAACACAGGGTAAAGAAAAAAAAATTTTTTTCCCCGGGAAAAAGGGTTTTTCACCAAATCTCGAAAACTAACAAAAAAAATTTAGAAACGTACAAAAAGGGAAAAACAGTTTTAAAAAGTTTTTGGGGTTAAAAAAGGCTAGCTTTAAAAGAGAACAATACGGGCATGGGTTTAGAAAACATGTGTCTAAATAAGCATTTTAAATCATCACAAATTTCCCTTTTTACTGACTCTAATCATCCCAAGTACAAGTATTATTAATGCACAAAGGTCAGTAACAAGGCACACACCTTTAGGGACCCTTTCCTAGGGAATATCCAAAGGCGGGCTGGAAGCGTCTCCCCCAGTTTTCTATAAAAAAAAAAGCATTTTATTCAAATTTTTAAGCATCCAAATTATACCAACATTAACACAGGTTTTTTTAAAAACCCCTTGTTAGGAGCAGATTAAAACAATATGAGTATTTTTGGGAAAAAACTTTCTTAAGCTGATAAAGGTGTGAGATGAGGGCCTTTTTCACAGAAACTCGGCCCCCCGTGTTTTCCCCCCATCGTTGAACAAAAATCAAAATTTTTACAAAAGTGAGAGGGGTTGGATTTAAGTGGGACTTGCACGTGAGTAAAAAAGAAAATTTGCAAAGCTTACGTTTTTTTCTTTTTAAAGGGTTTTGGGTTTCAAAGAACCTGCCTATAAAGGGCCAAAAAGGCCTACTGTTTGTTCCCCTTTTTTCCCCCTGTTCCAAAAACTCTTTTTAAATTTCTCAACAGGGGGCAAACTCATTCACTACAAACCCTTTTTACTATTCACAATAAATATTACAATAAAAAAACCCAAAAATAGAAAAAATAATCAGACACACAAAAAAAAAAAAAATTTTTAACAAAAATTTTTTGCAAACCCAAAAATTGTAGTGAAAAAAATCTTGGGGAAAAACCCTTTATCAAAAATCCCAAAAAAGCGGATCTTCCCTAGATTCCCCACATTCACAGATTCACCCTTTTAAAGGGCATCGTGCAGGCCGCCCTGGAGAAAAAAGACGTCTTCGTTCCTGCTCTGAGCACTGTTTCCTCGAGTTTTTTTTTTGGGTTTTCCGGAGTAATTGGGCGATCAAGCAACTCTGAACATGAACTCGAGAATTTTTTTTTGGGGGTTTTCCGAGTAATTCTCGATCAGAAACAACTTGAAAAACTGTTTTTCTCGAGATTTTTTTTTGGGTTAAACCCCGAGTAAAATTCCCCCGATCAGAGCAACTCTGAACACTGTTACTTCCCAAATTTTCTTGGGGTTTTCCCCGAGTTTTTTTTCGAAACCCGAGCTTTAGAGGAAACTTCTTGCAGTCACCTCGAGCACCCCTCCCATCAAGAGGGTAAGGCAGTGACTTGCCCGCTTGTTCACCCCCTTTTGTTCCCCCTTCCCCCCCTCCTTTTCCCCTCCTCCCCTCACAACAAAAATCTACACTGGGCCCCCACCTGACACACTACTTACATTGTTGTCCCCTTGACTTTCCCCATCTTCTTTTTCGGCAACTTCGTCTTCGGGGGAGTTAACACAAGGGCATTTTGACCATCCGTTTTGCCCCGTGTGGTTTTTTAAAATCCGGCCGATCTTTACCTTGGGCCCTGTGTCCCCCTCACCACTCGAGGGTAGGCTATCTTAGGGGCTGACCTTCATAAGTCAGCTGACTTAGGATATTTAGGGTTACCAATAAGGAAAGTCTTTTTTGTTAAAGCAACTTGTGTGTTAGATGTACCTTCCTGGACATCATGGCGCGAATACGAGTACGAATACGTGTCGATGACAATCAAAAGTCTAAGAAGGAAATTCTAGAATGTTTTTTTTTTTTATTATCACACTGGCCGATTCCCACCAAGGCAGGGTGGCCCGAAAAATAAAAACTTTCACCATCATTCACTCCATCACTGTCTTGCCAGAAGGGTGCTTTACACTACAGTTTTTAAACTGCAACATTAACACCCCTCCTTCAGAGTGCAGGCACTGTACTTCCCATCTCCAGGACTCAAGTCCGGCGTGCCGGTTTCCCTGAACCCCTTCATAAATGTTACTTTGCTCACACTCCAACAGCACGTCAAGTATTAAAAACCATTTGTCTCCATTCACTCCTATCAAACACGCTCACGCATGCCTGCTGGAAGTCCAAGCCCCTCGCACACAAAACCTCCTTTACCACCTCCCTCCAACCCTTCCTAGGCCGACCCCTACCCCGCCTTCCTTCCACTACAGACGATACACTCTTGAAGTTATTCTGTTTCGCTCCATTCTCTCCACATGTCCGAACCACCTCAACAACCCTTCCTCGGCCCTCTGGACAACAGTTTTGGTAATCCCGCACCTCCTCCTAACTTCCAAACTACGAATTCTCTGCATTATATTCACACCACACATTGCTCTCAGACATGACATCTCCACTGCCTCCAGCCTTCTCCTCGCTGCAACATTCATCACCCATGCTTCACACCCATATAAGAGCGTTGGTAAAACTATACTCTCATACATTCCCCTCTTTGCCTCCAAGGACAAAGTTCTTTGTCTCCACAGACTCCTAAGTGCACCACCCCCCCTTTCCCCTCATCAATTCTATGTTTTACCTAATTTTCTAGACCCACCCGCTGACACCCACTCCCAAATTCTGAATACTTTCACCCCTCCATACTCTCTCCCCCCAATTGTTACCAATTTTTCATACCTAATCTTTTTTTATCCCTTTGACCTTACTCTTTCCTGATTCACTTTCAATTTTCTTTTTTTGCACACCCTACCAAATTCATCCCCCAATCTCGCAACTTCTTTAGAATCCCCCAAGAGCACGGTCACAGCAAAGAGCAACTGTGAAAACTCCCATTTAGTGTGATTCTTTATCTTTTAACTCCACGCCTCTTCCCAAGACCCTCGCATTTACTTCTCTTACAACCCCTCTAAAAATATATTAAAAAACCAGGGTGAATCACACATCCTTGTCAAGGGCCCTTTTTTACGGGGAAATAATTTCCCCCTTTCCTACATACTCTAACTTGAGCCCCATATCCTCGTAAAAACCTTCACTGCTTTCAGTAAACCACCTCCTACACCATACACCGCAACATTGCCACATTGACCCCTTCCCCCCTGTCATACCCTTTTTTCCAAACCATAAATGCCCCAAAGACTCTTTTGCCTTTTCAAAATTTCGTCACTTATAGTTTTCACTGTAAACACCTGGTCCACACACCCCCTACCTTTTCCCAAAGCCCCCTTGTTCTCTGCTACCCATTCTCCTTCCCAAAAGCTTTGCAATTACCAAACCACACATTTTTAGAGACACTAAAAAACGTCTTTCTCCCCGAGCCCCCGTACGCTAGCCAATACTGTAAAAATGAATTTTCGAAAATATCACCTGGATGAGGGTAACAAACTTACACTAAAATTTAAAAAACCACTTTTTCAGTTTGGGAACAGAGTACAGATGTCCCTCTTAACATAATGAAAACGGATCACCATCACAAAACTAACAGAGGGGAAAAATTCTTAGGAATCCACCTGATAAAAGACTCAAATTTCATACACATAAAACAAATTTTTTAAGAAAATTTCCAAGACTGAGGGATACATCGAAGATACGGGACTATGTTCCCATCAGCCCTCCTGGCCCCATATCCCTCTCTTATTTACCCCTATCTACCTATGGAATTTGTGCATTGGGGCTCAAAAACAATTAACCATCTCAGACCACTAATTACTCAACAAAAGGCTGCAGTTAGAATGATAACAAATTCTCACTACAGGCAGCACACTCCACCAATATTCAATACACTAAACCTACTCACCATACAAAACATCCATACTTATTACTGCACCTATTACATAGAACACTTAACTCTGATATTAACCCTCCCCTCAAACATCTCCTTGCCAACCTCAACAGAACACATGACCATAACACAAGGCACAGATCACTCTTTGATGTTCCTCGTGTCCATCTCACACTATGCAAAAACTCAATGCACATAAAAGGCCCTAAAATCTGGAATTCACTACCTGAAAAATATAAAAGAAACACTACCTGTTTATAAATTCAAGTCTCTTCTCAAAGATCACTTACTCACCCAAAACCAAATAAATACTGAATAACTGAACCTTATAAATTGTATATCTAAATGTTTCTCACAATTATATCACATAAATGTTAAACCTAAAACAGAATCTAACTTTATTATTTTTTAAATACACTACCTAACAGAATCACTACTTAACTGCATGCAACCATATGACCTGTCTTTGTAATACTCACTTGTGCTTTATAGTAATCTGTTTACATTAATGTTTTATCACTGATTTCATCATTGCTTAGTTAATCTTAAGTTAATTTTAAGCCAGCCCGTAATGCTATGCATAGTATAAGTGGCTTTGGCATACTGCTCTTATCTGTATTTTTTTTGTACCTCTGTATGTGTGCTCAAATTAAAATAAATAAATAAATAAATAAATAAATAAATAAAATAAATACTTTTAATTCTTTCAATAATAACTTTACCAGGTACACTCAACAAACTTATCCCCCTATAATTTTTGCACTCTCTTTTATCCCCTTTGCCTTTATACAAAGGAACTATGCATGCTCTCTGCCAATCCCTAGGTACCTTACCCTCTTCCATACATTTATTAAATAATTACATTTATTTATTTTATTACATTTAATAAATGTAATTCTAGAATGTATTTGTTCAAATTCAACTGTTGCTCCAGTGGATGTTTTTCAAACCCACGCTGGGGCAGTACTTCTCTCTTCTGAAGAAGAGTTACTCCAGCTGCTTAAGCATGAAGTTTTTGAGAAATTGAAGACTTTGGGTATCGTCCCCATTGCACCTGGCGAAAATTAACAACTTCATGAGAGACAGCTCTGTTTACCTGGAGTTTACCTGGAGAGAGTTCCGGGGGTCAACGCCCCCGCGGCCCGGTCTGTGACCAGGCCTCCTGGTGGATCAGAGCCTGATCAACCAGGCTGTTGCTGCTGGCTGCACGCAAACCAACGTACGAGCCACAGCCCGGCTGATCAGGAACTGACTTTAGGTGCTTGTCCAGGAACTTATTGCAGAATTTCATCGGGAGAATTCTGAATTCAATGTTGTCCAAGCATATAAATTCTCTAAACCTGGCAGCAACCAGGTAACATTAAAGTTAATACTTGAGACACCTGAAGCAGCCAAACTAGTGTGTCAAAATGGTTTCAAATGTTTTGGCACCAGATGTACACCTGACCAAATCTCTCTTGAACGGTTTGTCAGTGTTACACAATGTTTCAAATGTTATGCATTTGGCCATACCACCAACAAATGCAGTATCCAATCACTGATTTGCAGCATATGCTCTGGTGAGCATTCTTTTCGAGATTGCCATAACAAAAATAAGCCCAAGTGTGTCCTCTGCAATGGAAAACATCATGCTGTCTTTCTATCTGTCCTGAGAGGGAAAAGGTAATACAGAAAATTCTAGACGCTAAGAAACTATCCAATTCTTCTAAGACCACTCCCCAGGCACCTCCAACAATGTCCCAGGATTCTTTCTCGGCTCTGCCTAGATCTAATGGGACTCCTCAGGCCTCCTCCACCAGTTCCAATGTTTGGACTTCTGCCCCTCCTGGAGAGCCCCAATCTAACCCTCACCTACAACAAACACAGCCACAAGGTTCATCCTCACTCCCAATGTCTCAGGGGTCCTCAGGGGACGAGAGCTCAATTAATGTGCAAGTTGGCCAAGGACATAGCAGGTGGTGATATTCACCTCTGTTCTAATGTTTTCAATGATTTGTTAAGGGCTAATGGGATCAGTCCCATTAAAATCCCAGATAATGCCAAGTTTATTATGGCCCAGCCCCCTCAAGATAGGAAGTATGTGCCCTACTCTACCCCTACAAATATGCCTACTTCATCCCTTGTTCAGGGCTCACCCGCCTCGCATACCCAGGTTGTCAGCTATCCCCTCAGCCCGATGAGTGAATACCTAACCCTAACCATGCCCCAGAGACTGGTGCTTATTCTTCCACTATTGCAGTTGATCCTGATGAACAAGACCAAGAACTTTCCCAAGGTACTTCACCTGGCCTACCAAATTTCCCTTGGAGCCTCCACGGTCTCCCTTGGACACTCATGTGTCTCTGCTTCCTGTAACTGGAAATATCACACCTTAGTTATCAGATGACGTCTCTAATGCCTCTGTTAATGTTATCAACTCTAGTGAGGATGGTGACATTGTCAGTACACAAGCAATTACTCAGAATTACTCTCTTCCCCTTGACGAGTCTAGTAGCGAGTGTGTATTCCAATTGTGATGTTACAGACGTTCACAATCTTTCTGCAGAAAACGCGCGAAGTGCAAGAAATAATGGGGATTACAATTTTCCAACATAATGTTCAACATTTCTTTAATAACCGTTACCTTCTTGAAGTTGATGTTATCCTGATGTTATCCTCTTGAATGAGACAGCTGCGGGAGTTGATCAACATATCAAATTACAAGGTTACTCTACTGTGGAGAAATCGAGAGAACCTTATAGTGGCGTGGCCATCTTAGTTAAATTAGGCTATGCATTTCGAAATATTCACGTTGACGAAGATAACATTCTTGCAATAGAACTGACGACGTCTCATGGCCAACTATTGTTAGGAACTGAATATTTTCCTCCGAGACAACCATATGTAGAGTCCATTCCCCTACATAGGATATTAAGATTTAGATAGATTTTGGCACCGAAGTGGCTAGTTTATTGTGCACCCCATATCCATCCTGTGGACGGTAGCACGAGAGCATATGGATACACAAAAGGCCTAGGAACTAGGCCCCCAAAGGGTTAACAGGAATACATATGGATTTATATCTACATATCTATAGTTCACTTATCTGTTACAAGCAAATTTAGGAAATTTGCTTAGTATATCTGGTATCTTATTTTCATTAATAAGATATCTTGACATGTCACATAGGTTATTATACTGTCTGTCTCTGTATTCCTCAATAAGTGGACAATTAAGCACATAGTATTCAAGAGAGTGACCATATGCCTGATCGCATAATTTACATTTAGTTTGATCATCATCTGTGTGTCTCCCAAACTGCCAGAAGTACTTGTAACCAAGCCTAAGCCTGGCCACTACAACATCAGTCAGTCTGTTCACATTGCAAGTTGCTCCATAAACATACTTATCTACGTTCATGTTATCATAGTGGGTTATAGATCTACTCAGGCTTCTAACTGCATTCCTATAACAATCATTTTCATTATTTACTTCTCTCCTAATATAAGCAGAAATATTCCTACAATTCTGGCGGGAGATTTTAACGTTCATCACCCTGCCCTCTTTAATTGTGGAGTTGGTAATCCACTGGGTGACTTGAAAGGAAAACAACTATTTAATATCATGACAGCCAGGAATCTGTCATTTAAAGGCCCATTCTTTAAATCGTATAGGTCCTCATCCGGACACCAGATATAATCCTGACCAACAGAGATGGTGACCTCTTCCATTGTCGAGTCTCTCCTGGTGGGAACGTAGGAACGGACCATATTCCTGTTATAATACAGCTACAAGCTTCTCCATTTAGAATACCTGTACCTCCTAAACCCAAACTCAACACCCTAGGATTTGACCCCTTCAGCGGGTCAAATCCTAGGGCGACGATGAAATTGTTTCGTTGGAAAATTTACCTTCCACTGCAGTTAACAATGCGATCAGGTCCCTTCACAACCGAATACTTGTTGCTACGAATGCAACTTGCCAGTTAGCTTCCACAAAGATCTACCATCAATATAAACCTGCGAGGGAAATTGGGCCGTGCGGACGTGCTGCGCAGTAGCTCCTGATTGAGTTGGCATTTGCGCAGTGTTGACGTGTACTTGGCTCTGTGAAGACCTGTTTGCGCGCTCTCTAGAATTGAAGCAAGATGCCCTCCATCGAGCAACTTTACCAACAGCTTAAGGAAGAATTGAGGTTGGCGAATTTGGAAATTAAGCGATTGACCGAGGAAAACAAGAAGATTCGTAGTCCTCCTGTTTTGAGTCCTCAGGTCAAGAAGGGAAACTGGTCAGTGGCTGGACAGCAGGGAAAGAAGTTGACGATAAGAAGACGAATGGAAAGGTAGAAACGAGAAGAAGAAAGAGACTGCCGTGGAAACTGTTGTGGAAACATCCAATACATTCTCAGTGCTACCCGACGAATGTGAGTTGACTACTGGGAACGACACGACGAAAGACATTAAGGAAGGTAAGAATATTGTTGTTGTTGGGATAGCCAAGTTAGGTATATGGATAGGGCGTTCTGCTTGAAGGACAGGAGTAGGAGACAGAGAGTTGCTTTCCTGGGGCTGGGATGGAGGATATTTTAGCCGTCTGGATGACATCATGAGAGGTAATGGGAGCAATCCTATTATCTGTCTCATGCTGGAGGCAACGATGTTGGCAGACGTAGGAGTGAGGACCTGATTAGCAGGTATAGGTCAGCAATAGAAATAATTAGAAGTAAGGGTGGGAACCCTCTCATATGTGGTATTTTGCCAAGGAGGGGAGTTGGAAGTGAATGGTTGTCCAGGGCAATTGGTGTCAATTGCTGGCTGGACAAATACTGTAAGGAAAATGCGGTAACATTCATTGACAACTGGGACCTCTTCTATGGCAAAATGACATGTATGCTAGGGATGGGTTCACTTATCTAGGTGTGGGTGGAAGCACTGGCAACTGCAGTGGAGGGAGCAGTTAGACTTAAACTAGGAATAGTTTAGTGTATGGGTTTGGCAGGAAAACAGTGAAGTCCCAGTGTAGTAATATTACGAGTTCTAGGAAACTAGTAATAATAAGAACGAGATAGATATTGAAAAGCCAGGGACCTGTGGTGATAAGGACGGTAATAGGTTTAGTAGGAAAATAGAAATGAGCAGGAAGGGTAAAGAGAAAGGAGAGTCTTTCAATGTTTATTATGCTAATTGCCGTAGTGCTAGGAATAAGATGGACGAGTTGAGATTAGTTGCTAGTGAAGGTAACATTGATGTATTTGCCTTAACTGAGACGTGGTTTAATTCAAAAAGTCGGGACATGCCTGCGAATGTCATATTCAGGGTTTTTAAATTGTTCCAAGAAGATAGAAGTATTGGGAGGGGGGGTGGGGTGGCATTGTATGTCCGAGATCGCTTGAAATGTTGCATAAAAACGGGTATTAAGTCTGAAGTAACACATACAGAGTCTGTTTGGATAGAATTTTCAGAGGGGCATGAAAAACTGATTTTAGGAGTGATATACCGTCCCCCTAACTTAGATAGGGACCAAGGGAAACTACTATGGGAGGAAATTGTTAAGGCCACAAGGCACGATAATGTAGTAATTCTAGGAGACTTAACTTTAGTCATGTTGATTGGAATTTCTTGACTGGGAATTTAGAATCGTAACGACTTCTTAGAAGTATTTCAGGATTGTTTTTTGAAGCAGTTTGTGACAGAACCTACAAGGGGAAATAACCTGCTTGACTTAGTTATGGCAAACAATGAATCCCTTGTTAATAATTTAGAAATTTCAGAGGAACTGGGTGCTAGCGACCACAAGTCAATTACATTTAGCATTGAATGGGAAGTACGATAGTAGCGATAACTCAGTAACAGTCCCCAGATTTTCGCTAGCAGATTACGATGGGCTTAGAGAACACTTATCATCTGTTGACTGGGGTAACGAAGAGAGCTATCAATATGATTGTTTTCTGAACACTATACATGCTGCTCAAAGAGCGTTTATCCCAATATAAAGAAATTAATCAAATAGAAATGACCCAAAATGGATGAATAATAGGCTCAAATATCTACTAGGGCATAAGAAAGGAATTTATAGGCGTATCAAAAGAGGTGAGGTCATCTTATGAATCAGTAATTGACATTAAGAGGGACATTAAAAAGGGGATAAGAAAAGCTAAAATGGACTATGAAATTAAAGTTGCTAGGATTCTAAAACTAACCCAAAAAGTTTTTTCCAGGTCTATAGAACAAAAGTTAGAGTAAGATAGGTCCCCTTAAAAATAACTATGGGCACCTTACTGACAATGAGAATGAAATGTGCTTGATTTTAAATAATTATTTTCTCTCAGTTTTTACACAGGAAGACACTAACAATATTCCAGTAATTAATTTTTACAGTGGGCTAGAAGAAGATAAATTATGTAACATCACAGTCACTAGTGAGATGGTTGTGAGGCAGATAGACAGACTGAAGCAAATAAGTCGCCGGTCCTGATGAGGTTTTTTCAAGGGTTCTTAAGGAATGCAAAATGGAACTCTGTGAACCATTAACTAAAATTTTTAATTTATCTCTTCAAACAGGTGAGGTGTCTGATATGTGGAAGATGGCTAATGTAACTCCTATTTTTAAAACAGGGGACAAGTCGTTACCGTCAAATTACCGCCCAATAAGCCTGACCTCAATTGTAGGCAAATTACTAGAGTCAATTATAGCTGAGATTATAAGAAGCCATCTCGATAAGCATAGCTTGATTAATGATACTCAGCATGGATTCACAAGAGGCCGGTCTTGTCTAACTAATTTATTAACTTTCTTCAGTAAAGCTTTTGAGGCTGTTGACCACAATAAAGAATTTGATATTATTTACTTAGATTTTAGTAAGGCTTTTGATAGAGTTCCGCACCATAGACTGTTAAAGAAAGTGGCAGCTCATGCATTGGGGGAAAAGTGCTCTCGTGGATCGAGTCATGGCTCACTGACAGGAAGCAGAGAGTGTCCATAAATGGGGTTAAATCCGAGTGGGGATCTGTAACAAGTGGCGTTCCACAGGGATCAGTCTTGGGCCCGTTGTTATTTATAATATATATCAATGATCTTGATGAGGAATTACTAGTGATATGAGCAAATTCGCCGATGAAACAAAGATAGGTAGGATAATTGATTCAAACGTAGATGTTAGGGAAACTTCAGGAGGATTTAAACAAACTCTATTCTTGGTCAGAAAAGTGGCAGATGCAGTTCAATGTAGATAAATGCAAGGTTCTGAAGCTTGGGAGTGCCCATAACCCTAGTACTTATAAATTAAATGATGTAGAACTTAGCCATACAGATTACGAAAAGGACTTGGGGTTATGGTGAGCAGCAACCTTAAACCAAGACAGCAATGCCTAAGCGTACTAATAAGGCAAATAGATTACTGGGATTTATATCAAGAAGTGTAAGCAACAGAAGTCCAGAGGTCATACTGCAGCTTTATACATCATTAGTAAGGCCTCACCTTGATTATGCAGCTCAGTTCTGGTCTCCGTATTACAAAATGGACATAAATTCGTTAGAAAACATTCAGCGTAGGATGACTAAATTAATACATAGCATCAGAAATCTTCCTTATGAAGAAAGATTGAAGACTCTTAAGTTACATTCACTTGTTAGACGAAGAATGAGAGGAGACTTGATCGAAGTGTATAAGTGGAAGATAGGTATTAATAAAGGGGATATTAATAAGGTCTTGAGGATGTCTCCTCCAAGAGAGAACGCGCAGTAATGGATTTAAATTAGATAAGTTTAGATTTAGAAAGGACATCGAAAGTATTGGTTTGGAAATAGGGTAGTTGATGAGTGGAACAGTCTACCTAGTTGGGTTATTGAGGCTGGGACTTTGGGTAGTTTCAAATCTAGGTTGGATAAGTACATGAGTGGGATGGGTTGGATTTGAGTGGGACTTTCACATCAGAGCTTATTTCTTGGGTGGCATTGAAAATTGGGTAGGGCAAATGTTTTGTTAGTGGGATGAATTGTAAAGGACCTGCCTAGTATGGGCCAGCAGGCCTCCTGCAGTGTTCCTCCTTTCTTATGTTCTTATGTTCTTATCTTCAAACGCGACAACCACCAGTCGCTACATTGTATAGATTGAGACAGGAATTAATTACCATGATTAGTCGTCACAAACGTGAATTATGGAAATTTCTAGTTGTCTAAGCTAACCAGTATAAACGTCAACCTAAAAAATTTGGAGCAAAATTCGGCAACTTTTAGGGGCAAAGCACAAGGTTCCAAGTTACCTAATTCATACCTTCACTGATGATGATGATGAGGAAGTTGAGATTAAACTCGATGTTCCACAGGACCAGGCTAATTTGATGGGTGATGTATGGGAGAAAATTCTATCCCACAATAACAGTTGTTGATTTAATAATAACCATTATCAGTTGGTCAATGACTGAAGAGATGAGAACTTGGATGATCTCTGACCACTACCTTCCATCCATACCTTGACAACAACCTGAATTTCAGCACCCATATCCAGCATATAGCCAAAAAAGTATCCAAAACGGTTGGGATCCTCTCCAAGATACGATACTACGTGCCGCAAAATGCCCTTCTCACACTATACCACTCACTTATTTATCCATACCTCACCTATGCTATTTGTGCTTGGGGATCAACTGCAGCAACACACCTAAAGCCAATAATAACCCAACAAAAAGCTGCAGTAAGAAGAATCACTAAATCCCATCCCTGGCAACACACCCCCCCACTCTTCATAGACCTAAACTTACTCCCAGTTCAGTACATCCACACTTACTACTGTGCAATCTACATCTACAGGGCCTTAAACTCTAATATCAACCTTGACCTAAAACGCTTTCTTGATAGTTGTGACAGAACCCACAGGCATAACACCAGACACAAACATCTCTACGACATTCCCCGTGTCCGACTAAACCTTTACAAAAATTCAATGTATGTCAAAGGCCCTAAAATCTGGAATACCCTACCTGAGAACTCTAGAACTGCAGACACATTCATCACCTTCAAAACTACCATTAGAAAACATCTTATCTCCCTGATACACCCCGTCAACTAACTACACGAATACCACCTGGTGGTTCACACTTACACTCACTCACCCATTTGACCATAAACAGAAATATTAATCTCAGTCTTAAAATAAATGAATCCTGTGATACTCCAATACTGAAACTATGTACTGTCCAAAACAAAAGCATTCACATTGCTAAACTCACAAACTAGTATTTAGTCACTTAGCCATAATACCAACTTACCTCATAATTT
Source organism: Cherax quadricarinatus (assembly GCF_026875155.1). NCBI lineage: Eukaryota > Metazoa > Arthropoda > Malacostraca > Decapoda > Parastacidae > Cherax > Cherax quadricarinatus. The sequence goes on from NC_069441.1 coordinate 33,861,583, forward strand.
GTAATATTTTACAATTAAGAATAAAACTAAGTATGCCCGAAATGCCTAGCCATGCTAAGCGTTCTAGTGATACACTCTGTAATCACAATTTTACTACATGTAAACCAAAGAATAACCAAATTTCTGTAAACTCAGCATTGTAATCCTTATAGAGAATAAACTTTGAATTTGAATTTGAATTTGAACTCTTGAAGATGACCACCTTCTTACTAGACCTATTACACTACTTGAGATGAGTCAAGGTTATTGGAAGAATGAGAAATAGAGCCCCTGGTCTCTCTGGGATAACAATGAAACAAATAAAGTTCCTACCCAGAAATTGTAAACAGTCTTTGGTCAATATCTTTAATGAAATCTTGGCCTCTGGACATTTTCCAGTGGTTTTTAAGACTGCAAGGATGATTTTTCTTGCTAAACCTCATAAAGACATCCACCAACTTGGGAACTATAGACCTATATCCTTACTTGAAGTTACTGGTAAAGCTCTTTAGAAGATCATTTCTAATAAATTGAAATATTATAGGAGTTTAACCACCTCTTTACTGAAAAACAATTGGGTTTTAAAGGACTCATAGAGGTACCCATCATGCAATAAATATTTTTTTCGATGCTGTAGCGAACCTGAAACATCAGGGCAATCTTGCCCTAATTGCCACCAGAGATGTTCATAAAATTTTTGACAGCTTATGGCATGATGGTCTTATATATAAACTTATTGACCTACCTGACCATAACTGGATCTTTCTCAGATTTATATATAACTTCTTAACTCAAAGAAAAATCATTCCCACCTTTCACGGCAGGTTGACAGAGCCTTTTATACCGACAGCTGGTGTCCCACAAGGATCACGTCTTAGTCCTGGAGTTTACCTGGAGAGAGTTCCGGGGGTCAACGCCCCCGCGGCCCGGTCTGTGACCAGGCCTCCTGGTGGATCAGAGCCTGATCAACCAGGCTGTTACTTCTGGCTGCACGCAAACCAACGTACGAGCCACAGCCCGACTGATCAGGAACCGACTTTAGGTGCTTGTCCAGTGCCAGCTTGAAGACTGCCAGGGGTCTGTTGGTAATCCCCCTTATGTATGCTGGGAGGCAGTTGAACAGTCTCGGGCCCCTGACACTTATTGTATGTCTCTTAACGTGCTAGTGACAACCCCTGCTTTTCTTTGGGGGGGGGATGTTGCATCGTCTGCCAAGTCTTTTGCTTTCGTAGTGAGTGATTTTCGTGTGCAAGTTCGGTACTAGTCCCTCTAGGGTTTTTCCAGGTGTATATAATCATGTATCCTCCCTCCTGCGTTCCAGGGAATACAGGGTTTAGGAACCTCAAGCGCTCCCAGTAATTGAGGTGTTTTATCTCCGTTATGTGCCCGTGAAGGTTCCGTTTACATTTTCTAGGTCAGCAATTTTCACCTCCTTGAAGGTGCTGTTAGTGTGCAGCAATTTCCAGCCTAGATTTGAACAAGTGACCTGAAGAGTGTCATCATGGGCTTGGCCTCCCCGTTTTGAAGGTTCTTATTATCCATTCCTGTCATTTTTTTTTAGCAAGATGCGATCGATACAATGTTATGGTCCTTTTAAGGTGAGATCCTCCGACAAAGATCACTCCCAGTCTTTGACGTTTGGGGTTTGGCTCTATTTTGTGGCCAGAATTTGTTTTGTACTCTGATGTAGATTTTAATTCCTCGTGTTTACCATATCTGAGTAATTTAAAAATTTCTCATCGTTAAACTTCATATTGTTTTCTGCAGCCCACTGAAAGATTTGGTTTAATGTCCGCCTGGAGCCTTGCAGTGTCCCGCAATGGAAGACACTGTCATGCAGATTCGGGTGTCATCTGTAAAGGGAAAACACGGTGGCGTGGCTGACATCCTTGTCTATGTCAGATATGAGGATGAGGAACAAGATGGGAGCGAGTACTGTGCCTTGTGGAACAGAGCTTTTTTACCGTGCCTGCCTCGGACTTTTCTCTGTTGACTACTACTCTCTGTGTTCTGTTAGTGAGGAAATTATAGATCCATCGACCGATTTTTTTCCCGTTATTCCTTTAAGCACGCATTTTGTGCGCTATTAAACCTTTTTGCAAAGTCTGTATATATTACAATCTGCATTCTTTTTGTCTTCTAGTGCATCTAGGACCTTGTCGTAGTGATCCAATAGTTGAGACAACAGGAACGACCGTTCTAAACCCATGTTGCCCTGGGTTGTGTAACTGATGGGTTTTTTAGATGGGTGGTGATCTTGCTTTTTTAGGGCTCTTTCAAAAGTTTTTATGATATGGGATGTTAGTGCTATTGGTCCTGTAGTTCTTTGCTGTTGCTTTACTGCCCCCTTTGTGGAGTGGGGCTATGTCTGTTGTTTTTAGTAACTGTGGGACGACCCCCGTGTCCCCTGGTCCCTCTCCATAGGATGGGAAAAGGCTCGTGATAGGGGCTTCTTGCAGTTCTTGATGAACACGGAGTTCCATGAGTCTGGCCCTGGGGCAGAGTGCATGGGCATGTCATTTATCGCCTGTTCGAAGTCATTTGGCGTCAGGATAACATCAGATAGGCTTTTGTTAACCAAATTTTGTGGCTCTCTCATAAAAAATTCATTTTGATCTTCGACTCTCAGTCTGTTAGTGGCTTGCTAAAAACTGAGTCATATTGGGACTTGATAGCTCACTCATTTCCTGCTGTCATCTGTGTAGACCCATCTTGTTTAAGTAAGGGCCCAATACTGGACGTTGTTTCTCGACTTTGATTTGGCATAGGAGAAGAAATACTTTGGGTTTCTTTCGATTTCATTTATCGCTTTTAGTTCTTCCCCGCGATTCCTGACTCCTATAGATTCCTTTAGCTTAAGTTCGATGTTTGCTATTCTCTGACCAGTGTCTCCCTACGCATTTCAGATAGATTGACCTCTTTTAGCCGCTCTGTTATTCTTTTCCCGTCGCCTGTAAAGAGACGCCTGTCTCTTTCTATTTTACATCTACTCCTCCTTTTTCTTAGAGGAATAAGTCTTGTGCATACATCGAGTGCCACCAAGTTAATCTGTTCTAGGCATAAGTTGGGGTCTGTGTTGCTTAGTATATCTTCCCAGCTTATATCGGTTAGGACTTGGTTTACTTGGTCCCACTTTATGTTTTTGTTATTGAAGTTGAATTTGGTGAATGCTCCCTCGTGACTAATCTCATTATGTCGGTCTGGGGCTCCTCGCATACATGTCTGAACCTCAATTATGTTGTGATCTGAGTATATTGTTTTTGATATTGTGACATTTCTTATTAGATCATCATTGTTAGTGAAGATGAGGTCTAGTGTATTCTCCAGTCTAGTAGGCTCTATTATTTGCTGGTTTAAATTGAATTTTGTGCAGAGATTTAAAAGCTCGTGTGAGTGTAAGTTTTCATCAGAGCTGCCTCCTGGTGTTATTACTGCAACAATATTATTTGCTATATTCCTCCATTTTAGGTGCCTTAAGTTGAAATCCCACAGGAGCAAGATGTTGGGTGCAGGAGCTGGAAGATTTTCCAGACAGTGGTCAATTTTTAACAGCTGTTCCTGGAATTGCTGGGATGTTGCATCCGGAGGCTTGTAGACTACCACAATGACTAGGTTTTGGTTCTCGACCTTTACTGCTAAAACTTCCACTACATCATTGAGGCTTAAGCAGTTCTGTGCAAACAAGTGACTCTGCAATGTACAGGCCAACCCCCCTCCTTTTGCCTGTTCACTCTGTCACATCTGTATAGGTTGTAACCTGGGATCCATATTTCGTTGTCTAAGTGATCCTTTATGTGGGTCTCAGTGAAAGCCGCGATCATTGCCTTTGCCTCTGCAAGCAGTCCACGGATGAAAGGTATTTTGTTGTTTGTGCTGGCTTTAGACCCTGTATATTTGCAAAGAAGAATGTTATCGGACTGGTGGTATTGTTGGTACTGGGGGGGGGGATTTTTTTTCCGGCATTAGTATCTTCCTCAGCCAGAGTTTAATGTTACAATTATAACGCAATTTGCAGATGATGTTATCCATGTCGTCTCGTCAACTCCTGTAACTGGAAAATATAAGTATGAGAGGGTCATAAAAAAATGAATATTGAACTTCGTCGAACATCTAATTGAGAAAAGAAATGGAGAATTACGACCAGCCCTGACAAAGTCCTGGTTAGCACGATAGGATGTTTTGCATCAACCATCGAAGATACCTCTGATGGAGACCATCAGAGGTACACCTGTAGCCATTAGAAACCCTAACAAGATCTTGGGATATAAAATAGACAGATTGCTCCTCATCTCACGTCAGGAAAAAAATCAACATAGCCAAAGCCTGTCTTAGCAGTCTCTATAGATTTAACCAAGCCCCTTCACACGTCAAAAACATCTGTATAAAATAATGATAAGACCAATACTCGAATACCCGTGTGTCCCAATGTCGTTAATAACAAAGACCAACATGTTACCGTTGCAACGGGTCCAGAATAGAGCTCTCCGCTTTATTACGGGTACCAGGAGGAGAGACAGAATCAGATTGGCAGATTTACACATCCAACAGGATTTTGCTGCCCTAAACGTACGCCTTGATATGCTGAAGAAAAGGCAACTCTATGCAATGCAAGAACTCTACATACCAGATAGGGAACATCCTCCCCAAGTTGAAAATATTACCGACTATATCATTAATACTCCTCCTTACAGGAACCAAAGAATTTCTTGACTCTTCCACAAAGGCTGCGTCGTTTCATTCATAAAGACGATTACCAATGACCAATGATCTTGAGCAACCTGCCTGTAGATGAAGATGATTGGATAACACCAGAACCCTTCTATGTTTACTAAGTATTTTAATGCCCCTAATTATGGAGATATCTTATATAACTTTTCTACTTTCACATCTACTATTGTAAATTCACTATATTTGCTATGGCGGGACACCACCTTGAAAGAAGCCAATGTGTCCAGTGATTTTTCATGAATTGTCTATATAATTATCGCCTTGCCTTGTCGTTGAAATCTTCGTTATGCAATCGAAAAAAAAACGCAATTGCAACTTGTATATCTGATAAATTAGACACATGTGCAACTCTGGGTATCTTTAATGAGAAAACGTTTTCACCAAAAAGTGGCTTCAAACAGTCCATACAAAGGAGAATCGTGAAGAACAGGAGGAGTTTGAGGTAATCATCCCTCAGCCTTAATCGATGTGAACAGTCGATCGTCTTGAAAAGAATACAGCATATGTGCAAGAAGTGGCTTATATACTGTAAGCAGATGGAGAGGTGCAGCAGTCGTAGGTGGTGCACATCTGCCCAATGTGGAAGTAGGTCGTGCCCATGGGTTAGGCAAGTGAAGAATTCCCAAGTATTAAGTCCCAAGAAGTTGCTGTGTCAGACAGGATTGTAGATGATTCTCCTTTGTATGGACTGATGAAGCCACATGTGGCGAAATGTTTCCTCATTAAAGATACCCAAGAGTTGCACATGTTTTCTAATTTATTAATTAATGGGGTCGGATCTCTGAACCATTCATCTAGAACTTGTGTATCTATTACCGACTCAGTCATGCCCTATATATCTGTTATATCTGTGTGACTCGAAAGGGTAAGTGTTATACCCCTTACAATAATTTTCTGTTATTACACACACTTTTTAAATTGCACCAAAGTGGTTGGGCCACTTTCCTTTTATATCCTACCTCGTTCCCCTCTCACCCTTTTCCCATATTTCTATCCTTACCCATCCTTCTTCCTTACCCTTCTTACCAAAGCTCTGGTCGTAAGTTGAAGTTGAAGTTGATCTTCATACTACTGTTGTTGTTGTTGTTGTTGTTGGAGGTTCGCCGGTACTGGCCGGCCAGGGTCTTCTCCAGATGGCGACCCGGCCTTGGCTCCCAGGAATGGGAGTATCTTGAGGGCATGCCAGCGGTGAGCAGCTGACGATGCGAGGACAAGCGCTTGATGGGGCTGCCAGCAGCAGACGGCCAGGAAGGGCCGATAAAGCAGCCATTACATGTCCGATAAGAGCCACACCCCAGCTTTAGCCAACAGCACAGTGCTGGGGAAGTCAGCTTCACAGTGGTTTGTTCGGTGGGAACTTACTATTTGACTGAACCGTTTTGAAGAGATCTGAACTTCTTCTTGACAGGTAGTCAACTTCAGACGGGGTGGTGTCTGTGAAATGCTGGCTGATGTGGTGGAGTATTTGTTCGGTGGTGTAGACATACTTGGAGTCGCAGATGAACTTAACAGTCCCATCCTGGATTCGCTGGTGAAGTTCTCGGTCAAACATTTCGTCATTGTATTGGTCAGTGGTGTAGAACCAGACATCTGACTGGTCCGAGGCAGCGGAGTTTCAAACGAGGTTGTAGTGGTTTTGCTCTCTTGGCTGGTTGTAGGTGAGGTGGTACAAGCGAGGTCGCTGACTGGTCCATTACAGTGGTGGTGGAGGGAAGTGGTTATTGTCTCTCATTGGTGGGATTGAGTGGCGTCTCGTCGGCCTCTGATTGGTTCATCTGAGTGGTGGAAGGAGGAGATAGTGGTGGTGGAGCTACGGAGACATTGACAATATTTGCCAATATTTCCCAAACTACCAAGCTCTGGCAGTGCTCCTATTGCCACCTCTTTAAACAACAATATCTGGACCCCCATACCCCCCACCCCATTCCCGGCTCTCACCAAGCCCAAGATCCACCCTACTACCCTATCTCTCCAGGGGCCATCACAAGAAGGGGTAATGAAGGGCACTGCATCTTTCATGTTGGCCAAAGACTTGGCAGTGGGCGATGACCAGCTCTGCTGCACCCTCCTCAATGAATTGTTTGTAGCAAATGGGACCTCAGCCATGATCATCCTTGATTTAGTGCGCTCATATATGTGTCTTCTCCCCAAGCACCCACTCTCAACCAATCAACCCAGAGTAGGGAAATCATGACCCCTGCACTTGCACCAAACGCTGTTGCACAATCCGCCGCCATTGAGGCTGTCCTAAAGGACCATTCAGGTTCCACTGCTGTTCCGAGGGGGTACCTGCTGAGCATCCAGTCCAGCTTCCCCTCCCGCACTACCACGTAGAGATTCCAATGCCTCCCATCACCGATGGGGACAGGACTGATGATCCAGTACACCTAGGGAACGAGGCACTTGACGTGTTAAAAGACGAGTCTGATTAGTCAGTTAATATGTGCAACTCTTGGGTATCTTTACTGAGGAAACGTTTCGCCACACAGTGGCTTCATCAGTCCATACAAAGGAGAATCTTGAAGAACAGGAGGAGAATGAGGTAATCAGTCCCTCAACCTTGAGTCGATGTGGTCAGTCCATCAATCTTGAATAGAATACGGCATACGTGCTGAGAAGGAGCTTATAAACCGTTGGCAGGAGAGGTGCAGCAGTCATAGGTGGTGTCACATTTGTTCAATGTGGAAGTAGGTCGTGCCCAAGAATTAGGCAAGCGAAGAATTCCCAAGTATTAAGATCCCAAGAAGTTGCAGTGTCTGACAGGTTTGTAGATGAATGGTTCAGAGAACCGACATGTATGGACTGATGAAGCCACTGTGTGGTGAAACGTTTCCTCAGTAAAGATACCCAAGAGTTGCACATGTGTCTAATTTATCAACATAGTCAGTTAATGTTACTAATACCAGCAGTATTGATGATGAAAACCACCCACTCTTCTCTCTGCAATTCACTCAGGACTACAGCCCCCCCTCCCCCTACTGTATCCAGCAAAGTGCACACACACACACACATTAAGCACCTATAACCTCAGAAACCCATTCCCTGTACGCAGCACCAGTTCAAAACACACGAAATAATGGGATCACAATTTTGCAAATCAACATCCACCACTTCAACAACCGCTACCTCCTTGAAACAGGACTGTGCAACCACAATCTGGACATTATCCTTTTAAATGAAACAGCAGCCAGACCCGACCAATAACTAAACTACTGAGCTGCTCAACACTCGAGAAATCCAGAGAGCCCTTCAGTGACGTGGTCATCCTAATGAAGCAGGGACATGAATTCCGAAACTTCCATGTCGATGAGGACAACATCTTAGCAATAGAATTGTCGACCTCATATGGACGGCTTATAGTGGGAACAGGTTACTTTCTTCACAGACAATCGTACGTAAAGTCCATTCCCATACACCGGTTACTCAGTAGAAATGTCCCCACTGCCTTAGCAGGGGATTTCAACGCCCATCACCCCGCCCCCTTCAACTGTGGCGCCACCCAACCACAAGGTGACCACAAGGGGAAACGACTGTTCAACATAATGGCAGCATGAAACTTAACGTTCCAACGGCCCATTATTTAAATCATTCCTGGGCCCCCACCCAGGGACACTGGACGTAGTACTTACCAACAGGGAATGTGACCTGTTCCACTGCAGAGTCTTCCCAGGCGGTAACATCGGTTCAGACCACATTCCCGTCATAATTAAGCTTCAATCTACACCCTTCCAAACACCCACCAACTCCAAACCCAACATTAAAACACTAGAATTTGACCCCTACAGGGACTACCTAGGAAATGACTATACAATTTCTCTTGAGAACCAACCCTCCACTGCAATAGTGGGCAATCCACTCCCTCCACGATAGAATCACTGAGGCCACATAAGCATGCTGCGAACTAACAACTTCCAAGATCTACCAACAATACAAACCAACCAGGGAAATTAAGGACAGCATGAATAACTACCAAGCTGAGTGTAGTAGGCACTTCCACACAGGGCAGCCCACCTGGGATGTACTATAAAGGATGAAGAGAGACTTAATCATCCTAATCACCCAGCACAAAAGAGAAATAGGGAAATATCTTGTGCGTCAAGCTAACCAGTATAAGCGCCGCCCTGAACAGTTCTAGAGAAGATCCGTAGACTTCTGGGGGCTAAACACACTCCCACACAACACTTTACACACTCCTTCACCGGCGTAGATGGTGAGGAAGTGACTACCCTACTCGAGGACCCACAAGACCAAGCTAAGCTGATGGGGGAAGTATGGGAGAACATTCTCTCACACAATGACAGTAGAAGATTTAACAATAACCACCACCAGTGGGTCAACCAATGGCGGGACGTAAACCCGGAAGACTTCCACCCAATACCACTAATTGACACATCTCTTGAAAACGAACACCCTCTCGCTAGACCAATTACCCTCAGGGAGATGACCCAGGTCATTTGCCGAATGAGAAATATGGCACCTGGCCCCTCAGGCATAACAGCAAAACTACAGGCCTATCTCCCTACTCGAAGTCACGGGCAAAGTATTCGAAAAACTCATCTCCAACAGACTGAATTACTACATGGAATTCAACCACCTCTGCAACGAAAAGCATTTCGGCTTTAGGTCCTACCGGGGAACACATGCCATAAATATCATCTATGATGAGGTGGACAGCCGGAGGAAGCACGGGAACCTGGCCCTAATTGCAACTAGGGATGTACACAAAGCCTTCAACAGCCTGTGGCATGCTGGACTCATATTCAAACTTGCAGACCTCCCAGACCACAACTGGACCTTTCTCGGGCTCATATACAACTTCTTAACAGGCAGAAGCATCATTCCCACTTTCCATGGTAAGGCAGCAGCACCCTTCACATTGACAGCTGGAGTGCCACAGGGCTCATGCGTCAGCCCCATATTCTTCAATATATATATAAACGACTTCCCACGACCCGAATTCAATGATACCATCATCACTCAATTTGCAGACGATGTTATCAATGTAGTTTCATCCACCCCAGTATCTGGTGCAAACAAGCACAGGAGAGCAATAGAGAAAATTAACAAGGAACTACGAATAGCTAACTGGGAGAAAAAATGGAGAATCACGACTAACCCAGATAAAGTCCTCATCAGCACCATCGGCTGTTTCGCATCAACCATAGAAGACAAAGGGGGTATCTCCATCAGAGGTTCACGTATCGCTATCAGAAATCCAAACAAGATCCTGGATTATGATATTGAGAGATTGCTTCACTCCACATCCCACATCATTAAAAAAGTGAACCTAGCAAAAGCCCGCCTCAGTCAACTATTCCGATTCAAAGAAGCCTCCTCCCCTCCCCCTCCCCCCTCCCCCCCCCCCTCCCCCTCCCCCTCCCCCTCCCCCCCCCCCTCCCACATCAAGAATCACTTGTATAAGATGATCAGACCTCTGCTGGAATACCCTTGCGTACCCATGTCACTAACAACTAAATCCAACATGCTACAGCTTCAGAGAGTCCAGAACAGAGCCCTCCGCTTTATCACTGGCACCAGATTTAGATACAGAATCAGGATGGAAGACCTGCACATTCAACAGGAAATCGCTGCAGTTAATGTCAGGCTAGACAAACTAAAGAAGAGACAACTATATGACATGCATGAACTCTATGTACATGACAGAGAGAGCCCACCCCAGCCATTGAACACCACCGACTACATCATCAACACACCTCCTCACAGATTCCAACGAATGACCCTCCAACAAAGAGTCCGACGCTTCATTCACAAGGAGAACTTCCCACGACCAAGGATCCTGAGTGACCTCCCCGAAGAAACAGAAGAATGGATACCACCAGAACCTCTCTACATCCAACAAAAAGGATAAATGCACCCCAATTTAGGGAGTCACCCTTTTAT
>NC_069441.1:33872690-33900514 GCF_026875155.1 Cherax quadricarinatus
TAATACTGTTCACTTTATGTTTCACTGAAACCCCTGGTCCACACACCCCTACCTTTCCTAAAGCCTCCTTGTTCATCTGCTATCCTATTCTCCGTCTTACTCTTAATTCTTTCAATTTATAGCTCTACCATACACTTTACCAGGTATACTCAACAGACTTATCCCCCTATAATTTTTGCACTCTCTTTTATCCCCTTTGCCTTTATACAAAGGAACTATGTATGCTCTCTGCCAATCCTAGGTACCTTACCCTCTTCCATACATTTATTAAATAATTGCACCAACCACTCCAAAACTATATCCCCACCTGCTTTTAACAATCTATCTTTATCCCATCAATCCCGGCTGCCTTACCCCCTTTCATTTTACCTACTGCTTCACGAACTTCCCCCACACTCACAACTGGCTCTTCCTCACTCCTACAAGATGTTATTCCTCCTTGCCCTTTTACACGAAATCACAGCTTCCCTATCTTCATCAACATTTAACAATTCCTCAAAATATTCCCTCCATCTTCCAATACCTCTAACTCTCCATTTAATAACTCTCCTCTCCTATTTTTAACTGCCCAAATCCATTTGTTCTCTAGGCTTTCTTAACTTGTTAATCTCACTCCAAAACTTTTTTTTATTTTCAACAAAATTTGTTGATAACATCTCACCCACTCTCTCATTTGCTCTCTTTTTACATTGCTTCACCACTCTCTTAACCTCTCTCTTTTTCTTCATATACTTTTCCCCGCCTTGCATCACTTCTACTTTGTAAAAACTTCTCATTGCTAACTTTTTTCTCCCTTACTACTCTCTTTACATCATCATTCCACCAATCGCTCCTCTTCCCTCCTGCACCCACTTTCCTGTAACCACAAACTTCTGCTGAACACTCTAACACTACATTTTTAAACCTACCCCATACCTCTTCGCCCCCATTGCCTATGCTCTCATTAGCCCATCTATCCTCCAATAGCTGTTTATATCTTACCCTAACTGCCTCCTCTTTTAGTTTATGAACCTTCACCTCGCTCTTCCCTGATGCTTCTATTCTCCTTGTATCCCATCTACCTTTTACTCTCAGTGTAGCTACAACTAGAAAGTGATCTGATATATCTGTGGCCCCTCTATAAAACATGTACATCCTGAAGTCTACTCAACAGTCTTTTATCTACCAATACATAATCCAACAAACTACTGTCATTTCGCCCTACATCATATCTTGTATGCTTATTTATCCTCTTTTTCTTAAAATATGTATTAAACCCATAACTAAACCCCTTTCTATACAAAGTTCAATCAAAGGGCGCCCATTATCATTTACACCTGGCACCCCAAACTTACCTACCACACCCTCTCTAAAAGTTTCTCCTACTTTAGCATTCAGGTCCCCTACCACAATTACTCTCTCACTTGGTTCAAAGGCTCCTATACATTCACTTAACAACTTTCCCAAAATCTCTCTCCTCTGCATTCCTCTCTTTCCAGGTGCATACACGCTTATTATGACCCACTTCTCGCATCCAACCTTTACTTTAATCCACATAATTCTTGAATTTACACATTCATATTTTCTTTTCTCCTTCCATAAAATGATCATTTAACATTATGCTACCCTTCCTTTGCTCTAACTCTCTCAGATACTCCAGATTTAATCCCCTTTATTTCCCCCCACTGAAACTCTCCTACCCCTTCAGCTTTGTTTCGCTTAGGGCCAGGACATCCAACTTCTTTTCATTCATAACATCAGCAATCATCTGTTTCTTGTCATCCGCACTACATCCACGCACATTTAAGCATCCAGTTTTATAAAGTTTTTCTTCTCTTTTTTAGTAAATGTCTACAGGAGGGAAGGGGTTACTAGCCCATTGCTCCCGGCATTTTAGTCGCCTCATACGACACGCATGGCTTACGGAGGAAAGATTCTTTTCCACTTCCCCATGGACAATAGAAGAAATAAAGAAGAACAAGAGCTATTTAGAAAAAGGAGAAAAACCTAGTGTATGTTTATGTATGCATGTGCGTGTCTGTGAAGGTGACCAAAGTGTAAGTAGGAGTAGCAAATACCCCTTTTGTCTTTGAAAGGGTCCTAAAAGCAAGATCACCCCCCATTAGAAACCATCTTACACAACCCAGGGCACATGGTTTGAACGGGTCGCTCCTGTCTGTCTCAACTTTTGGTCATCGACAGGTCCTAAATCATAGAAGAAAAAAAAGAATGCAGATGTAATATTACAGATTTCAAAACCCTTCGACAATGTACCATGGCGTAATAGCGCACAAAATGCTTGCTAAAGGAAAAAACGGGAAAAGTCGGTCGATGGATCTTAATTTTCACTAACAAACACAGAGAGTAGTCGTCAACAGATAAAGTCCGAGGCACTAGGGGGGAAAAGCTCTGTTCCACAAGGCACATACTCGCCCCATCTTGTTCCTCATCCTCATACCCGCATAGACAAGGTGTCAGCCACACACCGTGTCTTCCTTTTGCAGATGACACCAATCTGCATGACAGTGTTTTCCCATTGCAGACACTGCAAACTCCAGGGGACATCAACCAAATTTTTCAGTGGGCTCAGAAAAAATATGAAGTTCAACGATGAGAAATTTAAATTTACTCAGATATGGTAAACATGAGGAAAATTTAAAATCTTCATCGAGTAAAAAACAAATTCGGCCCCAAAATAGAGCGAAACCCCAACGTCAAAGACCGGGGAGTGATCAGTTGGAGGATCTCCCTTCAAGGCCCAAAAAAATTTGTATCAATGCATCTGCTAGAAAAATGAGGATGGTTAATGAAAACCCTCAAAATGGGAGGCCAACCCCATGATGACACTTTCAGTCACTTGTTCATCTAGGCTGGAATTTGCTGCGAAAACAGCACCTTTAAAGGCAGGTGAAATTGCCGCCCAAGAAAATGTACAAAACTTTCACGGCGCCAAAAGGAGAAAAAACACCTCAATTATTGGGAGCGCTTGGGGTTTCCTAAACCTGTATTCCCGGAAGCGGAGGGAGAGATACATATTATAACACCTAAAAAAATCCTAAGGGACTAGTACCGAATTTGCACACAAAAATCACCACTACGAAAGAAAAAGATTGGCGACGATGCACCATCCCCCCAATGAAAAGCGGGGTGTCACTACACGTTAAGAGACCATACAATAAGGTAGGGGCCCAGACTTTTAAACTGCCTCCCAGCAACAAAAGGGGGGGTTACCAACGCCCCCCGGCGCTTCAAGGGGCACGGGAAAGCACCTAAAGTTGTTCCGGATACCCGGGCTGTGGCTGTAGTTGGTTTGAGCCCCAGCAGAAAACAGCCGGGGTTGATCAGTTTTTGATCCACCGGGAGCCTGGTAAACAGCCCGGGGCCGCGGGGGCGTTGACCCCGGGAAACTCTTCCAGGAAAACCCCAGGATATATATTAATAAAATTTTTTAATATTTATATATATTATATATATATATATATATTTAAATTTTATGGTAGTAGGTTGGTAGACAGCAACCCCCCGGGGAGGTACTACCGTCCTGCCAAGTGAGTGTAAAACGAAAGCCTGTAATTGTTTTCATGAGGGTGGGATTGTGGTGTTTTTTTCTTTTCAGAAAATGCAAGTTTCAGGTAGTCTTGTACTTCTATTTTCCCTTAGGTCACCTCACAACATGTACAAGCACATTATACAACCCCTCTGGGTTTTTTCTATTTTCTTTCTAGTTTCTTATTTTTGTTTATTTCCTTTTCCCCATGGGAAGTGGAACAGAATTCTTCCTCCGTACCCTGCGTTTTGTAAGAGGCAACAAAAATCCCGGGAGCAAGGGGCTAGTAACCTCTTTCCTGTATATTTTCAAAATGTAAAAGGGAGAAACTTTCGTTTTTTTTTTGGGCCCACCCCGCCTGGGTGGGATCGGCCCGGTGTTTAAAAAGAAAGAATTATAATATAATTATATATATAAGTAAGGTTATGAGGATAACAAAAAGTTAGTGAAAAAAGTTTGGTATCAATTGGGGGAGAGAGTATGGGGGTTGAATGTATTCATCAAACAATAAAATAGCTATAAAAAATAGTTACTTACAAAACTAAAATATTATTATACTAAAAAAAAAAATAAGAGATCCAAGAAAAAGTCCCCCCCCTTAACACACTTGGTCTAAGAATAAAAATATCAAAAAAAATTAAAGGCTTTTATACAAACCCAAAAAAAAACAAATAGGGATCAGCGTAATTAAAGTAGACACACAATAAAACTTAATACATTTTACAAGAACAAAAGATTGGGCAACCCAAAGCAAAAAAACCCATATATGAAAATTTGGCAAATACATAAAAAGAACATAAAACAAAGTACCATAACTGTGTAAGGACAGGAGGAAAAAAGAGACACAGAAACACAGATAGTTGTATAATTCAACAGAATTTGTATAAAGCAAAGTTTAGTACAGGTAGAAGCCAAGTTACGGGGAAAATAAAGTAAACATTAGTAGTAGATATTTAATAAAATAGTATAAATATAAAAGAAAAGAAAGGGGTGATTGCGATGTTTGACAGAAAAAAATGGATGTCCTGACCCCTAAGAAAAACAAAGCTGGGGGGTAGGCGATTTTCAGTGGGGAAAAAAAAAAAATGGGATTAAGCAGGAGTATCTGGAATTTTTGGGAGCTAAGGAAGGGGTAGCAATAATTTGGGGTTCAGTTAGGGGAAGGAAAAAGGGGGTTTAAAATTGAAAATTTCAAGGATTATGGAATTTAAAAATGGGGTCGGATGCGAAAAGTGGGTTTAAAGTTTGTTGCACCGGGGAAAGAGAAGAGGTAAGGAGAGAGAGGTTTTGGGAGAGTTAAAAAAATTTTATGGGAGCCTTTAAACCCAAAGTGAGAGAGTTTGTGAAAAATAGGAGAAACATTTAAAGGGGGTTGGTAGGTAAGTTTGGGGTCCCGGGTGAAAATGTAATGGAGCCCTTTGATGAACTTTGTTTAGTTATAAGAAATACGTTTTTTAAGAAAAAAGGAAAAATAATATACAAACAGAGTAGGGCATAATGACAGTAGTTTTTTGGGATATGTTTTGGGGTAGTAAAAGATGTTGAGTGAATTCAGGATATACATGTTTATAGGGGGAACGGATACATCAGTATTGTCTAGTTTGCACAGTGAGGAAAACTGAGGAAAAAACCTGCTTGATTTGGTTCTTGCCACAGGGAAACGCTAATATAATCTTGAGGTTAATGATGAGCTCGGGGAAAGTGATCACAAATCATCAGTTTTAATATATATGGAATTCCCCTAATAATGGCAATCAGTCTCTGTCCCTGACTTCCGTTTGGGCTGATTTCATAGGACGAAAAATTATTGGGTGGGCTGAACTCGAATGACCGACTAGGGGTCAGGTAGGTGGTGATGTTTGCCGATATGCGTTTCCGGGGCATATTTCTAGCTGCTCAGACAACATGTTCCAAATAAGGAAAGCAGACAAGCAAAAATGATCCTAAAGGGAAAAAACAGTAATTAAATAACCCTTTTGGTCAAAAGAGAGGCATATATGGAAAAATCAAAGAGGAAGGTGCATTTAAGAAATAATATATTCGTTAAGAGAGAAATAAAAAGGGAATAAAAAAACAAAAAGAGATTATGAGGTTTTAAAGTTGCAAGAAAAATCAAAAAGACAAACCCCAAAAAGGAAATTTTTAGGTATCAGAAGAAAGATCAGGGAAAAAGATGGGCCCCCTCAAAATTACTCGGGTCAGCTCACGACAGTGATAAGGAAATGTGTAAATTTTTTTTTAAACATACTTCCTCTCAGTTTTTTTCTAGGAAGATATAGCGAAATTCCCGAAATAATAAATTATGTAAAAGGATGATAAATATGGACATTAGGGTCCAAGTGAAATGGTTCTTAGGCAAAATTTATAAATTAAAAACCTAAAAATCCCCAGCCTGATGAACTGTTGCAAGGGTTCTAAAGGAATGTAAAGAGGACTTAGCAAACCTCTGGGAAACTTTTTAATATATCACTACAGACTGGCATGGTGCCCGGTAATGGAAAATGGCAAATGTGATATCTATTTTCAAAGCAGGTGACGGTCCTTTGTTTGAACTATAGACCCCATAACTTAACCTCCATATGGGAAAATTTTTGGGGAAACAATTTAAATTTCCGGGCAGTTTAACCACCCTTTAAAAGCACAAATTAATCAACGATTCAGCATGGTTTTACAAAGGGTGTTCCGCCTTATGAATTTATTTAATTTTTTCCCAAAAATTTGAGGGGGAGTAGGTTTGGGAACGCAAAACCCCCCAGGGAAGTACTACCGTCCCCCAGATGATGTGAAAAAAAAACCTGTAATGTTTTGCATGTGGTAATTGCTGGTTTCTTTTCTGTCTCATAAAAACGTAATAAAAGGGATATCTTGTACTCCTATTAACTTTGTCACACTTCACGACACGACATGTTTTTATATATACATAATCTAGGTTTTTCTCCTTTTTTAAATAGCTCTTGCTCTTTTTTATTTCTTCAATTTTCCATGGGGGAAATGGAAAAGAAACTTTTCCCCCGTAAGCCTGCGTGTCGATGAGGCACAAAATGCCGGGAGCAATGGGCTAGTAACCCCTTTTTTCCCGTATACATTTCAAAAAAGAAAGAAAAAAACTTTATAAAAATGGGATGCTTAAAAGTGCGTGGATGTAGTGCGGTGACAAGAAACGATGATTGCTGATGTTATGAATGAAAAAAAGTTGGATTCCCCGGGTCTAAGCGAAACAAAGTGAAGGGGGGAGGAGGTTTCAGTGGGGGCAAAAATGGGGGTTAAATTTGGGGTATCTGAGAGGTTTTGAGCAAAGGAAGGGGAAGTAATGTTAAATGATCAGTTATGGAAGGAGAAAAGAGAATATGAAGGGGTAAATTTAAGAATTTTTGTGGATTAAAGTAAAGGTTGGGTGCGAGAAGTGGGTCATAATAAGCGTGTATGCACCCGGAGAAGAGAGAATCAGAGGAGAGAGAGGATTTGGGAGATGTTAAGTGAAAGTGTAGGAGCCTTTGAAACCAAGTGAAGGTAATTGTCGTAGGGGACCGATGCTAAAGTAGGAGAAACTTTTTGAGGGGTGTGGGGAGGTAAATTTGGGGGGCCAGGTGTAAATGATAATGGGGGAGCCCTTTGATTGAATTTGTTTTGAAAGGGGTTTAGTTTAGGTAATACATTTTTAAAAAAAAAGAGGTAAATAAAATATAAAAGATATGATGTAGGGCGAAATAAAATAGTTTTTTGGATTATGTATTTGGTAATAAAGACTGTTGAGTAGCTTCAGGGGTACATGTTTATAGAGGGGCCCAGTTATCAGATCACTTTTTAGTTGTAGCTACACTGAGAGTAAAAGGTAGATGGGATAAAGGAGAATAAAAACTCGGGAAGAGAGAGGTGAAGGGTTTTTAAAATAAAAAAGGAGGCAGTTGGGGAAGATATAAACGTATTGGAGGATAGATGGGCTAATGAGAGCAAGGGAATGGGGGCGAAGGGTTTGGGGTAGGATTAAAAATTAAATGTTAGAGTGTTCAGCAAAGTTTTTGGGTTTCAGGAAAAATGGGTGCAGGAGGGGGAAAAGGGGGCGATTGGTGGAATGAGAGTAAAGAGAGTGTAAGGGAGAAAAAGTTTTGCTATGAGAAGTTTTTACAAAGTAGAAGTGATGCAAGGAGGGAAGAGTATATGGGGGAAAAAAAAAGAGAGTTTAAAAGAGTGGTGAAGCAAAATAAAAAAAGGGGAAATGGAGAGTGGGTGAGTGTTATCAACAAATTTTGTTGAAAATAAAAAAAGTTTTGGGGGGATTAAAATTAAGAAACCTAAGAACAAATGGGTTTGTCAGTTTAAAAAAAGGAGAGGAGAGTTTTAAATGGAGAGTTTGAGGTATTGGGAGATGGAGGGAATATTTTGAGGAATTGTTTAAAGTTATGAAGAAGGGGAAACTGTGATTTCGTGTATAGGGCAAGGAGGAAAAAAATCTTGTAGGGGTGAGGAAGGCCATTGTGAGGTGGGGAATTCGTGAGGCAGTAGGTAAAATGAAAGGGGTAAGGGGCCCGGGGTTGATGGGTAAAGATAGAAATGTTAAAAAAGGTGGGGGTTAGTTTTGGAGTGGTTGGTGCAATTATTTAAAAATGTATGGAAAAGGGTAAGGTACCTGGGGTTGGCGAGAGCATGCATGTTCCTTTTTTAAAGGGAAAAGGGGATAAAAGAGAGTGCAAAAATTATGGGGGATAAATCTGTTTGGTGTACCTGGTAAAGTGTATGGTAATTATAATTGAAAGAAATTAAAAGTAGACGGAAATAGGATGCGTGAACAAAGGGGGCTTTAGGAAAAGGGAGGGGGGGTTTTGGCCAGGTGTTTACAGTGAAAAATATAAGTGAACGTATTTTGATAAGGCTAAAGAGGTTTTGTGGCATTTTTGGATTTGGAAAAGGGGTATGACCGGGTGGATAGGGGGGCTGTTGGGGAGATTGCAAGTGTATGGTGAGGAGGTAGGTTTTTGAAAGAGTAAGAGTTTTTCGAGGATATGAGGTCAAGTTAGAGTAGTAGGAAAGAGGGAAATTTTTTTCCCGTAAAAGTGGGCCTTAGAAAGGAGTGTGATGTCACCGTGGGTTTAAAATATTTATAGTGGGGTTGTAAAAGAAGTAAATGCGAGGGGTTTTGGGAAACGTGGGGGTTAAAAGATAAAGAATCACACACAAAGTGGGAGTTGTCACAGCGCTCTTTGCTGATGACACGTGCTTTGGGGGGATTTGAAGAGAATTGCAGAGATTGGTGGATAATTTGGTAGGGTGTGCAAAAGAAGAAAATTAAAGGTGAAACAGGAAAGAGAAAAGGTTTTGAGGATAAAAAAAAGATTAGGTGATGAAAAATTGTATCAGATTGGGGAGAGAGTATGGGGAGGTGAAAAGTATTCAGATATTTTGGGGGTGGGCGTGTCAGCGGATGGGTCTAAAAGATGAGGTGAATCATAGAATTGATGAGGGAAAAAAAAGGGGAGTGGTGCACTTTGGGGTCTGTAGACAAAGAAATTTGTCCCTTGGAGGCAAAGAGGGGGGAAAGTATGAGAGTATAGTTTTTTCCCAAAGTTTATATGGGGGTTTAAGCGTGGGTGATGAAGTTGCGCGAGGGGAAGGTGGGGGGGGCATGGAGATGTATTTAGAGGGCAATGTGTGGTGTGAATAAATGCAGAAATTTTGTTTGTTTGGAAGTTAGGGGGAGGGCGGGATTACCAAAACTGTTTTTCCAAGGGTGAGGAAGGGTTGTTGAGGTGGGTTTTTAAAATTTGGGGTTAAATTGGGGGTTATTCCGGGGACAACGCCCCGCGGCCCGGGCCAACACCAACAGTAGAGAGAATGGAGCGAAACAGAAGACTTCAAGAGTGTATCATCTGTGGGAAAGGAAGGGGGGGGAGGGGCCCCGGGCCCAGGAAAGGTTGGAAAAGGGGGGGTAAAGGAGGGTTTTTTTGTGCGAGGGGCTTGGACTTCCAGCAGGCATGCATGAGCGTGTTGTAGGAGTGAATGGAGGGCAAAAGGTTTTTTAAAAACTTGATGTGCTGTTGGAGTGTGAGCAAAGTAAAATTTATGAAGGGATTAGGGAAAAGGCAAGCCGGGTTTAGTCCTGGAAGGGGAAGTACAGTGCCCGCACCCCGAAGGGGGGGTTAATGTTGCAGTTTAAAAACTGTAGTGTAAAGCACCCTTCTGGGAAACAGTGATGGTGAATGGGTTGGGAAAATTTTTTTTTTTTTCGGGGCCCCCCTGTTGGTGGGAATCGGCAGTGTGAAAAAAAAAAAAAAATTTGAGGAGGTAGTATGGTAATGGAATGATTTGTGTTTATGGACTTCAGTAAGGCTTTTGCAGGGTCCCACATCAGGACTATTGAGGGGAAAAATTAAGGCCATGAAATAGGAGGAGAAATTTTTTCCTGGAAGAGGCTGGTTTACAAATAGGCAGCAAGAGTACATAAATGGGGGGAAAACGAGTGGGGAAAACATCCAAGTTTTGTTCCACAGGGGTCAGTGTTGGGGCCCCTGTTTTTCACAAACAAAAAACGACTTTATGAGGGATAAAAAGCGACTAAACAAGTTTGCCGATGACACAAAAATACCCTGAATTTATTTGCGGGGAATTAGGCACTCCGGAAGATTTGAATAGACTGATGCAGTGGGCGGGAAGTGGCAGTGCAGTTTATTATAGACAAATGCAAAGTTCTAAATGTTGGACAGGAAAATAACCGTGCCACATATAAACTAAATGTCGATCTTAATATTACAGATTGCGAAAAAGATATAGGAGTCCTGGTTAGCAGCAATCTGAAACCAAGACAACAGTGCGTAAGTGTCTGCAATAAAGCTACCAGAATCCTTGGCTTCATATCAAGAAGCATAAATAATAGGAGTCGTCAGGTTGT
This sequence comes from Cherax quadricarinatus, assembly GCF_026875155.1. Taxonomy (NCBI): domain Eukaryota; kingdom Metazoa; phylum Arthropoda; class Malacostraca; order Decapoda; family Parastacidae; genus Cherax; species Cherax quadricarinatus. The sequence continues at coordinate 33,883,100 of NC_069441.1, forward strand.
TCTTCAACTCTATCTTTGGTTAGACCTCATTTAGATTATGCTGCACAGTTTGGTCACCGTATTATAGAATGGATATAAATGCTCTGGAAAACATACAAAGGAGGATGACAAAGCTGATCCCATGTATCAGAAATCTTCCCTATGACGATAGACTGAGGTCCCTGAATCTGCACTCTCTAGAAAGGCGTAGAATTAAGGGGAGATATGATTGAAGTGTATAAATGGAAGACAGGAATAAATAAAGATGGAAATAACGTGCTGAAAATATCTAGCCTAGACAGGACTCGTAGCAATGGTTTTAAGTTGGAAAAATTCAGATTCAGGAAGGATATAGGAAAGCACTGGTTTGGTAATAGAGTTGTGGATGAGTGGAACAAACTCCCGAGTACAGTTATTCAGGCTAAAACGTTGTGTAGTTTTAAAAATAGGTTAGATAAATACATGGGTGGGTGTGAGTTGGACCTGATTAGTTTGTGCTACTAGGTCAGTTGTGTTCCTTCCTTAAGTGAATGTGACCTGCCCTGACTAGGTTGGGGCATTGGCTTAAGCCGGTAGGAGACTTGGACCTGCCTCACATGGGCCAGTAGGGCTGCTGCAGTGTTCCTTCTTTATGTTCTTATATGTTCTTGCGCTACCCTCCACAGGATGGATATGGGGTGCACAATAAACTAACCGTATCAGCAGCAAAATCTAAATCCCTCTTAGTCAGATTTTACACCCAAATAGACAAGAATAGAGAAGTACTGTAGTAGGCCTACTGGCCAATGTAGGCTCCTCCTTGAAGGGGAATGCAGGTATAAAAAGGATTAAAAATCCTAAGAGATATGAAGGTCCTTTGGAATGAAGGTCCCTAAGGTCATACAAGTCCCACGGGGAGAGATAAGGAGCACTCAGGTTCATAAGACAGGTCAGGTGCTCTTGTGTTCACTGTGGTACAGGAACATCAGTCGTGAGCACCCTGAATCTACACTTTTTAGAAAGGTGTAGAATTATGGATATGATTGAGGTGTATAAATGCAAAACAGGAATAAATAAAGATGGAAATAGTGTTCTAAAAATATCTAGCCTAGACAGGACTCGCAAGAATGGTTTTAAATTGGAAAAATTCCGATTCAGGAAGGATATAGGAAAGCACTGGTTTGGTAATAGAATTGTGGATGAGTCGAACAAACTCCCGAGTGCCGTCATAGAAGCTACAACGTTATGTAGTTTTAAAAATAGGTTACATAAATGCATGAGTGGGTGTGGGTGGGTGTGAGTTGGACCTGACTAGCTTGTGCTGCTAGGTCATACTGTGCTCCTTCCATATGTGAATGTGACCTGACCTGACTAGGTTGGGGCATTGGCTTGGGCTGGTGGGGGACTTGAACCTGCCTCACATGGGCCAGTAGGCCTGTTGCAGTGTTCTTTCTTATGTTCTTATGAGTATCTTGAGGGGCATGCCAGCGGTGAGCAGCTGACGATGCGAGGACAAGCAGCTTGATAGGGCTGCCAGCAGCAGACAGTCAGGAAGGGCTGATAAAGCAGCCATTACAAGTCTGATTAGAGCCACACCTCAGCTTTAGCCAACAGCAAAGTGCTGGGGAACTCAGCTTCACAGTGGTTGGTCGGTGAGAAGCTTACTATTTGACTGAACCGTTTTGAAGAGATCTGAACTTCTTCTTTTACAGGTAGTCAACTTTAGACGGGGTGGTGTCTGCGAAATGCTGGCTGATGTGGTGAAGTATTTGTTCAGTGGTGTAGACATACTTGGAGTCGCAGATGAACTTAACAGTCCCATCCTGGATTCGCTGGTGAAGTTCTCGGTCAAACATTTCGTCCTTGTATTGGTCAGTGGTGTAGAACCAGACATCTGACTGGTCCGAGGCAGCAGGAGTTTCAAAACGAGGTTGTAGTGTTTTTGCTCTCTTGGTTGGTTGTAGGTGAGGTGGTACAAGCGGGGTCGCTGACTGGTCCATTGCAGTGGTGGTGGAGGAAAGTGGTGGTTATCTCTCATTGGTGGGATTGAGTGGCGTCTTGTCGGCCTCTGATTGGGTCATCTGAGTGGTGGAAGGAGGGGATGGTGGTGGTGGAGCTACGGATTATTATTATAATAAAAAGGAAGCGCTAAGCCACAAGGGCTATGCAGTGGACTTCATGTTACATGAATCCTTTCCCAAACTACCAAGCTCTGGCAGTGCTCCTATTGCCACCTCTTTAAACAACAATGTCTGGACCCCCATACCCCCACCCCATTCCCGGCTCTCACCAAGCCCAAGATTCACCCTACTACTCTATCTCTCCAGGGGCCATCACAAGAAGGGGTAATGAAGGGCACTGCTTCTTTCATGTTGGCCAAAGACTTGGCAGTGGGCGATGACCAGCTCTGCTGCACCCTCCTCAATGAATTGTTTGTAGCAAATGGGACCTCAGCCATGATCATCTTCGATTTAGTGCGCTCATGTATGTGTCCTCTCCCCAAGCACCCACTCTCAACCAATCAACCCGGAGTAGGGAAATCTTGACTCCTGCACTTGCACCAAACGCTGTTGCACAATCCGCCGCTAATGAGGCTGTCCTAAACGACCATTCAGGTTCCACTGCTGCTCCAAGGGGGCACCTACTGAGCATCCAGTCCAGCTCCCCCTCCTACACTTCCACGTAGAGACTCCAATGTCTCTCATCACCGATGGGGACAGGACTGATGATCCAGTACACCTAGGGAATGGGGCACTTGACATGTCAAAAGATGAGTCTGATTAGTCAGTTAATGTTACTAATACCAGCAGTATTGATGATGAAAACCACCCACTCTTCTCTCTGCAATTCACTCAGGGCTACAGCCCCCTCCCCCTACTGTATCCAGCAAAGTGTGCACACACACACATTAAGCACCTATAACCTCAGAAACCCATTCCCTGTATGCAGCACCAGTTCAAAACACATGAAATAATGGGATCACAATTTTGCAAATCAACATCCACCACTCACCACGTCTTCAACAACCGCTACCTCCTTGAAACAGAACTGTGCAACCACAATCTGGACATTATCCTTTTAAATGAAACAGCAGCCAGACCCAACCAGTATACTAAAACTACTGAGCTGCTCAACACTCGAGAAACCCAGAGAGCCCTTCAGTGGCGTGGTCATCCTAATGAAGCAGGGACATGAATTCCAAAACTTCCAAGTCAATGAGGACAACATCTTAGCAATAGAACTGTCGACCTCATATGGACGGCTTATAGTGGGAACAGGTTACTTTCTTCTCAGACAATTGTACATAGAGTCCATCCCCATACACCGGTAACTCATTAGAAATGTCCCTACTGTCTTAGCAGGGGATTTCAATGCCCATCACCCCGCCCTCTTCAACTGTGGCGCCACCCAACCACAAGGGGAAATGACTATTCAACATAATGGCAGCATGAAACTTAACGTTCCAACGGCCCATTCTTTAAATCATTCCTGGGCCCCCACCCAGGGACACTGGATGTAGTACTTACCAACAGGGAATGTGACCTGTTCCACTACAGAGTCTTCCCAGGCGGTAACATCGGTTCAGACCACATTCCCATCATAATTAAGCTTCAATCTACACCCTTCCAAACACCCACCAACCCCAAACCGAACCTTAAAACACTAGGATTTGACCCCTACAGGGACTACCTAGGAAATGACCATACAATTTCTCTTGAGAACCAACCCTCCACTGCAATAGTGGGCAATCCACTCCCTCCACGATAGAATCACTGAGGCCACATAAGCATACTGCGAACTAACAACTTCCAAGATCTACCAACAGTACAAACCAACCAGGGGAATTAAGGACAGCATGAATAACTACCAAGCTGAGTGTAGTAGGCACATCCACACAGGGCAGCCTACCCGGGATGTACTATAGAGGATGAGGAGAGACGTAATCATCCTAATCACCCAGCACAAAAGAGAAATAGGGAAATATCTTGTGCGTCAAGCTAACCAGTATAAGCGCCGCTCTGAACAGTTCTGGAGAAGATCCGTAGACTTCTGGGGGCTAAACACACTCCCACACAACACTTTACACACTCCTTCACCGGCGTAGATGGTGAGGAAGTGACTACCCTACTCGAGAACCCACAAGACCAAGCTAAGCTGATGGGGAAAGTATGGGAGAACATTCTCTCACACAATGACAGTAGAAGATTTAACAATAACCACCACCAGTGGGTCAACCAATGGTGGGACGTAAACCTGGAAGACTTCCACCCAATACCACTAATTGACACATCTCTTGAAAACGAACACCTTCTCACTAGACCAATTACCCTCAGGGAGATGACCCAGGTCATTTGCCAAATGAGAAATATGGCACTTGGCCCCTCAGGCATAACAGCAAAACTACAGGCCTATCTCCCTACTCGAAGTCACGGGCAAAGTATTCGAAAAACTCATCTCCAACAGACTGAATTACTACATGGAATTCAACCACCTCTGCAACGAAAAGCATTTCGGCTTTAGGTCCTACCGCGGAACACAACATGTTATAAGTATCATGTGGAAAAAGACACGTACAGTTCAGGACATTTATTAGAGGAAACGTTTTGCCACGAGTGGCTTCTTCAGTCCTAATACAGAGAAAACTAAGAAAACGTATATATATAGTGGCAGGAGTCAGGTGAGGTGACGCATGGGTAGAGGTGGTGGTAGTAGTAGTGGAACTAAGGAGGTGATGCTAGAGAGGGACCTGCTGGCATCATGTAACACCAGTTCCCAGGATGGGTAATATCCTCTTGCTTAGTAATTTTGAAATACTGTAACTACCGGATTTTTGCTTTATAGTGTTACTGACAGAAATTAGTGCAGCTTCAATGCATTTTCTCCATCTTAAGTCGTCTTCTTTAATCATTAGTTTAGCTTCATTGAATTTCATGAGGTGTCCAACATCGTCCCTATGTTGAACACATGCGTTTTTGCGGTCATCATTTCTGCAAGCATTTTTGTGTTCTGCTATCCTAATGTCCAGAGATCTGGCTGTTTCCCCTACATATACTTTGTCACACCCCCCACATGGTATAGTGTAGATTCCTGTACGTGTGCCAGAATCTTGCTTGGGTTTTTGTATCAGGTTCCTAATAGTAGTTGAAGAGCTGGTAGATATTTTAGCCAGTTTTCTGTCAAACATTTTTGAAACATTAGTGGCAACGTTGCTGACGGGTAAAACAATGTAACTTGGAGGCTTTTCTTCAATTTGATTGGTGTTGGTCTTGCTGAGGATACGTGTCGCACGTTTCCTGCATCACGTATGAAGTTTTTGGGGAAAGTGTAGTAAAACCTAAAAGATTGGGTGATTAGTACATTCTTTTGAGGAACTGCGGACGGGAAAATTCTGTGGTTTCTCAAAAGAACCCAATAACTCCCCCTCTTTTGTTTTTGTGTATGATGAGAAAGAAATGTAGAAGATCGTTTTTGTAGGTAGGCTTCCGTAACTTTAAAAGAAAGTTTGTTTTCCCCTGTGCGAAAGAGAACGTCGAAAAAAGGAAATTTGGTTGCCCTTTTCCCCCTCTAGTGTAAATTTAATGTGGGGTTCCAGAGTGTTGATGGTTTGAGGACCCCCTACGTCTAGTTTTGGGTACAATACCAAAATATCATAAACGTACCGCATCCAGTAACTGAACGAGGGTTTTTACTGGGGATCCTTTTGTTTTCCGGGTCCTCCATATATAAATTGGCAAAAAACTGCACTAAGGGGATCCCATGGCTAGTGAAGAGTTTTTTTTGCTTCTTGTCCTAAAAACCAAAACAGTTAAAACGAACAATCAAATTGAAAAAAAGCCTCCAAGTTAATCTTTTTACCGGGTCAGCAACTTTGCCACTAAGTTTCAAAATTTTTTGACGAAAACGGGCTAAAATATCTACCAGCTCTTCAACACTTTTAAAACCCTTTCAGGGTCCGTCCCGTAGATCAGGGCTTTACGTTCAGGGTCCAAAACCGTAACATGCCATGAGCTCAGCCACTCTGATAAATTGTGAGTGGACATTTGGGGCCCAGATATGAGAGAATACATCTATGTGGTATGTGTGCACCACTAAAACAGTCCTGCAGCCACTGGTTGAGAGAAAAATGAAATCATGATTTTTCGATTTAAAACAGCAAAATTTTCAGTGTTTTTTCGTATGTTTTTTATAGTTGTATTTGCGATTTCTTTCTCATTTGATAGAATGGGAAACATATTAAAGAAATAGAGATGATTTTGATTTGGGTTTTTGCATTGGAAATGGCTTGAAACTGACTCAAAGTAGCAAAAATGTTAAAAATTTTTGCCGATATTCAAGATTTAAAAAACGACCTCCCCGTCTAATACACGTCAGCTGGGGGTCTTAAAATTTCATCACAAATATGGTGGTGAATTTATCCAAATTTTTACAGTATTGCATAAAAGAAATCTTCTTTTTTGGGTGGAATAAAAATTCATTAATGTAATAAAAAAAAAAAATGGAAATTTAATTTTTAAAGCCAAACATAACTAAAGAACAGAGGAAAGTTAGTTTAGGCCAGGAAACCTACATGTTCATTCTGGACCCAATTTTTAAAAAGGGGAATTTTGAACTTTGTGTTAAATTGGCCAAATTAACAATTTTCGATCACTTTATTTTGTAGTTGAAACAGTTGACTTGGCGATTTCTTGTGCTCAATCGATAGAATAGAAGTAATACTAGTGAAATAGCTAAGAATTTGGTTGATTGGAATAATGTAATTGGCCTAAAATGGGAGTCAAAGTTGGCAAAATCGCCGATTCGTAAATATCGCTGACACATCAAAATTCGCGAGAGCATAATTTCGTCAATTTTCCACCAAATTTCGTACGTTTTGTTTTATTACCTTCACAAAAAGATTCTCTATGATTTCATAAGAAAAAATAATTTTTTTTTTGAAAATTCTTGGACACTGGTGCGTGACTCCAGATTTGGGCCTTGGACCCTGAAAGGGTTAAGAACCTGATACAAAAATCCAAGCATGATTCTGGCACAAGTGCAGGAATCTACACTATACCATGTGGGGGGGGTGTGACAAAGTATATGTAGGGGAAACAGCCAGATCTCTGGACATTAGGATAGCAGAACACAAAAATGCTTGCAGAAATGATGACCGCAAAAATGCATGTGTTCAACATAGGGATGATGTTGGACACCTCATGAAATTCAATGAAGCTAAACTAGTGATTAAAGAAGACGACTTAAGACGGAGAAAATGCATTGAAGCTGCACTAATTTCTGTCAGTAACACTATAAAGCAAAAATCCGATAGTTACAGTATTTCAAAATTACTAAGCAAGAGGATATTACCCATTCTGGGAACTGGTGTTACATGATGCCAGTAGCTCCTTCTCTAGCATCACCTCCTTAGTTTCACTACTACTACTACTACTACTACCACCTCTACCCACGCGTCACCTCACCTGACTCCTGCCACTATATATATACATTTTCTTAGTTTTCTCTGTATTAGGACTGAAGAAGCCACTCGTGGCGAAACGTTTCCTCTAATAAATGTCCTGAACTGTACATAAGTGTCTTTTTCCACATCTTGTCGGTATCACCATACCATTTCCCCTATAAATATCATCTATGATGCGGTGGACAGCCTGAGGAAGCAAGGGAACCTGGCCCTAATTGCAACTAGGGATGTACACAAAGCCTTCAACAGCCTGTGGCATGCTGGACTCATATTCAAACTTGCAGACCTCCCAGACCACAACTGGGCCTTTCTCGGGCTCATATACAACTTCTTAGCAGGTAGAAGCATCATTCCCACTTTGCATGGTAAGGCAGCAGCACCCTTCACATTGACAGCTGGAGTGCCACAGGGCTCATGCGTCAGCCCCATATTCTTCAATGTATATGTAAACGACCTCCCACAACCCGAATTCAATGATACCATCATCACTCAATTTGCAGACGATGTTATCAATGTAGTTTCATCCACCCCCGTATCTGGTGCAAACAAGCACAGGAGAGCAATATAGAAAATAAACAAGGAACTACGAACAGCTAATTGGGAGAAAAAATGGAGAATCACGACTAACCCAGATAAAATCCTCATCAGCACCATCAGCTGTTTTGCATCAACCATAGAAGACAAAGTGGGTATCTCCATCAGAGGTTCACGTATCGCTATCAGAAATCCAAACAAGATCCTGGATTATGATATCGAGAGATTGCTTCACTCCACATCCCACATCACCAAAAAAGTGAACCTAGCAAAAGCCCGCCTCAGTCAACTATTCCGATTCAAAGAAGCCCCCTCCCCCTCCCACATCAAGAATCACCTGTGTAAGTTGATGATCAGACCTCTGCTGGAATACCCTTGTGTACCCATGTCACTAACAACTAAATCCAACATGCTACAGCTTCAGAGAGTCCAGAACAGAGCCCTCCGCTTTATCACTGGCACCAGATTTAGATACAGAATCAAGATGGAAGACCTGCACATTAAACAGGAAATCGCTGCAATTAATGTCAGGCTAGACAAACTAAAGAAGAGACAACTATATGATATGCATGAACTCTGTGTACCTGACAGAGAGAGCCCACCCCAACCATCGAACACCGACTACATCCTCAACACACCTCCTCACAGATCCCAAGGAATGACCCTCCAACAAAGAGTCCGACGCTTCATTCACAAGGAGAACTTCCCACGGCCAAGGATCCTGAGTGATCTCCCCGAAGAAACAGAAGAATGGATACCACCAGAACCACTCTACATCCAACAATAAGGATAAATGCACCCCAATTTAGGGAGACCTACTTCTATCAATCTACACCTTACAACTAACCTTGTAACATCTGCAAACATCCTACAGCAGGACACCATCTCAGAAACTGCTTAGCCAACCAACTCTGGGTTAGCAACCGATCTCCATTGAATGCCCTGCAACTACCACCTGCAGCCGCAGCCTTACGACTGACCTCTTGCGCAAAAAAAGACGATTGCAAATAGAATGCATCCTACCAACTCAGTGGCATGCTGGTATAACTGTGTACAACTGATGGGCAGGAAGTATACATATCTTATGAATCTAATGTATTCATGAATAACACAACATGCACACACACACTTGTTTAAATTACGCCAAAGTGGTTAGGCCACTTACCTTTAAACCCCCCCCCCCCGTCTTCCCTCCCAACCCTTTCTCATATTTCCGTCCTTACCCATTCTTCATCCTTCCCCATCCTACCTAAGTTCCGGTCAGAACCTCGTATCTTGTACCTCATGATGTCAGACGATGGTGGAGATTCAGGGAATGTAAAGATGGGCATGTTGTTGAGTTTGAAGAGTTCATTGATAGTGGCACTGAATGATCCAGGTGCAGCTACATTGTGTACATGGGAGTACATAATGCAGTAAAGAATTTTAGTGGAGTCGCCAGCAGGAAGTGGTGGCGATGTAGTACTGGCGGAGGAAGTAGTTTGAGTGGTCTTGAGAATCTTGGTGGTATCTGCTGGAGTTTTGTAATAACAGCATATGTTGGAGATTGAGCAGTGATTTTCTTTTACTGTTCTCGTTGTTTCTTAAAGTACTTCTCGTCTGGTTGGGCATTTGGCAGCAAGGGTATGGTGGTCATTCTTGCAGTTCAGGCATTTAGGTGTCCTTTGTTGCCGCAGGTTGAGCAGAACTTCTTGTCCTTGGTGGGGCAGTCCTTAGTGGTGTGCAACTAGGAATAACAGTTGCAGCACTGTGGAATGTGTTTGAATCTCTCCGCTTCAATGTAGGTTGGATTGATGTGGAAATAACAAATCGCCAGTCCCTCAGTGAAAGTTCTAGCTGCCACATTGACGTCAGTAAAGGTGACCTTTTGCATGGAGGAAGCATTGGGTATTTTAGTAATATGTTCCACCGTGGCCCAAAGGTTCTGGTCTTCAATGGAAATTTTGATTTTTTTCAGTAGTCTGGGTAGTGATGAGCTTATCCAGTCGCTTGAGGAACAAAGTTCTCTCGGCCCTCAAAGCTGGGGAAGTCATGACGAAATCCTTGCTTGTGAAGAGTGGTGGTACCGTGGGTAGTGACGAGTTTCTCAGCCTCGATGTCGTCAGTACAGACGACAACAAAAGCCTCATTGAGTGACAGACTCACATTACACTTGACTTGCAGAATGCCACTGGCGGCAGCTGCAAGTGCTAGTTTGGACGAGTCATTGACTGTCCCGCTTGCTGGTTTGATCTTCACTCGGTTTGAGAAGTGCATCAGGGAAGATGCCGTCCCGACAGGGATCGCAGGGACACGATGAAGTGATGTGTATGATGTGTGAATGTGTAGATCTTCATACTTCAGTCCATTTTCTGCAGTCACTTTACAGCTTTTACAGTATTAGGGATATTTTTAAATCATCTGCAGATGATGATGATGATAATAATAATAATAATAATATAATAATAAAGTAAATACTGATAATACTTTCTCAATTGTACATTTGCCTTTGTTCTGCATTACATTTCAGTAAAACAATGATGGTATACGACATCACTTAGCTTCTCTTTTATTTATACTGTATTTATTTCATACACCTGAGTTACAGAACCATGCACACAGTAAATAGGTAAAGATAAAGGCAACAAACACACAGTAAGGACAGTCATGAAATTTTCACAATGAATATTTATCGCACCTTAACATACGTAATACTCGAGGAGTTGATTTGCTTCATTACAGCGGAGTAGAGCCGTGTGTGGTACTTTGACGATATTGGCCTTGTACATAATGGTAAGGATACCCACATCTCTCCATTGTTGATGGCTCTGCTGAAATGACAGATCTATCTAGGCTGCGTCCAGGCAAGAGATAGGTCATCTTGCACAATACACAAATAACCCGCACATAAAAGAGAGAAGCTTACGACGACGTTTCGGTCCGACTTGGACCATTGACAAAGTCACACTGGTCCAAGTCGGACCGAAATGTCGTCTCTTTTATGTGCGGGTTATTTGTGTATCGTTCCAGTCACAGTATTGTGCCTTTTTTGTTATTTTGGTTATCTTTCTCTGTTCTCTATTCTATTAAGAAGTTGCAGATAATACAGGGAGGCAGGCAATCCAAGAAAGTGGAGCATACTCAAGGTGTGAGCATACTTGTGCTTGGTACAGAATCATGCAACCTCTACTTTCTAGCAGATGCGAGATATACCTAAGTGCTGCAAGCTTTATCATCATTTGTGTTTTCTCAGGAACAAATGTGACCTACAGGCGTCTTTCCCAGGCTGATTTAGCTGTAAGCTGGAGATTGATGTAACTGAGAACAGCTGGCCTTTCCTCTCTAGGATAAGTAAATGTCAGTGAGCAGTCATCTGCATATGCATGTGATTCTGGGATGAGATGAAGAAGGTAACTGAGGTAGATATTACATAACAATGGCCCAAGCACACTTCCCAGTGGAGCACATGCACCAGTAGAGTGTCTGATTGAACCTGCCTTATTGAGAATTACTCTTAGCTCTTGTTCTTCTTTATTTCTTCTATTGTCCATGGGGAAGTGGAAAAGAATCTTTCCTCCGTAAGCCATGCGTGTCGTATGAGGCGACTAAAATGCCGGGAGCAATGGGCTAGTAACCCCTTCTCCTGTAGACATTTACTAAAAAAGAGAAGAAGAAAAACTTTATAAAACTGGGATGGTTAAATGTGCGTGGATGTAGTGCGGATGACAAGAAACAGATGATTGCTGATGTTATGAAAGAAAAGAAGTTGGATGTCCTGGCCCTAAGCGAAACAAAGCTGAAGGGGGTTAGGGGAGTTTCAGTGGGGGGAAATAAATGGGATTAAATCTGGAGTATCTGAGAGAGTTAGAGCAAAGGAAGGGGTAGCAGTAATGTTGAATGATCAGTTATGGAAGGAGAAAAGAGAAAATGAATGTGTAAATTCAAGAATTATGTGGATTAAAGTAAAGGTTGGATGCGAGAAGTGGGTCATAATAAGTGTGTATGCACCTGGAGAAGAGAGGAATGCAGAGGAGAGAGAGAGATTTTGGGAGATGTTAAGTGAATGTATAGGAGCCTTTGAACCAAGTGAGAGAGAAATTGTGATAGGGGACCTGAATGCTAAAGTAGGAGAAACTTTTAGAGGGTGTGGTAGGTAAGTTTGGGGTGCCAGGTGTAAATGATAATGGGAACCCTTTGATTGAACTTTGTATAGAAAGGGGTTTAGTTATAGGTAATACATATTTTAAGAAAAAGAGGATAAATAAGTATACAGATATGATGTAGGGCGAAATGACAGTAGTTTGTTGGATTATGTATTGGTAGATAAAAGACTGTTGAGTAGACTCAGGATGTACATGTTTAAGAGGGGCCACAGATATATCAGATCACTTTCTAGTTGTAGCTACACTAAGAGTAAAAGGTAGATGGGATACAAGGAGAATAGAAGTATCAGGGAAGAGAGAGGTGAAGGTTTATAAACTAAAAGAGGAGGCAGTTAGGGTAAGATATAAACAGCTATTGGAGGATAGATGGGCTAATGAGAGCATAGGCAATCGGGTCGAAGAGGTAATGGGGTAGGTTTAAAATGTAGTGTTTAGAGTGTTCAGCAGAAGTTTGTGGTTACAAGAAAGTGGGTGCGGGAGGGAAGAGGAGCGATTGGTGGAATGATGATGTAAAGAGAGTAGTAAGGGAGAAAAAGTTAGCATATGAGAAGTTTTTACAAAGTAGAAGTGATGCAAGGGGGGAAGAGTATATGGAGAAAAAGAGAGAGGTTTAAGAGAGTGGTGAAGCAATGTAAAAGAGAGCAAATGAGAAAGTGGGTGAGATGTTATCAACAAATTTTGTTGAAAATAAGAAAAAGTTTTGGAGTGAGATTAACCAATTAAGAAAGCCTAGAGAACAAATGGATTTGTCAGTTAAAAATAGGAGAGGAGAGTTATTAAATGGAGAGTTAGAGGTATTGGGAAGATGGAGGGAATATTTTGAGGAATTGTTAAATGTTGATGAAGATAGGGAAGCTGTGATTTCGTGTATAGGACAAGGAGGAATAACATCTTGTAGGAGTGAGGAAGAGCCAGTTGTGAGTGTGGGGGAAGTTCGTGAGGCAGTAGGTAAAATGAAAGGGGGTAAGGCAGCCGGGATTGATGGGATAAAGATAGAAATGTTAAAAGCGGTGGGGGATATAGTTTGGAGTGGTTGGTGCAATTATTTAATAAATGTATGGAAGAGGGTAAGGTACCTAGGGATTGGCAGAGAGCATGCATAGTTCCTTTGTATAAAGGCAAAGGGGATAAAAGAGAGTGCAAAAATTATAGGGGATAAGTCTGCTGAGTATACCTGGTAAAGTGTATGGTAGAGTTATTATTGAAAGAATTAAGAGTAAGACGGAGAATAGGATAGCAGATGAACAAGGGGCTTTAGGAGAGGAGGGGGTGTGTGGACCAGGTGTTTACAGTGAAACATATAAGTGAACAGTATTTAGATAAGGCTAAAGAGGTCTTTGTGGCATTTATGGATTTGGAAAAGGCGTATGACAGGGTGGATAAGGGGGCAATGTGGCAGATGTTGCAAGTGTATGGTGTAGGAGGTAGGTTACTGAAAGCAGTGAAGAGTTTTTACGAGGATAGTGAGGCTCAGGTTAGAGTATGTAGGAAAGAGGGAAATTTTTTCCCAGTAAAAGTAGGCCTTAGACAAGGATGTGTGATGTCACCGTGGTTGTTTAATATATTTATAGATGGGGTTGTAAGAGAAGTAAATGCGAGGGTCTTGGCAAGAGGCGTGGAGTTAAAAGATAAAGAATCACACACAAAGTGGGAGTTGTCACAGCTGCTCTTTGCTGATGACACTGTGCTTTGGGGAGTTCTGAGAGAATTGCAGAGTTTGGGGATGATTTGGTGGGGGTGCAAAGAGAAAATTAAGGTGAATACAGGAAAGAGAAAGGTTAAGGGGTAACAAAAAGTTAGGGATAAAAAGATTGAAATAAGTTTGGGGGAGAGAGTATGGAGGAGGTAAATGTACGATTTTGGGAGTGGAGTGCAGGGAGGGTCTATGAAAATGGGTGAACATAAAAATTGAGAGGGGAAAAGAGTGAGTGGTGCATTAGGATCTTGGGCAAAGAACTTTGTCCTTGGGGGCAAAGGGGGGAATGATGAGAGATATTTTACCAACGTTTTAATGGGTGGAAGCGTGGGTGATGAATTTTGCAGGAGGAAAAGGGCTGGGGGCGTGGGATGTCATGTTGAGGAAATGTGTGGTGTGAATATAATGCGAGAATTCGTATTTTGGGAAAGTTAGGAAGGTGGGGGTTTCCCAAAAATGTTGTCCAGAGGGCTGGGGAAAAGGGTTGTTGAGGGGGGTTTGGACATGAGAGAAAAAGGGCGAAAAAAATGATTTCAAAGTTATCATTTGTGTGGAAGAAGGTGGGGTGGGGGTGGCCCTGGGAAAGGGTTTTGGGAGAGAGGGGGGAAAAGGAGGTTTTGGTTGCGAGGGCTTGGATTCCGCAGGATCGTACGTGTTTGTGGAGGAAAGGGCAAATGGTTTTTAATACTTGTCGTGCTGTTGGAGTGTGAGCAAAGTAACATTTATGAAGGGGTTCAGGGAAACCGGCAGGCCGGATTTGAGTCCTGGAGATGGGAAGTACAGTGCCTGCACTCTGAAGGAGGGGTGTTAATGTTGCAGTTTAAAAACTGTAGTGTAAAGCACCCTTCTGGCAAGACAGTGATGGAGTGAATGATGGTGAAAGTTTTTCTTTTTCGGGCCACCCTGCCTTGGTGGGAATCGGCCAGTGTGATAATAAAAAATAAAAATATATCTGTCTGCCTTGAAGGTAATCACTGAAGAGGCATAGTGTAGAACCGACGATTCCTAGTGCTTTCTGTTTTGCCAAGAGTTCCTGGACCATACATGGTCGAATGCTCTAGCAATGTCCATTGCTGCTACTTAGTTGACCTTCGATTCGTCCAGTGACTGGTGCCACATTATGGCTTTTTAAGCCAAATCTTCCTGATTAAAATCCTGACTTAAATATCTTCTTCCCCTTCGTGGCTGTGCTACTGTACACTACCTTACTATACCCGTCCAGCAGAAACTGCAAAATAAAGAAATTAATTAAATTATTTCACAAATACATCAGAAATAAGTTGTTAGTGCAGACACACATTCTAAGAAACATTTCTAGATAACGTTTTATGTATCAAATAAAAATAACAAATGATAATTTTTCAGGGGCGCTGCTCAGAGGAATGGGAGTAAAGGGGGGGATGAGAGCCTCCGACATGTGATAGAGGAGTTCCTGCCTGAGGTGAGATTTCTCACCATGTCTGTTGATGAAGTGTTAGAACACATAGTGCCCACCAACATTCTCACCCCAGATGAGACCATCTCTGTTCTCATGAATATCAAAAACATGCAAAATATTACACTTCCAACTGGATTTTCAAACAACAAGGAGAAGAGGTACAGTGCTGATGAAAAACTTACCAGTATCAGAATGCAACTCGGCGATTATCCTTACTATGGCTACAATGATCATATAACTTTTTCACCAGGGGAATGGAGTTTTGCACAAAATATTACGTTCTCTGATACTGTCTATCTTAAAAAAATTATTTGTCATGGAAGAATTTTTCAGAATTGCAGTACACTGACAATAAAAAACAATTTTGGTCACGTGGTATCAACCACCAGAGTGTCAGAAAATGAAGCAGTTTTTGCAACACCAGTCTGTCTCACTAAAGGCACTAAACTTAATTTTTGCTCAAACTACACGTGTAGCTATAATATGAATGTAGTCAATTCCACTTTTACAAATGGTAATGTTACTCTGCAAGGCACTTTCGTACAATATCTAGGTGACTTAACAATATATTACTGGTATGATATATAAGACGGTGCAGTATGGATCAGGGGTCTTAGCAGAAAATAATGTTTTTAGGGAATAATTGACCCGTTCTATTATAATTATCCTGGTGCTCTGTCATAATAATTATTTTCATTTTTTATAGAATGAAAATAAAGACATGTGAGACCCAGTAAGAGCATATTATTTTTCAGTTTACCCAGTTGCTGTGACAAGTTAGTCTTAGTGGTGTCAAAATCATTGTTCACACTGAAGCTTTGATCGTCATGTGGGTTCCATGACTAGATTACAACACTCTTAATTTTAATTTTTTCATTTACCAGTATATTTCTTGGTATATTTTCCACATTGAGATTGTCTTCTTTGATATATTTTATCTCTTTTTAAATATTTTAAAATACATAGCATTTTGAATCTTAGTACCCAATTTGGTAATTTTATTTCTGTCTAAAATTGTTATTTTAATGCTTTAGTACGTATATACTTTTTATTATATCTCTTGATAAAAACTGTCAAAATGTAATAAACTTTTTGTTCTTCATAATAATGTTGATTTTATTGTTCCTACAGTGTATACATTTTATTGTTCCTACGTGTTATACATTTTTATTGTTCCTAGAGTGTATACATTTTATTGTTCCTAGAGTGTATACATTTTATTGTTCCTACAGTGTATACATTTTATTGTCCCTACAGTATATACATTTTATTGTTCCTACAGTGTATACATTTTATTGTTCCTACAGTGTATACATTTTATTGTTCCTACAGTGTATACAATTTTTTTAGGAAACTGGATATCATGCAAGTGACTTACACACACACACACACAACACACACACCACACACACACACACACAAAACACACACAACACACACAAAACACACACACACACACACCACACACACCACACACCACACACACACACCCCCACACACACACACCACACACACACCACACACACACACACCACACACACACTCCCCCCACACACCACCCACACACCACCCCCACACACACCCACACACACCAACCCACACACACCACCCACACACACCACCCACCACACCACCCACACACACCACCCACACACACACCACCCCCACACACACCACAACACACACACCACCCACCCACACCCACACCACCCACACACACCACCCACACACACCACCCACACACACCACCCACACACACACCCACACACCACCCCACACACACACCCCACACACACACACCACACACACAAAACACTCACACACCACACACACGCACATATCATATACAACAGGCCCAGTGTTTTAATCGACATGTGCCTAGGACAAAAATGGTAAACAACAGGCCTAGTGTCTAATCGACATGTGCCTAGGACCCAAAAAGGTAACTAACACACAACCAGACACACACACAAAACACACCCCACACACACACACACACGCACGTACTCATATACAACAGGCCTAGTGTCTAATCGACATGTGCCTAGGACAAAATGGGAACTAACACACACCACACACACACCACACACCAACCCCCAACACACACACAACAATCACACACACACACACGCACCCTACTCATATACAAAAGGCCTAGTGTCTAATCGACATGTGCCTAGGACAAAAA
>NC_069441.1:33901014-33919495 GCF_026875155.1 Cherax quadricarinatus
GGGGAAAAAGATGATTGGATAACACCAGAACCTTCTATGTTTACTAAGTATTTTAATGCCCTAATTATGGAGATATCTTATATAACTTTTCTACTTTCACATCTACTATTGTAAATTCACTATATTTGCTATGGCGGGACACCACCTTGAAAGAAGCCAATGTGTCCAGTGATTTTTCATGAATTGTCTATATAATTATCGCCTTGCCTTGTCGTTGAAATCTTCGTTATGCAATCGAAAAAAAAACGCAATTGCAACTTGTATATCTGATAAATTAGACACATGTGCAACTCTTGGGTATCTTTAATGAGAAAACGTTTCACCAAACAGTGGCTTCATCAGTCCATACAAAGGAGAATCGTGAAGAACAGGAGGAGTTTGAGGTAATCAGTCCCTCAGCCTTAATCGATGTGAACAGTCGATCAGTCTTGAAAAGAATACAGCATATGTGCGAAGAAGTGGCTTATATACTGTAAGCAGATGGAGAGGTGCAGCAGTCGTAGGTGGTGTCACATCTGCCCAATGTGGAAGTAGGTCGTGCCCATGGGTTAGGCAAGTGAAGAATTCCCAAGTATTAAGATCCCAAGAAGTTGCTGTGTCAGACAGGATTGTAGATGATTCTCCTTTGTATGGACTGATGAAGCCACTATGTGGCGAAATGTTTCCTCATTAAAGATACCCAAGAGTTGCACATGTGTCTAATTTATTAATTAATGTGTCGGATCTCTGAACCATTCATCTAGAACTTGTGTATCTATTACCGACTCAGTCATGCACCTATATATCTGTTATATCTGTGTGACTCTGATGGGTAAGTGTTATACCCCTTACAATAATTTTCTGTTATTACACACACTTTTTAAATTGCACCAAAGTGGTTGGGCCACTTTCCTTTTATATCCTACCTCGTTCCCCCTCTCACCCTTTTCCCATATTTCTATCCTTACCCATCCTTCTTCCTTACCCTTCTTACCAAAGCTCTGGTCGTAAGTTGAAGTTGAAGTTGATCTTCATACTACTGTTGTTGTTGTTGTTGTTGTTGGAGGTTCGCCGGTACTGCCGGCCAGGGTCTTCTCCAGATGGCGACCCGGCCTTGGCTCCCAGGAATGGGAGTATCTTGAGGGGCATGCCAGCGGTGAGCAGCTGACGATGCGAGGACAAGCGGCTTGATGGGGCTGCCAGCAGCAGACGGCCAGGAAGGGCCGATAAAGCAGCCATTACATGTCCGATAAGAGCCACACCCCAGCTTTAGCCAACAGCACAGTGCTGGGGAAGTCAGCTTCACAGTGGTTTGTCGGTGGGGAACTTACTATTTGACTGAACCGTTTTGAAGAGATCTGAACTTCTTCTTTGACAGGTAGTCAACTTCAGACGGGGTGGTGTCTGTGAAATGCTGGCTGATGTGGTGGAGTATTTGTTCGGTGGTGTAGACATACTTGGAGTCGCAGATGAACTTAACAGTCCCATCCTGGATTCGCTGGTGAAGTTCTCGGTCAAACATTTCGTCATTGTATTGGTCAGTGGTGTAGAACCAGACATCTGACTGGTCCGAGGCAGCGGGAGTTTCAAAACGAGGTTGTAGTGGTTTTGCTCTCTTGGCTGGTTGTAGGTGAGGTGGTACAAGCGAGGTCGCTGACTGGTCCATTACAGTGGTGGTGGAGGGAAGTGGTTATTGTCTCTCATTGGTGGGATTGAGTGGCGTCTCGTCGGCCTCTGATTGGTTCATCTGAGTGGTGGAAGGAGGAGATAGTGGTGGTGGAGCTACGGAGACATTGACAATATTTGCCAATATTTCCCAAACTACCAAGCTCTGGCAGTGCTCCTATTGCCACCTCTTTAAACAACAATATCTGGACCCCCATACCCCCCACCCCATTCCCGGCTCTCACCAAGCCCAAGAATCCACCCTACTACCCTATCCTCCAGGGGCCATCACAAGAAGGGGTAATGAAGGGCACTGCATCTTTCATGTTGGCCAAAGACTTGGCAGTGGGCGATGACCAGCTCTGCTGCACCCTCCTCAATGAATTGTTTGTAGCAAATGGGACCTCAGCCATGATCATCCTTGATTTAGTGCGCTCATATATGTGTCTTCTCCCAAGCACCCACTCTCCCAATCAACCCAGAGTAGGGAAATCATGACCCTGCAACTTGCCACCAAACGCTGTTGCACAATCCGCCGCCATTGAGGCTGTCTAAAGGACCATTCAGGTTCCACGCTGTTCCGAGGGGGTACCTGCTGAGCCATCCAGTCCAGCTTCCCTCCCGCACTACCACGTAGAGATTCCAATGCCTCCCATCACCGATGGGGACAGGACTGATGATCCAGTACACCTAGGAACGAGGCACTTGACGTGTTAAAAGACGAGTCTGATTAGTCAGTTAATTAGTGCAACTTTGGGTATCTTTACTGAGGAAACGTTTCGCCACACAGTGGCTTCATCAGATCCATACAAAGGAGAATCTTGAAGAACAGGAGGAGAATGAGGTAATCAGTCCCTCAACCTTGAGTCGATGTGGTCAGTCCATCAATCTTGAATAGAATACGGCATACGTGCTGAGAAGGAGCTTATAAACCGTTGGCAGGAGAGGTGCAGCAGTCATAGGTGGTGTCACATTTGTTCAATGTGGAAGTAGGTCGTGCCCAAGAATTAGGCAAGCGAAGAATTCCCAAGTATTAAGATCCCAAGAAGTTGCAGTGTCTGACAGGTTTGTAGATGAATGGTTCAGAGAACCGACATGTATGGACTGATGAAGCCACTGTGTGGTGAAACGTTTCCTCAGTAAAGATACCCAAGAGTTGCACATGTGTCTAATTTATCAACATAGTCAGTTAATGTTACTAATACCAGCAGTATTGATGATGAAAACCACCCACTCTTCTCTCTGCAATTCACTCAGGACTACAGCCCCCCCTCCCCCTACTGTATCCAGCAAAGTGCACACACACACACACATTAAGCACCTATAACCTCAGAAACCCATTCCCTGTACGCAGCACCAGTTCAAAACACACGAAATAATGGGATCACAATTTTGCAAATCAACATCCACCACTTCAACAACCGCTACCTCCTTGAAACAGGACTGTGCAACCACAATCTGGACATTATCCTTTTAAATGAAACAGCAGCCAGACCCGACCAATATACTAAACTACTGAGCTGCTCAACACTCGAGAAATCCAGAGAGCCCTTCAGTGACGTGGTCATCCTAATGAAGCAGGGACATGAATTCCGAAAACTTCCATGTCGATGAGGACAACATCTTAGCAATAGAATTGTCGACCTCATATGGACGGCTTATAGTGGGAACAGGTTACTTTCTTCACAGACAATCGTACGTAAAGTCCATTCCCATACACCGGTTACTCAGTAGAAATGTCCCCACTGCCTTAGCAGGGGATTTAAACGCCCATCACCCCGCCCCCTTCAACTGTGGCGCCACCCAACCACAAGGTGACCAAAAGGGGGAAACGACTGTTCAACAAATGGCAGCATGAAACTTAACGTTCCAACGGCCCATTATTTAAATCATTCCTGGGCCCCCACCCAGGGACACTGGACGTAGTATTTTACCAACAGGGAATGGGGACCTGTTCCACTGCAGAGTCCTTCCCAGGCGGTAACATCGGTTCAGACCACATTCCCGTCATAATTAAGCTTCAATCTACCCCCTTTCCAAACACCCCAACTCCAAACCCAACATTAAAACACTAGAATTTGACCCCTAAAAGGGACTACCTAGGAAATGACTATACAATTTCTCTTGAGAACCAACCCTCCACTGCAATAGTGGGCAATCCACTCCCTCCACGATAGAATCACTGGGGCCCACATAAGCTGCTGCGAACTAACAACTTCCAAGATCTACCAACAATACAAACCAACCAGGGAAATTAAGGACAGCATGAATAACTACCAAGCTGAGTGTAGTAGGCACTTCCACACAGGCAGCCCACCCTGGGATGTACTATAAAGGATGAAGAGAGACTTAATCATCCTAATCACCCAGCACAAAAGAAAATAGGGAATATCTTGTGCGTAAAGCTAACCAGTATAAGCGCCGCCCTGAAACAGTTCTAAAAGAGATCCGTAGACTTCTGGGGGCTAAACACACTCCCACACAACACTTTACACACTCCTTCACCGGGGGTAGATGGTGAGGAAGTGACTACCCAAACTCGAGGACCACAAGACCAAGCAAAGCTGATGGGGGAAGTATGGGGAACATTCTCTCACACAATGACAGTAGAAGTTTTAAACCCAATAACCACCACCAGTGGGTCAAACCAATGGCGGGACGTAAACCCGGAAGACTTCCACCCAATACCACAATTGACCATCTCTTGAAAACGAACACCCTCTCGCTAGACCAATTACCCTCAGGGAGATGACCCAGGTCATTTGCCGAATGAGAAATATGGCCACCTGGCCCCTCAGGCATAACAGCAAAACTACAGGCCTATCTCCCTACTCGAAGTCACGGGCAAAGTATTCGAAAAACTAAATCTCCAACAGACTGAATTACTACATGGAATTCAACCACCTCTGCAACGAAAAGCATTTCGGCTTAGGTCAAACCGGGGAACACATGCCATAAATATCATCTATGATGAGGTGGACAGCCGGAGGAAGCACGGGAACCTGGCCCTAATTGCAACTAGGGATGTACACAAAGCCTTCAACAGCCTGTGGCATGCTGGACTCATATTCAAACTTGCAGACCTCCCAAAAACCACAACTGGCCCTTTTCTCGGGCTCATATACAACTTCTTAACAGGCAGAAGCATCATTCCCACTTTCCATGGTAAGGCAGCAAGCACCCTTAACATTGACAGCTGGAGTGCCACAGGCTCATGCGTCACCCCCCATATTCTTCAATTATATATAACGACTTCCCCGCCCCGAATTCAATGATACCATCATCACTCAATTTGCAAAAAGATGTTATCAATGTAGTTTATCCACCCCAGTATCTGGTGAAAACAAGCACAGGAGAGAAATAGAGAAAATTAACAAGGAACTACGAATAGCTAACTGGGAGAAAAAATGGAGAATCACGACTAACCCAGATAAAATCCTCACAGCACCATCGGCTGTTTCGCATTTAACCATAGAAGACAAAGGGGGTATCTCCATCAGAGGTTCACGTATCGCTATCAGAAATCCAAAAAGATCCTTGGATTAAAGATATTGAGAGATTGCTTCACTCCACATCCCACATCATTAAAAAAGTGAACCTAGCAAAAGCCCGCCTCAGTCAACTATTCCGATTCAAAGAAGCCTCCTCCCCCTCCCCCTCCCCCCCCCCCCTCCCCCCTCCCCCTCCCCTTTCCCCCTCCCCCCCCCCCCTCCCACATCAAGAATCACTTGTATAAGATGATCAGACTCTGCTGGAATACCCTTGCGTACCCATGTCACTAACAAAATAAAACCAACATGCTACAGCTTCAGAGAGTCCAGAACAGAGCCCTCCGCTTTATCACTGGCACCCGATTTAGATACAGAATCAGGATGGAAAACCTGCACATTCAACAGGAAATCGCTGCAGTTAATGTCAGGCTAGACAAACTAAAGAAGAGACAACTATATGACATGCATGAACTCTATGTACATGCAAAAGAGAGCCCACCCCCGCCATTGAAAAACCACCGACTACATTCAACACACACCTCCTCACAGATTCCAACGAATGACCCTCCAACAAAGAGTCCGACGCTTCATTCACAAGGAGAACTTCCCACGACCAAGGATCCTGAGTGACCTCCCCGAAGAAACAGAAGAATGGATACCACCAGAACCTCTCTACATCCAACAACAAGGATAAATGCACCCCAATTTAGGGAGATCTACTTCTATCAATCGACGCCTTACAACTAACCTTGTAACATCTGCAAACATCCTACGGCAGGACACCATATCAGAAACTGCTTAGCCAACCAACTCCGGGTTAGCAACCGATCTCCATCGAACCTGCAGCAGCAGCCTTACGACCGACCTCTTGCGCAAAAAAAAAAAAGGCGATTGCAAATAGTATGCATCCTACCAACTCAGTGGCATGCTGGTATACAGCTGGTATAACTGTGTGCAGCTGACGGGCAGGAAGTATACATATCTTATGAATCTAATGTATTCATGAATAACACAACATGCACAAACACACTTGTTTAAATTACGCCAAAGTGGTTAGGTCACTTACCTTTAAAACCCTACCCCCCCCCCCTCTACCCCCCACCCCTTTCCCATATTTCCATCCTTATCCATTCTTCATCCTTCCCCATCCTACCTAAGTTCTGGTCAGAACCTCGTATCTCGTACCTCATGATGTCAGACAATGGTGGAGATTCAGGGAATGTAAAGATGGGCATGTTGTTGAGTTTGAAGAGTTCATTGATGGTGGTACTGAATGATCCAGGTGCAGCTACATTGTGTACATGGGAGTACATGATGCAGTAAAGAATTTTAGTGGAGTCGCCAGCAGGAAGTGGTGGCGATGTAGTACTGGCGGAGGAAGCAGTTTGAGTGGTCTTGAGAATCTTGTTGGTATCTGCTGGAGTTTCGTAATAACAGCATATGTTGGAGGTTGAGCAGTGATTTTCTTTTGCTGTTCTCGTTGTTTCTTAAAGTACTTCTCGTCTGGTTAGGCATTTGGCAGCAAGGGTATGGTGGTCATTCTTGCATTTTTCGGGCATTTAGGTGTCCTTCCCGTTGCCACAGGTTGAGCAGAACTTCTTGTCCTTGGTGGGACAGTCCTTAGTGGTGTGCAAGTAGGAATAACAGTTATAGCACTGTGGAATGTGCTTGAATCTCTCCGCTTCAATGTAGGTTGGATTGATGTGGAAATAACGAATAGCCAGACCCTCAGTGAAAGTTCTAGCTACCATATTGACGTCAGTGAAGGTGACCTTTTGCATGGAGGAAGCATTGGGTATTTTAGTAATATGTTCCACCGTGGCCCAAGGGTTCTGGTCTTCAATGGAAGTTTTGATTTTTTTTCAGTAGTCTGGGTAGTGATGAGCTTATCCAGTCGCTTGAGGAACAAAGTTCTCTTGGCCCTCAAAGCTGGGGAAGACATGACGAAATCCTCGCTTGTGAAGAGTGGTGGTACCGTGGGTAGTGATGAGTTTCTCAGCCTCGATGTCGTCAGTACAGACGACAACGAAAGCCTCATTGAGTGACAGACTCGCATTACACTTGACTTGCAGAATGCCACTGGTGGCAGCTGCAAGTGCTAGTTTGGACGAGTCATTGACTGTCCCGCTTGCTGGTTTGATCTTCACTCGGTTTGAGAAGTGCATCGTGGAAGATGCCGTCCCGACAGGGATCGCAGGGAGACGATGAAGTGATGTGTATGATTGTTGAATGTGGGAGATCTTCATACTTCAGTCCATTTTCCTGCAGTCACTTTACAGCTTTTACAGTATTAGGGATATTTTTAAATCATCTCAGATGATGATGATGATAATAATAATAATAATAATAATAATAATAATAATAATAAAGTAAATACTGATAATACTTGTTCATTTGCCTTTGTTCTGCATTACATTTCAATAAAACAATGATGGTATACGACATCACTTAGCTTCTCTTTTATTTATACTGTATTTATTTCATACACCTGAGTTACAGAACCATGCACACAGTAAATAGGTAAAGATAAAGGCAACAAACACACAGTAAGGACATTATTATTATTATAATCAAGGGGGAAGCGCTAAACCCGGAGGATTATACAGCGCCTGGGGGGGGGATGTGGAAGGCATTCAGGCTTAATTCGGGGAATTGGAGCACAGATCCAATTCCCTAAATCAAGAGCCCCTCACCAACATCAAGGAACCTTCCTTGAGGGGACAGTAAGGACAGTCATGAAATTTTCACAATGAATGTTTACCACACCTTAACATAGGTAATACTCGAGGAGTTGATTTGCTTCATTACAGCGGAGTAGAGCCGTGTGTGGTACTTTGACGATATTGACCTTGTACATAATGGTAAGGATACCCACATCTCTCCATTGTTGATGGCTCTGCTGAAATGACAGATCTATCTAGGCTGCGTCCAGGCAAGAGATAGGTCATCTTGCTTTGTTCCCTATTCTGTTAAGAAGTTGCAGATAATACAGGGAGGAAGGCAATCCAAGAAAGTGGAGCATACTTAAGGTGTGAGCACACTTGTGCCTGGTACAGAATCATGCAGCCTCTATTATCTAGCAGATGCGAGATATACCTAAGTGCTGCAAGCTTTATCATCATTTGTGTTTTCTCATGAGCAAATGTGACCTACAGACGTTTTTCTCAGGCTGATTTAGCCTTTCCTCTCTAGGATAAATAAATGTCAGTGAGCAGTCATTTGAATATGCACGTGATTCTGGGATGAGATGAAGAAGGTAACTAAGGTAGATATTACATAAAAATGGCCCAAGCACACGTCCCAGTGGAGCACATGCACTAGCAGAGTGTCTGATTGAAACTGCCTTATTGAGAATTACTTTTAGATATCTATCTGCCTTGAAGGTAATCACTGAAGAGGCATAGTGTAGAACCGGCGATTCCTAGTGATTGCTGTTTTGTCAAGAGTTCCTGGACCATACATGGTCGAATGCTCTAGCAATGTCTATTGCTGCTACATAGTTGACCTTGGATTCGTCCAGTGACTGGTGCCACATAGTGGCTTTTTAAGCCAAATCTTCCCGATTAAAATCCTGACTTAAATGTCTTCTTCCCCTCCGTGGCTGTGCTACTGCACACTACCTTACTATACCCGTCCAGCAGAAACTGCAAAATAAAGAAATTAATTAAATTATTTCACAAATACATCAGAAATAAGTTGGTAGTGCAGACACACATTCTAAGAAACATTTCTAGATAACGTTTTATGTATCTGTTATGTTGGTATGTTGTTGTCCCTTATTACTTTGATAGTAAGGTTCTCACTACATGTTCTTGTGTGGGGTAGCTTTTTACTTAATGGCCTTATGTTTAGGGTAATACTTACATCATGGCTGATCATCCTCAGTGTCTCTGAAATCCTTTCACCAGCTCTCTTCACAGGTTATTTAAACTACTACTATAAAAATATAACTGTATTCTAAATAGATATGTACAGAATATACAATTACAGCCTCACATATTCAAAACATAAGTCTACACACTCCTTAGCTGCTCTCCCACATGGTGCATCTCATGAACTTTGCCCTTCTCTCTTCATGACTAATCTCTGAACTAACCAGTGTTTTGACACACTTTAGTCACCCTGGGTATGGTGGCCACAACTTAAGTTATAAAACTCACCCCTGGAGCACACATAATGCCCAAAAGAACTAGAAGAAGGACCCAGAGGTCCTGCCAGCTTGGAGTCCACCAACAGAGAGAGAGAGAGAGAGAGAGAGAGAGAGGGAGGGAGGGAGGGAGGGAGGAGCCTAGCTAAGCTCCTCCCACACCAAGCACAATTCTCCAGTTACCACACTTCTACCAAACCTTAATTTTACTTTTACAAAAATAATTGCAACTTTATAAACTACTTATTTAAACTGTGTTTGTGTGTCTATAGTATAACCTTTTATATTGAGAAAAATAGGCTTGACCCAGCTGCCTCTCAGTCATAAGGTTGATCTGCCCTTATGACATTTAGAGCTAAGTCCCCATCTATTCAATATAATTAGGTATTCCAGAGTAACTGTTACTTATAAATACATGTTGGGTCCTATAGCCCCATAACAGTATCAAATAAAAATAACAAATTATAATTTTTTCAGGGGTGCTGCTCAGAGGAATGGGAGTAAAGGGGGGGATGAGAGCCTCCGACAGGTGATAGAGGAGTTCCTGCCTGAGGTGAGATTTCTCACCATGACTGTTGATGAAGTGTTGCAACACATAGTGCCCACCAACATTCTCACCCCAGATGAGACCATCTCTGTTCTCATGAGTATCAAAAACATGCAAAATATTACACTTCCAACTGGATTTTCAAACAACAAGGAGAAGAGGTACTGGACTGATGAAAAACTTACCAATATCAGAGTGCAACTGAACAATTATGTTTCCTACGGCTACAATAATCATACAACTTTTTCACCAGGGGAATGGAGTTTTGCACAAAATATTACATTCTCTGATACTGTCTATCTTAAAAAAATTATTTGTCATGGAAGAATTTTTCAGAATTGCAGTACATTGACAATAAAAAACAATTTTGGTCATGTGGTATCAACCACCAATGTCTCTGAAAATGAAGCAGTTTTTGCAACACCAGTCTGTCTCACTAAAGGCACTAAATTTAACTTTTGCTCAAACTACACGTGTAGCTATAGGAATGTAGTCAATTCCTCTTCTACAAATGGTAATGTTACTCTACAAGGCACTTTCGCACAATATCTAGGTGACTTAACAATATATTACTGGTATGATAAATAAGACGGTGCAGTATGGATCAGGGGTCTTGGCAGAAAATAATGTTTTTAGGGAATAATTGACCCGTTCTATTATAATTATCCTGGTGCTCTGTCATAATCATTATTTTCATTTTTTATAGAATGAAAATAAAGACATGTGAGACCCAGTAAGGGCAAATTATTTTTCAGTTTACCCAGTTGCTGTGACAAGTTAGTCTTAGTGGTGTCAAAATCATTGTTCACACTGAAGCTTTGATCGTCATGTGGGTTCCATGACTAGATTACAACACTCTTAATTTTAATTTTTTCATTTACCAGTATATTTCTTGGTATATTTTCCACATTGAGATTGTCTTCTTTGATATATTTTATCTCTTTTTAAATATTTTAAAATACATAGCATTTTGAATCTTAGTACCCAATTTAGTAATTTTATTTCTGTCTAAAATTGTTATTTTAATGCTTTAGTACGTATATACTTTTTATTGTATCTCTTGATAAAAACTGTCAAAATGTAATAAACTTTTTGTTCTTCATAATAAAGTTGATTTTATTGTTCCTACAGAGTATACATTTTATTGTTCCTACAGTGTATACATTTTATTGTTCCTACAGTGTATACATTTTATTGTTCCTACAGTGTATACATTTTATTGTTCCTACAGTGTATACATTTTATTGTTCCTACAGTGTTTACATTTTATTGTTCCTACAGTGTATACATTTTATTGTTCCTACAGTGTATACATTTTATTGCTCCTACAGTGTATACATTTTATTGTTCCTACAGTGTAAAACATTTTATTGTTCCTACAGTGTATACATTTTATTGTTCCTACAGTGTATACATTTTATTGTTCCTACAAAGTATACATTTTATTGTTCCTACAGTGTATAGATTTTATTGTTCCTACAGTGTATACATTTTATTGTTCCTACAGAGTATACATTTTATTGTTCCTACAGTGTATACATTTTATTGTTCCTACAGTGTATACATTTTATTGTTTCCTACAGTGTATACATTTTATTGTTCCTACAGTGTATACATTTTATTGTTCCTACAGTGTATACATTTTATTGTTCCTACAGTGTATACATTTTATTGTTCCTACAGTGTATACATTTTATTGTTCCTACAAAGTATACATTTTATTGTTCCTACAGTGTATACATTTTATTGTTCCTACAGTGTATACATTTTATTGTTCCTACAGAGTATACATTTTATTGTTCCTACAGTGTACCTGGAGTTTACCTGGAGAGAGTTTCGGGGGTCAACGCCCCCGCGGCCCGGTCTGTGACCAGGCCTCCTGGTGGATCAGCGCCTGATCAACCAGGCTGTTGCTGCTGGCTGCACGCAAACCAACATACGAGCCACAGCCCGGCTGATCAGGAACTGACTTTAGGTGCTTGTCCAGTGCCAGCTTGAAGACTGCCAGGGGTCTGTTGGTAATCCCCCTTATGTGTGCTGGGAGGCAGTTGAACAGTCTCGGGCCCCTGACACTTATTGTATGGTCTCTTAACGTGCTAGTGACACCCCTGCTTTTCATTGGGGGGATGGTGCATCGTCTGCCAAGTCTTTTGCTTTCGTAGTGAGTGATTTTCGTGTGCAAGTTCGGTACTAGTCCTCTAGGATTTTCCAGGTGTATATAATCAGGTATCTCTCCCTCCTGCGTTCCAGGGAATACAGGTTTAGAAACCTCAAGCGCTCCCAGTAATTGAGGTGTTTTTATCTCCGTTATGCGCGCCGTGAAAGTTCTCTGTACATTTTCTAGGTCGGCAATTTCACCTGCCTTGAAAGGTGCTGTTAGAGTGCAGCAATATTCCAGCCTAGATAGAACAAGTGACCTGAAGAGTGTCATCATGGGCTTGGCCTCCCTAGTTTGAAGGTTCTCATTATCCATCCTGTCATTTTTCTAGCAGATGCGAT
The DNA here is from genome assembly GCF_026875155.1 of Cherax quadricarinatus. Lineage (NCBI taxonomy): Eukaryota > Metazoa > Arthropoda > Malacostraca > Decapoda > Parastacidae > Cherax > Cherax quadricarinatus. The sequence continues at coordinate 33,913,343 of NC_069441.1, forward strand.
TGATACAATGTTATGGTCCTTGAAGGTGAGATCCTCCGACATAATCACTCCAGGTCTTTGACGTTGGTGTTTCGCTCTATTTTGTGGCCAGAATTTGTTTCGTACTCTGATGAAGATTTAATTTCCTCATGTTTACCATATCTGAGTAATTGAAATTTCTCATCGTTGAACTTCATATTGTTTTCTGCAGCCCACTGAAAGATTTGGTTGATGTCCGCCTGGAGCCTTGCAGTGTCTGCAATGGAAGACACTGTCATGCAGATTCGGGTGTCATCTGCAAAGGAAGACACGGTGCTGTGGCTGACATCCTTGTCTATGTCGGATATGAGGATGAGGAACAAGATGGGAGCTAGTACTGTGCCTTGTGGAACAGAGCTTTTCACCGTAGCTGCCTCGGACTTTACTCTGTGACGACGACTCTCTGTGTTCTGTTAGTGAGGAAATTATAGATCCATCGACCGACTTTTCCTGTTATTCCTTTAGCGCGCATTTGTGCGCTATTACGCCATGGTCACACTTGTCGAAGGCTTTTGCAAAATCTGTATATATTACATCTGCATTCTTTTTGTCTTCTAGTGCATTTAGGACCTTGTCGTAGTGATCCAGTAGTTGAGACAGACAGGAGCGACCTGTTCTAAACCCATGTTGCCCTGGGTTGTGTAACTGATGGGTTTCTAGATGGGTGGTGATCTTGCTTCTTAGGACCCTTTCAAAGATTTTATGATATGGGATGTTAGTGCTATTGGTCTGTAGTTCTTTGCTGTTGCTTTACTGCCCCCCTTTGTGGAGTGGGGCTATGTCTGTTGTTTTTAGTAACTGAGGGACGACCCCCGTGTCCATGCTCCCTCTCCATTGGATGGAAAAGGCTCGTGATTGGGGCTTCTTGCAGTTCTTGATGAACACAGAGTTCCATGAGTCTGGCCCTGGGCAGAGTGCATGGGCATGTCATTTATCGCCTGTTCGAAGTCATTTGGCGTCAGGATAACATCGGATAGGCTTGTGTTAATCAAATTTTGTGGCTCTCTCATAAAAAATTCATTTTGATCTTCGACTCTCAGTCTGGTTAGCGGCTTTCCTAAAAACTGAGTCATATTTGGGACTTGAGTAGCTCACTCATTTCCTTGTTGTCATCTGTGTAGGACCCATCTTGTTTAAGTAGGGGCCCAATACTGGACGTTGTTCTCGATTTTGATTTGGCATAGGAGAAGAAATACTTTGGGTTTCTTTCGATTTCATTTATAGCTTTTAGTTCTTCCCGCGATTCCTGACTCCTAAAGGATTCTTTTAGCTTAAGTTCGATGCTTGCTATTTCTCTGACCAGTGTCTCCCTGCGCATTTCAGATATATTGACCTCTTTTAGCCGCTCTGTTATTCTTTTCCGTCGCCTGTAAAGGGAGCGCCTGTCTCTTTCTATTTTACATCTACTCCTCCTTTTTCTTAGAGGAATAAAGCCTTGTGCATACATCGAGTGCCACCGAGTTAATCTGTTCTAGGCATAAGTTTGGGTCTGTGTTGCTTAGTATATCTTCCCAGCTTATATCGGTTAGGATTTGGGTTTACTTGGTCCCACTTTATGTTTTGTTATTGAAGTTGAATTTGGTGAATGCTCCCTCGTGACTAGTCTCATTTTTGTCGGTCTGGGGCTCCACGCATACATGTCTGAACCTCAATTATGTTGTGATCTGAGTATATTGTTTTTTTGATATGGTGACATTTCTTATCAGATCATCATTGTTAGTGAAGATGAGGTCTAGTGTATTCTCCAGTCTAGTAGGCTCTATTATTTGCTGGTTTAAATTGAATTTGTGCAGAGATTTAAAAGCTCGTGCGAGTGTGAGTTTTCATCAGAGCTGCTCCTGGTGTTATTACTGCAACAATATTATTTGCTATATTCCTCCATTTTAGGTGCCTTAAGTTGAAATCCCCCAGGAGCAAGATGTTGGGTGCAGGAGCTGGAAGATTTTCCAGACAGTGGTCAATTTTTAACAGCTGTTCCTGGAATTGCTAGGATGTTGCAATCCGGAGGCTTGTGGACTACCACAATGACTAGGTTTTGGTTCTCGACCTTTACTGCTAAAACTTCCACTACGTCATTTGAGGCATTAAGCAGTTCTGTGCAAACAAGTGACTCTGCAATGTACAGGCCAACCCCCCCTTTTGCCTGTTCACTCTGTCACATCTGTATAGGTTGTAACCTGGGATCCATATTTCGTTGTCCAAGTGATCCTTTATGTGGGTCTCAGTGAAAGCCACGAACATTGCCTTTGCCTCTGCAAGCAGTCCACGGATGAAAGGTATTTTGTTGTTTGTTGCTGGCTTTAGACCCTGTATATTTGCAAAGAAGAAAAGTTATCGGACTGGTGGTATTGTTGGTACTGGGGGGGGATTTTTTTTCCGGCATTAGTATCTGTATCTGTTGGTTTGGAGTGGAGGCCATCGACTGTGGTTCCACTCCAGGAATGACTGGATTTGGTGTGCGATTTCTGCCATTTCCTGCCAGTTTTTTTTCCTTCCTGGCACTAAAAAACCTCTCCCTCTTGAGTGGCTGTGGCTACCCAGGTTTTCCCATGGCCTGGATGTTTTGTATCTTTTTGTCCCCTTTAGATGGTATGCCTGGCAATTTAAGTTATAGCACAGTCTTTCCTGTGAAAGGGTGAAAAAGCTTACAGGAAGGGAGTTTGCATTTTCCTGTTGTCATATGGGCATGACATTTTCTAGGGTGGTCATAGTTGCATGTCCCATCTGTTTTTCCAGATTTCCCATGCCAGCAGATACCAAGTGCATAGTATGTGCACAGGCTTGGTTTCCGTTTGCCTTGGGTTTCTGTGACTGTATTCCCTGTTGGTGCATGTTTCCCTGTCTTACTTCTATCCTCCCTAGCACCAACAATGGAGCTCCCACCAGTTGTTTTTGGTAATTTATCCTCACTATTGCTATTGGAGTCCTCTTGTTTGCTATTTCCTGCGGTATTTCTAGTTTGCAATATTGGTTTTATCTTATCTTTGACTACACTTGTTTCCCTACTATGGATCCTGTCTTCTATGAGGTCATTTATATGTATTCCTTCCTGCGTATAATTCCCGACTACCTGGACAAAATCTCCAGCTTCACCATTACTGTCTCCCAGGACAGTATCTCCAGCTTCACCATTTCTGTCTCCCAGGACAGCACCTCCAGCTTCACCATTACTGTCTCCCAGGACAGCCCTATCAGCCCCACATTTACTGACTACCAGGACATCACCTCCAGCCTTACAGTTTGTGACTACATGGCCAGTATCAAGGGCAGTACCATTCAGCCCAGACTTTTATGTTCCCATCTGTTGTAGAAAGCTTCCAGGTTTTCTATGAAAGCAGCTTTGATGTTATCCTCTTTTAATACCCTTGTGATTTTAGTCCACAGATTTTCCTCATTTGGGCATACCCAAAAACACTTCTCTGTTTTAATACTGCTTGTAGCTAGTTCTGGGATTTTCTGCACAAGGAGCGTGACAACCAATTTCCACAAAAATGACAATTTATCCATGTGGAAGCCCGTTTGTTTGACTGACCACAGACTACACACAGCTTCATAATGATTTGAATGGTTGATTTACTGCAATTCTACTAGCAACCTCTTGAATATTATATTAATATTCTTAAATGAAGCTCTAGCTATTTGTATTTCTGTTTAACTCTTTTTGTATATTGGACAGCTTACCGTCACATTCCTGATTTTTATTATGTTTGTGTTTATAAGGGCGCCTACAAACCCATCCGTTTACAGTCTGCTTTATTGTCCAACGAAACTGTTTGAAACCAGTCCCGGGTTCGGACCAGTCAAGGGTTCGGACCAGTCAAGGGTTCGGACCAGTCGATCTGCTCTGATCAGTGGGTCACTTATTTAAAACATACTGGTCGGTGATTTGAGCTAACACATGAAGGATCTACTGGAAATTATCTACCCGAGTAATATGTGATTTGATGATACAAAAGTATAACTTGCGTGTTGAAGAGCCGGTGATATCTGGCACCCTCCTACAATGACGTACAGTCGCCCCTCTTTGTTTATCAATCGCTGTATCTGGCTTTTCTATTTTTGTTTTTTTCCGTCTCCACCACAATAAATGCTATATTATCACTATAGTTGACTGGTGCAAATTTTGGAGGAAGGACGCTTTTTCTGTAGTAATAATTGCTTCTCGTTGTGTATATTGCGACCGCTGGTAACTACAGGTTATATGAAATTCCAGTAACGTCTCGTATTTCAAGAAAAAGAAACTAATGAAAGTCACTCCACTCCACTAAGTACCATTATAATACTGGTTAGTTGCTACTACAACACTGTATTCTGCTATTCACTGGTATCACTAGATTATATGCGAGTAAACTAGCAGGCCAGGAAGATTATTAAAAACAGCTGACCTGTGGTAAGTTTCTGGCGACTTCTGGCACCTGCCTCTATAGGCTTATCACTTCATTTACAAATTCACCTGTTTTCAAATGACACTTTAGCCTTTATCATCAATATACTAGGGAGCCACTGTAGTATACACTATACACTATGTATACTCAATGTTTTCAGGGAGACTTTCTTTCCTCTGACACAAAGTTCAATTATTATTATTTTTTTCACACGGAAAACAGGCCTATGATTCCCCTCTGGCAGTAAACTCTGCTAGGTAATGCACACTAATTCTCCTTTTTTGACTCAGTATATAATGTTTTATTGTTCCTACAGAGTATACATTTTATTGTTCCTACAGTGTATACATTTTATTGTTCCTACAGTGTATACATTTTATTGTTCCTACAGAGTATACATTTTATTGTTCCTACAGTGTATACATTTTATTGTTCCTACAGAGCATACATTTTATTGTTCCTACAGTGTATACATTTTATTGTTCCTACAGTGTATACATGTTATTGTTCCTACAGTGTATACATTTTATTGTTCCTACAGTGTATACATTTTATTGTTCCTACAGTGTATACATGTTATTGTTCCTACAGTGTATACATTTTATTGTTCCTACAGTGTATACATTTTATTGTTCCTACAGTGTATACATTTTATTGTTCCTACAGTGTATACATTTTATTGTTCCTACAGTGTATACATTTTATTGTTCATACAGTGTATACATTTTATTGTTCCTACAGAGTATACATTTTATTGTTCCTACAGTGTATACATTTTATTGTTCCTACAGTGTATACATTTTATTGTTCCTACAGAGTATACATTTTATTGTTCCCTACAGTGTATACATTTTATTGTTCCTACAGTGTAAAACATTTTTTTGTTCCTACAGAGTATACATTTTATTGTTCCTACAGTGTATACATTTTATTGTTCCTACAGAGTATACATTTTATTGTTCCTACAGTGTATACATTTTATTGTTCCTACAGTGTATACATTTTATTGTTCCTACAGAGTATACATTTTATTGTTCTTATAGTGTATACATTTTATTGTTCTTATAGTGTATACATTTTATTGTTCCTACAGTGTATACATTTTATTGTTCCTACAGTGTATACATTTTATTGTTCATACAGTGTATACATTTTATTGTTCCTACAGTGTATACATTTTATTGTTCCTACAGTGTATACATTTTATTGTTCCTACAGTGTATACATTTTATTGTTCCTACAGTGTATACATTTTATTGTTCCTACAGTGTATACATTTTATTGTTCCTACAGAGTATACATTTTATTGTTACTACAGTGTATACATATTATTGTTCCTACAGAGTATACATTTTATTGTTCCTACAGTGTATACATTTTATTGTTCCTACAGTGTATACATTTTATTGTTCCTACAGAGTATACATTTTATTGTTCCTATAGTGTATACATTTTATTGTTCCTACAGTGTATACATTTTATTGTTCCTACAGTGTATACATTTTATTGTTCATACAGTGTATACATTTATTGTTCCTACAGTGTATTACATTTTATTGTTCCTACAGAGTATACATTTTATTGTTCCTACAGTGTATACATTTTATTGTTTCCTACAGTGTATTCATTTTATTGTTCCTACAGGGGTATAATTTTATTGTTCCTACAGTGTATACATTTTATTGTTCCTCGTGTATCATTTTATTGTTCCACAGAGTATAATTTTATTGTTCCTACAGTTATACATTTT
>NC_069441.1:33924995-33939995 GCF_026875155.1 Cherax quadricarinatus
TCAGGAGGAGAGTGGTCGAACACCTGGAAAGGAACAAGATTATAAATGAAACCAGCATGGGTTCATGGAAGGCAAATCTTGTATCACAAACCTCCTGGAGTTTTATGACAAGGTAACAGAAGTAAGACACGAGAGAGAGGGTTGGGTAGATTGCGTTTTCCTAGACTGCAGGAAGGCCTTTGACACAGTTCCCCACAAGAGATTAGTGCAGAAGCTGGAGGATCAGGCACACGTAAAAGGAAGGGCACTGCAATGATAAGGGAATACCTGACAGGGAGGCAGCAACGAGTCATGGTACGTGAAGAGGTATCACAGTGGGCGCCTGTTACGAGCGGGGTCCCACAGGGTCAGTTCTAGGACCAGTGCTATTTTGATATATGTGAACGACATGATGGAAGGAATAGACTCTGAAGTGTCCCTGTTCGCAGATGACGTGAAGTTGATGAGAAGAATTAAATCGGACGAGGATGAGGCAGGACTGCAAAGAGACCTGGAGAGGCTGGACATGTGGTCCAGTAACTGCTTCTCGAATTCAATCCAGCCAAATGCAAAGTCATGAAGATTGGGGAGGGCAAAGAAGACCGCAGACAGACTATAGGCTAGGTGGACAAAGACTACAGACCTCACTCAGGAGAAAGACCTTGGGGTGCCATAACACTGAGCACATCACCGGAGGCACACATTCAACCAAATAACCGCTGCAGCATACGGGCGCCTGGCAAACCTGAGAAAGCGTTCCGATACCTTAATAAGGAATCGTTCAAGACACTGTACACTGTGTATGTTAGGCCCATACTGGAGTATGCAGCACCAGTCTGGAACCCACCTGGTCAAGCACGTCAGAAGTTAGAGAAAGTACAAAGGTTTGCAACAAGGCTAGTCCCAGAGCTCAAGGGAATGTCGTACGAGGAAAGGTTAAGGGAAATCGGACTGACGACACTGGAGGACAGAAGGGTCAGGGGAGACATGATAACGACATACAAGATAATGCGGGGAATAGACAAGGTGGACAGAGATAGGATGTTCCAGAGAGGGGACACAGGGACAAGGGGTCACAACTGGAAGCTGAAGACTCAGACGAGTCACAGGGACGTTAGGAATTATTTCTTCAGTCATAGAGTTGTCAGCAAGTGGAATAGCCTAGCAAGTGAAGTAGTGGAGGCAGGAACCATACATAGTTTTAAGAAGAGGTATGAAGCCAAAGCTCAGGAAGCAGAAAGAGAGAGGACCCAGTAGCGATCAGTGAAGAGGCGGGGCCAGGAGCTGACTCTCGACCCCTGCAACCACAATTAGGTGAGTACAATTAGGTGAGTACACGCACACACACGCACACACATACACACACATACATACACACACACACACACCACACACACACACACACACACACACACACACACACACACACACACACACACACACACACACACACACACACACACAGATAGTTTGAGGAGCGATGTAGTGGAGGCAGGATCCATACATAGCTTTAAGCAGAGGTATGATAAAGCTCACGGTTCAGGGAGAGTGACCTAGTAGCGACCAGTGAAAAGGCGGGGCCAGGAGCTCGGACTCGACCCCTGCAACCTCAACTAGGTGAGTACAACTAGGTGAGAACACACACACACACACACACACACACACACAACACACACACACACACACACAACACACACACACACCACCACAAAGCTCCCTCAGCCTCTTCAGTTTCCCAAGGAAACCCTTAACGTCTTTCTGCTGTATATAAAAAAATCAGTAACAATGTTTTTCAGGTCCGTGGAACAACATAACAATGTTGGGGCAAAAAACCGGGGAAAGTAAAAATTAAAGAAAGCGGGAATGCGGGGGACGAAATTTTAAAAGGGGGCACGGGGGGTTTCAAAACTGGAACTAAACTCAGCGATCAGGGGACGTTGGAATTACTTTGGTTTACAAGTGGAAAAGCCCAGGAATTTGGGGGGAGGAAAAATGTTTAAAAAGGGGAGGGAAAAAGTCAGGGAAAAGAAAGGGCCCCAAGAGCGATATAAGGGGGGGAAGGTTGAAACCAAAGGGGAAAAAGGGGAAAAAAACCCCAACCACCCAAAACAAACTAAAAAAACCCCACCAAAAACCCAAAAAAACCAAACCAAAAAAAAAAAAAAAAACCCCAAAAAAGAAGTTTGGGACCCGGGGGAGGCGGGAAAAAAAAAAAATTTGAAAAGCTGGTTCAGGGGGGTGACTTGCCCCTAAAAACGGGGGGGGTGGGGATCCCCCCCAAACCCAACAGGTAGTCCCCGGGTTAAACACCCCCACCCCACCCCCCCCCCACCCACAAACACACACACAAAACCCCACAAAAACCCCCCCCCCCTTTTTCCCCCAAAAAAACCCAAAGTCTTTTTGTTTAAAAGAAAATATAAAAGTTTCAGGTTGGGGGAAAATACTAAAAAGTGAAGCGGAGGACCCCCGCCCCTTAACCCCAATGGTTAGTCCTGGTAAAACACAACACAACAATTTAATCCACAACACAACAAAACAAAAACACACAACATAACACCCTGTTGTTTAATCCCAGTGGAACCCTTAACGTTTTTTATTTTGAAAACATAACAATGTAGTAAGTTTGGTGGACAAACATTAACAATGTTTTTAAAGGTTCCTGGTGGACACAACATTAACAATGTTGTTAAGTCCGGGTGGACACAACTTTAACAATGTTTTTAAGTCCTGGTGGACACAACATTAAATGTTGTTAAGTCCTGGTGGACACAACATTAACAATGTTGTTAACCCTGGTGGACAAAACTTTAAACAAGTTGAAAGTCCGGGGGAAAACAACATTAAAAATGTTTTTTAACCTGGTGGACCCAACATTAAAATTTTTTAAGTCCTGGTGGACACAACATTAAACAATGTTGTTAAGCCCTGGGGACACAACATTAACAATTTTTTTAAAAGTCCTGGTGGACAAAATTAACAATGTTGTTAAGTCCGGGGGACACAACATTAACAATTTTTTAAGCCCGGGGTGGAACACAACATTAAAATTTTGTTAATCCTGGGGGACCAACATTAACAATGTTGTTAAATCCTGGGGGACACAACATTAACAATGTTGAAAAAACCCCTGGTGACAAAATTAACAATGTTGTTAAGTCCTGGGGACACAACATTAAAAATGTTTTTAAGTCCTGGGGACACAACTTTAAAATGTTTTTAAAGTCCTGGTGGACACAACTTTAACAATTTTTTAAAAGTCCTGTGGACCAACATTAAAAATGTTGTTAAGTCCGGGGGACAAACTTAACAATGTTGTTAAGTCCTGGGGGACCAACTTTAACAATGTTGTTAATCCTGGTGGACACAACTTTAAACAATGTTTTTAATCCGGGGGACAAACATTAACAATGTTTTTAAGCCTGGGGACAAAAATTTAAAAAATGTTTTTAAAGTCCGTGGCCAACATTAAAAATTTTGTTAAGTCCGGGTGGCGAACTTAACAATGTTGTTAAGTCCGGTGGACAAAACTTTAACAATTTGTTAAAGGGGTCCTGGTGGACACAACATTAACAATGTTGTTAAGTCCGGTGGACCCAACTTTAACAATGTTTGATAAGTCCTGTGGACACAACTTTAAAAAAGTTGTTAATCCGGTGGACAAAACTTTAAACAATGTTGTTAAGTCCTGGTGGAAAAACTTTAACAATGTTATAAGTCCTGGGGGAACAATTTTAAAAACAATGTTGAAAAGTCCAGTGGCACAACATTAAAATGTTTTAAGTCCTGGGGACACAACATTAAAAAATGTTGTAAGTCCGGGTGGACCAACATTAACAATGTTGAAAATCCTGGTGACCAACTTTAACATGTTTTTTAAGTCTGGTGGACACAACAAAACAATGTTGTTAAATGAGTAAGACATTACAATAGCATATTATTAGTAAATATTGAGTAGTGTATACTAAAGTAGTTCTATATATAATTACAACTGGTATTACTAGAAAAATTTAATTAGGGGAAATATTACTCCTATAGTATATTACGTACATTAGTATAGTACTATTTGTTTTATATTATACTAAACCACTCTTCAAAAAGCCTCTATTATTCCTATTATTTTTTTAAACTGGAGATGAACACTTCTCAAGACTTGGCCATCGAAACCTTAAAATTTCTTCTTCAAAGCCGAGTAGTGACTGATTTCTCATATTTAATTATTACAGCTTCGCGACTGAAAGCTGAAACAGACAAAATTACTCTGTTTAATGTGCAATATTTTTTTATTTTCAAAACACAACAAATTTGAATGCATAAAAAAAAAAATTTATATTGCAAACCGGTCAAAGAGGAAATCGAGTTTTATTTATCTTTTTTTAAACCCGGGAAAAAAGATTTCCCCCAATTTTCAATCAAATCGACAAGTCTCAAATAAAATTTGAATTTTATCTCACAGTCGTCATATTTTTTTTCCAAATTTTGGAAAGTTTGAAGCTTTCCCCTGAGAATATTTAAGTTATCGAGCCATTCCGGGTCTGGCAATGTTTCATAAGTTTTGTCACAGGGGGCGTGAACACCACGTTTGTTCTCAATGGTGGGCGTTTTTACAAGGTTGGAAATATGACGCCCACTGAAAAAAAATTCTGTGAAAGGAAAAAAAGAGGAAAAATCATTCATGTAAAACCCCTTTAAAGGTATTTCGAGGGTCTAATAACAACGTAGTAAAGGGACACTTTCAATCGTCTACTTTTTTTAACGCATTTTTTAAACTTGCTTTAGACTCTAGTACTTTTCTCATTCCCCCCTCCCCTTTCTGTTCACTATGTTCATTTTTTTCATTTTTCACCTTGCAGGGGACGAGATTGAGTATGTCTCTCATCCTTTCCCGTCAGTTCTGAAATACGCTTAAAGGGGCTTTCACACTCTCTTCCTTCCGTTTTCTTTTCACTTTCGTGCTACACTGTGTTCATAATGGCTATAAATTCTTTGAAGGGGGAAAGGAATGCAGCTATTTTAGAAGAAACTTGTTAATTGGATTTTATTTTTACATAATAATAGCAACTATTTCTTTTTTCTTTCACGCTAATTTTTTTTACTACATCTTTTTTTTGTTGTAGTGTTTGACTTTCCCGCTGTTAACAATTGACCTTGGGTCGCATGTCATTCGTATTCAACAGTGGTTGTGTCCCTTTTCAGCAATGACAATGATATCCTTCTATGTTGGATTTCCCGGTTTTCTGCGGCCTTGCATTTTATCTCGTAAATCCTCTGCACTTTTCCCCTGCACAAAAACATTTTCTCACAAAATTACGTATCCATAAAATTTTACTGTCCAAGTCTGGGACAAGCATTTTGTAACAAACCAGAGTTTCTTTTTTTTTTGATGATTTTTTTCATCTCTGTCGGTTTGGGGAAATTTTTCGCTTATGCATATCGAATCAGAGAAAAGGCGGGTCCGGCCTGAGTCTCGACCCCCGCAACCCAAATAGGGAGTACAAATAGGTGAGTACACACAGACACAGAAACAGACACACAGACAACACCCCAGACACACAGACACACACACAGACACACAGACACAGACACACACACACACACACACACACAACACCCCACACACACACACACATACACACACACACACATAGAGTTACAAGTGGAGAAGGTAACAGGAACTGAAGGGGACAGGCCAAACTATAAAAGGGGGGACTACACAGGTATGAAAAAACTTCCTGCGGGGGTTCAGTGGGACAGAGAAATGGTAGGAAAATCAGTAAACGAGATGATGGAATATGTGGCAACAAAGTGCAAGGAGGCAGAGGAAAGTTTTGTTCCAAGGGAAACAGAAAAAATAGGAAGACCAAAACGAGTCCTTGGTTTACCGAAGGTGTAGGGAGGCAAAACTAAGTGCAACAGAGAATGGAAAAGGTACAGGAGGCATAGGACCCAGGGAAAAAAAGGAGATTGTAGAAGAGCCAGAAACGAGTATGCACAGAAAGGAGGGAGGCCCAGCGACAGTATGAAAACGACATAGCATCGAAAGTCAAATCTGACCCGAAAAATGCTGTATAGGGCCCCATTAGGAGGAAGACAACAGTCAAGGACCAGGGGATAAGGCTGAGAAAGAAGGTGGAGAACTCACAAGAAACGATCAGAGGTATGCGAGGAGCTCAACACGAGATTTTGGGAAGTATTTACAGTAGAGACAGGAAGGACTCTTGGGGGAACAGACCAGAGGGGGACACCAGCAAGGAATACACCAACAAATTTGGGACGACATACATACAGAGAGGAGGTAAAAAGAAACTGCAAAGGGGACATCGTACCTCAAAGGGCAATGGACCGGACCAACATCTCCCCGGGGGCCCTTTAAGGGGGAGCAATTGTTGTGCGTGCCACTTACCACAATTTTCAACACACCCCTGGAAACGGGCAACTACCTGGGTATGAAGAGGGCAAATGTAACCCCCATTTTTAAAAAAAGGGAGACAGAAAAGAGGCCTAAATTAGACCTGTGTCCTTGACGTGAAGAATGCAAAATTATGGAGAAGATTATCAGGAGGAGGGGGTGGAGCACCTGAAAGGGAACAGGATATAAATGCCAACAAGCACGGATTAAAGGGAAGGCAAACCCCTGGTCACAAACCTTCGGGTTTTTTTATGAAAAAAATAACAGAAGTAAGACAAGAGAGAGGGGGGGTTGATTGCATTTTCGGGACTGCAAAAAGGGCCTTTGAAAACAGTTCCTCCAAGGATAGCAGAAGCTAGAGCTTCAGGCGCATAAAACAGGAAGGGCACTGAAAAGGGTCAGAGAAACCTGACAGGGAGGCAACAACGAGTCATGGACGAATGATTATACAGGGGCACCGTGACGAGCGGGGGCCCACAGGGGCGGCCTAACCAGTGCTTTTTTGGTAATGTGAACGACATGACGGAAGGGTTAGACTCAAAATGTCCCTGTTTTTCAGATGATGTGAAGTTAATGAAAGGGGAAATTAAATCTGATGAGGACCAGGGAGGACTTCAAAGAGACCTGGACAGACTGGAAAACCTGGTCCAGCAAATGGCTTCTCGAATTTAATCCTGCCAAATGCAAATCATGAAGATAGGGGAAGGCACAGAAGACCCCCAGACAGAGTATAGGCTAGGTGGCCAAAGACTGCAAACCTCACTCAAGGAGAAAGATCTTGGGTGATATAACACCGAGTATGTCTCCGGAAGCACACATCAATCAGATAACTGCTGCAGCATATGGGCGCCTGGCAAACCTGAGAACAGCATTTCGATACCTTAGTAAGGAATCATTCAAGACACTTGACACCGTGTATGTCAGGCCCATACTGGAGTATGCAGCACCGTTTGGAACCCGCACTTGATAAAGCACGTCAAGAAACTAGAGAAAGTACAAATGTTTGCGACAAGGTTAGTTCCGACTAAGGGGAATGTCCAATGAAGAAAGATTAAGGGAAATCGGCCTGACGACACTGGAGGACAGGAGGGTCGGGGGAGACATGATAACGACATATAAAAATACTGCGTGGAATAGTCAAGGTGGACAAAGACAGAGGTTCCAGGGAGGGGACACAGAAACAAGAGGCCACAATTGGAAGTTGAAGACACAAATGAGTCAGAGAGATATTAGGAAGTATTTCTTCAGTCATAGAGTTGTAAGGCAGTGGAATAGCCTAGAAAATGACGTAGTGGAGGCAGGAACCATACACAGTTTTAAGACGAGGTTTGATAAAGCTCATGGAGCGGGGAGAGAGAGGGCCTAGTAGCAACCGGTGAAGAGGCGGGGCCAGGAGCTAGGACTCGACCCCTGCAACCACAAATAGGTGAGTACAAATAGGTGAGTACACACACACACACACGCACACAGTAGGGACAGCGAGCGCGCTAGTCACGCCGTCGGTGCTCGGGGAATTTAAGTGATTTTGAGGGCTACCTAAGTGTTCTGCAAGGGTTGCTAAGTGTGTCAGGGTAGTGAACAATCCTAGAAGTGTTTTTTTTAATTGCCTGAGCCACATAAGTGTGGGGAGAGCCACAATTTTGTAAGTGATCTGGAAAATAAAAGCGTTGTGGCGCAGGCTAGTGTGTAAGGCGGCGTTGCCAAGTGTCACCCAAGAAAGGTAATAAAGTGAAACAATCGTGTGACCAGTGAAAGAAATACAGTGAATAGGGTACATTAATAACGAGAAGAAATTGAGGTGGATCTACGCCAGACGTACATCGAGCTGGATCTACGCCGGACGTCACGACCGGGAAACAATCTACAGTGCAAACAGCTGCACTACAAGTACTGTATCACCTATGAGTGGTTGTTTGGGTGTGGGGTTCAGGTCCAATTAACCGCCAAGCTGAATGTGAATGGTCTAACTCTCATAGAAACGATAAAGAATAGGCACCAAGTATTCAATAAGGTTTAGCAAATGGCAATCCATTGAACAAGGCGATTAACTCACTATAAGACAAGGTCGATATAGGCACCACTGTAAGGTGGGAGTCAGGTCACAAGAGGTTGGGACACAAGCGACAAATGAGAATCTACATTACACTCCAAGCACAAGCTACCTACTTTTCAGACACATAATAAACCCACCAAAAATTTCGACACATAATTACACACCACACAACACACACACACACACACCACACACACACACACACACACACACACACACACACACACATATATAACCACACACATACACACACACACACACACACACACACACACACACACACACAACACACACACACACACACACACACATACACACACACACACCCACATAACACACCCCACATACACACACCCACATACACACATACACACACACAACCACACCACACACACACACCCACACACACACACACACACTGTAAGTAAGTCCCGGGTAAGTCCCGGGAGGTTGGGGGTCAGGTCACAAGAAGGTGTGGGCAGCCAAGGCCACTGAGATTTAAACCTTAAACGCACAAGCCACCTACCTTTCATCATAATAAACCCACACATAATTCCACACACAATTAAAACACAAAAATTACACACCAACACACACACATACACACACACACACACACAACACACACACACACACACACACACACACACAACACACACACACACAGCCCACACACACACACACACACACACACACACAAAACACACATATCCAGACACACATACACCCCCCCCTCACCACCCACATCTCACTACTTCCCTGATCCCTCCCCTCCCTCGATCACCCCTCGCCCTCCCCCTTCACCCTAAATCCCCCCCACCCCTCCCCACTCCGTTCCCACATAGCCACAGTTCCTCCACTACTTCCCCCCCCCCCCACACTCTGACATACACACTACTAAACCTAACATACAGAACAAACATAGGTTTCCCACTCTGAGGCAATCAGGATAAAACAAAAATGGGTTGCCGAGAAGCAACAAGAAAAACCAAGGGACAGGAGGAGGAAAATGCAAAGGAAGATTGGGCAGCAGAGCTCATAAAAAGGGATCATGAAAAGGGAAAAGAAATAGAAGAACTTAGCATGAGAATGGAAGAGAGGATTTGATATGGAAAGCAGGAAGTGGGAGGTGCATGTCAAAGCAGCAGAAGCTAGGATACAGAGTTTAGAAGAGGAATTGAAAAATCTGAAACAGCCTAATGAATTAAAGAACATTTTGGGACTGACAACAGAGACTGCTACCTCAGCCACAAATAAGGGGACTGTAGGGAAAGAAGGGGCACAACTGCATGGAGATGCTCTATCAGAGGAGACTGTAGCAAATGAAAGAGCTAAGCTTTATGTGGAGGCCCTAACAGACAACAACAGAGCCCAAGGAAAGCCGAGAAGGGAAAATGACTGGCCACTGAGCCCAGTGAAACTGATGAAAGGAAAGCTGCAGTGGAGGAAACCAAATTAAATGAGGGGGATACACAGGGATATGCAGTGGGAGAATGAAAGGGTGAGGTCAGTCTTTGTGTATGGGCTCCAGGAAGTCGAAGGGGAAACATATGAAGCAAGAAAACAAGGGGAAAAAAAAGCAATTGAAAGCATCATGAAAGCAATAGGAGAAGACGATATGACCCAGCTGGAAAATTTTCGGAGAATAGGGGGTTTGTAAAAAAAAAGAACCCGGGCCCGTGAGAGTGACCTTCAAGGCAGAAACGACTCGGACCAGAATCCTGCAGGAGAAAGCACGATTAAGGGACCCTGACGGCATACAGGAAGGTGTATCTCGACCGCGACAGAACACAAGAAGAAAGGAAGAAACTGAGAGAGATGGTACAAAGGAGAAAGGAGGAAAGAGAGGGGATGGAGAAGACAGAAAAGGAGACCCAGACCCAGGAAGAAGATCAAATACAGCCTCCCTCACAACTTCCTATAGAAGCCTCCCAACCAGGTCAACCCCAGTTTCAACCAAACACCTAAATCAAAACCCCATGCCACATCCAATGCCCCCACCCACTACATTACAAACTTCACCCCCACAGCAACAACCCATAGTTCCTTACCAGGTCTCTCCTTCCCCAACCCCAAAATACTTCCCAGACCACAGTCTTAGAAAAAAAGTTGAAGGTGTTTGGATACAAAGCAGATGGAATAACAAACAAGTAAAGAGGAGTGGCACGAAAGATCAAAGAGACATCCCCAGACGTAATAGCACTCACAGAAACAAAACTCACCAGAATAATAACAATTCAACTTTCCTCCGATTCAAATCCTCCATGGGAAAAACAGAGGGGAGAGGGGGAGGAGTTGCACTGCTCCCTTAAAACCAGTGGGGTTTTGAGAAAATGGAAGGAATGGATGGCATGGGCGAAAGGGACTACTTAAATAGAACAATCCAGTCTGAGGGACATAAGGTGATAATTGCAGTAATGTACAACCCACCACAGAACTGCAGGAGGCCAAGAGAAGAATACATGAGAGCAACAGAGCAATGATCGACACACTAGCCGAGGTGGCCAGGAGAGCACACATGGGGGGAGCAAAGTTACTAGTTATGGGTGATTTCAAACACAAGGAGATTGACTGGGAAAACCTGGAGCCCCATGGGGGTCCCGAAACATGGAGAGCCAAGATGATGGATGTGGTACGGAGAACCTCATGCATCAACATTTTTAAAAGACACTACCAGAGAGAGAGGAGAGGATGAACCAGCAAGGTTGGACCTTGTAAATTTACCATGAGTAGTTCGGGCACGAGGGTATCATGTAAAGAAAGGCCCCTGGGAGCTGTGATCTGTGTTCTGTGCCCTTCGACTACATAGTTGAGCTCCAAGTGGAGAGAGTAGCAGGAATAGGCTGGGAAAAACAAACTACAAAAGGGGAACTACTCAGGCATGAGGAACTTCCTTCAGACATTCAGTGGGGAGAGGGAACGACAGTAAAACCAGTACAAGAAATGATGGACTATGTAGCAACAAAATGCAAGGAGGCAGAGGAGAGGTTTGTTCCCCAAAGGGGAAAAAGAAATAAATGGGAAGAACAGAACGAGTCCTTGTTTACACCCAAAGGTGTAGGGAGGCAAAAACTAGGTGTAAATAGAGAAGGGAAAAGATACAGAAGACAGAGAACTCAGGAAAAATAAAAACACCGAAAAGCCAGAAACAATATGCACAATAAAAAGGGGAGGAGAGACAAATGAAAATGACTAGCACAAAAGAAAAGTGACCCGAAGCTGTTGTACAGCCACTCAGGAGGAAACAACAGTAAAGGGCCCCGGGTAATCAGACTGGGGAAAGGGTGAGGGGGAAATTTCCCCCAAGAAACGCCGAGAGTATGTCGGGGAGTAAAACCAAGATTTAAAAGAGGTATTTACGGGAAACCCAAGTAGGATTTCCAAAAATAAAAACAGGGGGGCACTAGCAAGTGCTGGGAGGGGACATATAACCAAGGAGGGGGTGAAGAAGCTGCTATGTAAACTTGACATAAAAGGCGGGGACCGACAACATCTTCCATGGGTCCTTAAAAGGGGCAGAGATATTTTGTGAGCCTTAACAAAGATCTTAACACATCATTTGAAAATGGGGAACTCCCCAGGTATGGAAATGGCAAAAAGTGTCCCAATTTTAAAAAGGGAGACTGCATGAGGGACTAAACTAAGACCTGTATCACTAACGTGTATAGTAGCAAATCATAGAGAAATCATCAGGAGGAAGTGGTGGGGGCACCTGGAAAAAAACAAGTGTATAAATTTACAACCAGCACGGTTTTAGGGAAGGAAAAACCTGTTCACAAACCCACTAGAGTTTTTGACAAGGTGACAAATAAGACAAAGAAAAGAGGGGGGGGATCGGGCTGCGTATTTTTGGACTGCAAGAAGGGCCTTCGACACAGTTCCCAAAAAGAGGTTCTGCAAAAGCTAGAGGACCCCGGCACAATAACAGGAAAGGGACTGCAATGGATCAGGAATACTGACAGGGATGCAAAACGCGTCCTGGTACTCGACGAGGTGTCAGAGTGGGCGCCTGTGACAAGCGGGGTTCCACAGGGGTCAGTCCTAGGACCTGTGCTGTTCTTGGTATATGTGAACGACATAACGGAAGGGATAAACTCAGAAGTGTCCTTGTTTGCAGATGATGTGAAGTTAATGAGGAGAATCAAATCGGACGAGGATCAGGCAGGACTACAAAGAGACCTGGACAGGCTACAAGCCTGGTCCAGCAACTGGCTCCTTGAATTTAACCCTGCCAAATGCAAAGTCATGAAGATTGGGGAAGGGCAAAGAAGACCGCAGACACAATATAGTTTAGATGGCCAAAGACTACAAACCTCACTCAAGGAAAAAGATCTGGGGGTGAGTATAACACCGAGCATATCTCCTGAGGCGCACATCAATCAGATAACTGCTGCAGCATACGGGCGCCTGGCAAACCTACGGATAGCGTTCCGATACCTCAGTAAGGATTCGTTTAAGACTCTGTATACCATCTACGTCAGGCCCATACTGGAGTATGCAGCACCAGTTTGGAATCCACACCTAGTCAAGCACGTCAAGAAATTAGAGAAAGTGCAAAGGTTTGCAACAAGACTAGTCCCAGAGCTACGGGGATTGTCCTATGAAGAAAGGTTGAGGGAAATCGGCCTGACGACACTGGAGGCCAGGAGGGTCAGGGGAGACATGATAACGACATATAAAATACTGCGCGGAATAGACGAGGTGGACAAAGACGGGATGTTCCAGAGATGGGACACAGACACAAGAGGTCACAATTGGAAGTTGAAGACTCAGATGAATCAAAGGGATGTTAGGAAGTATTTCTTCAGTCATAGAGTAGTCAGGCCCTGGAATAGCCTAGAAAGTGATGTGGTGGAGGCAGGAACCATACATAGTTTTAAGGCGAGGTATGATAGAGCTCATGGGGCAGGGAGAGAGAGGACCTAGTAGCAATCAGCGAAGAGGCGGGGCCAGGAGCTGTGACTCGACCCCTGCAACCACAAATAGGTGAGTACACACACACAACACACACACACACACACACACACACACACACACACACACACACACACACACACACACAGATGCACACACACAGTCAGTCAGCAGACGTGGGTCACAAGGCTCCGAGAACTTTAGTGGTTTTAAGTCGTGCAGTAACTGCTAGCAGTAATAAGTGGTAGTGACAACGTCAGTGAACAATCCTACGAGTGATAACCAGATTTATTAGTTAAAAAAAGTCGAGAGGAAGCCTGAAATCTTTAATATTTCAAAGTGTCAAACCGTTAGTGGCTAGTAGGCTTCTGTTGCTACACAGATTCAAATATACAAAGATTCAAGTGAGTGTGTAAGTCGGTGTTCAAGAATTTCGAGAGATTGGATAACAAGTGAAATGTGGGGCACCATACAGTGAGAGTGAAAAAGTTAATAAGCAAAAGTAGAAAGGAAAAATATAATATATAACAAGGGAAGGTGGCAGTAGGCCTGCTGAAACAGTGACGTCAAAACAGTTGTGTGACATTATACATATAAAGTGTAACACCGAATGTGAAGTGTATTCCAATATAAGTGAAGTATATTCTATCATAAGTGACACTGAGGGACGCGGGATGCATGAGCATATACGGTTATAAACATCACGGGTGAAGAATTTTCAAAATAGTGATAGAAGGTGTGTGTACGACGACTACGTCATCAGCATCTGGCAACTTGTCATCGCATCACTGCCAGCTTAAGTATCACTCACCTGTTGGGGTTGTTTTGGGGGTTCTGAATCCTGCCTTGCGTCACTGTTAGATACTGGTCACTCACTCCTGCAAGCTATTACCAGAATTAGAGCAGAAATAGCATAGATAAGGTGAAGATAGTGTTGACTAGCGAGGAGCAGCCTAGCGTGGGGAAGCCTAGCGAGGGGAAGCCTAGCGAGGGGAAGCCTAGTGAGGGTGACGTCAGACACTCCTAGAAGCTCAGACAAGCTAAATTTTACAACCTAATTACTTTCTGTGTTTTATAAGTAGAAGTGATAAGTGCTAGAATCACTGTTGGTAGTTTTAGAAATACTGGTATTACTACTGATATTTATTAGCAGTATGAATACTTAGAAGTGGGGGCACACTTACACACGAGCACGCACACACACACACACACACACACACACACACACACACACACACACACACACACACACACACACACACACACACACACACACACACATACGCTGCTCAGAGGAATGGGAGTAAAGGGGGGGATGAGAGCCTCCGACATGTGATAGAGGAGTTCCTGCCTGAGGTGAGATTTCTCACCATGTCTGTTGATGAAGTGTTAGAACACATAGTGCCCACCAACATTCTCACCCCAGATGAGACCATCTCTGTTCTCATGAGTATCAAAAACATGCAAAATATTACACTTCCAACTGGATTTTCAAACAACAAGGAGAAGAGGTACAGTGCTGATGAAAAACTTACCAGTATCAGAATGCAACTCGGCGATTATCCTTACTATGGCTACAATGATCATATAACTTTTTCACCAGGGGAATGGAGTTTTGCACAAAATATTACATTCTCTGATACTG
>NC_069441.1:33942495-33944995 GCF_026875155.1 Cherax quadricarinatus
ACACAAACACACACACACACATACACAAACACACACATGCACACACACATAAACCCCACACACACACACACACAACACACACACACACACACACACACACACACACACACACACACACACACACATACACACCCATATACAGGATTTCAACCTTCCTGTGAAGTGATCCTCTAACCCTTCCTTCCCCCCCCCCGCCTTTTCCCCTCCCTCTCCTTTCCCCTTTCCTCTCTTCCTCTCTCTCTCCCCTCTCTCCCCTCTCTCCTCTCCCCCCTCTTCTCTCTCTCTCTTTTTCTCTCTCTCTCCCCTTCCTCTTCTTCCTCTCCCTCTTCCTCTCTCTTTTTCCTCTCTCTCTTCCTCTCACTCTCTCTCTTCCTCTCTCTTCCTCTCTCTCCCTCTCCCTCCCTCTCCCTCTCTCTCTCCCCCTCTCTTCTTCCTCTCTTTCTCTCTCTCTTCCTATTCTCTCTCTCTCCCTCTCTTCCCTTTCACTCCCCCTCTCTCTTAACTTTTCCCCCTCTCTCTCTCTTTCTCCCCCTTTTCCCCTCCTTCTACCCTCCCCTTCTCTCTCTTTCTCCCTCTCTCTCTCACTCTCTCCCCCTTTTTCTTTTTCACTTTCTCTTTTACTAAAAAAAAAAAAAAAATGGTTGGGACTCGCGGGAAATTTCAGGGATCAGATGACAATGGTACTGGTAGGGAGGAGGGATGGAGGAGAGCAGTGGAAAAGGATAGAGCAAGAATGGGAGAGAAAATTAGGAGAGCTTTCTGAAAAAGTGGAGAAAGAGCTCTCAGTGAAATGGGAAAAGAGGTTGGAGAAGGAGACGAAGAATTGGGAGGCACAAGTCGAAACTGCAGAAGCCAGGGTAAAGGTCCTAGAATTTGAGGTAAACAGGCTGAAGCAAGTCTCAGGGGTAGTGACCAGAGAAGACACACCATACGAAGCTGAGAGGTGAACAGGAAGGAAGGAGATATGAAATATGCTAAGGTCCTATCAGCCTGCAAAAAAGGGCCAGGGAGTGGAAGGGAAAAGCAGATGGGTGCAGATGGAGAGGGAGATAGGTCGAATGCTGAGGCACAACCATGCTAACCAAGAGCCACTGGAAAAATCCAGGGAGAAAAATGGCCACATACAGACAGGAACCAGAGTCACAGAGGGAGAGGCAATGGGAGGAGGAAAGGGCAAAATCAGTGTTTATCCATGGGCTTCGGGAGAGAGAGGGGAAAGGACACACACTGAAAGACGGCAGGAAGAAAGAAAGGAGATTGAGAAAATCATCACGGAAATAGGGGGAGAAGACATGGACGAGATTGTAAATTTTCAGAGAATAGGGGGGGTACTTGAAGGGGAGAAATCGACCGATCAAGCTGATTCTCAGGACAGAAACAGTGCGGAACAGGACCCTCCAAGAAAACCACGGTTGAGAAGCTCGGAAGAGTACAATTTTGTTCCTAGACAGAGACAGAAACACAAAAAGAGAGACGCAGCTGGGGAAAAGGGGAAAAAAAAAAAACCGAAAGGAGCTAGGAAAGGAGAAAAAGGGATGGAAGCAGCAGAGGTCAGTCAGAGCAGAACAGAGCAGCAAGAGAAAAGCACACACAAAACGATCCTCAGAACCCCACAACCTATCACACCATCCCAACACACAATACAATCCATCCCCACAGCTTCCACCCAACCCCCAACCATAGAATCCCACAGTATGCAAACCAGCTCCCACCCCCACAGGCCCCCCAAACCACAGTGATGGAAAGGAAACTGAAGGTACACAAACGCTGATGGAATAACAAACAAGTGGGAGGAGTGGCACGAAAGAGTCAAAGAGGCATAACCAGACATCATAGCAATCACGGGAAACCAAGCTTACAGGTATGATAAACAGATCCCATCTCCCAACGGGATACCAGTTTCCTGAGGAAAGACAGAAGGAACAGGGGGGGGGAGGAGTGGCATTGCTGATCAAACACCAATGGAATTTTGATGAGCTGGAGAGAGGAGACAGCAGAGAAGAACGTGATTGCATAGCGGGAATGCTTCACTCTGGAGGTCCCAAGGTGATAATTGCAGTGATGTATAACCCACCACAGAACAGCAGGAGGCCAAGGCAAGAGTATTACGAAGGCAATAGAGCGATGGTTGACACACTGGCTGCAGTGGCCGAAGAGCTCAAAACATGCGGGGCAAAGCTCCTGATCATGGGCGACTTTAACCACAAGGAGATCGAATGGGAGAACTTGGAGCCACAGGGGGGCACAATACATGGAGGGCTAAGATGATGGTGGGGGTACTGGAAAACTTCATGTACCAACACGTTTAAGGGACACTACAAGAGAGAGAGGAGAGGATGAACCGCAAGACTGGACTTAGTAATTCACCTTGAGTAGTGTGATATTGAGGACAATCAATATGAAAGACCCCTTGGGGGCCCGCGATCATGTGGTTTTTGAGTTCGAATACACCCGTAGGCTACAAGTGGAGGGGGAAGCAGGAAGGCCAGGACGAATGAAA
>NC_069441.1:33949995-33977159 GCF_026875155.1 Cherax quadricarinatus
GACTTGGCCCCACATGGGGGCCAAGATACATGGAGGGCTAAGATGTGGAGGTGGTACTGGAAAACTTCATGTGCCAACACGTAAGGGACACTACAAGAGAGAGAGGAGAGGATGAACCAGCAAGGCTGGACTTAGTATTCACCTTGAGTAGTGCAGATATCGAGAAAAATCACATATGAAAGACCCCCTTTGGGGGCCCGTGACCATGTGGTTTTAAGCTTCGAATACACAGTAGAGCTACAAGTGGAGGGAGAAGCAGGAAGGCCAGGGACGAATGAAGCCAAACTACAAGAAAGGGGACTACACAGGATGAGGAACTACCTGAACGGGGTTTTAGTGGGACAGAGAACTGGCAGGGAAGCCAGTTAATGAGGATGATGGAATATGTAGCAACAAAATGCAAGGAGGCTGAGGAGAGGTTTGTACCCAAGGGTAACAGGAATAATGAAAAAGCCAGGATGAGCCCATGGTTTACCCAAAGGTGCAGGGAGGCAAAAAACCAAGTGTGTAGGGAATGGAAGAAATATAGAAGGCAAAGGACCAGGAGAAAAGGAGAACAGTCGTAGAGCCAAAAACGAATATGCGCAGATAAGAAGGGAGGCCGAAGAAATATGAAAATGACATAGCAGGGGAAACCAAATCTGCCCCGAATGTTGTACACCCCACATAGGAGGAAACAACAGTCAAGGACCGGTAATCAGGAAAGGAGGAAGGGAGGAAGACAACAAGAAATGCGTGAAGTATGTAAAGAACTCAAAAAGAGATTCAAAAAAGTGTTCAAGAGGAGCCAAAAGGGACCCCGAAAGAGGGAGAGGTGGGGCAACCCCCAAGTGTGGACACAGTGCCCAACCGGGAAAAAAGTGAAGGGCTTCTGAGTGAGCTAGATACTCAAAGGCAATGGGGCCAGATAACATTCCCCGGGGTTTGAAGGAGAGGGAGCAGAGGCGCTATGTGACCCCCAACAACAAATTTAATACTTTTATCGAAAAGGGAGATTGCTGAGGATGGAAACAGCAAATGTAGTCCCAATCTTTAAAAAAAAGGGGAAGAAAAAAAGCATTAAAATCAGGGGGGCCGTGTCCCCGAATGTATAGTATGCAAAATCATGGAGAAAATTATCAGGGAAGGTGGTGGAACCTAGAAAGGAACGATTTCATAACACAGCCAACTGGTTTCAGGGATGGGGAAACTGTGTCCAAACCCCTGGGTTCTATGACATGTGCGCAGTAAGACAAGAGAGGAGGGGGGGGTTGGATTGCATTTTCTTGGAGCAAAAAGGCGTTTGACACATTCCACACAAGAGTTGGTGCAAAAAATGGAGGACCAAGAGGGATAAGGGGAAAGGCACTACAATGGGTCAGGGAATATTGTAGGAAGCAGCAGCGAGTCATGGGACGTGGCGAGGTGTCGAGTGGGACCCGTGACCCGCGGGGTCCCGCAAGGGTCAGTTCTTTGGGCCCGTGCTGTTTCTGTATTTTTGAACGCATGACGGAAGAAATAGACTTGAGGTGTCCTGTTTTCGATGACTTGAAGTTGATGAGAAGAATTCACTCGATTGAAGCCCAGGCAGAACTCAAAGGGATCTGGAAGGCTGCAGACCTGGTCCAGCAATTGGCCCCTGGAGTTCAATCCCCCAAGTGCAAAGTTCATGAAGATTGGGGAAGGGCAAAGAAGGCAGCGACGGGAGTACAGTCTAGGAGGTCAGAGACTACAAACCCTCACTCAAGGAAAAAGATCTTGGGGTGAGTATAACACCAGGCACATCTCCTGAAGCGCACATCAACCAAATAACTGCGGGCAGCATATGGGCGCCTAGCAAACCTCAGAACAGCATTCCGACATCTTTTTTAAGGAATCTTTCAGGACCCTGTACACCGTGTACGTTAGGCCCATATTGGAGTATGCGGCCCAGTTTGGAACCACACCTAGCCAAGCACGTAAAGGGAAACTAGAGAAAGTGCCAAAGGTTTGCAACAAAAATAGTCCAGAGCTAAGAGGTATGTCCTACGAGGAGAGGTTAAGGAAAATCAACCTGACGACACTGGAGGACAGGAGAGATTGGGGGGACATGATAACGACATACAAAATACTGAGAGGGAATTTACAAGGTGGACAAAGACAGGATGTTCCAGAGATTGGACAGTAACAAGGGGACACGTTGGAAGCTGAAGACACAGATGAATCACAGGGATGTTAGGAAGTATTTCTTCAGCGACAGAGTAGTCAGTAAGTGGAATAGTTTGGGATGATAAAGCTCACGGCTCAGGGAGAGTGACCTAGTAGCGATCAGTGAAGAGGCGGGGCCAGGAGCTCGGACTCGACCCCCGCAACCTCAACTAGGTGAGTACAACTAAGTGAGTACACACACACACACACACACACACACACACACACACAACACCACACACACCCTACACACACACACACACACACCACACACACACACACACATAGACACACACACACACACACACACACACACACACACACACACACACACACACACACACAACACAAACACACACACACACACACACACACCTTGAGTCTATGTGGTCAGTCCATTCAAGACCACATCGACTCAAGGTTGAGGGACTGATTACCTCATTCTCCTCCTGTTCTTCAAGATTCTCCTTTGTATGGACTGATGAAGCCACTGTGTGGCGAAACGTTTCCTCAATAAAGATACCCAAGAGTTGCACATGTGTCTAATTTATCAACTCTCAACAGGAAGCCAATAAGTACATATCTTTCAGTGCGGGTGTATTGGCACGAACTGAAGTGTATAATATCGTCCCGGTTGAAAGGTTTTCTATACACTTTGAAGAGAAGTTTGTTATTGTAGGGAGACCTGCACAGGAGGACGTCGAGCCATCAATAAAGTTTAAACTTCAACTCGGAAAAAGATGGCAAACTTCCTTTCCTCGACGTCCTCCTGTGCAGGGCTCCCGACAGTGACAAACGTTTATTCAAAGTGTATAGAAAACTTACCAATAAAGTCGATCTTATTCACCTCTCTTATTCACCTCCGCCTTCATCTGTGGTCCTCGATGAGCTACAGTGGAAAAATGGGACACCTGGAGAAAATCTGATATTGTTCCGGATTTTATGGACAAAAAGGTCCAGTTATACGGCACAGTGTTTATTAATGTCCGCCTGGGTGCTGAGGAGGAACTGTATCAGAGCGGTTTCTCGTAGATACATACCAGAGAGAATTTATACAATTGGCTTAGTTTAGCTACTAGACGGCTTTCACAGAATGGTATAAAATGGCATCCTCCTCTGTAGGTATGATTCAGTATGGCCAATAAATATATTAATTTGGAGTGATTATTATGCCCCATTTGTAAAGGTGTTTGCTGAAAAAATGTGGCTTTTCACTCTCCTAAAAACTGTGGAGAGGCCATATTGTGTATGTAGGATTCCGTGCTTATTATATGAATGACCTAGTTAGTCAGTTAGAAGTGGTCACTGTGAGCATATTATTAAATAGCGCCCCCAGTCTAAATATTCCTTAGAAAGAGTCCATGTTGAACTAGTACATAAATTATGGACAGCTGGAAAAAGCATCGAAATTGGTAAGAATGAATTCCAAATAATTCTTTTACAATGGAAACAATATCTGGTGACAATGTTACGTCTGATCACGTGGACTACGGTGGAAGACGCATCAACCGGGAACTGCCTTACAAATTTAAAAAGGCTTTTGGCCAATTAAAGGCACAGTTTTTTACGTGTTATATTATTATTAACTGCATATAAGAAATAGTTAAATGAAACAACTGCTGAATAATTCATACAAAGGTACTCCTGATCAAAGCAGGCAGTGCTCTAACCCAACTATACCACACTGGTCCAATTTACCTTGGTGCCCCGCCCAAACCTAGAAGTATTGATCCACAAGCAGAGCTTTAAGGCAGGCGGTCTTTCAGTTTTTCATCTCATCCCCGGCATGCATTCGACCGACGAGAGATTTTATTTAAGATTAGTGTTCGTGTATATTTCCCCTGTTCTGTGAATTCTAATAGATTGTAAAAATCTCTCGTCGGTCGATGCATGCAGTGGATGATAAAAAAATAAATTTGAGTGGCACCTGCCTGAAAGCTGGCTTGCCTTGGACCAAATACGTCTAGCGCTAGCTGGGCGCAAAGGTACTGGAACTGTGTGGTACGGTGGTTTAGAGCACTTAGTTCCTTGTGACTCCAACGGTGCGTAGGTTCGAATGGTCTTTCGATTGAGATTAATGTTTTTTTTTTTTTGTAAATTTTGCCTGTTCTGCAAATTTTAAACACACACACACACACACAGAGGATGTTTCCAGAGATTGGACACAGTAACAAGGGGGACACAGTATTTTTTTGGAAGTTGAAGACACAGATGAATCCAGGGATGTTAGGAAGTATTTCTTCAGCCACAGAGTAGTCAGTCAGTGGAATAGTTTGGGAAGCGATGTAGTGGAGCAGGATCCATAATAGCTCCTACTTTCCCTACCCTATATATATTTCCCTCCCCTTTTAAGCAGAGGTATGATAAAGCCACAGTTCGGGAGAGTGACCTAGAGTAGCGGCCAGTGAAGAGGCAGAATCTTCCCATTTCTCTTAGGCACTCAGTGGCCACTTTATTGGTACATCTATAAACCAGCTCGTTAATGCAAATGTCTCTGATCATTAAAAGCTGGCAGGACATGGTGAAGAATGTCACCTTGTTGTTCACGATCGACTTCAGAATGGCGACCGAAATGTGATCTGAGTTAACCTTGGAAATCATCTTTTTTTTTTTTTTTTTTTTTATTTGAGTATCTACATTAAACTGTTTGAAATCCTGCGGATTTTCAAGGACAAACAGTGTCTAGTGTTAAGTGAATGTGTGAAAAAAAATTCCCAATGAGCTACAGTTCTGTGGGCGAAACGAAATTGCACTTCGATAGTGAGAGAGTCAGAGGAGATATAAACAGCTGATGCAAGCTGACAGGTGACAGCTCCAAATAGCCAAAGTTTAACAGTTGGTATGCAGAAGAGTATATCCGAATACACAACGTCGAACTCTGACAGTGGAAAGGTCCACAGATGACACACTGGGTTCCACTCTTGTCATGTTACGAAGAGGAAATAATGATACAGATAGCACGGGCCTAATCAAAAACAGGACAGTTGAAGATTGTAAAAACGTTCGTTTGTTATGACGAATCACGATTTCTGCATGCAAACGTGCAGATGGCAAGGACAGAATTTGGTGTAAGCTATTGGAATGTGGTAACGACAATTTACTTCTGAATTGTGAAGGCTGACAGGATGCCGCAACTGCATGATGTTATGTAGCATTGGATAAGGATCTTAGGAATGTTTCAGCAACCTTGTTGAATCCATGCCATGAAGAATTAGGCATGTTTCGGTGGAAAAAGATGAGAGGCTATACCAGCTATAGTTGTCCACATAAATTTATATATAGTATATTATATATATTAATTTATATATATATATATATATGTATTTATACATATATATATTATATATATATATAGTATATATACTATAATAATATATATATAAGATTAAGATAAGATAAGATTTCGTTCGGATTTTTAACCCGGGGGTTAGCCACCCAGGTTACACTCCAAGGAAAGTCAGTGCCGCCATCGAGGACTGCCTAATCATATTTCCCATTGGGGTCCTAATCTTGTCACCCAGCGATGCGACCCACACCAAGTCGAAATAACACCACGGTACCTAATTTTGCTGCTAGGTGTAACAAGGACATCAGGTGTAAGGAAACGTGTCGATAATGTTTCCAACCGCCGGAATCGAACCCGCGGCCACTTTAATCATAAACCATAAATTAGATCATTTATAATTAATAGAATTTGGGAAGAATTTAATAATACACTGGGAAATTAATAATTTTAAAATTTTTCTTGGGTAGATTAGTTTGTTGGTTGTTTGTGCAAAGGACCTTCATGTTGGGCGACGTTGGCGTCAGGTGGTTTAACCACGTTGCGGGAATCTGATAGTGAGGTGTAGCCAGACCCCCTTATATACCTCCCCTTGGATTGCTTTACTGTCATAGTTCCTTGGATATGGGAGTAGTACGGAAAGCCCTTGGAATTACTATATCTCTTTCAGAGTGGTTGTTTTGACACTATTCTGACAATCACCCTGTTTACTGTGATCTTAATGCATATATTATTATATATATAGATTTTATTTATATACTATATATATATATCATTTATAAATTTATATTTATATATATATATATATATATATATATATATATATATGTATATATATATATATATATATATATATAAATATATCTATATTTAATTATTTTTATTTTTATTAATCACACCGAGCGCGATTACACTAATGCAAGGGTGGCCCGAAAAAAAGTAAAACTTTCACCATCATTCACTCATCACTGTCTTTGACAGTCAAGGCGTGCTTTACACTACAGTTTTAAACTGCAACATTAACACCCCTCCATTCAGAGGTGCAGGCACTGTACTTTCCCATCTCCAGGTACTAAAGTCGGCCTGCCGTGTTTCCCTGTTCCCTTCATAAATGTTACTTTGCTCACACTCCAACAGCACGTCAATGTATAAAAAACCCATTTGTCTCCATTCACTCTATCAAATGACACGATCACCGATGCCTGCTGGAAGTCAAGCCCCTCGCACACAAAACTCCTTTACCCCCTCCCATCCAAACCCTTCCTAGGGCCGACCCCTACCCCCGCCTTCCTTCACATACAGGACTGATACACTCTTGAAGTCATTCTGTTTCGCTCCATTCTCTCTACATGTTCCGAACACTCACAACCCTTCCTCAGCCCTCCTTGGACAACAGTTTTGGTAATCCCGCAACCTTTAACTTCCAAACTACGAATTCTCTCATTAACTGTTGAGCAGTTGTTATAGTGCAATGATATGTGGTAGTGATCATTGTGAATAGTGAAGATGTGTGTGAAATAGTGATGTGCGCTTTTAATTCAATAATGAATAAGTGTATAGTAGATGACTTTGGATAGAGACTGATTGTGGGAGCTAGTGATGATTGTTGGTAGTGAGGTGTAGAGAATGATTTTGCTCGTGCTGGACTTTGTATTGTGGCATGAATTGTGTAATCATGATATATGTCACTAGTTTTTTGACTGTAGTGATGATGTTTAGTGTAGAGATCTGTCGGTTATGAATGATTTTTGAAGTAGTTAAACTCGCACGTGAAATATATAACCGTTGTGTGAGTGATTGATTAAGTAGTTCTGCGAAAAAGATGACTATTGTGTAAGTGACCCCAAATATTACACTCACCCCCGCCTACAATCCCACCCCTACCCACTCCCCAACCGTCATACTAACACAACAGTCACATATACACAACATAAATAACGCTACACACAACAGTCACTACTACACACAACAGTTCACTGACTCACATAAAAACATGTCACTACTTACACACAACGTCACATATCTAAACACAATAGCTTCACACTACACACCTCTAGACAGTCACTACGTACACACACCCATGTCATACTACCCCAACAGTCACACTACAACCACAGTCCTATGTACCACAATAGTCACCATACACACCAACAGACACACTCACACAACAGTACACTAATACACAAAGTCACCACTAGCACAACAGTCACCACTACACCACAACAGTCACTACTACACTATAGTCACCACTACACACAACAGTCACACTATAACAACCAGTCACACACTACGCACCACCAGTCACCATACACACAACAGCCTTCACTACTACACACAATAGTCACACTAACACAACAGTCCCAACTATACAACAACAGTCACACACGCACAACAGTCATCACTACACACACCAGGCACATACACACAACAGTCACCACTATAACAACAGTCACCACTACGCACAACACAGTCACCACTTACACAACAACAGTAACCAATACCGCAACAACCAGTCACTTCACTACTACACAACAAGTCTACCACTCGCATCAGTCGGCTTTCAGCTATATACAATGAAAATGATGCATCTTAGCGCCAGGATAGTACTTCTTAGCTTACATTGTCGTGCAGTCAATTTTGTTGTGTAGTAAATAGTGGAAAAAAACAAACACTATTGGAATAGTAAGAATGAGCACCAGAAGTGAATCCTCTTATATACTTTTCCCACAAGTGTAGTTTCCTAAACACTAGACTTAAATACTATTGGCTGCCATAATTCGCATTTTTGTTCAATTAAACACTGATATTATTTAACTTCAGAACTATAAATGTTATTTTTTTTGACTGTCTTCAAAATAATATTGACGATGTTTTCTCTAACAAGACAAAATTACTCTACAAGTTTTACCTCATTTAGAGCAAATTTGACATTTTTACAGGAATAGCTATAAACACTTTCATAAATTGGAATCAGATCAGCCTCTAGGAATCCTGTCTGATCGACATCAAACTTTTATAGGTGGGTTTCATTGACAAGGAATAGCTTGCAATTTACTTTTGACTTTTCTTTTATAAATTTCAATTTGCCAATTTTTTTTCGAGCAAATTTCTCGTGTAATAACTAGGAAAATGCATTTTTTAGTGTCTTGATGACCCTAAATGGTGGTGTATCATAATCAAAGTTTTTGGCATAATTTGGGCAGCCCTGGGTACCCCAATTTTTGGATTGGAGAGTAATAAGAAAAAATGAATATGTTCGTACATGAGTGGTAAATATATTAATGAGAAATTTGTGTTTTTTTTTTTTATTTTTAAGCTAAACTTTATTTTTTGGGGACCACCATTCTCAGCAACTTTTTCATTTGATTTCTTCAGAAATTTCTTGCTACATTATTAACGAATGTTTTACTTGATTAAGTTGTTTTAATGTTGATGTAATGTATCCTGGGAAAATATTGACGAGGACTATTTGCCATACCTAGGTATTAGAGGGAAAGTTATCAAATAATAGGATTAGAACACCCACCGGAATCTATTTAACTTCACATCACTAACACCATCACAGTTCCATCTTCACTAAACATCACTACACCACTCACAGTTCACTGCACTACAAATCCCTAACACCATCACAGTTCATCTTCATTACACATCACTAACACCGTCAAAGTTACATCTTCATAAACAACACTACACCATCACAGTTAATCTTCACTCAAATCACTAACACCATCACCAGTTCATATTCACTACAAATCACTAACACCATCACAGTTCTCTTCTCTACACATCACTAACACCATCACAGTTCATCTTCACTACACATCACTAACAGGTCACAGTTTCATCTTCACTACACATCCTCACACCATAACAGTTCATCTTCTCTAAACATCACTAACACCATCACAGTTCCTCTTCACTACACTTAACTAACACCATCACAGTTTCATCTTCACTACTACACATCACATAACAACCATTCCACGTTAGAATTTCACTTAACATCACTAACACCATCACAGTTCATCTTCTCCAACATCACTAACAATCACGGTTCATCTTCACTACACATCACTAACCTTCCAGTTCTCTTCACTACACATCACTAACCATACACGTTCTTCTTCACTACACTTCATAACCACATCACAGTTCTCTGACAACTACACTCCTAACACCATCACACGTTCATATTCAATACACATCACTAAAACCATCCACTGTTCCTCTTCTCTACACCATCACTAAACACCACATCACAGTTCTCTTCACTAACACATCATAAACACCATCACAGTTCATCTTCACTACACATCACTTAACACCATCACAAGTTCATTTCACTACCACATCAATAACACCATCACAGTTCATCTATTCTCTAACATCACTAACCACCATCACAGTCCATGTTCTCTACACATCTCCTAACACACAGTTCATCAATTACACATACACTAACACACAGTTCATCACTCCACATCACTAAACCACAGTTTATCTTTCTCTACACTATCACTACACCACAGTTCATCACTCACCTTCACTAAACACCATTCACAGATCATCTTACACTACAAAAACACAAACTCAGTTTTCTTCACTAACATCACTAAGACAATCACTGTTCATATTCGCTTGCATTATACATTTCATTTTTTCACTACACTCTCACTTACACAAATCAACGTTCCCTCATATTTAACAGTCAAATATGCATAAATTAGAAAGGTAAGAATTGGTTCTTTCTGGGACTCTATTGATAGAATACTTGTTAATCTTACACCATCAACGTCCACCACTATTCTAACAGTCATAATAGCATAAAAGATTTAAAAGGGTATAAATTTTTCATTGCTCACCTATTGATTCGAATTGTTTCCAAATGGATATGAAGAGAATTTCTCTGGCTTTGCTCCCGAGACCGACCTCGGGTCTCCCTACTGCACCGCAAACTGTTAACGGACATTGTGAAAGTTGACTTATCTCATTGATTCTGGATCACACCTCTCCGCTATTCGACGATAAAATGATCATGATACTGGGCTTAGGAAATTCATCAACTATTACTCAATGTTTCAATGGATCGATACTCTAAGAAAACATGCAAGTTCACTGGAACAATAAAACTTTACATCATGATCTCCAACGCAGTTAAGCGCCATGAGTCTTCATGTCTCCGACATAGGACGTAAAACGCTTAACTCGTTCGGACTTTCTAGGACAACACGATGCTCTGCATTACCTTGTTCGCTCAGGATGCCCGCACCCTCCACCCATCTCAACGCGAGAAAGGAAGACGGCAATTTCGACAAGTTTCTCACTTACTTCTCTGCACGACTGTATTTGGTTCAACAAACAGAAGCCCTTCTAGACACAGGAAGTCTATGGTGAGTGTGAACTGACTTCGTTAGTACTGGAACCAACTTATTCTAGCTGGAACCCCAAAAAGAAACGTTTTGAGTTTCAGGACTTTGGAATGGAACAACGTTGGAAGAGCTCGATTACACCAACAGACCAGTTTCCAATTTTGAATAAAAACCGCCGAACGCTGGACAGTCAAAGTTTAACCGGACCTTTTCATAAAGCAATTAATTTCGATGTCAACCTAGGCATTAATTTCCTAAAAGACCAAATTTTGTTCTTTATTCAAAACATGTCTTGCACGTCTTCGTAAGAAACCAAAACGATTGGCAAGACGAAACAGAAGAATTGGAGGAGGACTGTGACCAGAAAAGCATACAGAAACACCGGTAAAATTCGTCATTTTAAGAGTAACGTGGATTCAAGAGTATTAGTGTGCTGAGTGACGGACACCGGTAATTAGCCACCGACGCCTCTAACACACACACACACACACCACACACACACACACACACACACACACACACACACACACACACAACACACACTCAAAAATAAAAAAACAAAAAAAAAAAAAAAAAAAAAAAAAAGGAACTCTGAGCAGCCTCCTCCCACGTGGTTGAGTGTCTGGGTGTTTGTTTTGTCTGACTGTCAGGAAGATCAATGTCAGGCAAAATAGCTGAAGAGCTGCTGTCAGTATACAGCTTTGTGTGATGTACAGTATATACACAATAACACTGCCAGTGATCACTGACTCTCCTACAAAAACCAACTTAGTGATGCTTGAAGCTTTAATTCCTTCACATATATAAAATATCAATAATTTCAAAATCCTGTTAATATTTATTCATCTTTCACTAAAGCTTGATTTAAAATATTATGTACATTAATTTTTTGATTATTAGCCTTTTAATTTCAGGGTAAATTTCAACTGCTTTCATTCATTTTTTTTATAATTATATCTTATATATATATATATATATATATACTATATATATATAATATATATAGTCATATATATTATATATATATATATTATATATATATATATATAATTATATATATATTATATATATATATATATTTTATATATTATATATTTATATATATATCATATATTTATATATATATATATATATACTATATATATATATATATTATATATATATATAATATATATATATATATATTTATATATATCATATATATATATATAATCTATTTATAATATTTATATATATATATATATATATATTATATATTATTATATCATTTTATTGATGATTCCTTTTTACATCGTACTTTAAATATTCTTGGATTATTTCTTTAAAAATTTTTTCTCATTTTATAGATTCATTTTTTGTTTATATATATATTTTTTAATAATTTTCTAATTATCGTTTTTTTTCTTTTTGGGTTTATATTTTTACTGTTAACAGTGATAATTGTAGTGGTGATACTTGTAATGTGTGGTGGATACTTGTAGTGGTGTTACGTGTAGTGGTGATATTGTAGTGGTGAGACTTGTAGTGGTGAGACTTTGTAGTGTGTGGATTGTAGTGGCTCGAGTATTGTAGTGGTGAGATTGTAGTGGTGAGACTTGTAGTGAAGATTGTTGTAGTGATCTGGAAGCAAGATACTTCGTAGTAGTTGATACTCATAGAGGAGATTTATTAGTGATGATTTTGGAGTAGTGAAACTTGTGTGTTGAATAATTGTAGTGATAAACCTTAGTAGTTGTGGTACTGGTAGCCCTCATACTTTTAGTGATTTATCATCAGGGTAAATTCGGTAGT
The DNA here is from genome assembly GCF_026875155.1 of Cherax quadricarinatus. Lineage (NCBI taxonomy): Eukaryota > Metazoa > Arthropoda > Malacostraca > Decapoda > Parastacidae > Cherax > Cherax quadricarinatus. The sequence continues at coordinate 33,962,608 of NC_069441.1, forward strand.
GGTTATACTTCGAATTCGGTGATACTTGTAGTGTTGGTACTGGATGTTACTGATACATGTAGTAGTGAGACTTGGTGTGATACCTGTAGGGATGGCACTAAAGTAAGATATACTTGTAGTGGTTGTAGTGGTGGATGCTTGTAGTGTTGATGTTTGTATGGGTCAGTGTTTTAGGGGGGAGGAGAACTTGTAGATTTGATACTTTGTAGTGGTTGTACCAGTTAATGGTTTTTATGTGATGGAGGTGATTACCTGTAATGGTGATACTGAAACAACTGAAACTTATAATGGTGATACCTGCTGTGGTGATAATCTTGCATTGTTGTTACTAGATGTGGTGGTCATTTGCAGTGCCTGATACTAATAGTGATGATACTGTAGTGGTGTATACTTGTAGTGTTGATCCATGAAGAACTGTTACGTGCATTGGTGATATTTTTAGTGGGGTGCCACTTGTAGTGGTGATCGTAGGGATATTACTGGAAATGTAATGGTTACCAAGTAGCAGGTGAAAGCTTATAGCTTTGATGCATGTACGTGATGGTAACCGTAGTGTATTCTTGAAGTTGTGATATTTGTAGTGGTGGTACCTTTAGTAGGTGATATTTGAAGCTGTGATATTGTAGTGGTGGTACCTGTTGTGGTGATTATTTGAAGCTGTGATAATTGTATGGTGGTACCTGTAGTGGTGATATTTGAAGCTTGTGATTACTTGTCTAAGTGTGGTACCTGTACGTGGTGATATTTGAAGCGGTGATATTGGTAGTGGTCAGGTACTGTAGTGGTGATATTTGAAGCTGTGATACTTGTATGGTGGTTCCTGTGTGGTGATATTTGAAGCTGTGATACTTGTAGTGGTAGGGTACCTGTAGTGGTGATATTTGAAGCTGTGATTACTTGTAGTGGTGGGTACTGTAGTGGTGATATTTGAAGCTGTGATACTTGTAGTGGTGGTACCTGTAGTGGTGATATTTGAAGCTGTGATCTTGTAGTGGTAAGGTACCACTGTAGTGGTGATAATATTTGAAGCTGTGATACTTGTAGTTGGTGGTAACCTGTTAGTGGTGATATTGAAGCTGTTATACTTGTAGTGGTGGTACCTGTAGTGAGTGATATTTGAAGCTGTGATAGTGTAGAGGTGGTAACCTGTAGTGGTGATATTTGAAGCTGTGATACTTGTAGTGGTGGTACATGTTAGTGGTGATTATTTGAAGCTGTGTAATTGTAGTGGTGGTTCCTGTGTGGTGATAAGTGAAGCTGTGTACTTTAAGTGGTGAATTTGTTAGCGGTAGCCATTTGTACTGCTGATAATTGTAGTATTAGTACTGAATGTGCTAGTAGTACTTGTAGTTGCGATAATTATAGTGGTTATACTTGTAGTGGTGGTACTGATACTTGTAGTAAAGATACTTGTAGTTGGAGCGAGGTCTGGAAGTAATGATACTTGTAGTAAAGATACTTGTTAAGTGGAGGTAATGGAAAGTTACTGATACTTGTAGTAAAGATACTTGTAGTGGAGGTACTGGAAGTACTGATACTTGTAGTAAAGATACTTGTAATGGAGGTACTGGAAGTACTGATACTTGTAGTAATGATACTTGTGTTGGTACTGGAAATGTTATTGTAGTTGTGATACTTGTGACTTCGATTCTTGTATTGATCGATACTTATAAATGTGGAATTTGTAGGGAAAGAAGCTGTACGCAGTGATTCGTCCGGAAGTAATAAAATGTAGTGTGATTGATAAGTGTAGATGAGACTTGCAGTGGTGATATTTGTATGGTGATGTATTTGTCTTAAGTGATTACTGGAAGTAAATGGTAGTAGTAGTTAATGTTGCTTGTACGTGGTGGTTATTGGATTGTATTGAGACTTGTAGGGTGGTGGTACTGGGAGAACTGAGACTTGCCATTGTGATAACTTGTAGTGATAAGTGTTTTGGTGGTACTGGAAAGTCAGTAGTAATTGTAGTGACTTATAATTTTGCATGTTTGATTGTATTGGTAGTAATTTGTAGGATTACTCATTGGTAGTGGTGATACTTGAAAGGAGGGGGGGGGCTACTGGAAGTATGATAATTTTAGTGGTGATTGATATTTGAGTGATGATTACTGGTAGTGATGTTACGTGTTAGTGATGCGGTACTGAAATGTTACTTATATTAAACTGTATTGAATGCAGTGATGCTTGAAATGGTTTTTTTTATTACATGGGGCATACATGAAGATATGATACTAGTAGTGTTGGTACTGGAAGTGGTCGATATTTGCAGTGATGAGACATAGTGGTGGTATTGGAAATACTATTCTCTATAGTGCAGATACTTGAGTGGTCGATACTTGTGTTGTGGTATTTGTAATGACAATACTGGAAGAACTAGGGGACTTCTTGTCAAAGGGATTTGTTGAGGTGATACTTGTTAGTGGTAGGTACTTTCATTCGGTGATACTTGTATGTGGCTGTGAGACTTCTGATCGCGGGTTCTATCCCCACCCGTGTATGGGTTGTACTTGCAAAAATTCATCCTCATAATTTCTTCACAAGTTGTTGGTCTTCGAAACCGGATATTATCAGTAAAATCAAGTTAGTAAATTAAATATGTAATGCGGACTTGAATAGAGAGAAGTAATTTGTTGTTCACAATAAATTTAATATTAATGTGTATTGTGTAACTGATATTGTAATTGTGTTATTTGCTAAGCCCAGAAAGGCTATGATTGCAACATTTATTATAATATTTAAATTTGCTAAACCCATATAATTATATTATATATTAATATGTAGTTAAGAAAATTGCCCCAAAGATAGATTCAAGGTATATTGTATAATTACTTTTAAAGTGTGTCGCTCCTGCATTATTTGTAGGTTCATATATGTTTAATTAAGTGTTTAAGGTTTGAATCTATATATTTACCATTGAGTGACTGTAATCAACATAAATGTAATTGGTTAATACATTATTATTAAAGCAATACGAATCATTAATGTAACACATGGAAAGGTCATAATAACAAAGGTCACATAAACCAATGTCTGTTGAAACTGTGAACAGTGTTTAATTTACAAGTGTATTTAGAATCACTAGAAGGTAGTTTGAAATCATATAAATCTATTACATACAAGAAGATATAAAACAAATCTACTAGAAAATTGTGCTGTATGAAACAAGAAATGGGAATTATTTATCACATCAATAATATGGATCAAAGAAGTGAAACTATTTTTGTTTTGTAATTGTTATGTCTTGAAATAAATTAAGAGCATAAATAATGCACGTTATCTAGCCTTGTAATGCTAAATACATCAATAATGCAGTTTCTAGCCTTGTAATGTAAATACATCAAATAAGCAGTCATCTCAGCCTTGTAATGTAAATACATCTCTCTCCAAACTCCCAGAATTATGTCAGCTACATTTAATCCAGGAGTAATTTGTCAACAAATGTTGACAATAGTTTCACAGAAGAAGTGGATGTGTTTGAGAGTCCACTATGGTAATTTACAGCACCCCCCCCCCCCCCCGAGTTGGATGAGACCGTGTAACTATTGTTCATTAATTTAAAAAATACAGAGCAACAATTATAAGTAAATTACAGCAATTTAGGAGTCAAATCGAAAAGCACTTTAAACACTCAAGTAACAGATATGATCTGAATCGATCAGATTAGATTACTGAGTGCTATTGTGCAAACATAAAATTGACTATTAAGACTGTAGCGTGATCTAATAAGTACCATTAAGGATACTTCTCGTTGGAGGAGAGAAAAGTAGGTATCCAAGAATTAATTTAATCCAATTGCAAAGTATTCAACCAAACAATTATAATGAGGTAACAAATAATGACTCTGATGTATCTGTTAATTTCCACAAAGGAAAGAAATAATGTCTCTGATGTATCTGTTAATTTCCATTAAAAGGAAGAAGAAATGCACTAATTAATTATAATTAATTCCATAATAAAATAATATTGGGACATATCTCGAGTGGTAGGGACTAGGAATAAAGGATCACAACAGTAAATTAAGAGGAATCAGTAAGTAAAATTTTGTAATTTTTCATAGGACTGAAAAATTACTTAGGTGGGCTGAACTGGAATGACCTGACTAAGGGTCAGGTAGGTGGTGATGGTTGCCGATATGATGCTTTCCAGGGCATAGTTCTAGCTGCTCAGTCAAATTATGTTCCAAATAGGGTAATCAGATCAAAACAAAATTGATCCTAAAAGGATGAACAATAGATTAAAATATCTGATTGGTCAAAAGAGAGGCATATATAGGCAAATCAAAAGAGGAGAGGGGCAATTAAGAAATCGATATATTCAGTTAAAGAGAGAAATAAAAAAGGGAATTAGAAAAGCAAAAAGAGATTATGAGGTTAAAGTTGCAAGAGAATCGAAGACTAACCCAAAAGGATTCTTTCAGGTATACAGAAGTAAGATCAGGGACAAGATAGGCCCACTCAAAAGTTCCTCGGGTCAGCTCACTGACAGTGATAAGGAAATGTGTTAGAATTTTTAACACATTACTTCCTCTAGTTTTTACACAGCGAGGAACAGCGATATTCAGTAATGATAAATTTATGTAGAACAGGGACGATATTTAAACTGTGCCACGATTAGGGTCACAAGTGACTTGGTCCTTAGGCTATAGAATAAATTAAAAACTCCTAACAAATCCCCGGCCCTGATGAAACTGCTATGCAAGGGTTATAAAGGAATGTAAAGAGGAGCTTTGCACACCTTTGGCTAATCTTTTCAACCATATCTACTACAAACTGCCATGGATGCCAGATAAGTGGGGAAAATGGCCAAATGTGATAACCCTTTTTCAAATCAGCGTGGACAAGAGTCCTTAGCTTCGAAACTATAGGACCAATAAGCTTAACCTCCACTAGTGAGGAAAAATTTATGGGGATCAATAATTGCGAGGCAGTTCGTAGCCCACCTTGATAAGCATAAATTAATCAACGAATCTCAGCATGGTTTTACAAAGGGGCGTTCTGCCTTACGAATTTATTAACTTTTTTCACTAAGAGTATTTGAGGGAGGTAGGTCATGGTAATGAATATGATATTGCGTATATGGGACTTCAGGATGGCTTGTACAGGGTCCTCCACATCAGAGGACTATTGAGGAAATTAACAGCACATGGAAAAAATAATAGGAGGAGAAATTTTTTCCTGGATAAAGGCATTGGTTGACAAATAGGCAGCAGAGAGTTTGCCATAAATGGGGAGAAATTAGAGTGGGGAAGCTTCGTACGAGCGGTTGTTCCACTGGGTCGTGTTGGGCAACCTGAGTTCACAATCTACATAAACGACATGATGAGGGCATAAAGAGCGACATCGGCAAGTTTGCCGATGACACCAAAATTGGCCGTCGAATTCTTTCTGACGAGGCATTCGAGCACTCCAGAGAAGATTTGATAGGGGACTGATGCAGTGGTCGGAGAAGTGGCAGATGCAGTTTAATTAGGACAAATGCAAGTTCTAAATGTTGGACAGGACCAATAAACCATGCACATATAAACTTAAATTAATGTAGTTCTTAATATAGGATTGCGAAAAGACGATTTTAGGAGTTCTGGTTAGCAGTAATCTGTAACCAAGACAACAGTGCATAAGTGTTCGCAATAAAGCTAATAGAATCCTTGGCTTCATATCAAGAGCATAAATAATAGGAGTCCTCAGTTGTTCTTCAACACTTATACATCCTTGGTTAGGGCATCATTTAGATTATGCTGACCACAAGTTTTGGTCACGTAGTTTTACAGAATGGACTATAATTCTCTGGAAAATGTACAAAAGGGAGGATGTACGTAAGTTTGATCCCATGTATCAGAAACCTTCCTATGAGGATAGACTAAGGGCCTGAAACTGCACTCTCTAGAAAGAAGTAGAATTAGGGGGGATATGATGAGGTGTATATAAATGGAAGACGGATTAAATAAAGAGGATGTAAATAGTGTGCTGAAAATATTAGCCTAGAAGGACTCGCAGCAATGGTTTTAAGTTGGAAAATTGTCAGATTTAAGAGGATATAGTAAAAAATTACTGGTTTGGTATAGAGTTGTGGATGAGTGGAACAAACTCCAAAGTACTCGTTATAGAGGCCAGAATGTTGTGTAGCTTAAAAATGGTTGGATAAAATAATGAGTAGATGTGGGTGGGTGTGAGTTAGCACTGATAGCTTGTGCTACCAGGTCGTTTGCCTTGTTCCTCCCTTAAGTCAATGTGTGACCTGACCCATGACTAGGTTGGGTGCATTGGCCTAAGCCGGTAGGAGGCTTGGACCTAGCCATCGCATTGGGCCAGTAGGCTTCTGCAGTGTTCCTTCGTTCTGATGTTCTTCATGTAAATAGGGCAGCCCTCGTATTAATGAGAAAGTTAAGCAAAAAAAGGGATGTCTTTTTTGGTAAGGTATTCCATTCCTCAAGATTTTTTGTGCAATGGAATATGCTTCTGGAATGTTAGGATGGATAAAACTGGAAGAACTTAACAGGTGTATCAGGTGTTTGGAGCAGTTCATAATGTAAAGGATTGCTATGCTAAATTAAATTAATTCTTACAGGGGTCAGAAAGAAAGATACCATATTGTAATGTGGCAAGGTGTTGTAATGATGATAAACCTGGCACAAGCTGTTACTGGGAATGTAAAAGTAACAGTGAATGTGAATGATCAATGGAAACTGCTGTGACGTAGAACCTTTCACAGTAGTGAATGTGAATATTCAGGATAAAAGGTGTAAATAAAAAAGTGTAAGTGTTTGGTAGATCCAGGGATCTCAGCTCACATATATAAAATATAGTGCTTTAATGGTGTATGACAGTGGAAAAATGGGACACCTGGAGAAAATCTGATATTGTTCCGGATTTTATGGACAAAAAGGTCCAGTTATACGGCACAGTGTTTATTAATGTCCGCCTGGGTGCTGAGGAGGAACTGTATCAGAGCGGTTTCTCGTAGATACATACCAGAGAGAATTTATACAATTGGCTTAGTTTAGCTACTAGACGGCTTTCACAGAATGGTATAAAATGGCATCCTCCTCTGTAGGTATGATTCAGTATGGCCAATAAATATATTAATTTGGAGTGATTATTATGCCCCATTTGTAAAGGTGTTTGCTGAAAAAATGTGGCTTTTCACTCTCCTAAAAACTGTGGAGAGGCCATATTGTGTATGTAGGATTCCGTGCTTATTATATGAATGACCTAGTTAGTCAGTTAGAAGTGGTCACTGTGAGCATATTATTAAATAGCGCCCCCAGTCTAAATATTCCTTAGAAAGAGTCCATGTTGAACTAGTACATAAATTATGGACAGCTGGAAAAAGCATCGAAATTGGTAAGAATGAATTCCAAATAATTCTTTTACAATGGAAACAATATCTGGTGACAATGTTACGTCTGATCACGTGGACTACGGTGGAAGACGCATCAACCGGGAACTGCCTTACAAATTTAAAAAGGCTTTTGGCCAATTAAAGGCACAGTTTTTTACGTGTTATATTATTATTAACTGCATATAAGAAATAGTTAAATGAAACAACTGCTGAATAATTCATACAAAGGTACTCCTGATCAAAGCAGGCAGTGCTCTAACCCAACTATACCACACTGGTCCAATTTACCTTGGTGCCCCGCCCAAACCTAGAAGTATTGATCCACAAGCAGAGCTTTAAGGCAGGCGGTCTTTCAGTTTTTCATCTCATCCCCGGCATGCATTCGACCGACGAGAGATTTTATTTAAGATTAGTGTTCGTGTATATTTCCCCTGTTCTGTGAATTCTAATAGATTGTAAAAATCTCTCGTCGGTCGATGCATGCAGTGGATGATAAAAAAATAAATTTGAGTGGCACCTGCCTGAAAGCTGGCTTGCCTTGGACCAAATACGTCTAGCGCTAGCTGGGCGCAAAGGTACTGGAACTGTGTGGTACGGTGGTTTAGAGCACTTAGTTCCTTGTGACTCCAACGGTGCGTAGGTTCGAATGGTCTTTCGATTGAGATTAATGTTTTTTTTTTTTTGTAAATTTTGCCTGTTCTGCAAATTTTAAACACACACACACACACACAGAGGATGTTTCCAGAGATTGGACACAGTAACAAGGGGGACACAGTATTTTTTTGGAAGTTGAAGACACAGATGAATCCAGGGATGTTAGGAAGTATTTCTTCAGCCACAGAGTAGTCAGTCAGTGGAATAGTTTGGGAAGCGATGTAGTGGAGCAGGATCCATAATAGCTCCTACTTTCCCTACCCTATATATATTTCCCTCCCCTTTTAAGCAGAGGTATGATAAAGCCACAGTTCGGGAGAGTGACCTAGAGTAGCGGCCAGTGAAGAGGCAGAATCTTCCCATTTCTCTTAGGCACTCAGTGGCCACTTTATTGGTACATCTATAAACCAGCTCGTTAATGCAAATGTCTCTGATCATTAAAAGCTGGCAGGACATGGTGAAGAATGTCACCTTGTTGTTCACGATCGACTTCAGAATGGCGACCGAAATGTGATCTGAGTTAACCTTGGAAATCATCTTTTTTTTTTTTTTTTTTTTTATTTGAGTATCTACATTAAACTGTTTGAAATCCTGCGGATTTTCAAGGACAAACAGTGTCTAGTGTTAAGTGAATGTGTGAAAAAAAATTCCCAATGAGCTACAGTTCTGTGGGCGAAACGAAATTGCACTTCGATAGTGAGAGAGTCAGAGGAGATATAAACAGCTGATGCAAGCTGACAGGTGACAGCTCCAAATAGCCAAAGTTTAACAGTTGGTATGCAGAAGAGTATATCCGAATACACAACGTCGAACTCTGACAGTGGAAAGGTCCACAGATGACACACTGGGTTCCACTCTTGTCATGTTACGAAGAGGAAATAATGATACAGATAGCACGGGCCTAATCAAAAACAGGACAGTTGAAGATTGTAAAAACGTTCGTTTGTTATGACGAATCACGATTTCTGCATGCAAACGTGCAGATGGCAAGGACAGAATTTGGTGTAAGCTATTGGAATGTGGTAACGACAATTTACTTCTGAATTGTGAAGGCTGACAGGATGCCGCAACTGCATGATGTTATGTAGCATTGGATAAGGATCTTAGGAATGTTTCAGCAACCTTGTTGAATCCATGCCATGAAGAATTAGGCATGTTTCGGTGGAAAAAGATGAGAGGCTATACCAGCTATAGTTGTCCACATAAATTTATATATAGTATATTATATATATTAATTTATATATATATATATATATGTATTTATACATATATATATTATATATATATATAGTATATATACTATAATAATATATATATAAGATTAAGATAAGATAAGATTTCGTTCGGATTTTTAACCCGGGGGTTAGCCACCCAGGTTACACTCCAAGGAAAGTCAGTGCCGCCATCGAGGACTGCCTAATCATATTTCCCATTGGGGTCCTAATCTTGTCACCCAGCGATGCGACCCACACCAAGTCGAAATAACACCACGGTACCTAATTTTGCTGCTAGGTGTAACAAGGACATCAGGTGTAAGGAAACGTGTCGATAATGTTTCCAACCGCCGGAATCGAACCCGCGGCCACTTTAATCATAAACCATAAATTAGATCATTTATAATTAATAGAATTTGGGAAGAATTTAATAATACACTGGGAAATTAATAATTTTAAAATTTTTCTTGGGTAGATTAGTTTGTTGGTTGTTTGTGCAAAGGACCTTCATGTTGGGCGACGTTGGCGTCAGGTGGTTTAACCACGTTGCGGGAATCTGATAGTGAGGTGTAGCCAGACCCCCTTATATACCTCCCCTTGGATTGCTTTACTGTCATAGTTCCTTGGATATGGGAGTAGTACGGAAAGCCCTTGGAATTACTATATCTCTTTCAGAGTGGTTGTTTTGACACTATTCTGACAATCACCCTGTTTACTGTGATCTTAATGCATATATTATTATATATATAGATTTTATTTATATACTATATATATATATCATTTATAAATTTATATTTATATATATATATATATATATATATATATATATATATGTATATATATATATATATATATATATATAAATATATCTATATTTAATTATTTTTATTTTTATTAATCACACCGAGCGCGATTACACTAATGCAAGGGTGGCCCGAAAAAAAGTAAAACTTTCACCATCATTCACTCATCACTGTCTTTGACAGTCAAGGCGTGCTTTACACTACAGTTTTAAACTGCAACATTAACACCCCTCCATTCAGAGGTGCAGGCACTGTACTTTCCCATCTCCAGGTACTAAAGTCGGCCTGCCGTGTTTCCCTGTTCCCTTCATAAATGTTACTTTGCTCACACTCCAACAGCACGTCAATGTATAAAAAACCCATTTGTCTCCATTCACTCTATCAAATGACACGATCACCGATGCCTGCTGGAAGTCAAGCCCCTCGCACACAAAACTCCTTTACCCCCTCCCATCCAAACCCTTCCTAGGGCCGACCCCTACCCCCGCCTTCCTTCACATACAGGACTGATACACTCTTGAAGTCATTCTGTTTCGCTCCATTCTCTCTACATGTTCCGAACACTCACAACCCTTCCTCAGCCCTCCTTGGACAACAGTTTTGGTAATCCCGCCCCCTTTAACTTCCAAAACGAATTCTCCTTTAAATATTCACCCCAACATTGCCCCAGACATGACATCCCCACTGCCTTCTCCTCGTGCAACATCATCCCCCACCTTCACACCCATATAAGACGTTGGTAAAAAATACTCTCTACATTCCCCCTTTGCCCCCAAAGGACAAAGTTTTTTTTTCCACAGACTCCAAGTGCACCACTCACTCTTTTTTCCCTCATCAATTCATATTCCCCTCACTTTTGACCCCCGCTGACACGTCCACCCCCAAAATACTGAAAAAGTTCACCTCCTCCATACTTCTCCCTCCAATCTGATTTTTTTTAAATTTTTCATCCCCAAAATTTTTTTTTTCCTCAAACCTTTACTTTTTCCCTGTTTCACCTTAATTTTTTCTTTTGCCCCCCTCCCAAAATTCATCCACCAATCTCTCAACTTCTTTTCCCAGAATTCCCAAGAGCACGTGTCACAGCAAAAGCAGCTGTGAAAACCCCCCACTTTGTGTGTGATTCTTTACTTTTAACCCCACCCCTCTTCCCAAACCCTCGTTTTACTTCTCTTACAACCCCATCTATAAATATATTAAAAACCACGGTGACACACACATCCTTGTTTAAGGCCTACTTTTTGGGAAAAAAAATTTTTCCCCTTTTCCCCATACTCTAACTTGAGCCCCACTATCCTCTAAAAACTCTTCACTGCTTTCAGTAACCCACCCCTACACCATACACTTGCAAAATCTGCCACATTGCCCCCCTACCCCCGTCAAGCCTTTTTTCCAAATCCATAAATGCCAAAAGACCCCTTTGCCTTTCAAAAACTGTTACTTATTATTTTCACTGTAAACACCTGGTCCACACACCCCCCACCTTTCCTAAACCCCTTTTTCATTTTCCCATTCTCCGTCTTCTTTAATCTTTCAATTATAACTCTACCAACCTTTACCAGGACACTCAACAGATTATCCCCCTTAATTTTTGCACTCTCTTTTACCCCTTTTCCTTTTTAAAAGGAACTATCTGCTCCGCCAACCCCAGGTACCTTACCCTCTTCCAAATTTATTAAAAAAATTGCACCAACCACTCCAAAACTAAATCCCCACCTGCTTTTAACATTTCTACTTTATCCCATCAACCCCGGCTGCCTTACCCCCTTTTATTTTTTCCTACTCCCCACAACTTCCCACACTCACAATGGTCTTCCTCACTCCACAAGATGTTATTTCCCCCTTTCCCCATACAAAATCACAGCTTTCCCCATCTTTATAACTTTAACAATTCCTCAAAATATTTCCCTTTCCTCTTCCAAACCTCTAACTCCCATTTAATAACTCTCCTCTCCTATTTTTAACTGACAAATCCATTTGTTCTCTAGGCTTTTTTAAACTTGTTAATCTCACTCCAAAACTTTTTCTTATTTTCAACAAAATTTGTTGATAACATCTCCCCCACTCTCTCATTTGCTCTTTTTTTACATTGCTTCCCCACTCTCTTAACCTCTCTCTTTTTCTCCATATTACTCTCCCCTTGCATCACTTCTACTTTGTAAAAACTTCTCTTATGCTAACTTTTTCTCCCTTACTACTCTTTTTAAACATCATCATTCCACCAATCGCTCCTCTTCCCTCCTGCACCCACTTTCCTGTAACCACAAACTTCTGCTGAACACTCTAACATACATTTTTAAAACCCTACCCCATACCTCTTCGCCCCCATTGCCTATGCTCTCATTAGCCCATCTATCCTCCAATAGCTGTTTATATCTTACCCTAACTGCCTCCTCTTTTATTTTTATAAACCTTCACCTCTCTCTTCCCTGATGCTTCTATTCCCTTGTATCCCATCTACCTTTTATCTCAGTTAGCTACAACTAGAAAAGTGATCTGATATATCTGTGGCCCCTCTATAAACATGTACTTTCGGGAAGTCTACTCAACAGTTTTTTATCTACCAATACATATCCAACAAACTACTGTCATTTCGCCCTACATCATATGTGTATACTTATTTATCCTCTTTTTCTTAAATATGTATTACTATAACTAAACCCCTTCTATACAAAGTTCAATAAAAGGGGGCTCCCATTATCATTTACACCTGGCACCCCAAATTTACCTACCACACCCTCTCTAAAAGTTTTCTCCTACTTTAGCATTCAAGTCCCCTACCACAATTACCTCTCACTTGGTTCAAAGGCCCCTATACATTCACTTAACATCCCCCAAAAATCTCTCTCTCTCCTCTGCATTCCTCTCTTCTCCAGGTGCATACACGCTTATTATGACCCACTTCTCGCATCCAACCTTTACTTTAATCCACATAATTTCTTGAATTTACACATCATATTCTCTTTTCTCCTTCCATAATGATCATTTAACATTACTGCTACCCCTTCCTTTGCTCTAACTCTCTCAGATACTCAGATTTAATCCATTTATTTCCCCCACTGAAACTCTCCCACCCCCTTCAGCTTTTTTTCGCTTAGGGCCAGGACATCCAACTTCTTTTCATTCATAACATCAGCAATCATCGTTTCTTGTCATCCGCACTACATCCACGCACATTTAAGCAACCAGTTTTATAAAGTTTTTCTTCTCTCTTTTTTAGTAATTGTATACCCGGAAAGGGGTTTTCTAGCCCATTGCTCCCGGCATTTTAGTCGCCTCATACGACACGCATGGCTTACGGAGGAAAGATTCTTTTCCACTTCCCATGGACAATAGAAGAAATAAAAAAGAACAAGAGCTATTTAGAAAAAGGGGAAAAACCTAGATGTATGTATATATAATATGCAGTGCGTGTCAGTGAGTGTGACCAAAGTGTAGTAGGAGTAGCAAGATATCCCTGTTATCTTAGCGTGTTTATGAGACAGAAAAAGAAAAATTAATAAAAAATTAATTTTTTATATTAATATATTTTTTTTTAAATACTATATAATATATATATATATATATATATATATATATATATATTAAAAATATATATATATAATATTATATATATATATATATATTAATAATTATATATATATATATTATTTATATATATAACATATATATGTCGTGCCGAATAGGCAGAACTTGCAATCTTGGCTTAAAAGCAACGCTCATCTTGCCATATAGGACAAGCGAAAATTTGTGTATGCAATTATTTCGCCAAAGTCATTCTGAACCTAACGAAAAAAATATATTTCACTGTGTTTGTTTAGTATTAAATTATTGTAAACAAATCTAAAATATATTTAGTTGGGTTAGGCTAAAATAAATTGTTCTTGTTATAACAAGGTTAGGTAAGTTTTCTAAGATTCTTTTGGAGCAAAATTAAAAAATTTTACATTAACATTAATGAAAAAAATATATCTTTAAATGTATAAGAGAAAATTTTAGAAAGGACTTAATTTTAAATGAGTTCTTGCTAATTGACCAGTTTTACATATTCGGCTCGACATATATATATATATATATATATATATATATATATATATATATATATATATATATATATATATATATATATATATATATATATATATATGATGCAAACAATCGCAGACAGGCGATCTTAACTATGCAGGACAAGCCACGGATGGGGGGGTAAAACTTTAGCTCAAGTACTTTCACAATTCTCAGTGTGTCATCAGGAGCTGTGCAATGTTGCACGGGAGCAACCAAAACAGCGAGAGAGGTCTCAGAGTAGCGTAGGTGTCACCGGCCACGGTTACCTTCAGACTGGGTTAGTGGTCGGTGCCAACCCCACCCTACCATCATCCCCCCAGTACCCATATGGGGTAGGAGGGTTTCTGAGATGTCAAGTAGGAAATAATAAGATATAAAAAGCCAGCCCCAAGCTTTTTCTAATCGTTTATAACATGTCAAATGGTTTGAGAAAATAAGTTTCTCGTTAGATACTGTAGAAATGGATAGTTTT
>NC_069441.1:33977659-34003025 GCF_026875155.1 Cherax quadricarinatus
TACAGTTTGGTTTCTTATGGGGTGCTTAAGAAGTTTCTTGGCAAGTGGTTCAGCTATGTTATAGAAGCCACTATTCTGGTTGATGTTGTCGGATATAGAAATAAGTGATGATTCCAGGATTCTTCGGTATTGAGTGTTGTCTTCTGTGGCGATAAGTCTTGAGTTTCTGTAGTTTATCAAGGGGTTTTGTGTGAATTACGGTGTTGTACGCAGGCATTCCTTGTATCGTCAGACCTGCTTGCATATTGGTGTTCTGAAATACGTGTTTGGAGGTCCCTTGATGTTTCGCCCACGTATAACTTGTTGCAGTCATTACAAAGGGATTATGTATACCCCTGCAGAGGGTGGAAGCTTGTTCTGTCTATCACTGGTAATGTCCTTGATGGTCGTGGTTGTGGAGGTAGATACTTGAATGAGGTATTGGAAAAGATGTTGGAAACGTGTTTGGCAATGGAGATGGTGGGGAGGACTATGTATCTCTTCTCGGCAGTGTCTTCTCTGGGTGTGTTGAAGATGTTTAATGCCCGTCGTCTGCAGTCTCTGATGAAGTGACGAGGATAGTGGAGTTTAGAAAATACTTGTTCAATCATCGTGCATTCTTCTTCAAGAAACTCATTGCTGAACATTAAAATGGTATAAAATACCGACAGATTGTTAGGTAAGACACATATGCAACAGTTAGGTATCTTTATTTTGAAACGTTTCGCTACACAGTAGGCTTCTTCAGTCGAGTACAGAAAAGTTGATAGAAGCAGAAGATACTTGAAGACGATGTAATCAGTCCATCACCCTTAAAGTTTTGAGGTGGTCAGTCCCTCAGTCTGGAGAAGAGCATTGTTCCGTTGTCTGAAACGGAACAATGCTCTTCTCCAGACTGAGGGACTGACCACCTCAAAACTTTAAGGGTGATGGACTGATTACATCGTCTTCAAGTATCTTCTGCTTCTATCAACTTTTCTGTACTCGACTGAAGAAGCCTACTGTGTAGGCGAAACGTTTCAAAATAAAGATACCTAACTGTTGCATATGTGTCTTACTAACAAACTCATTGCTGCAGATTCTGAGTGCACGCAGGAAGAAGTCTATAAGTCTATCGAAAACCACCAACCAAAACGATCTTCTCCACTTTTACTCTCACCACGACACCCAAAAACCCAAAAGTGGTGTAATTATAGGCTTCTTCCTGCGTGCACTCAGAATCTGCAGCAATGAGTTTCTTGAAGAAGAATGCACGATGATTGAACAAGTATTTTCTAAACTCCACTATCCCGTCACTTCATCAGAGACTGCAGACGAGGGGCATTAAAAATCTTCAACACACCCGGGAAAAGGACATTTGCCGAGAAGGATACATACCCTCCCCACCAATCCATTCCCAAAAACACTTTTCCAACATTTTTTCCCAATACCTCATTTAAAAGTATCTCCCCTCCACAAAAAGGCCCAATAAAAAAAAAAGGGGGGACATTCCCAAACGAAAAGACGGGAAAAGGGTTTTCTACCCTTTTGGAGGGGAAATAACCCCTTGTAATGATTTGCAACAAGTTATACGTGGGCAAAACCCATCAAGGGACCCCCCAAAAACCGTTTTTTCAGAAACCCCTTTATGAAAGGGGGTCTAAACGTTAAAAGGGAAAACCTGCGTACAACACCGTAATTCCCCCAAAACCCACTTGAAAAAACTACGAAACTCAAGACTTACGCCACAGAAGACAACACCCCAATACCGAAGAATCCTGGAATCATCACTTTTTTCTATATCCGAAAAACTTAAACCCGAATAGTGGCTTTTTTAAAAATAGCTGAACCCTTCCCAAGAAACTTTCATCGCTATCCCACATAAGAACATGTAAAAGGTCTGTCCAACCTTACCCAAATTTCCCCTTTTCCAAGCTCCCCAAGTTTTTTAGCCTCTAAAAAACCCCCCACCCCCCGGGTTACATCTTTCAGATGCAGCATTCTCCACCTGACCCCCAGCATTCTGAAAAATGATTTTAAAAATTTACTCCCTTCCTTCCACCCCGGTAGTTCTGTTTGTGACTTGAAAAAGCCACTGTGGGGGCGAAACGTAGTCAAAAAAAGGACCCACTTTAATATGCATATGTGTTTATATTTTGTTCCCCCTTTTTTAAATTTTTCTTATTGAAAGACTTGTTTGTTTTGGGGGAGGTTGGTAAGTTTATTGTTGGAGAATGTGACATAATACCCAATTTCTAGGGCCCTTAAATTTAAATCTATCAAAATTAAAATATGACAAAAATAAACAACATTAAAAAACCATAAAAAACAGGGAAATTTATACTCTAAAAAATGAAAAAAAATAATTATTACGTATTTTCCACAAGAGGTGTTTTTGTTGTGTTGTTGTTGGGTATAAAGGGCCCAAATGGGAGTATGCCGGTCCATAATGGGGGTGAAGAAATTTGCTGAGGCGGGGGTTTTTTTCTGTACCCCTATATAATCCAGCAACATTAGGGGAGGGGGGGAAGAATCGTTTGGAATCATTTAAAAAAGGGAAAACCCTTTCTCCCCCACCTTTCACAAAGCCCATTCTACCACTATTCCAAATGTTACCACAACCCACTATACCTTTACCACCATCACTACCCACTATAAACCCACATAAACAATGCTTCCACCACCCCCCTTTGTATTTTTCTAAAACTTTTTCAAAAAATTTTGTGTTTTTTTCAATTCTTTCCAAAAAGGGCTGGCATAAAAGCTTTTTTTTGGAGCCAAGGTAGCTTTTTTAGACTTGCAAGCACAAAAATAAATTTGGAATATTATGAAATATTTCGTGGGCAAGTGAGGGGGCCCCTCATTTCCCCTGGTTAAAACAAGGCACACTGTAAATTGGACATTGTGCAACCCCTTGGGTATCTTTTTGAGGAAACGTTTCGCCACACAGTGACTTACAGCCCTTTAGAAGGGGAATTTTGGGAAGAACGGGGGGGAGAATGGGGAAATCGTCCCTAAACCTTGAGTCGTGTGGTCAGTCCTTTCAAATTTCAAGTTTGGTTGGGACTGCCCACTCAAACCTCAAGGTTGGGGGCCCCTGATTCCCTCATTCTCCCCCGTTCTTCAAGGTTCTCCTTTGTAGGGGAAATGATGAAGCCACTTGTGGCGAAAGTTTCCAAAAATTTTAAAAAATTACCCAAGAGTTGCCAGGTGTCTAATTTTTTCAACAGGGCGGTTTCTGAAACCATTCATTTTCAAAGGGCACACTGGCGGGGAAAAGACGGCCCCAGGGGGCTCGGGGTTTTTGAGTAACATCCCGAGGCAGGAAAATTTTAGGGTTAAGGGGACCATTTGCGAGCCAATGTTTAGATGAAATAATGGGACTTTTTCAAAATTTGGAGATTTTCCCACCCCTGGACGATTTTTGGAGGGCCCTGTATATTATTTTGTACAGGCCCCGGGGTTAAAAGATATTTTTTTCATTTCCAAAAAGTATGTTCAGGGGCCAGTACTAACCGAATTTGTTCCCATAAGGGGAAAATTGTGAAAATAGGGTTAGTCCATTTCAGACCCCCAAAAAATTTCACGTACAAACGCACTTACATAAATTCACTTACATTTTTTGGTGGGATTTGGGGGGGTGTTTTGTTATGCGGGGGTTTTCCCCTGTATATATTTTTAATTTATATATATTTTATATATATATATATTTATATATATTTTTTTATTTATATATTTATTTATTATATTTTTAAAATATATAATTTTATTATTATATATATGATGCCAAAAAAACCCCTCTGAAAGAAAAAAAAGAAATTTCCCAAATGCTTTCGTGGGCTACTCCATTATCAAGGGGAAATATGAAAGTAAAAAATCCAAAGGAAGCTATATAAGGGGTTGGCCAGCACCTTTACTATCGATCCCCCAACGGTTTTTAAACCCCCTGAGTTTCGCCCCCACCCAAATTGGATTTTTTCCCTTTTCAAAACTCACCCCCAAACTAAATTTACCCCCGAAAATTTAAAAATTATTTGTCCCGTGTATTTTTAAAAATTCTTCCCAAAATTTTATTTATTAATTTTTAAAAGTATTTTAATTTATTTAAAAACCCAAAAAAAAAAATTCATATTTTTGTCAAAAAAATGTTTTATTGGGAACCAAAATTTTATATTTTTATATTAAATAATTTAATTTTTATATATATATATATATATTTATATATATATATATATTTTTTATTTATTTTATATACAACACACAGTAGACTTTTCATTTTGCATTTTAGTTTATTTGGGACGATTTGAGTAAATTTATTTATTGAAGAATTTTCGGCAAAATTTTTTTGTAACATTTTTATAAAATTAAATTTTTAAAACGGTTTAGTTTGTGGGAAAGGAAAAAAAAATTTTTTCCAAAATTGGTTTTTGGAGCGCCGGGGGGCCCCCCTATCCCCCACCACTCCCCACACCCAAACCCCCCCTTCCCCAAATTCATGGGTTTTTACGTGTCCAGTCCCGTCTTTCTCTGGGTAAAGGAGCTATTTTTTGAATTTGTTATGTATTTTAATTGTATACTTGGGATCTTTCCAAGCAATTTATGACACTCAGTAGCCATACCCGGGGTTGCTGAAAATGGGACGAAGAGGTATAAACACTTAGGCTTAGAAAAAATTTAAAAAAGATTTTAGACAAAAAATAACTGTAGCCTAAAAGAAAATGTTACTTTGTAAAACAGAAAAAGAGGTTTAAAAAATGTGTTTGTGTAACTGACTTATGAATGGCTGGTGCGAATGACTTACTTAATTTTCTTATTTAAATGGTTGAAAGAAATTTTTGAGTTAAATTTTACTAACTTTTGAGTGACTTTAATAAATTATGAGTGACTTTTACTGACTTACTTTAACAACTTGACTGAAATTTTCTGAATGACTTGACCCGACTTAAAGAATGACTTGACCCACTTTACGAATGACTGATGAATTATGAATGACTTTACTGAAATTTTTCCCAAAAGACTTTTACTGACTGACTGAATGAAATTGAAAATTTGGACACTCCAGGGACAACCCTTGATTCAGTACCAGAATCTCTTTCCATCCAAACCCCAGCCCCGTAGGGGGCCCCAAAATAACTCTCCCCTCTCTTCACAATCATCCCCCAAACAACCCAGCACCATAATTTAAAGGGAAGAAATTAAAATTATTTCTGTTACATTTGTAGTCTTAAGCAGTTTTAAAAAAGCATTTTACATTACAACCAAAGAAATAAAAACTAAAATACTCACTTTTTATTTTTTTTTGGATGTGGGGGCCTAAAAAAAAATCGTTTTGGCCTTTTTTTGGGGGCTCCCCGGAAAAGTAACCTTGTTTTTCCCATAAAATTTTAGTTTTCTAACACGTTTTACTTTAAAGGAAATTTTTAGGAAAGTAAAATTTCCGTTTTTTCTAAATGATGGTTCTGTATTATATATTTTCATTCAACGCCAAAAAGGGCCTTTTCCCCCCAAGGGGGGAGTGACCCCAAAAAAAAAAAAACAAAAGTTTTTTCCTTTTACATTTAGTAATTTTATACAGGAGAAGGGGGGGTTACCCTTTGCTCCTGCATTTTTTTGTCAATTTTTTGACAACATGGGGTTAAGAGGAAGGGAAATTTTGTTACAAATTTCCCCCTGGAGGGGGGGAAGTGGAATGAAAAAAAAAAGAAATAAGGGAAAAAAAATTGAGGAAAAACCCAGAAAGGGTTTTGTATATGTGTTTTCTTCAAAATGTGTTGTATTATGACCTTAAAAATTTTTGTTTGAAAGTAGCAAGACCTACCGAAATCTTTCAGGCTTATTGGGGGAAAAGGGAAAAAAAGACAACCCGCAAAACCTTTCCTTTATGTGAAACATTTCGGGCCCTTTCGTTTTACGCTTAAATTGGCAAGATGGTTTTGTACCTCCTTGGGGTTTTGCTCCAACCACCCCCACGTTTGGATGGGTTTTTTTACCCTATTTTTGCGAAAATAATAAAAAATTAAATGTTTTTTTGCTGAAAAAAATTTTTTTTTTTTTAAAAACTGGTCCAACACTTCTTTGGGAATCTTCAAATTTTTTTTAGCACTGAAAAATGCATTTAAAAGGATTTTCCCCCCCTATTATCCCCAAATTTTTAAAAGCCCCGTGGACCCCCCGATCTCCCCCAAAAAACTGTGAAATCTTCCCAAAAAAATTGCATTACCTTAAAGCTTTTTTTAAGGGGAAGTATTTGGTTAATTTCATATGTTTTCTTATTTTAGCTTGTTATTAGTACCGTTTGGGCCCCCCTTTTCTTTTGGGTCTTTTTTTGAAAAAATTTGGTCAGTTTTTATTACTTTCCCCCCCGTTTCTCATTGGTTTGGGACCCGTACCTGTCCCAGTTGGTTTCACCAAAAAAGCCTCCCCACACATTCGAGGCAGTTTTGCTTTGTTTCTCGGGGGGAGGTGAACTTATCTTGCAAGGCCTTTGGGAAAAATTTGGGGAAAAATTCATTTCTTTTTTCATTTTTTTAAATTTTGTGTGACTGCTAAATAAGCCCACCATGGGCCCAAAAAAAAAGCTGCTTGTGCCAGGTTTCCCTTGAAAAGAAAGGGGAGAAACAGATAGAATTCAAGAAAAATCTCGTGCAAAGTACCCAAAGGGGGGGGAGGAAAGGGGAGTTGGGAGAATGTGCCTTTTTCAGTGATTTCAGTGATTCTTCGATATATTTTTGTTTTAAAGCGCAGGAGTTGATAAAGGGGTATAGGCCGCCCCGCCAGCATTTAAGGGGTAGCATTAACAGTGTAGCAAGTAAATTAATTTTATTAAGGGGATTTAAAAAGGCCCAAAATGAAAAAGGGCTCCTCCAATGTTATTGGAGGTTTTATAGGGCTACTGACAAAACCCCTTCGCGCCCTCCTATTTCCACCACTCTAAACCAATCCAGCATCTCCAAGGTACAGTAAGTTTTAAATATTTCTTACATAAATAACTCGCACATAGAAGAGAGGAGCTTACGACAAAGTCACACTAATGAAAAGGAGAGAGTGAGGGGTAAATATAGGAGGAGGTGGTAGTAGTAATAGTAGTAGTGGAGGTAGAAGGTATGTAGTAGTAGTGGGGAAGGTAGTACGAAGGAGGAGGAGGAGCCAGTCAAATACTAAGAAAGAGGAGCACTGCAAAGGAGCTAGGTGCCCTCTGTGGGCACCTAGCTCCCTAAACCAATGACAGCATCTCCTCCAAGGTACAGTAAGTGTAAATATTTCTTATTTATAAAGTGTAAATATTTCTTATTTATAAATTGTAAATCTTTCTTATTTATAAATTACATGCATTGTTTGTGTGAATAGTGTTGGTGGCTTCTGCTGCCACCTCCACTGCCACTAATATGTACGGCTTCTCTCAGTGACCTTTATAAACCCAACAACACCACCACCACCACCACCACTTACTCCTCACATACATAATGACATATTTTATTCATTCTAGAGTATATATCATGTTTGCGTTATTAATATTGTTTATGTCATATTAGATGAATTGTGATGGATAAATAAGCCATGGAGTTGATTAATAGCATCATATGTAAACATTTTGTCCTGTCTCCAAACAATAAACTCGCCTTCCTCTCTTTTTCCCCGCTGTTTTCCCAAAATGCCACAAAGGGACTCTTCAATAAAGGTAAAAGTGTTTTAAATATTCATTTATTATTTCAATTATTTAATTTTTAATTTATTTCCCTCATTATTTTGTGTATGTAAAACTATAGTTAATTTTTTAAAAAAAATGTTTTTTTTTTTTAAATTTGGGGTGTTTTGAAATGGTTTAAAATTGGGATTTACAAAAATTTTTTTGGGGGGAAAAAATTATTTTTTTTTTTGGCCTTTTTTGGTTAAAAAGGCCCCAACCTTTCTGGAACAGTTTAACTGCGGGTAACCGGGGGTTCACTGTACCTCATTATTTTTAAAGGTTTAACTTAATACATATATTCACACACAGTAAACCTGGAGTTTATTGGAGGGTTTTCCCAGGGATCAACACCCCCCCCACCCGGTCCAGGATTTTGGGCCTCCTGGGGGACCCGGGCCCCAAATCAGCCGGGCGTTACTGCGGGCCCCGCACAGTAAATGCCGCAAAACCGACTTTTCCCCTTTTCAGGGTCAAAGGGGGCCCTCCCCCAAACTTGTTTGGGGGGTAAAAAATTTTTTGGGAAAACAAAAATTTAATTGTTTCTTATGAAAAAAATAGAGAACTTTTCCCAATCTAATGAGGGCCAAAAGTATAAAATTTAAAGGAAAATTTTCCCGGAAATATGCTCTCACGAAGTTGGGGGTTTCCTCGGCGGATGAAAAACGCATCAGTGATTCCCCCCATTTTGACCCCCTATTTTCGGCCAATTCAAATGTATATTCGACAAAAAACTAGCTATTTCGCTAGAACTCCTTTTTTTTTTCTATCGAATGGTACAAAAAAACTACCCAAATTTTCCTATTTTTTTAAATATCCAAATAAAAAAGGGCCCGAAATTAGCAATTTTTTCCAATTTCACAAAAAATTTCAAAAGATGGCCCCAAATTTTCCCAAAAAGGGCCCGAATAAAAAAAGACAGACATTCCCCGGCACTAAAAAAAATTTTCTCTGTTTAAGTCCCTTCCCCAGGCCCCTCTTAATTTTCCCTTTTTCTTTCCACCCTTTTAATTTTTAATTTTTCACAAAAAATAGAAAAATTTTCTGTTATTGGGAAAATACTGCATTAGTGTAAAAAATGGTTTAATAAAATCAGCTCACTTGTAAAAGAATAATTTAAATCACCAGTTGACTTTTATTTGGGTTTCGCGGCGATTTTTTTACTTTCGAACTTTTGGGAAAAAAACGGGAAAATTTTGGGTAATTTTTGGGTCAATTTCAAAGGGGGCTTTTCCCTTATGAAACCAAACAAAATCATTTCCCCAAATTTTTGTAATATGCTTCCAAATTTTATAAAAAGAGACCAGGAAAACTAAATACAGCCCTAAATACCATGCGAAAAAATTTCAGTGCAAAGTCGCTTTTTTAAAAAAAAACACGGGTCAAAGTTTTTTTTTTCAGTAGCACTGTTTTCTTCAGGAAATTTTTTTTTTTATGTACACATGACCACATAGACCCCTTCTTTCTATGTTTGGTTTACCACTTTTTTCTTGGTTTTTTGAAGGGGGCCCAGAATTTAGGCGTATGTACGTCAATAACCCTGGGTGCGTAAACCATACTAGTACGGGCCGGGGGAAAACCCTGAAAGGGTTTTAATTTAAATTTTCTGTCCCCCCCCCCCGGGGTCCCCTTGAAAACCCGGGGCCTATTCGTAATTTTTTCTTATGCATGGTGGGGAAACGTTTAACAGGGCTTGGGCCCCGGGCACTTATGGTTTTTTTCTCTTAGGGTACAAAAGGGGCCCCCCCTTTTTTTGGGGGGACTTTGCACTGCCTTCCCAGTCTTTTACTTTTTATAGGGAGTGTTTCTGTGTGCAGATTTTTGGGGGGCCCTTCCCTTTTAGGATTTTCCAAGTGTAGATTTTGATACATCTCTTCGCCCGCATTCCAGGGGAGTACAAGTCGAGTGCTTCCAAGCATTCCCAGTAGTTAAAGTGTTTGATGAACTTATATGTGCAGTAAAGGTTTCTATACACTCTGTACACACATCTTTATAAGTTTGACTGGACATTACCTCAGCAAAAAACTGTTCAGAAAACTAATATCCTTGAGTTGATGCCATTACCTGGATCTCTCCAGCAGCACATATCATGGAGATTATTCCAAGAAACAGTGAATGAATTCAACATACCAGCTTCTACCATTCATTTGATAGCACGGATGATAGTGCAAATTTTGTCAAGGAATTGAATAGACAGGATACATATACACTTCAACTGGTCATCATGACTATTCTGAAGCAGAGAATAATAAAACAACATCCCTGATTAAAGGGCCACAGATTTGCCACCTTGGCCCGATCCTGTAGCCTGCAGTAGACTAGAGGCTTTTAGTGAACAACATGGACTATCAGAGCAGAAGCCAATTTAACTCTTCAGGGTCCAGAGGCCCAAAATTTTCCCAAAGTGCGCACCAGGGTCCAAGAATTTAAAAAAAAAAAAAATTTGTTATTTTTTCTTATGAAATGGTAGAGATCTTTTTCTGAAGGAAATTTAAAACAAAACAGTACGAAATTTGATGGAAAAGTGGCGAAATTATGCTCTCGCGAATTTTTAAATGTGTCAGCGATTTTTACGAATCAGCGATTTTTGCCGACTTTGACTCCCATTTTAGGCCAATTACATTTTTCCCAGTCGACCAAATTCTTAGCTATTTCACTATTATTACTTCTATCGATTGAGCACAAGAAATCACCAAATCAACTGTTTCAACTACAAAATAAAGTGATCGGAAATTTGGGAAATTTGGCCAAAATTTAACACATAATGGGAATTTTTTTTCAAACCAAAATAGAAGTATACTGTTATGCAATACTGTAATAAATTTTATAAATTATCATCACCATATTTGTGAATGCATATTAGACCCACCAGCTGGCGTGTATTAGACGTGTGAGGTCGTTTGTTTACTCTTAAACATCGGCAAAAATTTAACATTTCTGCTGCTTTGGGGCTCAGTTTCAAGCATTTCATTTCTAAAAAACCCAAACAAAATTTATCTCCATTTCTGTAATATGTCTTCCATTCTATCAAATGAGACCAAGAAATCACAAATACAATTATAAAAAACATACAAAAAAACACTGCAAAGTCACTGTTTTAATCGAAAATCATGGTCTCGGTTTTTTCTCTCATTATACACTGTGTGCTGAAGGATTTGTTTTATGTGGTGCACACATACCACATAGATGTATTCTCTCATATCTAGGCCCAAATTTACCACTCACTGCTTATCAGAGTGAGCTGAGCTCATGGCGTAGATCTACGGTTTGGATCCTCAATGTAAAGCCGTAGATCTACGGCACGGACCCTGAAAGGGTTAAAATGTACTTGCTTGTGGGAATAGCACTTACTTAATGTTAGACTGCATCTGAAAGAAAAAAAAAAAACTATTGCATCATTTGATGGAAAGAAGTGAAATCCCATTGTTTAGTATTTTTTGTTGAAATATTTCATAAAATAACTGTATGTCATAGTGAAAGAAATTGTCTCCTCTCAGAAATTCTGCCTCAGGTACAATTTTTTTAAACTTTTCATTAACGAAGCTTTGAGGGGCTCGCTCGGTTTTTGTGAAGACCAACATAATTGAAACTAAAAAATTATGGAAAGCAATGTTTTCTTAGCAAAAAGTAGTGCATAATTTGGCAACATGTTGATGCATCAGCTTGTTTCTACCCTATTTCAAAGTATTTTTTTTTTCCAAAAATTTAATTTTTTTGTTTTTGCTGTCATCAAGAGGACATGTTGGTAATTAGTGTTTTTTGTTTTTTACTCTAAAAATTGCGATTATGATTGTTTCATTTTGAATGCTCAACATGGCAACTTCTGGAGGACCCAAAGTGAAGAGTGCAGGTGTTGTGACTCAGTAGCTGAGAGCTGTCAACAGGAAAGGGGTTTGCAACACGCTCAGATTTGGCAGCCGTTTTCCATAGAGTTTTATAGAAAAAACAAAAATATGAATAACTCCCGTAGTAAGTTATTGACATTTGCTTTCTGTTTTTGTGAAGAGTAATAATAGGAGTGTCTTGGTTTTTTCAACTTTAGTGAGGAATAATGGTTATATTCAATTTCAGGGGTGGATTTGCAATATGTTTTTCAATTTTGTTTTTATTAAAATTTTATTCTCCCAAAAAGCCTCCTTTAAAAAAAAAAAAACACAAATTTCAACATTTTTTATACATGCAAAATCTTATTGACATTTTCACTAAAAACTGAAATTAGATTATCTAGCTCTTTATCTTTCATTCTGATGTTCACTAGAAACATTGTATATCTTACAATTTTTGTAGGGATGGGAGGGTTTTAATGAGATATACAATCGGCAAATTTGCAATTTTGCAACATGAGTCTATACAAACACACTGTGTAGGTTGCAAAGAGCTGGTTAAATCACAGTATAATATTTATTGAAGTTGGACAAAACAAACAAATATTTAGAACATAGAAGAGGAATCGATGCAGCTGCCTGTTGGCCCAATATTAGGCAAGTCCTTTTACAGTCATCCCACTTACAAACATGTGCCCAACCAGTTTTAAGTACCCAAAGAAATAAGCTCTGAATACTCTAATCCATGTGGAAATATATGGTATAAAATACCGGACACAATGGAAGATAAACACATTTGCAGTATGATGTGATCTTTTTGACAACGTTTCACAACACAATGGGCTTTTTTCAAGTTCACCAAACAGATCTACCTGGGGTGGAAGGTACGCGAATATTTATAGTAGGTTCAGAAATGTGAATCAAGATGCAGATCTCCACCTGACTCACTGTCTGAACCCCAACATAAATACTTGCGTACCTTCCACCCAGGTAGTTTGTTTGTTGACTTGAAAAAGCCCATTGTGTGGTGAAACGGTTGGTCATAATGGAATCACATCTATGCATATGTGTTTTAGATTCACATTGTGTCGGTATTTTATACCATTTATTTCACAGTGGATGAGTTATCAGAGCTTATTTCTTGGGTTGCATTGAAAACGGGGTTGGGCAAGGTTTGGTTAGTTGGGATGGAACCTGTAAAGGAATTGCCTAGTATGGGCCAAAGGCCTGCTGCAGTGATCCTCCTTCTTTTGTTCTAAAATTATTTGTTTTGTTTTTAAGTCCACCTTTTTGAAATTTTTACTGTGATTTAACCAGCTCTTTGCCACCACACAGTGTGTTTGTATTGACTCATGTTGCAAAATTGCATAGATATGCAGAATTGTATATCTCATGAAAACCCTCCATGCCTAACAAAATTGGTAGATATTTCTATGATCTAGTGAAATAGATGAAAGATAAAAAGAGCTAGATAATCTTATTTCAGTTTTTTGTGAGAAATGTCATAGATTGCATTATAATAATGTTATGGAAATTTGTGTTTTTTTTTTTTTAAGGAGCTTTTTGGGGAATAAATTTTAATAAAAACAAAAAGTAAAACATATTTGCAATCCACCTGAAATGAATAGAACCATTATTCTCAATAATGTAGTTGGTGAAAAAACTATGACACTCCTTTATTACTCTTCACAAAAACTGAAGCAAATGTCAATAACTTACTACTGAGTTATTCATATTTTTGTTTTCTATAAACTCTATGGATACGGCGTGCCAAATCTGGGCGTGTTGCTAACCCCTTTCTGTTGACAGCTCTTCGGTATGAGTCACAACACTCTGGGCACTCTTCACTTTAGTCCTCACAGAAGTTTCCTTGTTGAGCATTCAGAATGAAACATTCATATCGCAATTTTTAGAGTAAAAACAAAAAAACACTAATTACCAAATGTCCTCTTGATGCAGCAAAACCTCATTAAAAAATTAATTTTTGGGAAAAAAAACATACTTAGAAATATGATAGAAAACAAGCTGTGATTGCATCAACATGTTGCCAGAATTATGCATACTTTTTGTAAGAAAACATTGCTTTCCATAATTTTTTAGTTTCAATTATGTTGGTCTTCACAAAAAACCGAGCGGAGCCCTCAATGCTTCGTTAATGAAAAGTTTAATAAAATTGTACCTGAGGCAGATTTTCTGAAGGAGACAATTTCTTTGCACTATGACATACAGTTATTTTTATGGATATATTTCACAAAAAATACAAAACATGGGATTTCACTTTCTTTTCCATCAAATGATGCAATAGTTTTTTTTTTTTCTTTCAGATGCAGTCTAACATTAAGTAAGTGCTATTCCCACAAGCAAGTACATTTTTAACCCTTTCAGGGTCCGTGCCGTAGAATCTACGGCTTTACCATTGAGGATCCAAACCGTAGATCTAGCCATGAGTCAGCTCACTCTGATAAGCTGTGAGTTGGTAAATTTGGGCCTAGTTATGAGCCCCCCGGGAATACATCTATGTGGTATGTTGTGCAACCTCATAAAACAAATCCTTTCAGCACACAGTGTATAATGAGAAGAAAAAACGAAGACCATGATTTTCGATTAAAACAGTGACTTTGCAGTGTTTTTTGTATGTTTTTTATAATTGTATTTGTGATTTCTTGGTCTCATTTGATTGATTGGAAAGACCTATTACAGAAATGGAGATGATTTTGATTGGTTTTAGCACTTGGAAATGGCTTGATAACTGATGCTCAAAAGCAGCAGAAATGTTAATTTTTTGCCGATGTTTATGAGGTAACAAAAGACCTCACAGTCTTAGACACGCCAGATGGTGGGTCTAATATGCATTCACAATATGGTGATGAGATTTATACAAATTACTGTATTGATAAACAGTATATTTTTTTTTTTGGTTTGAATATAAATTCATTATGTGTTAATTGGCCACCAAATTACTATTCCGATCACTTTATTTTGTAGTTGGAAACAGTTGACTTGGTTGTTTTCTTGTGCTCAATCGATAGAAGTAATAATAGTGAAATAGCTAAGAATGTTGGTCGAATGGATAATCGTAATTGGCCTAAAATGGGAGTCAAAGTCGGCTAAATCGGCGGGATTACGTAAAATATCGCTGACTCATCAAAAATTCGCGATGAGCATTTTTTCGGGCACACCCTTTTTTCCATCAAATTTCGTACTGTTTTGTTTTATTACCTTCAGAAAAAGATTCTCTACCATTTCATAAGAAAAAATAACAAATTTTTTTTTTTTTTAAATTCTTGGACCCGTGTGCGCACTTTGAAATTTGGCTCTGGACCCTGAAAGATTTAAAAATGGCTTTGCTTGATAGTCCATGTTGTTCCTAAAAGCCTTAGTCTACTGCAGGCTACAGGATCAGGACCAAGGTGGCATAATCTGTGCCTTTAATCAGGTATGTTGTTTTTATTATTCTTGCTTCAGAATAGTCATGAATGACCGGGTTGAAGTGTTTTATGTATCCTGTCTATTAAATTTCCCTTTGACAAAATTAGCACTATCATTCCGTGCTATCAAATGAATGGTAGAAGTGGTATGTTGAAATTCATTCATGTTTCTTGAATATCTCCATGATATGTGCTGCGTGAAAAGATCCAGGTAATGGCATCAACTAAAGGATATTAGTTTTCTGACAGTCTTTGCGAGGTAATGTCCAGTCAAACTTTAAAGATGTGTGTACAGAGTGTATAGAGAACCTTTACTGCATATAAGTTCTATCAAACACTTTAATTTACTGGGAATGTTTGGGAAAGCACTCGACTTGAAACTCACTGGAATGAGGCGAGAGAGATGTATCATAATCTACACTTGGAAAATCTAGAAGGAATGGTCCAAATCTGCACACAGAAATCACTCCCTTTGAAAGTAAAAGATGGGCAGGCAGTGCAAAGTACCCCAATGAAAAGTAGGGGCACCCTTAGTACACTAAGAGAAAACACCATAAGTGTCCAGGGCCCCAAAACTGTTTAACAGCTTCTCCCCCATGCATAAGGAGAATTACGAATAGGCTCCTGGTTGCCTTCAAGAGGGAGTGGACAGATATTTATTAACCCTTTCAGGGTTTCCGGCGTACTAGTATGGCTTAGCACCAGGGTTATTGACGTACTAGTACGCCTAAATTTCTAGCGCCTTAAATCTACCAAGGAAAGCTGGTAGACCCACATATGAAAGAATGGGTCTATGTGGTCAGTGTGTACAGTATAAAAAAAATCCCGCAGCACCCCAGTGCATACTGAGAAAAAAAAACTTTGACCGTTTTTTTTTATTTAAACAGCGACTTTGCACTGTATTTTCGCATGGTATTTATGGCTGTATTCTAGTTTTCCTGGTCTCATTTTTTTGAATGGAAGACATATTACAGAAATTGGGAAGATTTTGTTTGGTTTTAAATAATGTTTAAAGCCCCTTGAAATTGAGCTAAAAGGAGCAGAAATGTTCGATTTTTCCCAAAAGTTCGAAAGAAAAACAAATCTTCCCGCGATCCAATACAAGTAAAACTGGTGGTCTAAAAATTCTTTTAAAAAGTGAGTGATTTTAAACTTTTTTCCTTTTATAACAATTTGCAGTGTCGGGCAAAAACGGGTAAATCTTCTATATTTTTGGGGAATTTAAAATTTCAAAGGGGAAAAGAAAAAGAATGTAAGGGGGCCGGGGGACAGGGACTAATGAACAGAAAAAAAATTGTTTTTTTTAGTGCCAGGGTCTTTGTCTTGTTTTTTTCTGGCCCCCTTTTTGGGAAAATTTGGCCCATCTTTTAAATTTTTGGGTGTAAAATTTGGGCCAAAATTGTTTAATTTTCTGACCATTTTAAATTGGATATTTTGAAATGGGGTAAATGGGTATTTTTTTGTACTCTTCGTTTGGGAAAAAAAATGGGTTCTAGCGAAATAGCTTGTTTTTTGTCGACAAAGTACATTAGAATTCCCCCAAAAATGGGTAAAAATGGGTGAAACCCACTGAGGGCGAAAACATCGCCGGGGGCCCCCCTTTAACTTGTGGAGCAAATTTCCCGTAAGTTTTCCATCAATTTCTTCTTTTGGCGTCATTTTTTTTTGGGGAAAAGATTCTCTATTTTTCAAAAGAAACAAAATTTTTTTTTTTCCAAAAAATTTTTTTTAAACCCGGAACAAGTTTTGGAAAGGGGCCTCTCGACCCTAAAAGGGGTTTTAAAAGGGTCGGTTTTGCGGATCAGCTGTGGGCCCAGCAGTAACGGCGGGTGATGGGGCCCCTGTTCCAAAAAAGGAGGCCTATTCATGGCCAGGCTGTGGGGGGGTTGATCCCGGGGAATACCCCTCCGAAAACCCCAGGTTTTGGACTGTGTGGGAAAAAATATGTATAAAAAAAAACCTTTTCCCCATTTTTGAAGGTAAAAGTAAAACCCCGGTTATAGCAGTAATCGTTCCAAAAAGGTTTGGGCCCCTAAAACCCAAAAGGGCCCAAAAAACCAAAAAATTTTTTCCCCCCAAAAGAATTAATGTAAACCCAATTAAATCCTTTCGGGACCCCCCAATTTAAAAAAAAAATTTACTTTTTTTTAAAGGGGTTAACTTAGTTTTAATACCAAAATAATGAGAACTAAAAAAAATTTACTAATGAAATGAATAAATGAATTTTTAAATCATTTTTAAACCTTTTATTAAAGAGTCTTAGTGGCATATGCAAAACGCGGGGGGGGGGGGAGAGGAAGGCGGTTTTTATTTTTTGGGAAAGACAGGAAAAAAATGTTTACTTTGATGTTTTTTAAAAACCCCAGGGTTATTTTTTCCATCAAAATTTTAATTCAATATGACATAAACAATTTTAATAACGCAAACATGATTATACTTTTAAAAAAAAAAAATATGTCTTTTGTTTGTGAGGAGTAAGTGGTGGTGGTGGTGGTTTGGTTTGTTGGGTTTAAAAAGGGTCACTGAGAAAACCGTACATTTATTGGCAGGGGGGGGCCAGCAGAAGCCACCAACACTTTTCCAAAAACAAGCATGTAATTTAAAAATAAGAAAGATTTACAAATTTAAAAATAAAAAATTATTTACACTTTTTTAAATAAGAAATATTTACACTTCTGTCCCTTTGGGAAAGGAGATGCTGTCTTTGGGTTTTTGGGGAAAGCTAGGTGCCAAGAGGGCCCTGCCCCTTTTGGCAGGTTTTTCTTTCTTAGTTTTTGGGGGGTTTCCTCCTCCTCCTTCTTTCTTTCCTTTTCCCCCCACTATTTAAATACTACCTTCTACCTTCCCATTTTACTTTTACTACTACCACCCCCTGCCTTTTTTTAAACCCCTCCTCTTTCCTTTTATTAGTGGGGTTTTTTGGGTCGTAAGCTCCTCTTTCTATTTTGGGGTTTTTTAAATTTATGAAAAAAAATATTTACACTTACTGTACCTTGGGATGCGGGTTTGGGTTTTTAGAGTGGGGGGAAGTTAGGCGGGCAGGTATGTTTGTCAGAAACCCCTTTTTTACCCCCAATACTTTGGAGGGTCATTTTCATGTTGCCCTTTTTTAAAAAAAATTAATAAAATTAACTTATTTGCTACATGTTAATGCTACATTTAAAAGGGTTTGGTTTGGCGCTTAGCCTTTTTCAACCCCTCCCTGCTTTAGTATGTATATATCTTTAAATCACTGAACCCTTGAAAAAGGGCCACATTCCCCCAAACTCTCTTCCTCCTCCCCTTTGGTACTTTGCACTTTTTTTTTCTTGAATTTATCATTTTTTTCACTTCTTTTTTCAATGGACGGGGATTTGAGCTTTTTTTTGGGCCCAGGGTGGCTTTTTTACAGTCACACGAAAAAACGTCCCAAAAAGAAATTTAAATTATTCAAAATGTTTTCCTATGGCCTTGCAAGTAATGTTCACTCCCCGAAAAAAACAAAGCGCACTCCCTCGAATGTGTGGGGGGAGGCTTTTTTGTGTGCACGGCACTGGGGGAAAGGTTTACTGTCCCCAAAAATGAAAACGGAGGAAAGTAATGAAAACGACCCAATTTTTTTTCTGAAAACAGACCCAAAATAAAAAGGGAGGGTCCACTGTACTTTAACAAGCTGAATTAAGGGGGGGAAACATATGAAAACTTCCCTAAATTATTCCCTTTAAAACAAATGCTTTAAGGAAATGCTTTTGTTGATGTTTTCCCACAGTTATTGGAGCATCTGGGTCCACGTGATTTTTTAATTTAAATCTAGAGTCGTTTTTGAAGCATGGATTCAGGGCTAAAAAAGAAGTTTGGGCCAAGAAGTGTTGGACCAGTTGAAAAAAAAAAAAATGATTTCAGACAAAACTTGAAATTGTTTTTTTATTTCGCAATAATATGTACCCCCCCCCCTTTCCCCGTGGGTTTGGGGTAGACAGAAAAACGCCCAAGGAGGTAATTCCATCTTGCCAAGTGAGCTTTAAAACGAAACCCTGTAACTGTTTACAGGATGGTGGGGATTGCTGGTTTTTCTTTCTTTCTTCAAAAGGGCCTGTAAGATTTCGGGTAGGTTTTGGGCTTTTTATCAAACTTAAAGGTAAATTAATACCCCAAAATGTACAAGCACAATTTTACAGACCCTTCGGGTTTTCCTCTTTTTTTTTACAGTTCTTTTTTCTTGTTCTTTTCCCACTTTCCCCATGGGGAAGTGTAACAAAATTTTTTCCCTCTGAAAGGTTGTGTGTAAAAAAAATTGATTTAAAATGCGGGAGCAAAGGGGAAACCCCCTTTTCCTGTATTATTATAAATGAAAAAGGGAAAAAAAATTTTGTTTTTTTTTTTTGGGTCCCCCCAAACCTTGGGGGGATAGGGCCAGTGGGTTGAATGAAAATTTATAAATTACAGTAGACCATCATTTAGTACGGTTTAATACGTTCCTGAAAATTCCGTGTTTTGTAAAAAACGGGTTTTTTGAACTGAAGGAAAATTAAAGGAAAAAATAGGGTTAATTCCGGGGCTCCCAAAAGCCAAACGATTTTTTTTAAACCTCCCCATCCAAAAAAAATAAAAAGGGGGTATGTTGTTTTAGTTCATTGTTTTGATGTATTATGCTGTTTTTTCTGCTTTAAAACTACAAAAAGTAAAAAGAAATAAAAATATTTCTTAAACCCTTTAAAATTTTGGGTGCTGGTGTTTGTGGATGATTGTGAAAAAGAGTGGAGAGTTATGTTGGGCCCTACTGGGCTTTTGGTGGATGGTTGGAAAATTCTGGTAATGAAGGAAAGGTTTTTAATGGAGTGGGTTTAAATTCAAGTCTTTAAATCAGTCAGTCCCTCATTCGGTAAGTCAGTCAAGTCCTTCGTAAGGCCGTCAAGTCTTTCCCGTCAGTCGGTTAAGTCATTCGGTTTTAAATCAGTCTGTCATTCAGTTTTGTCAGTCATGTTGGGTTTAGTAAGTCAGCAAGTCAATCAGTAAGTTATTCCAAGGGCAATCAGTTTAAATT
Source organism: Cherax quadricarinatus (assembly GCF_026875155.1). NCBI lineage: Eukaryota > Metazoa > Arthropoda > Malacostraca > Decapoda > Parastacidae > Cherax > Cherax quadricarinatus. The sequence continues at coordinate 33,997,577 of NC_069441.1, forward strand.
AGTTTAAGTTACTAGGGGAAATCAAATAAGCCAATAATAAGTCCTAAGTAAAATCATTCAGTCAGCCAAACCCTTCAGTTTAAAACAGTTACACAAAATCATGTTTACCTCTTTTTTGTGTACAAAAATAACCCTTTATTAAGGTACAGGTTATCTTTTTTCTAATATCTTTGTTAAATTTTTAAGGGCGTAATGCTTATTCCCCTTTTGTGCCCTTTCGCAACATGGTTTTGGCTATGAGGTATTTAAATTTCTTGGCAGATTCAAGATATATAATTAAAAAAATCATAAAACAATTCCCCAAACATAGCTGCCTTGTAGAAAAGAAAGACCCGGCTGGACACGTTATGAAAACCCTGAATGTTGGGAAAGGTGGGGGGGTTTCGGGAGTGGTAGGGGATAGGGGGCTCCCCGGGGGCCCCCCAAAAAGTTGGCAAAAAATTTTTTTTTCCTTTTCCCCCAAACTGAACCCTGTTAAATTAATTAATTTCAAAGTGTTACATAAAAATTGTGGGCCCCAATTCTTCAATCATGGAATTCTCAAAATTTGCCAAATTTAAAATCATGTAAAAAGACCGTCTTCTGTGTGTGTGTTTTTATTTATATATAAATTTTTAATATATAAAAATTTTATATATATATATATATATATATATTTTTTATATATTTATATATATACACTTGTTTTTTAAAAAAACAGTTTTTACAATAATATGAAAATTTTTTTGGGTTTTTATAAATTAGATTCATTTTTAAATTTTAAAAATTTTGGGAAGAAAATTTTAAAAATTTCACTGGAAAAAATTTTTTTTTTTAAATTTTTTGGGTAGGGTTGTTTTTGGGGGGAGTTGTGAAAGGACCTAACCAAGTTTTGGGGCGGGCACGTCAAGGTGTTTAACCCTTGGGGATTGATAGGGAGGTTTCTGGCCCGACCCCTTTATATAGTTCCTTTGGGTGCTTTACTTTAAAAGTTCCTTGATAATGTGAGTAGTCCGAAAGCCTTGGAATTTTCTTTTCTTTCGATTGGGGGGTTTTGCATTTTCAAAAATATATTTATATATATTTTTATATATTTTTTATATATATATATTTATATATATTTTATATATATATATTTTTATTTTATTATATTATATATATATATTTTTATATTTATTATATTCAGTGGGAACCCCCCCTTTAAAGAAAACCCCCCAAGCGGACCAAATTTTGTAAGTGTATTTTTTGGGAAAATGCGTTTGTCGTTTTATGTTTGGGGGGCTTTAAATGGCTTAAACTACTTCCCCAATTTTTCCTTATGGGAACAAATTCGGTTTGTACTGGCAACCCCCGAACATACTTTGGGAAAGGAAAAAAAAATCGGTTTTTCCCGGGGGGCCCCCGGTTTAAAAATAATATTTTCAGTGGTCCCCCAAAAAATGTCCAGCCCGAAAGTGTCCATTTTTTGGGGAATTTGTCCCCTTTTTTCATTAAACATTGGCCGCAAATGGGCCATTTTAAATCGCTTAAATTTTCCTGCGTCTGGGGTGTTTAAATAAAACTCTTTAGCGCCTGGGCCGTTTCCCAAACCAGTGTCCATTTTTAAAATTTAATGGTTCTGAAAAAACCCACTTTTTGATAATTTTGACAATGTGAAATCTTGGGTATTTTTTTATTGAGGAAACGTTTTTGCCACACAGTGGCTTCATCAGTCCCTAAAAGGAAAAACCTTGAAGAACAGGAGGAGAATGAGGTAAACAGGCCCCCAAATTTAGGGCGATGGGGGTTTTAAATCTATCAATTTTTGAATAGATTGATGGGACTTTACCACATCGACTCAAAATTGAAAGGGCTTTTTTACCTCTTTTCCTCCCGTTCTTTAAGATTCTCCCTTTGTTTGGCTGAAAAAGTCACTGTGTGGCGAAACGTTTCCCCAATAAAGATACCCAAGGTTGCCCCATGTGTCTAATTTTGCAGTGTGCCATTGTTTAACCCGGAGTGATGGTCCCCCCCACTTGCTCCTACGAAATAAAAACATAATTTCCATTGATTTTTGTGCTTGCAAGTGCTTTAAAAAAAAATTTCTTGGGTCCAAAAAAAAAACTTTTTAGTGCCAGCCCTTTGGTAAAAAATGTGAAAAAAAACACATAATTTATGAAAAAGTTTGTAGAAAAATACAAAGGTGGTGGTTTGGGGCAGTTGTGATAGTGGTTTGATAGTGGTAGTGATGGTGGTAGAAGGTAGTAGTGATTTTGGTTTAAAAGTTGTAATTGTGGTAGAAGGTCTTAGTGATGGTGGTAGGGGGTTCCTTCTTTAGTGATTCAGCGATTTTTACCAAAATCTCTATTTTTGGGGGTTATATAGGGGTTTCAGAAAAAAACCACCGCCTAGCTACTTTTTCACCCCTTGGTCGGGATACTCTCGTGGCCCCTTTTTTACCCAAAAAACAAAAAACACAACACCTCTTGGTGTATTTAAGATTATTTTAAATTTATTCATTCTAGAGTATATTCCATGTTTCTATGTTATTAATGTTGTTTATTATGTCATATTAGTTGAATTGTGATAGATAAATAAGCCATAGAGTTGATATTAGTGTCACATTCTCCAACAATAAACTTACCATCCCTCCCTCACACAAACAAGTCTTCAATAAGAACATAAGAAAGGAGGAACGAAAATATAAACACATATGCAGTATAATGTGATCCTTTATTGACTACGTTTCGCCCACACAGTGGGCTTTTTCAAGTCACAAACAGAACTACCTGGGGTGGAAGGAAGGCGAGTATTTATAGTCATGTTCAGAATGCTGAGGTCAGGTGGAGAATGCTGCATCTGATGATGTACCGAGTGGGGTTATAGAGTCTAAAATCTTGGGTAGCTTGGAAAGGAGATTGGATAAGTTTGTGAGCAGACCTTCTACAGTGTTCTTATGTGGGATAGCGATGAAGAAGTTTCTTGGCAAGTGGTTCAGCTATGTTATAGAAGCCACTATTCTGGTTGATGTTGTCGGATATAGAAATAAGTGATGATTCCAGGATTCTTCGGTATTGAGTGTTGTCTTCTGTGGCGATAAGTCTTGAGTTTCTGTAGTTTATCAAGTGGTTGTGTGAATTACGGTGTTGTACGCAGGCATTCCTTGTATCGTCAGACCTGCTTGCATATTGGTGTTCTGAAATACGTGTTTGGAGGTCCCTTGATGTTTCGCCCACGTATAACTTGTTGCAGTCATTACAAGGGATTATGTATACCCCTCCAGAGGATAGAAGCTTGTCCTGTCTATCGCTGGTAATGTCCTTGATGGTCGTGGTTGTGGAGGTAGATACTTGAAATGAGGTATTGGAAAAGATGTTGGAAACGTGTTTGGCAATGGAGTTGGTGGGGAGGACTATGTATCTCTTCTCGGCAGTGTCTTCTCTGGGTGTGTTGAAGATGTTTAATGCCCGTCGTCTGCAGTCTCTGATGAAGTGACGAGGATAGTGGAGTTTAGAAAATACTTGTTCAATCATCGTGCATTCTTCTTCAAGAAACTCATTGCTGCAGATTCTGAGTGCACGCAGGAAGAAGCCTATAATTACACCACGTTTGGTTTTGGTGTCGTGGTGAGAGTAAAAGTGGAGAAGATCGTTTTGGTTGGTGGGTTTTCGATAGACTTATAGACTTCTTCCTGCGTGCACTCAGAATCTGCAGCAATGAGTTTGTTAGGTAAGACACATATGCAACAGTTAGGTATCTTTATTTTGAAACGTTTCGCCTACACAGTAGGCTTCTTCAGTCGAGTACAGAAAAGTTGATAGAAGCAGAAGATACTTGAAGACGATGTAATCAGTCCATCACCCTTAAAGTTTTGAGGTGGTCAGTCCCTCAGTCTGGAGAAGAGCATTGTTCCGTTTCAGACAACGGAACAATGCTCTTCTCCAGACTGAGGGACTGACCACCTCAAAACTTTAAGGGTGATGGACTGATTACATCGTCTTCAAGTATCTTCTGCTTCTATCAACTTTTCTGTACTCGACTGAAGAAGCCTACTGTGTAGGCGAAACGTTTCAAAATAAAGATACCTAACTGTTGCATATGTGTCTTACCTAACAATCTGTCGGTATTTTATACCATTTTAATGTTCAGCAATGAGTTTCTTGAAGAAGAATGCACGATGATTGAACAAGTATTTTCTAAACTCCACTATCCTCGTCACTTCATCAGAGACTGCAGACGACGGGCATTAAACATCTTCAACACACCAAGAGAAGACACTGCCGAGAAGAGATACATAGTCCTCCCCACCATCTCCATTGCCAAACACGTTTCCAACATCTTTTCCAATACCTCATTTCAAGTATCTACCTCCACAACCACGACCATCAAGGACATTACCAGTGATAGACAGAACAAGCTTCCACCCTCTGCAGGGGTATACATAATCCCTTGTAATGACTGCAACAAGTTATACGTGGGCGAAACATCAAGGGACCTCCAAACACGTATTTCAGAACACCAATATGCAAGCAGGTCTGACGATACAAGGAATGCCTGCGTACAACACCGTAATTCACACAACCACTTGATAAACTACAGAAACTCAAGACTTATCGCCACAGAAGACAACACTCAATACCGAAGAATCCTGGAATCATCACTTATTTCTATATCCGACAACATCAACCAGAATAGTGGCTTCTATAACATAGCTGAACCACTTGCCAAGAAACTTCTTCATCGCTATCCCACATAAGAACACTGTAGAAGGTCTGCTCACAAACTTATCCAATCTCCTTTCCAAGCTACCCAAGATTTTAGACTCTATAACCCCACTCGGTACATCATCAGATGCAGCATTCTCCACCTGACCTCAGCATTCTGAACCTGACTATAAATACTCGCGTTCCTTCCACCACAGGTAGTTCTGTTTGTGACTTGAAAAAGCCCACTGTGTGGGCGAAACGTAGTCAATAAAGGATCACATTTTACTGCATATGTGTTTATATTTCCATTGTGTCGGTATTTTATACCATTTATTTCCAAAGGAGGAACACTGCAATAAGCCTGCTGGCCCATACTAGGCTGGTCCTTCACAAATCCAACCCACTAACAGAACAAATGCTACCCAAGCAATAGGCTCAGGTGCAAGTCCGACTCAAATCCAACCCCTCTCACTCGTGTATTTATCCAACCTAAATTTGAAACTACCCAAGCCATAGCTTTTAGAACATAAGAAAGGAGGAACACTGCAGTAGGCCTGCTGGCCCATACTAGACCAGTCCTTCACAAATCCAACCCACTAACAGAACAAATGCTACCCAAGCAATAAGCTCAGGTGCAAGTCCGACTCAAATCCAACCCTTATGCAGCATATGGGAATCTTTATTCAGGAAACGTTTCGCCACACAGTGGCTTCATCAGTCCAATACAAAGAGGAAGGCGTAAGGAGAGGAGGAGTATGAGGTAATCAGTCCCTCAGCCCCGGGAG
>NC_069441.1:34003525-34034229 GCF_026875155.1 Cherax quadricarinatus
GAGCACAAGTCTAAATGAGGCCTAACAAGGTATATGAGTTGAAAAAACAACCTGAGGATTTCTATTACTTATACTTCTAGAGAAGCCAAGAATTCTGTTAGCTTTATTGTGAACACTAACGCACTGTTGTCTTGGTTTTAGATTACTGCTAACCAGAACTCCTAAATCCTTTTCACAATCAGTAGTATTAAGATCTACATTATTTAGTTTATATGTCGCATGGTTTTTTCCTGTCCAACATTTAGAACTTTGCATTTGTTAATATTAAACTGCATCTGCCACTTCTCCGACCATTGCATCAGCCTATTCAAATGGTGGGTCAGTATAAAGTGGGAAGCACTGTGGTGGGTCAGTATAAAGTGGGAAGCACAATGGTGGGTCAGTATCAAGTGGGAAGCACAGTTGTTGGTCAGTATAAAGTGGAAAGCACAATGGAGAGTCAGTATAAAGTGTGAAGCACAGTGGTGGATCAGTATAAAGTGGGAAGCACAGTGGTGGGTCAGCATAAAGTGGGAAGCACAGTGGTGGGTCAGTATAAAGTGGGAAGCATAGTGAAGGGTCAGTGTAAAGTTGGAAGCACAGTGGTGGGTCAGTATAAAGTGGGAGGCACAGTGGTGGGTCAGTATCAATTGGGAAGCACAGTGGTGGGTCAGCATAAAGTGTGATGCACAGTAGTGGGTCAGTACAAAGTGGGAAGCACAGTGGAGGGTCAGTGTAAAGTGGGAAGCATAGTGGAGGGTCAGTGTAAAGTGAGAAGCACCATGAACACAACAAAGAAGGAACACTGCAACAGGCCTACTGACCCATGCAGAGCAGGTCCATGTCCCCCCCTGGATTAGCCCAATGACCCACCCTGTCTGGTCACCTCCACTCAAGGAAGGAGCACGGCTCCAGACCCAACAGCACAAGCTAGTCAGGTCCAACTCTCACCCATCCACACACACTCATGTATTTACCTAGCCTATGTTTAAAACTACGCAACGTTTTAGACTCAATAACTACTCGTGAGTTTGTTCCACTCATCCACAACTCTATTACCAAACCAGTGCTTTTTCTATATCCTTCCTGAATCTGAATTTTTCCAACTTGAAACCATTGCAGCAAATCCTCTCCTCACTTAACTTCCTGGTACTGTTATACAGCTTCTTCTCACTTAACTTCCTGGTACTGTTACACTGCCTCTCCTCACTTAACTTCCTGGCACTGTTATACAGCTTCTTCTCACTTAACTTCCTTGTACTGTTACACTGCCTCTCCTCACTTAACTTCCTGGTACTGTTATACAGCCTCTCCTCACTTAACTTCCTGGTACTGTTATACAGCTTCTTCTCACATAACTTCATGGTACTGTTACACTGCCTCTCCTCACTTAACTTCCTGGTACTGTTATACAGCTTCTCCTCACTTAACTTCCTGGTACTGTTATACAGCTTCTTCTCATTTAACTTCCTGGTACTGTGACACTGCCTCTCCTCACTTAACTTCCAGGTACTGTTATACAGCTTCTTCTCACTTAACTTCCTGGTACTGTTACACTGCCTCTCCTCACTTAACTTCCTGGTACTTTTATGCAGCTTCTCCTCACTTAACTTCCTTGTACTGTTATACAGCTTCTTCTCACTTAACTTCCTGGTACTGTTACACTGCCTCTCCTCACTTAACTTTATGGTACTGTTATACAGCTTCTCCTCACTTAACTTCCTGGTACTGTTATACAGCCTCTCCTCACTTAACTTCCTGGTACTGTTATACAGCCTCTCTTCACTTAACTTCCTGGTACTGTTATACAGCCTCTCCTCACTTAACTTCCTGGTACTGTTATACAGCTTCTTCTCACTTAACTTCCTGGTACTGTTACACTGCCTCTCCTCACTTAACTTCCTGGTACTGTTATACAGCTTCTCCTCACTTAACTTCCTGGTTCTGCTATACAGCCTCTCCTCACTTAACTTCCTGGTTCTGCTATACAGCCTCTCCTCACTTAACTTCCTGGTACTGTTATACAGCCTGTCCTCACTTAACTTCCTAGTACTGTTGTACAGCCTCTCCTCACTTAACTTCCTGGTACTGTTATACAGCTTCTTCTCACTTAACTTCCTGGTACTGTTACAATGCCTCTCCTCACTTAACTTCCTGGTACTGTGTACAGCTTCTCCTCACTTAACTTCCTTGCACTGTTATACAGCCTCTCCTCACATAACTTCCTGGTTCTGCTATACAGCCTCTCCTCACTTAACTTCCTGGTACTGTTATACAGCCTGTCCTCACTTAACTTCCTAGTACTGTTATACAGCCTCTCCTCACTTAACTTCCTGGTACTGTTATACAGCCACTCCTCACTTAACTTCCTGGTTCTGTTATACAGCCTCTCGTCACTTAACTTCCTGGTACTGTTATACAGCCTCTCCTAACTTAACTTCCTGGTACTGTTATACAGCCTCTCCTCACTTAACTTCCTAGTACTGTTATACAGCCTCTCCTCACTTAACTTCCTGGTACTGTTATACAGCCTCTCCTCACTTAACTTCTTGGTACTGTTATACAGCCTCTCCTAACTTAACTTCCTGGTACTGGTGTACAGCCTCTCCTCACTTAACTTCCTGGTACTGTTACACAGCCTCTCTTCACTTAACTTCCTGGTACTGTTATACAGCCTCTCCTCACTTAACTTCCTGGTACTGTTATACAGCCTCTCCTCACTTAACTTCCTGGTACTGTTATACAGCCTCTTCTAACTTAACTTCCTGGTACTGGTATACAGCCTCTCCTCACTTAACTTCCTGGTACTGTTATACAGCCTCTCCTCACTTAACTTCCTGGTACTGTTATGCAGCGTCTCTTCACTTAACTTCCTGGTACTGTTATACAGCCTCTCCTCACTTCACTTCCTGGTACTGTTATACAGCCTCTCCTCACTTAACTTCCTGGTACTGTGATACAGCCTCTCCTCACTTAACTTCGTGGTACTGTTATACAGCCTCTCCTCACTTAACTTCCTTGTGCTGTTATAAGCCTCATCTCTCACTAAACTTCCTGTACTGTTATACAGCCTCTCCTCACTTAACTTCCTGGTACTCTTATACAGCCTCTCTTCACTTGACTTTCCTGGTACTGTTATACAGCCTCTCTCACTTAACTTCCTGGTACTGTTATACAGCTTCTTCTCACTTAACTTCCTGGTACTGTTACACTGCCTCTCCTCACTTAACTTCCTGGTACTGTTATACAGCTTCTCCTCACTTAACTTCCTTGTACTGTTATACAGCCTCTCCTCACTTAACTTCCTGGTTCTGCTATACAGCCTCTCCTCACTTAACTTCCTGGTACTGTTATGCAGGGTCTCTTCACTTAACTTCCTGGTACTGTTATACAGCCTCTCCTCACTTCACTTCCTGGTACTGTTATACAGCCTCTTCTCACTTAACTTCCTGGTACTGTGATACAGCCTCTCTTCACTTAACTTCGTGGTACTGTTATACAGCCTCTCCTCACTTAACTTCCTGGTACTGTTATACAGCCTCTCTTCACTTAACTTCCTGGTACTGTTATACAGCCTCTCCTCACTTAACTTCCTGGTACTGTTACACAGCCTCTCTTCACTTAACTTCCTGGTACTGTTATACAGCCTCTCCTCACTTAACTTCCTGGTACTGTTATACAGCTTCTTCTCACTTAACTTCCTGGTACTGTTACACTGCCTCTCCTCACTTAACTTCCTGGTACTGTTATACAGCTTCTCCTCACTTAACTTCCTTGTACTGTTATACAGCCTCTCCTCACTTAACTTCCTGGTTCTGCTATACAGCCTCTCCTCACTTAACTTCCTGGTACTGTTATACAGCCTGTCCTCACTTAACTTCCCAGTACTGTTATACAGCCTCTCCTCACTTAACTTCCTGGTACTGTTATACAGCCTCTCCTCACTTAACTTCCTGGTTCTGTTATACAGCCTCTCCTAACTTAACTTCCTGGTACTGGTATACAGCCTCTACTCACTTATCTTCCTGGTACTGTTATACAGCCTCTCCTCACTTAACTTCCTGGTACTGTTATACGGCCTCTCCTAACTTAACTTCCTGGTACTGTTATACAGCCTCTCCTCACTTAACTTCCTTGCACTGTTATACAGCCTCTCCTCACATAACTTCCTGGTTCTGCTATACAGCCTCTCCTCATTTAACTTCCTGGTACTGTTATACAGCCTGTCCTCACTTAACTTCCTAGTACTGTTATACAGCCTCTCCTCACTTAACTTCCTGGTACTGTTATACAGCCACTCCTCACTTAACTTCCTGGTTCTGTTATACAGCCTCTCGTCACTTAACTTCCTGGTACTGTATAACAGCCTCTCCTAACTTAACTTCCTGGTACTGTTATACAGCCTCTCCTCACTTAACTTCCTAGTACTGTTATACAGCCTCTCCTCACTTAACTTCCTGGTACTGTTATACAGCCTCTCCTCGCTTAACTTCCTGGTACTGGTATACAGCCTCTCCTAACTTAACTTCCTGGTACTGGTGTACAGCCTCTCCTCACTTAACTTCCTGGTACTGTTATACAGCCTCTCCTCACTTAAATTCCTGGTACTGTTACACAGCCTCTCTTCACTTAACTTCCTGGTACTGTTATACAGCCTCTCCTCACTTAACTTCCTGGTACTGTTATACAGCCTCTCCTCACTTAACTTCCTGGTACTGTTATACAGCCTCTTCTAACTTAACTTCCTGGTACTGGTATACAGCCTCTCCTCACTTAACTTCCTGGTACTGTTATACAGCCTCTCCTCACTTAAATTCCTGGTACTGTTATGCAGCGTCTCTTCACTTAACTTCCTGGTACTGTTATACAGCCTCTCCTCACTTCACTTCCTGGTACTGTTATACAGCCTCTCCTCACTTAACTTCCTGGTACTGTGATACAGCCTCTCCTCACTTAACTTCGTGGTACTGTTATACAGCCTCTCCTCACTTAATTTCCTGGTGCTGTTATACAGCCTCTCTTCACTTAACTTCCTGGTACTGTTATACAGCCTCTCCTCACTTAACTTCCTGGTACTCTTATACAGCCTCTCTTCACTTAACTTCCTGGTACTGTTATACAGCCTCTCCTCACTTAACTTCATGGTACTGTTATACAGCTTCTTCTCACTTAACTTCCTGGTACTGTTACACTGCCTCTCCTCACTTAACTTCCTGGTACTGTTATACAGCTTCTCCTCACTTAACTTCCTTGTACTGTTATACAGCCTCTCCTCACTTAACTTCCTGGTTCTGCTATACAGCCTCTCCTCACTTAACTTCCTGGTACTGTTATGCAGGGTCTCTTCACTTAACTTCCTGGTACTGTTATACAGCCTCTCCTCACTTCACTTCCTGGTACTGTTATACAGCCTCTCCTCACTTAACTTCCTGGTACTGTGATACAGCCTCTCTTCACTTAACTTCGTGGTACTGTTATACAGCCTCTCCTCACTTAACTTCCTGGTTCTGTTATACAGCCTCTCCTAACTTAACTTCCTGGTACTGGTATACAGCCAGTCCTCACTTAACTTCCTGGTACTGTTATACAGCCTCTCCTCACTTAACTTCCTGGTACTGTTATACGGCCTCTCCTAACTTAACTTCCTGGTACTGTTATACAGCCTCTCCTCACTTAACTTCCTGGTACTGTTATACAGCCTCTCTTCACTTAACTTCCTGGTACTGTTGTACAGCCTCTCCTCACTTAACTTCCTGGTACTGTTATACAGCTTCTTCTCACTTAACTTCCTGGTACTGTTACACTGCCTCTCCTCACTTAACTTCCTGGTACTGTTATACAGCTTCTCCTCACTTAACTTCCTTGTACTGTTATACAGCCTCTCCTCACTTAACTTCCTGGTTCTGCTATACAGCCTCTCCTCACTTAACTTCCTGGTACTGTTATACAGCCTGTCCTCACTTAACTTCCTAGTACTGTTATACAGCCTCTCCTCACTTAACTTCCTGGTACTGTTATACAGCCTCTCCTCACTTAACTTCCTGGTTCTGTTATACAGCCTCTCCTCACTTAACTTCCTGGTACTGTTATACAGCCTCTTTTAACTTAACTTCCTGGTTCTGTCATACAGCCTCTCCTCACTTAACTTCCCAGTACTGTTATACAGCCTCTCCTCACTTAACTTCCTGGTACTGTTATACAGCCTCTCCTCACTTAACTTCCTGGTTCTGTTATACAGCCTCTCCTAACTTAACTTCCTGGTACTGGTATACAGCCTCTCCTCACTTAACTTCCTGGTACTGTTATACAGCCTCTCCTCACTTAACTTCCTGGTACTGTTATACATCCTCTCCTCACTTAACTTCCTGGTACTGTTATACAGCCTCTCCTCACTTAACTTCCTGGTACTGTTATACAGCCTCTCCTAACTTAACTTCCTGGTACTGGTATACAGCCTCTCCTCACTTAACTTCCAGGTACTGTTATGCAGCGTCTCTTCACTTAACTTCCTGGTACTGTTATGCAGCCTCTCCTCACTTCACTTCCTGGTACTGTTATACTGCCTCTCCTCACTTAACTTCCTGGTACTGTGATACAGCCTCTCCTCACTTAACTTCCTGGTACTGTTATACAACCTCTCTACACTTAACTTCCTGGTACTGTTATACAGCCTCTCCTCACTTAACTTCCTGGTTCTGTTATACACACTCTCCTCACTTAACTTCCTGGTACTGTTATACAGCCTCTCCTCACTTAACTTCCTGGTTCTGTTATACACACTCTCCTCACTTAACTTCCTAGTACTGTTATACAGCCTCTCCTCACTTAACTTCCTGGTACTGTTATACTGCCTCTCTTCACTTAACTTCCTGATACTGTTAAACAGCCTCTCATCACTTAACTTCCTTGTACTGGTATACGGCCTCTCCTCACTTAACTTCCTGGTACTGTTATACAGCGTCTCCTCACTTAACTTCCTGGTACTGTTATACACCCTCTCCTCACTTAACTTCCTGGTACTGTTATTCAGCCTCTCCTCACTTAACTTCCTGGTTCTGTTATACAGCCTCTCCTCACTTAACTTCCTGGTACTGTTATACAGCCTCTCCTCACTTAACGTCCTGGTACTGTTATACAGCCTCTCCTCACTTAACTTCCTGGTACTGTTATACTGCCTCTCCTCACTTAACTTCCTGGTACTGTTATACAGCCTCTTTTCACTTAACTTCCTGGTACTGTTATACAGCCTCTCCTCACTTAACTTCCTGGTACTGTTATACAGCCTCTCCTCACCTAACTTCCTGGTACTGTTATACAGCCTCTCCTCACTTAACTTCCTGGTACTGTTATACAGCCTCTCCTCACTTAACGTCCTGGTACTGTTATACAGCCTCTCCTCACTTAACTTCCTGGTACTGTTATACTGCCTCTCCTCACTTAACTTCCTGGTACTGTTATACAGCCTCTTTTCACTTAACTTCCTGGTACTGTTATACAGCCTCTCCTCACTTAACTTCCTGGTACTGTTATACAGCCTCTCCTCACCTAACTTCCTGGTACTGTTATACAGCCTCTCCTCACTTAACTTCCTGGTACTGTTATACGGCCTGTCCTCACTTAACTTCCTAGTACTGTTATACAGCCTCTCCTCACTGAACTTCCTGGTACTGTTATACAGCCTCTCCTCACTTAACTTCCTGGTTCTGTTATACAGCCTCTCCTCACTTAACTTCCTGGTACTGTTATACAGCCTCTGCTAACTTAACTTACTGGTACTGTCATACAGCCTCTCCTCACTTAACTTCCCAGTACTGTTATACAGCCTCTCCTCACTTAACTTCCTGGTACTGTTATACAGCCTCTCCTCACTTAACTTCCTGGTTCTGTTATACAGCCTCTCCTAACTTAACTTCCTGGTACTGGTATACAGCTTCTCCTCACTTAACTTCCTGGTACTGTTATACAGCCTCTCCTCACTTAACTTCCTGGTACTGTTATATGGCCTCTCCTAACTTAACTTCCTGGTACTGTTATACAGCCTCTCCTCACTTAACTTCCTGGTACTGTTATACAGCCTCTCTTCACTTAACTTCCTGGTACTGTTATACAGCCTCTCCTCACTTAACTTCCTGGTACTGTTATACAGCTTTTTCTCACTTAACTTCCTGGTACTGTTACACTGCCTCTCCTCACTTAACTTCCTGGTACTGTTATACAGCTTCTCCTCACTTAACTTCCTTGTACTGTTATACAGCCTCTCCTCACTTATCTTCCTGGTTGTGCTATACAGCCTCTCCTCACTTAACTTCCTGGTACTGTTATACAGCCTGTCCTCACTTAACTTCCTAGTACTGTTATACAGCCTCTCCTCACTTAACTTCCTGGCACTGTTATACAGCCTCTCCTCACTTAACTTCCTGATTCTGTTATACAGCCTCTCCTCACTTAACTTCCTGGTACTGTTATACAGCCTCTGCTAACTTAACTTCCTGGTACTGTTATACAGCCTCTCCTCACTTAACTTCCCAGTACTGTTATACAGCCTCTCCTCACTTAACTTCCTGGTACTGTTATACAGCCTCTCCTCACTTAACTTCCTGGTTCTGTTTATACGCCTCTCCTAACTTAACTTCCTGGTACTGTTATACAGCCTCTCCTCACTTAACTTCCTGGTACTGTTATACAGCCTCTCCTCACTTAACTTCCTGGTACTGTTATACAGCCTCTCCTCACTTAACTTCCTGGTACTGTTATACAGCCTCTCCTCACTTAACTTCCTGGTACTGTTATACAGCCTCTCCTAACTTAACTTCCTGGTACTGGTATACAGCTTCTCCTCACTTAACTTCCAGGTACTGTTATGCAGCGTCTCTTCACTTAATTTCCTGGTACTGTTATACAGCCTCTCCTCACATCACTTCCTGGTACTGTTATACGGCCTCTCCTCACTTAACTTCCTGGTACTGTGATATAGCCTCTCCTCACTTAACTTCGTGGTACTGTTATACAGCCTCTCCTCACTTAACTTCCTGGTACTGTTATACAGCCTCTCTTCACTTAACTTCCTGGTACTGTTATACAGCCTCTCCTCACTTAACTTCCTGGTTCTGTTATACACACTCTCCTCACTTAACTTCCTGGTACTGTTATACAGCCTCTCCTCACTTAACTTCCTGGTACTGTTATACAGCCTCTCCTCACTTAACTTCCAGGTACTGTTATACAGCCTCTCCTCATTTAACTTCCTAGTGCTGTTATACAGCCTCTCCTCACTTAACTTTCAGGTACTGTTATACAGCCTCTCCTCATTTAACTTCCTAGTGCTGTTATACAGCCTCTCCTCACTTAACTTTCAGGTACTGTTATACAGCCTCTCCTCACTTAACTTCCTGGTACTGTTTTACAGCCTCTCCTCACTTAACTTCCTGGAACTGTTATACAGCCTCTCCTCACTTAACTTCCTGGTACTGTTATACAGCCTCTCCTCACTTAACTTTCAGGTACTGTTATACAGCCTCTCCTCACTTAACTTCCTGGTACTGTTTTACAGCCTCTCCTCACTTAACTTCCTGGTACTCTTGTACAGCCTTCCTCACTTAACTTCCTGGTACTCTTGTACAGCCATCTCCTCACTTTAACTTCCTGGTACTTGTTATACAGCCTCTCCTCACTTAACTTCCTGGTACTGTTATACAGCCTCTCCTCACTTAACTTCCTGGTACTCTTGTACAGCCTCTCCTCACTTAACTTCCTGGTACTCTTGTACAGCCTCTCCTCACTTAACTTCCTGGTACTGTTATACAGCCCTCTCCTCACTTAACTTCCTGGTACTCTTGTACGCCTCTCCTCACTTAACTTCCTGGTACTCTTGTACAGCCTCTCCTCACTTAACTTCCTGGTACTGTTATACAGCCTCTCCTCACTTAACTTCCTGGTACTCTTGTACAGCCTCTCCTCACTTAACTTCCTGGTACTGTTATACAGCCTCTCCTCACTTAACTTCCTGGTACTCTTGTACAGCCTCTCCTCACTTAACTTCCTGGTACTCTTGTACAGCCTCTCCTCACTTAACTTCCTGGTACTCTTGTACAGCCTCTCCTCACTTAACTTCCTGGTACTGTTATACAGCCTCTCCTCACTTAACTTCCTGGTACTCTTGTACAGCCTCTCCTCACTTAACTTCCTGGTACTCTTGTACAGCCTCTCCTCACTTAACTTCCTGGTACTCTTGTACAGCCTCTCCTCACTTAACTTCCTGGTACTCTTGTACAGCCTCTCCTCACTTAACTTCCTGGTACTCTTGTACAGCCTCTCCTCACTTAACTTCCTGGTACTCTTGTACAGCCTCTCCTCACTTAACTAGAGAGTTTGTGTCAACCATCTTGATATATGTTTTAATGTTGAGCTCTCCATCATTTATATACACTTTTCTAGTTATTTTTAAAGCTTTATAGAATATGTGTTGTATTTGTAATTAAACATGAATGAGTCAATCAGCTGTCATATTAATTTAGGTTATACTACTGGACAGAAGCCCTCTCATAATTTCCCAGTCGTCGGTTTAAACATATTACGTTCGCTAAGGAGGAGAGCTCCTGCATTCTTTTGTCTTTATAAGTGGGTACAATTCTAATAGATCTTTATCATGTTTATTGTTTAGTATTTTAGGGACATATCATACACCACTGTATTACGACAGCTCTTCATTAATTATTATTTATAATACTGATATTAAATCTCTGGCCACTAGGTTCCTCACTAACCAAAGTACATGTGGTACCCGGGTTACCAAACATATGCAGGGCCCTCGGGATGCAAACTTTTACAGTGGTACCTTGGGAAACAAACATTATACAGTGGTACCTCGGGATACAAACATTATTACAGTGGTACCTTGGATACAAACTTTAATTATACAGTGGTCTCCTCGAGATACATTAAATTTTACATGGTTGCCTCGGGATACAAAATTTTTTACAGTTGATACCTGGGATACAAAACATTAAACAGTGTACCTTGGGATACAAAGCATTATAAGTTGTACCTCGGGATACAAACATTATACAGTGGTGCCTCGGGATACAAACAACTCTAAAATCGGAACAATTATGAAGTGTATTTATGTAAGTGCTTTTTGTAAGTATATTTTGGGGTCTGAAATGTATTAATCAATTTACATTATTCCTTAGGGAAACAAATTCTTTTGGTAAACGGCACTAAAACAGCCCGGAACAATTTAATTTCTAACCCGAGGTACCGCTTAGTACTATTTTGTATATTCTATACCATTATATGATTTGTAAATGAAAATGTATGGAAACCGGGTTTTTACATCTTTTTTTCCTGACTAAGACAACTGTACCACACGCATCCCAGAAACATCTAAGCATAAGAAAATAATTTTTCCTCAGAAAGTCCGCTGTCATAAGAGGTACTAAAATCCCGGCAGTAGGGGCTATAACACCTTCTCCTGTAACACACTAAAAAAAAAAAAGCCTTTCGTTTTTCTTTTGGTCCCCTTTCCTCAGTGGGTTGGCTGACACATTAAAAAAGCTTCTAAAAATTGTGAGACCTTTACCCCATCTACTGGGGCATCCCAGCAATGAACCCATCTCCTGTATTATCCCAGTGCTTAACAGAAAAAGGAATGCATAAAGGTCAAAAAAAAATGGGAACATATATAGTTTACTTAAAAACAAAAAAAGTGGAATAAAACATATCCTGATGGAAAATTCTAATAAAAATTGACCATAAACTATTACCAGGAAAGGGTAGAGTTATCAGCAACATGGACTTGTATCTTAATTCACCGACCAGCTGACCCAGATTCCAATGCATGTCCACTAACACACGACTGTCCGGGCTCCCACTCATGGACCTGTCCCCAACCTCCCTCTCTCCTAAGCTTTTTCCTTGAGCTTATATGGCCTTTAAAGCCCCCCCCCCCTTCCCCAAAGGATGCCCAATGTTAAAAACCACCCCAGTTCAAGAACAAAAACCTATTTAAAGGGGGCCGAGAGGCGTGTCAAACAGCTATTTGCCAAGGCAAGGTGTGTAACCTTTACGGGAGTTGTCTCCCTCATGCCCTCCAAGACTACATCACAAAAAAGGGATGATTTTACAATGCTGCTTATAACACTAAATTTGGAAAGGCTAAAAATTAATTTTAAAATAACATGTCATGGAAGATCCCCCCTACCATTATACCTTACAGCACACAAATTTGGCCTAATAAATACTCATTTACTATCCCGCAAGTTTCCCCTGCCATTCAAACTGTGTGGCATTCTTTTTAAATACGAACCTGAAAAAAAATACAGAAAAAGATTAAATTTAATTTTTTTTTTTCCTATCATTCCCCCCCATTTGGGGGAATTTAAAAAAAATAGGAAAAAACATTCTCATCACTTTCAAAGCTGTTTGTCAGAACACTCAACACAACGTTTTTTTTTTTTTTTTATTTTTTTTTTTTTTTTTTAAATTTTTTTTTTTTTTTTTTTTTTTTTTTTTAAATTTTTTTTTTTTTTTTTTTTTTTTTTTTTTTTTTCCCCCAAAAAAACCTCCCCCCCCAGGGGCTGTTTTAACCTCCTACCCACCCTTTAGGGTCGGTACTGTACTTCCACCTCCGAACTGTAAACCCACCCCTCTTCAGGTCGGTACGACTTCCACCCCAAACGAACATCCTACCCCTCCCTTTAGGGTCGGGGACTGTACTTCCACCTCCAGAACTGTAACATCCTAAACCCCTCTTCGGTCCGGGACTGATTCACCTCCAAAACTGTAAAATCCTCACCCTCCTTCAAGGGGCGGGCGTACTTCCCCCTCCAGAACTGTAACTCCTAACCCATCCTTTAGGTCAGGTACTGACTTTCCACCCCAGAACTGTAAATCCTCACCCATCCTTCAGATCGGGACTGTAATTCCACCTCCCCGAACTGTAACATCCCCACCCCTCCTTCAAGTCAGGTACGTACTTCCCCCCCCCAAAATGAAAAAATCCTCCCCACCTTTAGAGTCAGGGACTGTACTTCCCCCCGAACTTAACACCTACCCACTTGGGGCAGGTACTGTATTTTCCCCCTCCAGAACTGTAACATCCTAACCCATACTTCAGGGTACAGGTACTGTACTTCTCACCTCCAGAACTGTAACATCCTCACCCATCCTTCAGAGTGCTGGTACTGTACTTCTCACCACCAGAACTGTAACATCCTCACCCATCCTTCGGAGTGTAGGTACTGTACTTCCCACCTCCAGAACTGTAACATCCTCACCCATCCTTCAGAGTGCAGGTACTGTACTTTCCACCTCCAGAACTGTAACATCCTCACCAATCCTTCAGGGTACAGGTACTGTACTTCTCACCTCCAGAACTGTAACATCCTCACCCATCCTTCAGAGTGCAGGTACTGTACTTCCCACTTCCAGGACTAACATTCTCACCCATCCTTCAGAGTGCAGGTACTGTACTTCCCACTTCCAGGACTAATATTCTCACCCATCCTTCAGAGTGCAGGTACTGTACTTCCCACTTCCAGGACTAACATTCTCACCCATCCTTCAGAGTGCAGGTAATGTACTTCCCACTTCCAGGACTAACATTCTCACCCATCCTTCAGAGTGCAGGTAATGTACTTCCCACTTCCAGGGCTAATATTCTCACCCATCCTTCAGAGTGCAGGTACTGTACTTCCTACTTCCAGGACTAACATTCTCACCCATCCTTCAGAGTGCAGGTACTGTACTTCCTACTTCCAGGACTAACATTCTCACCCATCCTTCAGAGTGCAGGTACTGTACTTCCCACTTCCAGGACTAATATTGTCACCCATACTTCGGAGTGCAGGTACTGTACTTCCCACTTCCAGGACTAACATTCTCACCCATTCTTCAGAGTGCAGGTACTGTACTTCCCACTTCCAGGACTAACATTCTCACCCATCCTTCAGAGTGCAGGTACTGTACTTCCCACTTCCAGGATTCAAAGTCGCACTAACCAGGGTCTCTGAATCCCCTGATTAATCCTACTTTGCTAACACTAACAACACCAGAACATCAAAAAAAAAAATGATGTAAGTATCGTGTTTTTGACTAGTCCAACCCCAGCCAAGGTTGCTGCATAATCGAAGATATATTCATTTGATCTTGTATACAAATCATCTAGCAGACACTAACATTTGCCTGTTTGATGTGAGGGCACGGGAGCTGTGGCTACAGTACTCCAGAGATGAACATCCTAGCCAGGAAAATTGTTACATTTATGGAAAATGCTGAATCTGTAGAGATCATCTGAGTATAACCAAGCCAGGTGATGTATAGCCCAGCCATGTGTTTTATAGCCCAGCCATGTGTTTTATAGCCCAGCCATGTGTTTTATAGCTCAGCCAGGTGTTGCACAACCAAGCCAGATATTGCATAATCAAGCCAGGTATTGCATAATCAAGCCAGGTGTTGCATAACCAAGCCAGGTGTTGCATAACCCCTATAGCATTTACAAATGCATATACATAAACCACAAACAATAAATACATCCTTCTCTGTAACTTTGAAATACATACAAAAAAAATTCCAGTGATAAAATGGAAAGTGTCCTCAAACACATGCACTAGAACAGTATTCCTGCAATAAATGGCTATTCTTTTATCACAATACCATACACTACAGGTGCACCTCAACTTACAATGATTCAACTCTGGATATTTCAACTTGACGATGGTGTGGCAACAATTACTTTGGAGGTGAAACTTGAGATAATTACCTAATATGAAGGTAACGAGTCCATAACTTGTATCCATTTATTGACTTTTCAATACTGGTATTTAGTTAGAGTAATTATTTGTTTATTATTGAGTGACAGTAGTTATTTATTGACTTATTTATCACATCCTTCATATTTGACTTAAAATATTGTTTTGTGGGAACATAACCTCACTATAAGTCGATGAGCACCTGTGGCACAAAATCTAATGAAAAAAGTACTTTACAAATTCACATTATTCCATTCTTATGAGATGACAAACTTATTAATCTTTAAACACGTATAAAAAATGATGCTACTACACTTTTTACAATAATTAACAAAGTGATCCTGTCAATACATAAGTGTTTCACAAGGCAAGCCATTCAGCCTTTTATAATCCAGCCTTACAGACTTACCTTCAGAGTCGTTGGGAAGCTCTAAACTTGTACTGATTATACAGCACCTGAGAAACAACAAATTATGTTTTTTATATACAAGATGATTCAGTAAAAACAAAGCAACAAGGCAGGTGACCCAAAAAAGAAGAGAGACTTTGACCATCATTCACACAATCACTGTCTTGTCAGAGGCACACAGATACATTTTTTTTTATTATTATCACACTGGCCGATTCCCACCAAGGCAGGGTGGCCCGAAAAAGAAAAACTTTTACCATCATTCACTCCATCACTGTCTTGCCAGAAGGGTGTTTTACACTACAGTTTTTAAACTGCAACATTAACACCCCTCCTTCAGAGTGCAGGCACTGTACTTCCCATCTCCAGGACTCAAGTCTGGCCTGCCAGTTTCCCTGAATCCCTTCATAAATGTTACTTTGCTCACACTCCAACAGCACGTCAAGTATTAAAAACCATTTGTCTCCATTCACTCCTATCAAAACACGCTCACGCATGCCTGCTGGAAGTCAAGCCCCTCGCACACAAAACCTCCTTTACCCCCTCCCTCCAACCTTTCCTAGGCCGACCCCTACCCCGCCTTCCTTCCACTACAGACTGATACACTCTTGAAGTCATTCTGTTTCGCTCCATTCTCTCTACATGTCCGAACCACCTCAACAACCTCCTCAGCCTGTGGACAACAGTTTTGGTAATCCCGCACCTCCTCCTAACTTCCAAACTACGAATTCTCTGCATTATATTCACACCACACATTGCCCTCAGACATGACATCTCCACTGCCTCCAGCCTTCTCCTCGCTGCAACATTCATCACCCATGCTTCACACCCATATAAGACCGTTGTAAAACTATACTCTCATACATTCCCCTCTTTGCCTCCAAGGACAAAGTTCTTGTCTCCACAGACTCCTAAGTGCACCACTCACTCTTTTTTCCCTCATCAATTCTATGATTCACCTCATCTTTCATAGACCCATCTGCTGACACGTCCACTCCCAAATATCTGAATACGTTCACCTCCTCCATATCTCTCCCTCCAATCTGATATTCAATCTTTCATCACCTAATCTTTTTATTATCCTCATAAACCTTACTCTTTCCTGTATTCACCTTTAATTTTCTTCTTTTGCACACCCTACCAAATTCATCCACCAAATCTCTGCAACTTCTCTTCAGAACTCCCAAGAGCACAGTGTCATCAGCAAAGAGCAGCTGTGACAACTCCCACTTGTGTGTGATTCTTTATCTTTTAACTCCACGCCTCTTGCCAAGACCCTCGCATTTACTTCTCTTACAACCCCATCTATAAATATATTAAACAACCACGGTGACATCACACATCCTTGTCTAAGGCCTCACTTTTACTGGGAAAAATTTCCCTCTTTCCTACATACTCTAACTTGAGCCTCACTATCCTCGTAAAAACTCTTCACTGCTTTCAGTAACCTACCTCCTACACCATACACTTGCAACATCTGCCACAGATCTGCCACAGATACATATTCTTAATAATTAAGTATTATTTGCAACTTTCCATATTTAGAGCCCTTGGTTTACCTTCATATTGACTTAATAAAACACCTATAAAAGAAGGATAACGTAATTACAAAACCGTTTATCCTAAGTACACTAACTTACATTTACTGGTACAAAACCTCTACGTATTGGAAAACACTATTTGTCAACTAAAATACTAAACAGTAATAAAAAAAATTCATAATTGATCAAAAATTTGGAAAGGAAATATTTAGCGGGAATTTGTTTCATCATGTACTTTTATAATGACTTTATAATTGTCCTGGAGATGGGAAGTACAGTGCCTGCACTCTGAAGGAGGGGTGTTAATGTTGCAGTTTAAAAACTGTAGTGTAAAGCACCCTTCTGGCAAGACAGTGATGGAGTGAATGATGGTGAAACTTTTTCTTTTTCGGGCCACCCTGCCTTGGTGGGAATCGGCCAGTGTGTTAATAAAAATAATAATTTATAATGGTCCAAGATGTACCTTTGTCAATATAATGGTACAGGATGTACCTTGTCAGGCAACTTTATAAAGGTACAGGATGTGCATTTGGGAGGTCATTGATGTAAATAAGAAAGAGGAGATGACCTAGGACACTTCCCTGTGGCACACCAACAACTACAGGCTGAGTATTGGAGGTCATGCCATTTATGAATACATGTTAGTGTCTTCCACTAATATAGGTAGTAGGTTGGTAGACAGCAACCACCCAGGGTGGTACTACCATCCTGTGGTAGTAGGTTGGTAGACAGCAACCACCCAGGGAGGTACTACAGTCCTGTGGTAGTAGGTTGGTAGACAGCAAACCCAGGGAGGTACTACTGTCCTGTGGTAGTAGGTTGGTAGACAGCAACCACCCAGGGAGGTACTACCATCCTGTGGTAGTAGGTTGGTAGAGAACAACCACCCAGGGAGGTACTACCATCCTGTGGTAGTAGGTTGGTAGACAGCAATCACCCAGGGAGGTACTACAGTCCTGTGGTAGTAGGTTGGTAGACAACAACCACCCAGGGAGGTACTACCGTCGTGTGGTAGTGGTTGGTAGACAACAACTGCCCAGGGAGGTACTACCATCCTGTGGTAGTAGGTTGATAGACAGCAACCACCCAGGGAGGTACTACCATCCTGTGGTAGTAGGTTGGTAGACAACAACCACCCAGGGAGGTACTACCGTCCTGTGGTAGTGGTTGGTAGACAACAACCGCCCAGGGAGGTACTACCATCCTGTGGTAGTAGGATGGTAGACAGCAACCACCCAGGGAGGTACTACAGTCCTGTGGTAGTAGGTTGGTGGACAGCAACCACCCAGGGAGGTACTACTGTCCTGTGGTAGTAGGTTGGTAGACAGCAACCACCCAGGGAGGTACTACCGTCCTGTGGTAGTAGGTTGGTAGACAGCAACCACCCAGGGAGGTACTACCGTCCTGCCAAGTGAGTGTAAAACGAAAGCCTTTAATTGTTTAACATGATGGTAGGATTGCTGGTGTCCTTTTTCTGCCTCATAAACATGCAAGATTTCAGGTACGTCTTGCTACTTCTACTTACACTTAGGTCACACTACACATACATGTACAAGCATATATATATACACACGTCTCTGGGTTTTCTGCTATTTTCTTTCTAGTTCTTGTTCTTGTTTATTTCCTCTTATCTCCATGGGGAAGTGGAACAGAATTCTTCCTCCGTAAGCCATGCGTGTTGTAAGAGGCGACTAAAATGCTGGGAGCAAGGGGCTAGTAACCCCTTCTCCTGTATAAATTACTAAATTTAAAAAGAAACTTTTGTTTTTCTTTTAGGGCCATCCTGCCTTGGTGGGCCACCCTGCCTTGGTGGGCCACCCTGCTTTGGTGGGCCACCCTGCCTTGGTGGGCCACCCTGCCTTGGTGGGCCACCCTGCCTTGGTGGGCCACCCTGCCTTGGTGGGCCACCCTGCCTTGGTGGGGTAGGGCCGGTTTGTTGAAAGAAAGAAGTCTTCCACTAAGATAAGATTTTATGTAATTGAGAAAGTGTCCTCTGACCCCATAATGCTCTAGTTTTAGGCATATGGTATTGTGGTCTACTGTATCAAATGCTTCTCGTAGGTCTATTAAGAGCCCCACAGCATCTGAATAATTGATCATTTGTGCTTTTATTCAGGCCTAAACCCAAACTGGCAAAGGTTCAAAATGTTTTTGGATAAGGGGAAAAGGATAGTTTTTTTTTAAATGGTTTAATTCTACAAAGATTTCAGAAGAAAAGGGAGAGTTAAGATTTTAAAATCGAAAGTTATTTGTTCTGCATATTTTTAAAATTTAATACAGTATTTTTGAGGTGCCCCCTGTTGTCTTGAGAAAGGGAGGAAAAGGATAAATTGAATTCCTCATACATTAATAATAATATGAAATATAGAAATTTGTATTCAAACTTTTTTGGGCAGGGGGTTTGGGGGGAGTAGACTTGTGCTGGGGATTTTGCCCCCTACAAATTTTCGCGGGGCCTACCCTTTTCCTCCGACTGTTAATTCATCTTTAAAAAACCCCTCCCCTTTTTGGAAAAACAGTTTCGGGTTTTTGTGAAAACTCTTATGTGCTTTTTGTGACAAAAGGATATACCTAGTAAAAACCACGGGAAAATAGTTTTCCCTTTTTTGAAAAGGCCCTCACAGGCCCTCTGTTCCCCCTCTCCCTTTTCCCTTTTGCCCCTCACCCTTTGCCTCAAACAACATACGTGTAGGGGCCCGAATTTTGCTAGTCCACTGCTATTTTTCTTTCCCCTCGAAAATTAACGACGAGTGTGCAGCCCCAAAA
Organism: Cherax quadricarinatus; assembly: GCF_026875155.1. Taxonomy (NCBI): domain Eukaryota; kingdom Metazoa; phylum Arthropoda; class Malacostraca; order Decapoda; family Parastacidae; genus Cherax; species Cherax quadricarinatus. The sequence continues at coordinate 34,022,968 of NC_069441.1, forward strand.
CGTAAAGTTGGTAACCCGGGTGTCCACACACTAAAAATTTCACCCTTTCACTCCAAGACAGGGTGGCAGAATTTTCGGGCAAAGTTGGAGTGAGAAACAATTTGAAAAAATATTGCAGTTTTTGGGAAACCCCCCCTTAGTTTTTCTGCCCCCACCTGTGACCTTGAGCGGGGCCCCTGCATCACCTGCCGGGGAAAACTTTCGCCCTTTTTGACTATTGAAGAAAGGGGGGAATGTGCGTCCCTCGTTCCCCCTTGGCTTTTCCCTGAAAATCCCCAACTCCCGCCTTTAAACTCACCGCGCCTCTATCAACGCGTGCAGTGTAGAGGTGAAATTTTGCGGGCCCCCCGCGGGATTTCGAATATGTGATTTGCAAATGCTCCCAGATTTTTTTTGTAACTATTTGCATGAGTGGTTTTACGCTTTTTTAGACATTGTGCTACCATCAGACCTACGAAAGGCCCTTAAAAATTTTATTGGGGAATGTCGGGCCTCCCTGGGTCCCTTTGAAAATGGAAACATAAGCCCCCGCAGGCCATTTAAAACCCATACTGCGTTGTCTAGTAAAGGTAAATGCCCCCTTCCTCGATTTTCCAAATTCACGGGTACCCCCTTAAAACTCGTGGGCCCTTTAAACCACATTTTGGGGGAAAAGGGGCGAGTTTAGCTGTCCGGGCCCAAACACCCGCCCCAAACCCCAGCCAGTAAAGGGCCAAGGCTACATCTTTTTCTGAATCCAAAATTTCCTTTGTAAAAAGTTCTACAGTTTTCCCAGCCCCCGTACCTTGGGTTGTTGTGAAACTAGTTTTTCCATGTAGGGGAAAATTTTTCTGCCATTCCAAACACTGTGTTAGATTTTTATGGGGCGGGGGTTTTTGGGTAATTAACAAGTATACAGGTTGGTAACTCTCGAGACGACTGTGGGCCCAGTGAATGCCCCTTTGAAAAGGGCACTGCGACCTCCCAGGTATTACACCCATATTGCCTTTTGTCACGGGGTAAAAACCCCCTTTTCCTTGCCCCCCTTTCCTTCCCGATTTGGAACCAGCCGTTGCCTCTTTTTTGCTTGTGGTCTAGAGGGGGTTTTTTGGGCCAAAACCAATGGGTGCTTGGTGCCCGTGTCCTCTGTGCCGAAACCCCCGCTCATCTTGCGGTTTTCTCCTGTGTGCCTGCCTTTGCTAACAGGTGCCCGGGTTTTTTGGCCCCGGGCCCTTGGGCAAAGCACAGTAAAGCAACCCTTAAGGGCGCACAAAAAAGCTACCCAGAAAAAGCAAAGGGGAAGCCTGCAGTTATGCTTTTCCTAGGGCCCCATGTCGGTATATTTTTCTGCAGGGGTGCGGGCATACCAGTGTTTCCCTGTAGTGGTTTGAAAATCAATTTAAAGGGGAAATTGCAGGCGACATTTTGAGTGGGAAAAATTCCCAAGATTTCCCACTTAAAAAAATTTTGAAATTTTTGTGGTTTTGGCTTGTACAAAAGTTAAAAATTTACCCTGTCATACTTTTTGCAAGAAGTGTTAATTTCGTTTTCCCCCCCAAACAGTTAATTGTCTTTTGGTAAGCCTGTTTTAAAGGGATTTTAATTAAAAGGCTCAATTGTGTTTTCAGTGTAGCGACTCCTTACTTTTGGGATAAATAGGGGGTTAATACATGCTTTTGCTCTTGAAAAAGAACTTTTAAAATAGGGTTTTACAAATTAAGTTGTTTTGTCCTAGTGCCCATTGTTGTTTTTTCAAAAATTACATTTTCTCTTTTCCAGACTGAAATTTTACTGCAAAAATTCCCGTAATTTTTTCAAATTCCCGTTTTTCTTTCTGTGGTGTGAGTGTTTTTTAAACTTATGTTCATTGGGGGGGGTGGGAAAATTTAGCTTTGTATTTTTACTGTGAACAACCCTTAAACTCCTGCATAATGTTCAGTTTCTTAAATATTTTCTTATTTTGGAGTAATTCTTTCCCTTTTAAACTGTAAAAAGAAAGAGTCAGCCTTTTTAACATCTATTTTCCCTTGCCTTTCTCATCTAGGGGGCCCTAGCGCATATTTAAAATTGTAAAAGTAACATTTTGAAATCATTTACTTCTGGGTTTTTTAAAATTTGTTTTAAAATTTTTTTTAGACTTTTGGTAAAACTGGATTGTATGTTTAACTTCTGAAACCCCAAATTTAATGACTGCAGCCCACGCACTGAAAATAATAAAAAAATTTAAAAACGCTGGAAAACCTCTCCAAACGGGCCTAGTGTGTGAATTTGAAATTGATGTGTTTTTTACGCCCAGGGGTTTGTCCACTCTCACTTAATTTACATCAACACAAGTGTTTTCAAGGTTTTAAAGTGAAACACTTGGTGTATTTGGGGTAACACTTGTCTTACATAGAAAAAAGCGTGTGAAAGGGAAAGATTTTTTGGGTTACTGGTTAAATCTTTTACAGCTGAACACTTTTGCTTGAATACATGTAAAACATGGTAACGTTTTGATTTCCCCGGGGATGGACCAAGCAAGTCGACCAAGGGGTTTTTATTCTTTTGGTCATTGTAACTTTACCTATTTTTTTTTTTTTATTTAATCCCTTTAAAAATCTATGGTTGGGGTAAGGGTTGTCTTCAGCATTCATTGGGGATGTTTTGCTATATTATTTTTTTCAGTGAGGTCCCTTTAAAGGTTTGGCAGTACCCCAAAAACTAACTCAGGGGGAATTTAAACATTGAATTTAAAACCTCATTTTTAAGGGAAATGTATGTCAGAATTCTAATTTTATGTCAATATTCCCCTATTTTGTCTCTCCTCCCCTCTCCTCTTTTTCCTTTTTTATCTTTGAAATTTTTTGGGATAAGGTGTAAGACCTCCCCTGTCCAAACCATTAAAACATTAAAATGAACCATTTTAAATTTACCACACATACAAGAGGTCCTGATGTTTTTGGGGGGGTTTGTGTGTGGGTTTTGAGTGGTGGGGGTCGGGGTTGAGTAGGGTTTGGAGGTGTTCATTGAACTTAAGCACTTGTGTTTGTGATCTTTTTTGGGACTTCTGACTTTGAAATTTGAATATTTTTCTTCCCTAAGCTAAAAGGGAAAAAATAAGCGAGGAATTCTTGTTTTTTTGTGAGTCTTACCCCAAAAATTTTCATCACTGGCAAACATGGCAATGTCAAAAGAGGAACCTTTTTTCTCAGGTGAGGGAAAATTTAGGGAAAGCCCCATACCAAAAAAAGGGAAAAACAAAAGAGAAAAAGTGAAAAAGGGCTAGGGGCGTCGAGTAGTCAACTCACTTGACTGTACACAATGTGTTTACTAAACTTTCCTTGGTGCACAAAAGGCTTCCTTTTTTCCTTTAAAGGGAAGAATGTTTTAAAGCTGAATTTTCCCGGGACAACACCCCGCTGGCCTTTGCTAAGGGCATGGCTAATGGAGCTGTAAAAAAGGGATCCTAACTAAAGGACCCAAATTTTGGGAAAAACACACACAACTTTGTGTTTGTGGAACAAAAAAAGAACGATCAATGATTATTTTAGTACCCCTTTAGGGGGGTATTAAGCTGCCCGACCCCCATCAACCCCCCCCCCCCCCCTTTAAAAAATGGATTAGTATCAAAATCTTTGGTACCCCTTTTCCCATGGACCCATCCCTTTTTGACTCTCAGTGAGTATATCATAAACCAAAAAGACTTAAAGGAAAAATTTCCCAAATTTTCCCAGTTGGGTGGGCCCTGTGCCCCTCCCCCGGAATATCTGGGTGCATGGTTTTTCGTTTCCTAAACCCTCGAAGTGTACCAACCCCCCCCAAACGTAGGGGTTACAAATGCCAGCACTATGGCCCCTGTTGCAGTAGACGTGGAATTTTAAAAATTTTTGGTGTGGGAAGTGTGCTGGGAAACTTCCACTAGAGAATGCACAGTAGGGCCCTGACAGCCAAAATTTAAGTGTATTAAATGTAAGGGGGTTGGGGTTACAGTTTCCCACAAGGAATGCAGTCAAAAACCCCAAAAAAACCTTCGATGTAAACCTATAACAGCCTTTTAAATTTAAATGAGGATGGGGGGCCCTCCGTCTACCCAGCCAGAACTGAGATTGAACCCCTCAAAGTGTGCAAGAAACCCCCCCTCACTGCAAACAATTCTGGTTGATTTCCGGGAAAGCCCCTCACCCCACACCCCACTGTGGGGGAGCTAGCCATCCCCGTTTAGCACCTATGGAACTACTGGTTTTGCCACTACAGACACCTATGGCCAAAAACCCTGAATTTTGAGGGCAGTTTGTCATTTTTCCCCAAACCACACAAATACAAAAAAGTTTAGAAAGGGGCACCACACAAGGGGAACCCCCCTGGAAAAATTGGGGATGAGGGCAGATGCACAGGACCTACCTGCAATGAAGATGAAACAGAGAAAAACTAATGTAACCATGGACCTGTTTTTGGTGGATAGGGGTTTAAAGAAAACACAAAACCCGAAGTGCCATCCCCCCGGGGAGGCATTGGAATTTCCCCCTGACCTTCCTCATTTTATAACAAATTTCCAGAAAAAAATTGAGAATCTTGAAAAAATCCTGAAAGTTTTTAAAAAATTATGTAAAACAGGTTTATGCCTTTTTGAAGGGATGGTGATGAAAGTTTAAAAGTGCAGCAATTCCGTTCAGCTTCCAGCAATTAGTGAGAAAGAAGCCCATAACCTTGCCTTCAAGAAATTTTCCCCCTTTTTAAATGGGTGCCAAAATGCCGAAAAATTCTTTTAAAAAAAAAGGGTTTGAAGATAAAAAAGAAAACTATGCTATTTGCTCTTAAATGTCCCGCACAATGCCCGTTTAAAGCAAAATAGTTTTTTAAACCCTTTTTATGAAACAAAAGATTGTAAAAACTCACTAAAAATGGATACAAAACAAATCTTTTTTAAGGGGAAAATTGTTCCATAAAGGGAAACGGTTGCCTTTACTTTCATCATAAATTTGTGCAACCAAGAAATTGATGTCATCTGTTTGCAGGAAAAAAAGTTTAAAGAATGGGGCACCTCCACCAAACTTGCCTGGATTAAGGGAGGGGGGGGGGGGGGGGGGGGGGGTATAACCCAAGGTCAACCAACTGTTGTGTGAGTATGGGCGAAAGAACTTGCCCCATTCCCTCCTTTCCTTGCAGACTCGAGTTAAAAAAGCAGTATCATGGTGTCAAAGTATATTTCAGGCGATTTTTTCCCTAAACATTTTTTAAACTCTAAGCCCCAGCGAACCACTTTGAACCCTGATTTCCCTTTTCCCGATCGCATCAAAGTGGGAACCTTTTTACCCTTCTTGGAGATTTTAAGCCAGACATAAAAAATATTGGGGGGGGCCAACCCCCCCCCCCCCCCCCCCCAATGGAACTAAACTTGTGAATTGCTAAAATTTAATTATAATGTTCCAATTGTGGGGACTACTGAGCCTAATTTACATATTTTGGGGGGGTACTAGTTTTGTGCCCGGGTTTTAATTTCATCATTTTACGATGCATAAATCTGCAAAAGTTGATGATCTTCTAACTGATTTACTTCCCAAGACTAACAATGCCATCTTAACCCCATCTCCCGGGAATCAAGGAGCTAAAAAACAGAAGGAGGAAACCTTTTTTTCTCCCCCAAAACCCGAAAAACAGAGAAACTTTTTTCAAAGTTTAAATTTTCCAAAAAGGTTTTTCAATGCGAGTTTACAGAATTTTGGGTTTTTTGTGGGTTTTAAAGAGTAAAATAATAAATTTCCCGAGTGTACCACTTAAAAAACCAAACATGGCTAGGCATTTTCGGGGGAGACTTAAAAATTAAAACTTAAGTTTTAAAAAAAATTTAAAAAATTTTGAGGTTTAATTGGTAAAATTTTCTAAGTGACTAAATACAAATTTGGAGTTACAATGGAATGCTTTTTTTTTGGCATATACAAAGTTTTTTGTATTGGGGGAAACACAGGCCAAAAATTTTGACTAGTTTAAAATTCCTTATTAACCCTTGGATCAAAGGGAAAAGAATTACGACCCCTTTGGCACACAAAAATTTAATATGAGTTTAAATTTTCCCCTTTTTGAAGTGTTTTCACAGATCCCAAGGGGGGCAGGAAAAAGGGAAAAAAAGACCCCCCACTATAAATAAAAATTTAAAAACCAAAAGAAAAATGTTTAAAGATCCCAGCGCGCAAACTAACACATGCAGCTAGGAGGGGTTGGGGTAAAACATACCCCAGAATTAGAACCCCCGACCCGCTCAGAACTTTTTAACCCGCACTAACAAAAAGCAAAGGGGTAAAAGGGAAAAACTTAGGGAACAGGAATGGGGAAAATTTTTTTTAGTGGATTAATAGGTCCCCCCCTTTGAGTTTGGCTTTGGAAAAGTATAAAAAAAAATAACCGGGGAAAAAAACTGGCAATGTTGCTCATCCCTTTTTTTGTAAACCCCCCAAAACCTCAAAAAAGACTGGTCCCAAAACCCTCCCGGCATGAAAACCCACCATATTAGAAAAAATTTTGAAGGGGTACCTCTGAAGAAATGTTGAAACTGAATTTAAATTTTTTGACCCAAAAAATTGATGAGATGATTGCCTCTTTACAGAAAAGAATTAGATAATTCGTTTAACCCAAAAGGGCGATCAAATGCTCCCGGAGAGGTGGGATAAACCCATGTTTTTCCCCAGGCACGTGCCGATAACCCTTTGTTTTGGGACTGTATAATCTCAAAAACATTGAGGGGGTTCTTCCAACTTCCTGGACCCAAAAATCCCCCATTTGTTTTCCTATCCATAAACCCCAACGCCTTTTAAACATTTTTGGCCGATCTCCTTAACAGTTGTTCCCCTTTTTTAAAACCTTTTTAAAAAAGAACTTAACCCTGTACTACAGAATCAACACCAACTTCCCCCAAACCCCTATATTTTAAAGAAAGGTTAAAAATGTGCCCGAACTGTATTTCCATCTTCTCACTTTTTCACCCCCTACTTTGTTTTTTCCACTTTTTTGATCAAAAATTTGCCTTTTTATTTTTGCAAACAGAACCGTTATACACATGAACTAGCCCAAAATTAAAATTGGGGGTAGCTTACTCGGGTGGGTAATACAACCTGCATATAGAGTAAACCCCCCCGTCCTTTACCAAGGCTTCAGAAGGATTCTAAAGGGAAAAGTTTTTTAGGTACACCGCCCGGGGGGAGATTTTTTTAGTCCCATGCTATTTAATATTTCTGATTAATGCTCTCCAAATGCAACCCCCTGCCTTTACCTAAACATATAGCTATAAGCTATGGTGATTATATCATGATCCTTTAAAAGGGGATAAGAGATGAATAAACCCTTTTTAATGAAGTTCAAGCAATTTGTAATCGAAAAGGTCCTCATAATTTTCTTTTCCCCTAAAACAAAGATAAAAACAAGAAAAAAGACATCCCCCCCCCAAACCCCATTTGCAGGGGAAATCATTACTACGTTAAAACCCTTTCAGTAACCTTGGGGTAGATGTACCCCTTTTAAAAAATCCACAAAACCACAACTTTAAAAAAGAATGTTAAAACTAGGCTAAATGCTCTCAAAGCTGTTGTGGCTACAAACCCCAAATTGGTGCTAATGTGAGAAAACGTGGAAAAAGGGTGTACATAGCCTTCGTTAGGTCCTTAATTGATTTTGTTTCTCCCATGTTGAAAATTTTTGTAGAGAAAGTTCTTCCCCAACCCCTTTGGGGTTAATGCAAAAAGAAAACCCTCGGATTAAAATTTTTGGCCCGTCCCGATCAAAAAAAGTTTTTTAACATGGGAAGGAGCTTGGGATTTCTTGTATTTGTGGGTAGGATTTTTGAAATTAACACTGTATCGGGATTTGAATGTTGAGAAACGAAAAAAAAACACTGTCACAAATGAAATTACCAAAATGTTTAGAGGAAATACACACAGATCTAAATGGATTGTGGGGGAAAGTGCAATTGATTAAGGGTTTTTTAAACCGCATGAAATTATCACTGTAGGGAACAAGAGCATTTCACCCCTCCGGGGAAAATGTGTTCATTTTAAAAATCACACCCACAAGTCCCTCCCCAAAAACTCATTGCTATAAACCCCCTTTAAAACTCTTTTTTAAAAGCAAAATGCTCAAAAAGAAATTTTTTGCCTAGTTGGGTAGTAAAAAGTTATCACAAGTTATTAAAACTGATGGAACTAAAAAGGGTCTTTGGGGGGCTGCAAACTGCTCTTGTTGCCACCTCCCCAGTTTGAACGATAATAAAATTTTTTGAGTTAAAGGCCCTAAGAAACAAAAAAATGGGCGTTTTACACCGGGAAAAAAGAATTTTTGCAATCCTAATGGCGAAAACTTTAAACCCATGACAGAACCCTGACCTAACAACATTACTGATTCCCATGTCATCATTTAAGGCTCTTGGCTATATAATGACTCCAAAAACCTGCCATTGGGGAAGCCCGGTATAGGGTACTCAAAAATTAGGACAAAGGAATTAATGTCAATTGCTAGGGGTCCCCCTTACCCCAATTTGGGTTACTCCCCTTTATATAAAGTTGATATGTTTTGCCCCAAAAAGAGTATCCCGAAGGAGAATGTAGAATATTTTCTTTGGATAAAGGTGGGCTAGGATTAAAGGGAAAAATATTAGGAGAGAATAAATTTAAAGAAAATGAATTTTTTAAAGGGAATGCAAATTGAAGCCCGGGTAGATCTAAACCCCTATGATAAAAATGAACGTAGATAATTTGTTTAAAGGAGCAATTGCAATGGGAAAACCGACTGACTGATTTTGTAGGGCCAGGCCCTTTGGCTTGGGTTTCAATATTCTGGCTGTTTTTGGGGGAACCCCCCAGAAAGAAAAAACCAAATAAATGTAAATTATGTGTTCCCGGCAATTGTCACTCTCTTGAAAACTATGTGCTTTTAAATTTTTCCCCCTTATTGAGGAAAACAGGACAGACGGTATAATAAACCCATGTGCAAAAGTTTAAGATATCTTTTTTTAATGAAAAAAAGATACCAGATATACTAAGCAAAATTTTAAATTTGCTTGTTTAACCCAAAAAGTGAACTAAAGATATTAGATATAAAACCCTATGTATTTTCCCGTTAAACCTTTGGGGCCCAAGGGTTTCCAAGGGCCCTTTTGTGTAAACCATATGCTCTCGGCTCCGTCCACAGGGGGATAAAGGGGGACAAAAAACTAAAACCCCCTTCGTTTGGGAAAATCTAATCTTTGAAATTTTACCACTGTAAAAAAAAAAATTTCAAACTTAGGGAAAAGTAAAAAAACAAAAAAAAAGGGAAAAATTCCCTGACTGGGAAAGATACACAAATAACCTGCCCATGAAAAAGGACTTACGACGGGCGTTTTGGTCTGACTTGGGGCCATTTAAAAATAAAGATTGTAACATTAAAATTTAAAAACCCCAGATACTGAAATTTCCCACCTACATAGGGCCCCACTTATACGGGGGGTTAGGTTTTCCCGGCGTCGCCCGGGAAAACAGACATCGCCCCGAAGGCCCGAACGCCATTTTTTTTTTCCCTTTTTAAATGAAAATAAAAGCCAGACAACAAGTTTTCACTAAATTTTATTTTAAAATTTAAAAAAAACTAGGCATTAAAAAACACAAAGGGAAAATTTCATTCACAGTTTAAAAACTTACTTATCTTAAAGTTTTGTAATTTAAGTTGGGAAGAGGGTGAGTGGGAGTATTTGGGAGGAAGTCGGGGCAGGTACCCCCCGGGGTATAGCCCTGGCTCCCCTCTCATCTTAAAATACGATATTTAAAAAATCCCCGGAGATTTAAAAAACACAAAAAACCCCGTACACTCATTAATTTTCCTTAAAAAAATGTGAGTTTAAAAAAAAGGAAAGAGTTGATAGTATTTATTTGTAGGAAGTTTAGTTGGGAGGGGCCGGTAAAGGGGTAGGGCCCCCTGGGCTACACCCACCCGGGTAAATAAGTAAGTAAGTAGGGAATTTATTCAGGTATACACAAATACAGTTACATAGAATTATCATACATAGCAGCATATGTGTAGAGAACCTAGGATAACCCAAAAAAGTCAGACAGAGTGACTTATTTCCATTGGGGTCCTTTTACCTTATTATTATAATATAAAGGTTATAATATTTTCTTATTATTCTACAATGAAGATAACATTTATTATCATACTAAAAAGACTATCTACTACACAAGGGTCATTAAGACTATCTACAATACGAGGGTCATTACTAGGAATAAGGTAAAATTTACACTTATTTTAGCTAAAAAATAGAAAATCATTCCCCCCCTTTCTGGTAGCTTCATTCATCAGACACTTTTTGGCAGTCTTCTTGAACTGGTTCATGCTATGACTGGCTTTGATATGTGCGGGCAGTCTGTTCCATTCCTTTATTGCTGTACAATAAAAGGTGTTTGACGCCTGGCCACTGACTGTGGGTACTACAAAGTTGTTTTCTCTCCCCCTAGTACTATGATTGCTTTGGTTCCCAACCTTGACAAAATTGACAGCAAGATATTCTGGACACTGTTCGTGAGCAATTTTATAAACATGATTTAGCTTCAGTTGTTTTACTCTGTCTTCAACATTCAGCATATCCAACTGCTGTAATTCATCCTGGCCTACATGTTCTCTTGGTCCCAGCCCCAGGATGAATCTTACGATTTTGTTCTGGGTGATTTGCAGTCTTTCAGTTTTTTTGTCAAGGCAGAGTACCATGAAGAGCAAGCGTAATCCATATGGCATTGTATAAGGGCTAGACATAGGGTCCTGCGAGCCTCAGTAGGTAGACACTGTGGGCCAGAGCCATATTATTAACATCGACATGCCTTGTTCACTGAATTTAATCATTTCTAACAACTACCTTTAGATGCCATCATAAACGAAGGTAAAAGTAATGAATAATTCATGCCGAAAATTGTAAATAAAAACAGAGAGGGAGTGGCTGGGCCAAACGAAGATTCATACACGTTTTCTCTGATGGCTGAGCAGAGAAAACGTAATGTTGTCCCTCCACTCGGCTACCACACAGCTCCGCAAGTATTATTATCAGAGCACACATAAAATATGCAATAAATGCCAGACAACAAGTTTACACTAACTTATACAATTGTCTGCATCGCTCTTGGGCTGTGCAGACCTCCTGCGCAAAGGCACTTCAGTTCCCTGACAGCAGTAGTGTGAGGTGGTGCTTGTCGCGCCTCTGTCGTCAGACCAGGAGAACTACCATTAGTCAACATGGCGTGCAGTTATAGACACAGGATTAACACTGTCGGTGTTGAACTTCTCAGTGGGGCAAAA
>NC_069441.1:34034729-34072455 GCF_026875155.1 Cherax quadricarinatus
AATTTATAAACAAAAAAATATTTTATTTCAGTCTCCCAAATTAATCTTCCCCATTTTCTTTTTTTTCGCCATCTATTGAGCAAAAAAGGAACAAAAAAAATTTTTATTTTAGTCTATCCTTTATTTCCCATTTTCTTAATTTAAAGCCCCCTCTATTATGAAAAAAATGAACTAGATTAAGTAAATAATCCAAGTGCCATTTTCAATTTTTTGTCCCATCTATCGTGCAAAAAATTAACAAATTTTAGTTTTTTTTCCCACAGAAATTGGCGCCGGGTGCCTTTTCATTAATTTTTATTTGTACCTTTTGCGAAGTGAGCCAATCATTTTTTAGAGGGTGAAGCAAAAAACCAGGGGTCATAGTGTGCCTGGGAAATGAACGGCAATTATAATCAAACTAAAGCTAAAACCACAAGGGTCATGATAGGCATCCCAAATTTAAATCCAAGAGGGGATTATTAAAATAAAGGGGGAGCCCTAAACCTGTAAAATTTACAGCAACATGGGGGAGGATTAAAGGTATTCAACTCAATTCAGGAAGGGAGCACAGATCAAATTCCCTAAATAAAGACCCCCCTCACCAGTATCAAGGAACCTTCCTTGAAAGGGTTTCCAAGGAGGAAAAAGTAAATTTCCTTGATAAAGTCCCCAAAACCCCAGATCAATTCAGTAGATGCGGGAAAGTGGTCGAGAAAAAACATGAGTTATTATAATCAAGGGGAAAGAACTAAACCGTAGGATTTCAGCCCCTGAGGGGGATGTGGAAGGTATTCGGTTTAATTCAGGGAACTGGAGAACAACCCAATTCCCTAATCAAGACCCCCTCACTAGCACTAAAACTTTCCGAGGGAGGGACACAAGCAAACGGGAATATCAGAAATTTGGGTGTTCTGGGACTGTGACCCTCTCTAGTAAACCGGTTTGGGGAACAACACATACTGGCAAAAATGAAAGGTGATGACCTGCCCAGTAAGGTGGAGACAGCAAAAACCTTTTTAAAGTTAAATTACAATTACATCATGTAGGGGACGGTCTTGGTTGGAGTACGATGTGTCAGTGTTTTCCAGGTGTTAAATGACAGCTTTTTTTTGCCCCATTTGCAGCGATGCAATTTAAATAAAAGGTTCCAACATTTTCAAAAATTAAGGTTGTGTTGATTAAGGACACAAGTGCAACTAATGCAACATTTTTATTGTGCAAATTTTTCGCAGAAGCTTGTTAAAGGGATTACAAACAAGGGCAGAGTAATTTAGGTATTCCCGGGGAGGTTCCTGGAGGAGATTGGGGGTCAAAGCCCCCGCGGCCCGGGCTGTGACCAGCCCCCTTGGTCCAAAACCAAGGGGGCCCCTTTGAAAAATAAAACAGGGGGGAAAAAAAATGATTGAAGAACATGTAAAACAATAGGGGGGGCTATTCCCCCTGAAAAATTTTCAGGAATTGGGGGTTTTTCGAGTGGAAGGTTTGGCCTGTCAGAGTAACTTTCAAGGAAAAATCGTTCGAACCCGGATTCTGCAAGAGAAAGCCCAAAAACTGAGGGGCCCAAAAAGGGGTACCAAGATATACCTCGCCGCGGGCCCGAACACAAAAGAAAAGGACTACACTGAAAGAGAGGGGCAGAGACGCAAGGGGGAAGAAAGCAAAAAAAAAGAGCAGGGCCCGACACAGGGGGGAAGGGCAAAAAACACCCCCCAGAATCCCCACCAAAAAAACTCCAACCCGTACAAATTTCCCAAACCCAAAGAGCAACCTAACTACAAAAACCCCCTCACGTTCCCTCTGCCACCAATTTCCCTTTTCCCCAAAACCCCACCCCCAAAAGCTGTCCCTTTTTGGGCATTCTGACCCCACCCCCCCTCAACAAAAAACCCCCCCCTACACCACAGCCCCAATAGGCCCCCACCAAGGCCCCGCTCTTCCCCCCCAAACCCCCCAAAATTCTTGCATGACCACAAAGATGAAAAAAAACTAAAGGGTTTTGGGACACAAACCGGGGTTGGGAAAAATGAAAAAAAATGAGGTGGAAAGAAAAAATTTAGTGAAAAATCCCCAGCATCTAGCAGTCACAGAAACAAAAAATCACTTAGACAATAACAGAAAACCCCCAATCTTCCCAACAGGGTTCAATCCTAAAGGGAAAAATAGAAGGATAGAGGGGGGGGAAAGGGGGTTTCACTGCTCAAAAAACACGATGGGGGTTTGAGGGAAATGGAAGGCATGGACATGATTGGAGAAAGAGACTACATTTTTAGGTACAATTTAGTCCGGAAAAACCAAAAAATAGTCCCTTGGAGTGATGTAAACCCCCCACAGAAACTTCAGGAGGCCAAGAGAGGAGTAAAGAAAAAAAACAACAAAGGGGGTGGGGGAAAACACGGGCCGAGGTGGCAAGAAAGCTCACTCGAGCAAGAAAAGTTACTGGTAAGGGGGGATTTCAACCACAGGGGATCGACTGGGAAAACCCGGGGCCACATGGGGGGCCCGAAACATGGAGAGGGCCCAAAATGATGGATGTGGTACTTTGGGAAAACCCCATGCTTTAACATTTTAGGGACACAACCAGAGAAGAGGGGAGGGTGACCACAAGATGGGTCTTTTTGTTCACCCTGGCCCGTTCAACCCTTTAGGGCAAACACTTATTAAAAGGCCCCTTGGGGCTTGCCCATCATGTGGGTTCTGAGTTTTTTTACTATATAGTAGAGTTAAAAGTTTGGGAAGGTAACAGGAACTGAAGGGGACAGGCCAAACCCATAAAAAAAGGGGGCTACACAGGTATGAGAAACTTCCTGCAGGAGGTTTTAGGGGGCAAAAGAAATGGGAGGAAAATTTAGTAAACGGATGATGGAAATGTGGCAACAAAGTGCAAGGAGGGAGAGGAAAGTTTTTTTTCCCAAGGGGAAAAAGGGGAAAAAATAGGAAACCAAAAAGAAATCCTTTGGTTTTAAACCCAAGGGGGAGGGAGGGAAAAACTAAGTGCAACGGGGAAGGAAAAGGTACAGGGGCATAGGAAACCCCGGAAAACAAGGAGATTATAGAAACCAGAAACGAGTAAGCACCCGATAAGGAGGGAGGCCCAGCGACAGTATGAAAACGACCTAGCCCCCTCGAAAGTCAAAACTGACCCGAAAAATGCTGTATAGCCCATTAGGAGGAAGACAACAGTCAAGGGCCAGGTGATAAGGCTGAGGAAAAAAAGGTGGAGAAAATCACAAGAAACGAACAAAGGTATGTGGGGTGAGCTAAACAAGAGATTTAAAGGAAAATATTTTCAGTAAGACGGAAGGACCTGGGGGACATACCGACGGGGAACCCCAGCAAGGGGAAACCCCCCAAAAAAGGGTTTGGGCGCCCTACATACAGATTTAGGGAAGGAGGTGAAGAAAATGGTAAGGGACATTGGGGTACCTCAAAGGCAATGGGGCCAACAACCCTCTACCCCTGGGTCCCCTTTGAAGGAGCAGATATTTTTTGGGGCGTACCACTTAACCCACAATCTTCCCAAAACATCCCCCGGGGAAAATTGGGGAACTACCTGAGGTATGGGAAAAACGGCAAAAGTAGTTTTTTCCTTTTTAAAAAAGGAGACAGAAAAGAGGCACAAAAATATAGCCCCGTTCATTTGGGGCGGGGTATAGTAAAGCAAAAATTTTGGGGAAGATTTTTCCCGAGGAGAGTGGGGGAGCCCTGGAACGGAAAAAGGGGTATAAATGCCAACCAGCACGGGTTCCCGAAGGCAAATCCCGTGTCACAAACCCTGGAGTTTTTTTGAAAAAATAACAGGGAAATAAGACAAGAGAGAGAGGGGTGGGTTATTGCAACTTCTTGGACTGCAAAAAGGCCTTTGACACAGTTCCCACCAAAAGGGTTGTGCAAAAAAGCTAAACATCACGCATATAACCGGAAGGGCACTGCAATGGATCAGAGAATACCTGACAGGGGGCAACAACGAGTCAGGGACGAATGATTTTCACAGGGGCACCTGTGCACGGGTCCCCAAGGGGTTTTGGTCCTAGGGCCAGTTCTATTTTTGGGGATATGGAACGACAAGACGGAAGGGTTAAAACTCCAGAAAAATGTCCCCGTTTGCAGATGAAATTTAATTAAAAAGAGGAGAATTAAATCGATGAGGACCAAGGGAGGGCTTCAAAGGGGAAACCCGGACAAACTGGACAAACCCGGTCCAGCAAAAGGCTTCCGAAAATTTTAAACCTTCCAAATGCAAAGTCCATGAAGATAGGGGAAAAGGGGACAGAAGACCAAAAAGAAAGAATAAGGCAGGTGGCCAAAGAAATGCAAACCTCCTCAAGGAAAAATCTTTTTGGGGAAAACCCGAGCATGGGCTCCGGAAGGGACCATCAATCAATAAATGTGCAGATATGGGCCCTGGCAAACCCGAGAACAGCATTCCGATACCTTAGTAAGGGGAAAATACAAGGGCACGTAAAAACCGTTATGTTTAGGCCCTACTGGAGTATTTCAGCACCTTTTGGAACCCGCACTTGAAAAGCACGTCAAGAAACAAAAGAAAGTACAAAAAGGGTTTCACAAAATTTGTTCCAAGCTAAGGGAATGTCCTATAAAGGAAAAAATTAAAGGGGAAAACGGGGCCCGACCACACTGGAGGATAGGAGGGCAAGGGGGGACATGATTTCACATATAAAAAACTGGGGTGGAATAACAAGGTGGACAAAGACAGGGGTTCCAGGGAGGGGACACAGAAACAAGAGGCCCAAAAAATTGGGGTTTTTTTTTAAGACAAAAAATGAGTCAGAAGAAAGTAGGAAGTTTTTCTTTATCAGTCATAGAGTTGTAAGGCAGTGGAATAGCCAGAAAAAAAACGTAGTGGGAGGCAGGAAAACCCTACACCCGTTTAAAAACAGGTTTTATAAAACTCTGGGGCGGGGAGAGAGAGGGCCCCAGTACAACCGGTGAAAGGCGGGGGCCCCCGGGGCTTTGGACTCGACCCTGCAAAAACCCCAAATAGGGGATACAAATAGGTTTAGTAAAACCCCCACACACACAACACACACACCCACACACCCCACACTCAAAACCACACAACACACACACCACAACACACACACACACACAACACACAGACACACACACACACCCACACCACACACAAACTCACCACACACATCCCCAAAAAACCACACACAACCCACCACACACACACACACACACACACCCACCACCCACACACACACACACCCCACACACCAGAGAGTATACCTCGAAAGCGACAGAACAAAAAAAAAAGGGCTACACTGAAAGAGAAAGGGGACAGAGAAAGGGAAGGAGGAAAAGAGAAGAATGAAATGAGGGAGGACCCAAACAGGGGGAAGGGCAAACACACCCCACAGAAACTCCCACCAAAAGACTCCAAACCCCCCGACAAATTTCCCCAAAGCAACTGAGGGAAAACCTTTTAAATACCAAAACCCCCTCACTGTTCCCTCTTTCCACCCCAAACCCCCCTATCACAAACCTCCCCCAACAGCTGTCCCTTATGGGCATTCGACCCCACCCCCATCAACACAAAACCCCCCCTACACCACAAACCCCATATAGGCCCCCCCCCAAGGCTCTCGCTCCCCCAAACCCCCAAATACTTTCATGACCACAATGATAGAAAAGAAACAAAGGTTTTGGGACACAAACGCGGATGGAATAAAGAATAAACAAAAGGGGTGGAAAAAAAGGGAAACAGTGAAAAAATCCCCAGACATCATAGCAGTCACAGAAACAAAACTCGCTGGGGCCCAAAAAACCCGACACAATCTTTCCCCCCAGGGTATCAATCCTGAGGGAAAAATAGAAGGACAAAGGGGGAGGAGGGGTTTTCACCCGCCAAAAACAAACCAAAAGGGGGTTTTAGGAAATTGGGAAAGGGATGGACATGATTTTGGGGAAAGAGACACATTTTAGGACATTCAGTCCGGGGAACATAAGGTCATTGGATGGAAAGTAAACCCACCACAGAACTTCCGGGGGCCAAAAGAGGAGTAAAGAAACAACAGGGTAAAGGTGGGCACACGGCCCGAGGGGGGCAAGAAGAGCTCACCCCGAGCAGAGCAAATTACTGGTAAAAGGGGGGATTTTAACCACAGGGGATCGACTGGGGAAAACCCCCGGGGCCACTTTGGGGGGCCCGAAACAAAAAAGAGCCCAAAATGATTTGGGTGTGGGTACTTGAAAAACCCCATGCCTCAAAAATGTCAGGGGCACAACCAAAGAGAGGGGAGGATGAGCCAGCAAACGGTTTTTGTGTTCACCCCGAGCCCGTTCAGACATTTTTGGGCATCATTACGGAAAGGGCCCCCTTGGGGCTAGCGATCATGTGGTTCTGAGTTTTGGGCTATATAGTAGATTTACAAAATGGAGAAAAGGAAAAGGAAAGGGAAAGGGGGCAGGCCAAACAAAAAAAGGGGGGAAATACACAAATTTTTGAAATTTTTTTGCAGGAGGTTCGTGGGAAAAGAGAAATGGTAGGGAAAACAGTAAAAGAGATGATGGAAAAATTTTTGGGCAACAAAATGCAAGGAGGGAGAGGGAAAATTTTGTTCCCCAAAGGGGAAAAAGAAATAATAGGGAAAAACAAAACGAGTCCTTTTGGGTTTTCCCAAGGTGTAGGGGGGCAAAAACCAAGTGCAAAAAGAGAATGGAAAAGGGACAGGAGGCATAGGGCCCAGGAAAACAAGGGAAATTGTAAAGAGCAAAACCCAGTATGCACAATAAGGAGGGAGGCCCACCCACATAAAAACACATAGCAAACGAAAAACAAATCCTTTACCCGAAACTGCTGTTTAAAACCCCCCTTAGGAGGAAACAACAGTCAAGGACCCCGGGGATAAGGGTGGGGGGAAAAAAAGGGGAGAACTCACAAAAAAACGATCAAGAGGGATTTTGGGGGAGCCTCAAAACGAGATTTAAGGGAAATATTTACAGTAGAGACAGGAAGGGCTCTGGGGGGACAGCCAGAAGGGGACAACCCAAAAAGGAATACACCCAAAAAGTTTGGACCCAAAAATACATACGATGAGGAAAGGAAAGGGGGAAGAACTGCTAAAGGGGCCCCTCGATACCTCCCAAAAGGGAAAGGGACCGGGCAACATCTCCCCCGGGGTCCTTGAGAGGGAGCCGATATGTTGTGCGTACCACTTAACCCCCAATCTTCAAAACATCCCCGGAAAAAGGGCAACTAACCTGAGGTTTTGGAAGACGGGAAATGTAAATTCCCCCTTTTTTTAAAAAAGGGACAGAAAAGAGGGACTAAAATATAGACCGGTCATTGACGTGTATAGTAAAGCAAAATTATGGGGAAGATTATCAGGGGGAGAGTGGGGGAAACCCTGGAACGGAACAGGGGTTTTAAAAGGGCCCAAACCCCACGGATTTACGGAAGGCAAATCCTGTGTCACAACCCCTGGATTTTTTTGAAAAAAATAAAAGAAGTAAGACAAGAGAGAGAGGGGGGTTGATTTCATCTTCTTGGGCGCAAGAAGGCCTTTGCAACAGTTCCTCACAAGAAATTAGTGCAGAAGCTAGAGCATCCGGGGCATAAACAGGAAGGGCACTGCAATGGATCAAGAAACCTGAAAAGGGAGGCAACCCCAAAGAGTCAAGGGGACGTAATGATTATCACAGTGGGCACCTTTTGACGACGGGGGCCCCCCAGGGGTCGGGCCTAGGACCAGTGCTAAATTTTTTGGGATAAGTGAAAACATTTACGGAAGGGTAAACTCAGAAGTGCCCCCGTTTGCAGTTTATGTGAAGTTAAAAGAGGAAATTAAAAACTGATGAGGACCAGGGAAAAACTTCAAAAAAGACCGGACAGACTGGACAAAACCCGTCCAGAAAAAGGCTTCTCGAATTTAATCCTGGGCCCAAAAGCAAAGTCATGAAGATAAAGGGGAAAGGGGACAGAAGACCACAAAACCGAGTATAGGCAAAGGGGGCCAAAGACTGCAAAACCCCCACTCCCAAAGGGGAAAAATCTTGGGGTGATATAACCCCGAGCATTCTCCGGAAGCACACATCAATCAAATAAAATGGGTGGGAGCATATGGGCGCCTGGGGAAACCTGAGAACAGCATTCCGATACCTTAAATAAGGAAACATTCAAAACCCCTGTACACCCCTGTATGTCAGGGCCCCTACTGGAGTAAAAAAGCACCCGTTTGGAACCTGCACTTTTTTAAAGCACTCAAGAAAAAATAGAGAAAGTACAAAGGGGTTTTCGACAAGGTTATTTCCAGAGCTAAAGGGGGAAAGTCCTATGAAGAAAGATTTTAAAGGGGGCCCGGGCCCGAAACCCCACTGGAGGACAGGAGGGTCAGGGGGGACCCTGAAAAAAGACAAATAAAATAAATGCGTGGAATAGACAAGGGGGGGCAAAAAACGATGTTCCAGGGAGGGGGCACAGAAAAAAAAGGCCACAATTGGAAGTTGAAGACACAAATGGGGTCAGAGAGATAGTAAGGGAAATATTTCTTTAGTCATAGAGTTTGGGAAGGCAGTGGGAAAAGCCTAGAAAATGACGTAGGGAGGCAGGAACCATACACAGTTTTAAGACGAGGTTTTTAAAAGCTCAAAAGGGGCGGGGGGAGAGAGGGGATAAATAAACAACCGGTGAAGAGGCGGGGCCCGGAAACCCAGGGTTTGACCCCCCAACCCCCAAATAGGGTAAAATAAGGGGAGTAGGGTACCACACACACTCACAAATCCAATATATAACCCATTGGTTTTTGCTTTTGGGTTTTTAAAATGTTAGTGAAGGTGTTCTGGTCCCAGCTCAAACATGACATTAAATTTTTTGAAAATCAGACACATGTACAACATAGTAATTTTAAATTTTTTTGTAAATGTTTTCACCATCCGGGGACTTTATTTAAAACAAAAACTTTTGTTTTTGTATTAATAAAGACACTTTGGGGGTACAACATTTAAAAAATTTAAAAATACCCCGGGTGTTTTACAAACTGAGTAAACTAATTCTTTATCTTGTTTGGAATTTTATAAACCCTTCATGAAAATGGGATTGTATACCAATTTATGTACAAAATGGGATTTGGGGGGGGGATACCTTCCAAAGTACAACATGGTATTTTAAAACCCTTCATTTTTCAATATGGATTGCAAAACCATTTAAGTAAAAACATGGTAAATGTATTCCATTTTTGTACAACAGGATTATACCATTCATGTTTCAACAAGGTATTGCCCTACCATTCATGAAAAAACATGGCTTCCCCCTCCAGGTTTTGCATGTTTTGTGACTAAAAAATTTTGGGGTTTTTTTGAGTGATGGGGTCGGTAGAAGGAAAAAAAATGGCCCCCGGACGAGAATACGCAGGTTCTCGAATAACTCGTTTTTTTTTATAACTTGATGTGATAATAAAAAAAGAAAAGAATATAATTATAAATTATTGTAACCTCGAAAATTTCCCAAAGTATATGTGAAATCAGGGAAAAAGGAAACTGGTCAGGGGCTGGGCAGCGGGAACCGGGAAAAGACGAAACAAGAAGACGAAAGGAAAAGGGGGAGAAACGATGGGAAAAAGAAAAAAACTGCCGGGAAACTTTTTGTGGGAAAAACTAATCCTTCTCATGCTAAACCCCGGGGAATGTGCACTACTGGGAAAAGTCCCCGACGAACGGGACCAAGGAAGGGAAATAAATTTTTGTTTTTTGGGGGAAACCCAGTTAGGTATATGGGTAGGGCGTTCTGCTTGAAAAACAGGGTAGGAACAGAGAGTTTGGGGTTTTCCCGGGGGTGGATGGAGGGGTAATTTTTTAGCCGTCTGGGTGGGCATCATGAGGGTAATGGGGGGCAATCCATTATCTTTTTCATGCCCGGAGGTAACGATGTTTGGGAAAACGTAGGAGTGAAGACCTGATTACAGGTAAGGTCAGCAATAGAAATAATTAGGAGTAAGGGTGGGGAACCCCCGTCAAAAAGTGGTATTTTGGGGAAGGAGAGGAAATTTTGGGAAAAGAATGGGGGTTTTCCCGGGCAATTGGTGTCAATTGCTGGCTGGACAAATACTGTAGGGAAAATGCTGTAACATTCATTGACAACTGGGACATCTTCTATGGCAGAAATGACATGTATGCCAGGGATGGGGTTCACTTATCTAGGTCTGGGGTGGGAGCACTGGCAACTGCAGTGGAGGGAGCTGTTAGGTCTTTAAACTAGGAATAGTTAGTGGTATGGGTTTTGGCGGGAAAACAGTCAAGTCGCAGTGTAGTAATATGAGTACTAGGAGAACTAGTAAAAGGCAAAATGAGGTGGATATTGGAAAGCCAGTGGCACTAATTGACAAGGACAGTAATAGGTTTAGTCGAATAACAGAAAGGAGCAGGAAGGGTAAAGAGAGAGGAGGGTCTTTAAATTTATATTACACAAATAGTTGCAGTGCTAGGAATAAGATGGACGAGTTGAGACTAGTTGCTAGTGCAGGTAACACTGATGTATTTGCCTTAACTGAGACGTGGTTTAATTCAAAAAGTCGGGACATGCCCGCGGAATGTCACAGTCAGGGTTTTAAATTGTTCCAAGTAGATAGAAGTATCGGGAAGAGGGGTGGGGTGGCATTGTATGTCCGAGATCGCTTGAACTGTTGCATAAAAACGGGTATTAAGGCTGAAGTAACACATACAGAGTCTGTTTGGATAGAATTTTCAGAGGGGCATGAAAAATTAATTTTAGGTGTGATATACCGTCCCCCAAACTTAGATAGGGACCAAGGGAGACTACTATGGGAGGAAATTGTTAGGGCCACAAGGCACGATAATGTAGTAATTCTAGGAGACTTCAACTTTAGTCATATTGATTGGAATTTCTTGACTGGGAATTTAGAATCATACAACTTCTTAGAAGTAGTTCAGGATTGTTTTTTGAAGCAGTTTGTGACAGAACCTACAAGGGGTAATAACCTGCTTGACTTAGTTCTGGCAAACAATGAATCCCATGTTAAGAATTTAGAAGTTTCAGAGGAACTGGGTGCTATCGACCACAAATCAATTACATTTAGCATTGAATGGAAGTATGATAGTAGAGATAACTCAGTAACAGTCCCAGATTTTCGCTTAGCAGATTACGATGGGCTTAGAGAACACTTATCATCTGTTGACTCGGGTAACGAAGAGAGCTATCAATATGACAGTTTTCTGAACACTATACATGAGGCTCAAAGAACGTTTATTCCGTATAAAGAAATTAGATCAAATAGAAATGACCCAAAATGGATGAATAATACGCTGAAATATCTACTAGGGCATAAGAAAGGAATTTATAGGCGTATCAAAAGAGGTGAGTGTCATCTTATGAATCAGTTTACCTGGGGTTTACCTGGAGAGAGTTCCGGGGGTCAACGCCCCCGCGGCCCGGTCTGTGACCAGGCCTCCTGGTGGATCAGAGCCTGATCAACCAGGCTGTTGCTGCTGGCTGCACGCAAACCAACGTACGAGCCACAGCCCGGCTGATCAGGAACTGACTTTAGGTGCTAGTCCAGTGCCAGCTTGAAGACTGCCAGGGGTCTGTTGGTAATCCTCGTTATGTGTGCTGGGAGGCAGTTGAACAGTCTCGGGCCCCTGACACTTATTGTATGGTCTCTTAACGTGCTAGTGACACCCCTGCTTTTCATTGGGGGGATGGTGCATCGTCTGCCAAGTCTTTTGCTTTCGTAGTGAGTGATTTTCGTGTGCAAGTTCGGTACTAGTCCCTCTAGGATTTTCCAGGTGTATATAATCAAGTATCTCTCCCTCCTGCGTTCCAGGGAATACAGGTTTAGGAACCTCAAGCGCTCCCAATAATTGAGGTGTTTTATCTCCGTTATGCGCGCCGTGAAAGTTCTCTGTACATTTTCTAGGTCGGCAATTTCACCTGCCTTGAAAGGTGCTGTTAGTGTGCAGCAATATTCCTGCCTAGATAGAACAAGTGACCTGAAGAGTGTCATCATGGGCTTGGCCTCCCTAGTTTTGAAGGTTCTCATTATCCATCCTGTCGTTTTTCTAGCAGATGCGATTGATACAATGTTATGGTCATTGAAGGTGAGATCCTCCGACATGATCACTCCCAGGTCTTTGACGTTGGTGTTTCGCTCTATTTTGTGGCCAGAATTTGTTTTGTACTCTGATGAAGATTTAATTTCCTCATGTTTACCATATCTGAGTAATTGAAATTTCTCATCGTTGAACTTCATATTGTTTTCTGCAGCCCACTGAAAGATTTGGTTGATGTCCGCCTGGAGCTTTGCAGTGTCTGCAATGGAAGACACTGTCATGCAGATTCGGGTGTCATCTGCAAAGGAAGACACGGTGCTGTGGCTGACATCCTTGTCTATGTCGGATATGAGGATGAAAACAAGATGGGAGCGAGTACTGTGCCTTGTGGAACAGAGCTTCTCACCGTAGCTGCCTCGGACTTTTCTCTGTTGACGACTACTCTCTGTGTTCTGTTAGTGAGGAAATTATAGATCCATCGACCGACTTTTCCTGTTATTCCTTTAGCACGCATTTTGTGCGCTATTACGCCATGGTCACACTTGTCGAAGGCTTTTGCAAAGTCTGTATATATTACATCTGCATTCTTTTTGTCTTCTAGTGCATTTAGGACCTTGTCGTAGTGATCCAATAGTTGAGACAGACAGGAGCGACCTGTTCTAAACCCATGTTGCCCTGGGTTGTGTAACTGATGGGTTTCTAGATGGGTGGTGATCTTGCTTCTTAGGACCCTTTCAAAGATTTTTATGATATGGGATGTTAGTGCTATTGGTCTGTAGTTCTTTGCTGTTGCTTTACTGCCCCTTTGTGGAGTGGGGCTATGTCTGTTGTTTTTTAGTAACTGTGGGACGACCCCCGTGTCCATGCTCCCTCTCCATAGGATGGAAAAGGCTCGTGATAGGGGCTTCTTGCAGTTCTTGATGAACACATAGTTCCATGAGTCTGGCCCTTGGGCAGAGTGCATGGGCATGTCATTTATCGCCTGTTCGAAGTCATTTGGCGTCAGGATAACATCGGATAGGCTTGTGTTAATAAAATTTTGTGGCTCTCTCATAAAAAATTAATTTTGATCTTCGACTCTCAGTCTGGTTAGCGGCTTGCTAAAAACTGAGTCATATTGGGACTTGAGTAGCTCACTCATTTCCTTGCTGTCATCTGTGTAGGACCCATCTTGTTTAAGTGGGGGCCCAAAACTGGACGTTGTTCTCGATTTTGATTTGGCATAGGAGAAGAAATACTTTGGGTTTCTTTCGATTTCATTTATGGCTTTTAGTTCTTCCCGCGATTCCTGACTCCTAAAGGATTCTTTTAGCTTAAGTTCTATGCTTGCTATTTCTCTGACCAGTGTCTCCCTACGCATTTCAGATATATTGACCTCTTTTAGCCGCTCTGTTATTCTTTTCCGTCGCCTGTAAAGGGAGCGCCTGTCTCTTTCTATTTTACATCTACTCCTCCTTTTTCTTAGAGGAATAAGCCTTGTGCATACATCGAGTGCCACCGAGTTAATCTGTTCTAGGCTAAATTGGGGTCTGTGTTGCTTAGTATATCTTCCCAGCTTATATCGGTTAGGACTTGGTTTACTTGGTCCCACTTTATGTTTTTGTTATTGAAGTTGAATTTGGTGAATGCTCCCTCGTGACTAATCTCATTATGTCGGTCTGGGGCTCCGCGCATACATGACTGAACCTCAATTATGTTGTGATCTGAGTATATTGTTTTTGATATGGTGACATTTCTTATCAGATCATCATTGTTAGTGAAGATGAGGTCTAGTGTATTCTCCAGTCTAGTAGGCTCTATTATTTGCTGGTTTAAATTGAATTTTGTGCAGAGATTTAAAAGCTCGTGTGAGTGTGAGTTTTCATCAGAGCTGCCTCCTGGTTGTTATTACTGCAACAATATTATTTGCTATATTCCTCCATTTTAGGTGCCTTAAGTTGAAATCCCCCAGGAGCAAGATATTGGGTGCAGGAGCTGGAAGGTTTTCCAGACAGTGGTCAATTTTTAACAGCTGTTCCTGGAATTGCTGGGATGTTGCATCCGGAGGCTTGTAGACTACCACAATGACTAGGTTTTGGTTCTCGACCTTTACTGCTAAAACTTCCACTACATCATTTGAGGCATTTAGCAGTTCTGTGCAAACAAGTGACTCTGCAATGTACAGGCCAACCCCCCCCCCTTTTTGCCTGTTCACTCTGTCACATCTGTATAGGTTGTAATCTGGGATCCAAATTTCGTTGTCAAAGTGATCCTTTATGTGGGTCTAAGTGAAAGCCGCGAACATTGCCTTTGCCTCTGCAAGCAGTCCACGGATGAAAGGTATTTTGTTGTTTGTTGCTGGCTTTAGACCCTGTATATTTGCCAAGAAGAATGTTATCGGACAGGTGGTATTGTTGGTACTGGGGGGGGATTTTTTTTCCGGCATTAGTATCTGTATCTGTTGGTTTGGATTGGAGGCCATCGACTGTGGTTCCACTCCAGGAATGACTGGAGTATATTGACATTAAGAGGAACATTAAAAAGGGGATAAGAAAAGCTAAAAGGGACTATGAAATTAAAGTTGCTAGGGATTCTAAAACTAACCCAAAAAGTTTTTTCCAGGTATGTAGAACAGAAGTCAGAGATAAGATAGGTCCCCTTAAAAATAACTATGGGCATCTTACTGACAAAGAGAATGAAATGCGCTCGATTTTAAATAATTATTTTCTCTCGTTTTTTACACAGGAAGACACTAATAATATTCCAGTAATTAATTTCTATAGTGGGTCAGAAGAAGATAAATTATGTAACATCACAGTCACTAGTGAAATGGTTGTGAAGCAGATAGACCGACTGAAGCAAAATAAGTCACCGGGTCCTGATGAGGTTTTTTCAAGGGTTCTTAAGGAATGCAAAATGGAACTCTGTGAACCATTAACTAATATTTTTAATTTATCTCTTCAAACAGGTGTAGTGTCTGATATGTGGAAGATGGCTAATGTAATTCCTATTTTTAAAACAGGAGACAAGTAGTTACCATCAAATTACCGCCCAATAAGCCTGACCTCAATTGTAGGCAAATTACTAGAGTCAATTATAGCTGAGATTATAAGAAGCCATCTCGATAAGCATAGCTTGATTAATGATACTCAGCATGGATTCACAAGAGGCCGGTCTTGTCTAACTAATTTATTAACTTTCTTCAGTAAAGCTTTTGAGGCTGTTGACCACGATAAAGAATTCGATATTATTTACTTAGAGTCATGGCTCACAGACAGGAAGCAGAGAGTGTTCATAAATGGGGTTAAATCCGAGTGGGGATCTGTAACAAGTGGCGTTCCACAGGGATCAGTCTTGGGCCCGTTGTTGTTTATAATATATATCAATGATCTTGATGAGGGTGTTACTAGTGATATGAGCAAATTCGCCGATGACACAAAGATAGGTAGGATAATTGATTCAAACGTAGATGTTAGGGAACTTCAGGAGGATTTAAACAAACTCTATTCTTGGTCAGAAAAGTGGCAGATGCAGTTCAATGTAGATAAATGCAAGGTTCTGAAGCTCGGGAGTGTCCATAACCCTAGCACTTATAAGTTAAATGATGTAGAACTTAGCCATACAGATTGCAAAAAGGACTTGGGGGTTATGGTGAGCAGCAACCTTAAACCAAGACAGCAGTGCCTAAGCGTACATAATAAGGCAAATAGATTACTGGGATTTATATCAAGAAGTGTAAGCAACAGAAGTCCAGAGGTCATACTGCAGCTTTATACATCATTAGTAAGGCCTCACCTAGATTATGCAACTCATTTCTGGTCTCCATATTACAGAATGGACATAAATTCGTTAGAAAACATTCAGTGTAGGATGACTAAATTAATACATAGCATTAGAAATCTTCCTTATAAAGAAAGATTGAAAACTCTTAAGTTACATTCACTTGTTAGACGAAGAATGAGGGGAGACCTGATCGAAGTGTATAAGTGGAAGATAGGTATTAATAAAGAGGATATTAATAAGGTCTTGAGGATATCTCTCCAAGAGAGAACCCACAGTAATGGATTTAAATTGAATAAGTTTAGATTTAGAAAAGGACATAGGAAAGTATTGGTTTGGAAATAGGGTAGTTGATGAGTGGAACAGACTACCTAGTTTTTTTATTGAGGCTAGATTTTTTGGAGTTTCAAATTTAGGTTGGATAGGTACATGAGGGGAAGGGTTGGTTTTGAGGGGGATTTTCAATCAAGCTTATTTCTTGGGTAGCATTGAAAATTAGGTTTGGCAAATGTTTTGTTAGTGAGATGAATTGTAAAGGACCTGCCTAGTATGGGCCAACAGGCCTGCTGCAGTGTTCCTCATTTTTTATGTTCTTATGTTCTTATACTATAATTGTTTCGCTTAAAGTTAGTCTCCAGGAACCTATCGATGATGTTAAGTGAGGATTTACTGTATGGGTCATGGACTGGGTCGCAGGGATGTTGACCCCCGAAGCCTCCCCCAGGTATAAGGAAAATGATAGTGCATGGAGTTAGTCGCTACACTGCATTCAGGGTGCCACCTAGTGCAGGGAGACAGCGCTGTATGACCTGGGTGGGTTTAGTGCATAGTTTTGAAAATGGCACAAAGTTAATGAAAATGGCACTAGGTTGCCATCTATTGGAGAAAGAATGAACAATTTTAATTTTTTTTTGCACAATAAGGGCCCTAAATATTACTAATAAAAATGGCACTTGGCTGCCATCTATTATTGTAATTATTTACTAAATTTATTTCAGTTTTTGCATAATAAATGGCACTAAAATTAATAAAAGGAAAGATAAAGGTAACTAAACAAAATTTTTTTATTTAGTTCATTTTTTTTTTTTGCTCAAATGGCAAAAAAAATTGAAAAGGGGAAGTACACTAGGGGAGACAAAACAAAATTTTTTTTTTTAAATTTTTGCACAATTTTGGCACTAAAAAATACTAATGGAAATGGCATTTGGGGTGCCATCTATTGTGAGAATTTGAACTGAACTTTTTAGTTCTTTTTTTGCACAATATGGTGCTAAAAAATTTACTAAATAAAAAAGGCACTTGGATCCACTAGTGTAGAATTATAAACTAAAAAATTTATTCATCTCCCCAAAATTAATCCCCCCTTTTTCATTTTTTTCCCCACTTTTAGCTAAAAGTGAACTAAAAAAAATTTATTTTTAGTCTATCCTTTACTTCCCATTTTCATTAACTAAAGAACCATCTATTAGAAAAAACTGAACTAGTTTAAAGTAAATAATCCAATGCCATTTTCAATTTTTAGTGCCATCTATCTCAAAAAAAACAATTTAGTTTTTTTCTCCCACGTAGATGGCAGCCTGGGGGGGGCCATTTTCTTTAACTTTTACTTTGATACCTATTGCAGCAAGTGATGCCAAATCATCTGTTCCCAGGTGAAGCACAAACCTAGAGGGCATAGTGTGCCTGGGAAATGAACGGGAATTAAATCAAACTAAAAGCTAAAACCCCCAAGGGTCAATGATAGGCATGCCCCAAATTAAAACCAAGAGAGGATTATTACAATCAAGGGGACCTAAACCCGTAGAATTATACAGCACACATAGGGGAGGATTGAAGGGATTCAGACTCAATTCAGAGAACTGGAGCACAGAAACGAATTCCCTAAAACAAGAGCCCCTCACCAGTATCAAGGAACCTTTCCCTTTAGAGGACCAAAGAGGAAAAAGTCCAATTTTCCCTTTCATCAAGTCCCAAAAACCAGCATCAAATTCAGAATCGGAAAGTGGGGCGAGAAAGAGACATGAGCATTATTATAATCAAAGGGGGAAGCACTAAAACCCCTAGGATTATACAGCCCTGAGGGAATTGGGAAAGGGATTCAGGTTTAATTCAGGGGAAAGGGGAACAGATCCAATTCCCTAATCAAGAGCCCCCACTGCATCAAGAACTTTCCCTTTAGGGGAGGACACAAGAAAAAGTGAATATCTAGAAAAATTTGTGTTCGGGACTGTGATCCTCTCTATAAACACAGGTTTGAGAACAACACTACTGGCAAAGGTTTTAAAGGGGATGACCTGACCGTAAGGGGGGAGAAGCACAGGTAACCTTTTAAATTAACGACAATTACATCATGTATGGACAGGTCTTGGGTTTAGTATCAGATGTGCAGTGTTTTTTTCCGGTGTTTAAAGACCACTTTTTTTTTCCCGTTTCAGCACTGCAATTAAACAAGGGTTCCAGACATTTTCAGAATCTAAGGTTGTGTGTATATAAGGGCACAATGCAACTAATGCAACATTTTTATTGTAACAACATTTTATCGCAGAACTTTTTTAAGGCATTACAAACAAGGATCAGAGTAATAAGGTATTTCCTGGAGAGAGTTCCCGGGGAGAGTTTCCCGGGGGCAACGCCCCCCGGGGCCCGGTCTGTGACCAGGGCCCCCCTGTGGATCAAAAGCCTGATCAACCCGGCGCTGCTGTTGGCTGCACGCAAACCAAATATGAGCCCCAGCCCGGGTATCAGGAACTGACTTTAGTGCTTTCCATGCCACTTGAAGACTGCCAGGGGCTGTTTAATCCCCCTTATGTGTGCTGGGAGGCAGTTGAACATCTCGGGCATCTGACACTTTTTTTATGGCCTTAACGGCTAGTACACCCCCCCCTTTTTTATTGGGGGATGGTGCATCGCTGCCAAGTCTTTTGCTTTCGAGGGTGATTTTCGTGGCAAGTTTGGTACTATCCCTCTAGGGGTTTTCCAGATTTTAATCTGATCTCTCCCTCCTGCGTTCCAGGAATACAGGTTTAGGGAAATTCAAGCGCCCCAGTAATTTAGGTGTTTTATCTCCTTTTCCCTGGGGAAAGTTCTCTGTAATTTTAGGGCAGCAATTTTTACCTGCCTTGAAAGGTGCTGTAGGTGGGGAGCAATATTCCGCCTAAAGAACAAGTGAACCTAAGAGGTCATCATGGGGGTTGGGGCCCCCCTAGTTTTTTAAGGTTCTCATTTTCCATCCTGTCTTTTTTTTAGCAGATGCGATTGATACAATGTTATGGTCATTAAAGGGTGAGATCCTCCGACATGATCACTCCCAGGTCTTTGACGTTGGTGTTTCGCTCTATTTTGTGGCCAGAATTTGTTTTTGTACTCTGATAAAGATTTAATTTCCTCATGTTTACCATATCTGAGTAATTGAAATTTCTCATCGTTGAACTTCATATTGTTTTCTGCAGCCCACTGAAAGATTTGGTTGATGTCCGCCTGGAGCTTTGCAGTGTCTGCAATGGAAGACCTGTCATGCAGATTGGGGTTTGTCATCTGCAAAGGAAGACAGGGTGCTGTGGCTGACATCCTTGTCTATGTCGGATATGAGGATGAAAACAAGATGGGAGCGAGTACTGTGCCTTGTGGAACCAGAGCTTCTCACCGTAGCTCCCTCGGACTTTTCTCCTGTTGACGACTACTCTCTGTGTTCTGTTAGTGAGGAAATTATAGATCCATCGACCGACTTTTCCTGTTATTCCTTTAGCACGCATTTTGTGCGCAAATTACGCCATGGTCACACTTGTCGAAGGTTTTTTGCAAAGTCTGTATATATTACACTGCATTCTTTTTGTCTTCTAGTGCATTTAGGACCTTGTCGTAGTGATCCAATAGTTGAGACAGACAGGAGCGACCTGTTCTAAACCCATGTTGCCCTGGGTTGTGTAACTGATGGGTTTCTAGATGGGTGGTGATCTTGCTTCTTAGGACCCTTTCAAAGATTTTTATGATATGGGATGTTTTGTGCTATTGGTCTGTAGTTCTTTGCTGTTGCTTTACTGCCCCTTTGTGGAGTGGGGCTATGTCTGTTGTTTTTAGTAACTGTGGGACGACCCCCCGTGTCCTTTCTCCCTCTCCATAGGATGGAAAAGGCTCGTGATAGGGGCTTCTTGCAGTTCTTGATGAACACATAGTTCCATGAGTCTGGCCTTGGGCAGAGTTTCATGGGCATGTCATTTATCGCCTGTTCGAAGTCATTTGTGCGTCAGGATAACACGGATAGGCTTGTTTTTAAAAAAATTTTGTGGCTCTCTCATAAAAAATTAATTTTGATTTCGACTCTCAGTCTGGTTAGCGGCTTGCTAAAAACTGAGTCATATTGGGACTTGAGTAGCTCACTCATTTCCTTTTCTGTCATCTGTGTAGGACCCATCTTGTTTAAGTGGGGGCCCAAAACTGGACGTTGTTCTCGATTTTGATTTGGCATAGGAAAAAGAAATACTTTGGGTTTTTTCGATTTCATTTATGGCTTTTAGTTCTTCCCGCGATTCCTGACCCTAAAGGATTCTTTTATTTTAAGTTCTATGCTTGCTATTTCTCTGACCAGTGTCTCCCTAGCTTTTCGATATATTGCCCCTTTTTTAGCCGTTGTTTTCTTTTCCGTCGCTGAAAAGGGGGCCCCTGCTCTTTCTTTTTTACATCACCCCTCCTTTTTTTAAGGGGAATAAGCCTTGTGCATACATCGAGTGCACCGAGTTAATTTTCGGGGGCATAAGTGGGGGTCTGTGTTGCTTATATTTTCCCCCGTTTTGGGTTAGGACTTGGTTTTCTTGGTCCCACTTTTTTTTTGTTTTTGAAGTTGAATTTGGTAAAGCCCTCGTACTAATCTCTTTATGTCGTCGGGGGGCTCCGCCATAATGAGAACCTCAATTATGTTTGTTGAGTATATTTTTTTTTGATATGGTGAATTTTTATCGATCATCTTTTGTTAGTGAAGATGGGGTCTAGGTATTCTCCATTAGTAGGCTCTTTTTATTTGCGGGTTTAAATTGAATTTTGTGCAGAGATTTAAAAGTCGTGTGAGTGTGATTTTCTCAGAGCTGTCCTGGTGTTATTCTGCAAAATATTATTTGCATTTTCCTCCTTTTTGGGCCCTTTAATTTGAAACCCCCCGGGAGCAAGATATTGGGTGCAGGAGGGGAAAGGGTTTTTTCCAGAAGTGGCCCAATTTTTTAACAGTGTTCCTGGAATTGCTGGGATGTTGCACCCCGGGGGCTTGTAGATCCCACAATGACAGGTTTTGGTTCTCGACCTTACTGCTAAAACTTCCATAATATTTGAGGCATTTAGGTTCGGGAAAAAAGTGACTCTGAAAAGACAGGCCAACCCCCCCCCCTTTTTGCCTGTTCACTCTGTCCATCTGATAGGTTGAAATTTGGGGACCCAAAATTTCGTTGTAAAAAGTGATCTTTATGTGGGTCATAAAAGGCCGGAACATTCCCTTTTGCCTCTGCAAGCATCCACGGATGAAAGGTTTTTTGTTTTTTGTTCTGGTTTTAGACCCTTATTTTTCCCAAGAAAAATGTTATGGGACAGGTGGTTTGTTGGTACTGGGGGGGTTTTTTTTTTCCGGCATTTTATCTGTTCTGTTGGTTTTGGGATTGGGGCCATCGATGGGTTCCATTTCCAGGAATGATGGAGTTTTTGCATTAAGAGGAACTTAAAAAGGGGAAAAGAAAAGCTAAAGGGACTATAAAAATTAAAGTTGAGGGATTCTAAAAACAAACCCCAAAAAGTTTTTTCCAGGTATGTAGAACAAATCAGAGATAAGATAGGTCCCCTTAAAAATAACTAGGCACTTACTGAAAAAAAGGGAAAATGAAATCGCTCGTTTTTTAAATAATTATTTTCTCTCTTTTTTTACAAGGAAGACACTAATAATTTTCCCCGTATTAATTTCTATAGTGGGTCAAAAAAGATAAATTATGAAACATCACGTCACAGTAAAGGGTTGTGAAGAGTAGCCGACTGAAGAAAAATAAGTCCCCGGGGTCCTGATGAGGTTTTTTCAAGGGTTTTAAGGAAGCAAAAGGGAAACTTGTGAACCATTAAAAATATTTTAATTTATTCTTCAACAGGTGTGTGTCTGATATGGGGAAGTGGTAATGTAATTCCTTTTTTTAAAACAGGAGACAAGTAGTTACCCCTCAAATTTCCGCCCAAAAAACCTGACCTCAATTGTAGGCAAATTTTCTGAGTCAATTTTAGCTGAGATTTTAAAAGCCATTCGAAAGCATAGTTGTTAATGATACTACATGGTTCACAAGAGGCCCGGGTTTTTCTAACTAAATTTTTTAACTTTCTTCATAAAACTTTTGAGGCTGTTGCCCACGTAAAGAATTCGATATTATTTACTTAGAGTCATGGGTCACAACAGGAAACAAGGGGTGTTCATAAAAGGGTTAAATCCGAGTGGGGGTCTGTAACAAGTGGGGTTCCACAGGGATCATCTTGGGCCGTTTTTGTTTTTTAATATATTTCAATGATCTTGATGAGGGTGTTATATGATTGAGCAAAATTGCCCAGACACAAAGGGTAGGTAGGATAAATTTTTCAAAGTGATGTTTTGGAACTTCAGGGGATTTAAACAAAATTATTCTTTGGGCAGAAAAGTGGCAGATGAGTTCAATGTAGTAAATGCAAGGGTTTTGAAGCTCGGGAGTTCCATAACCCAGCCTTATTTAAATTAAAAGATGTAGAAAAATTGCCATACAGATTGCAAAAAGGGGTTGGGGGTTATGGGAGCAGAACCCCTTTAAAACCCAAAACAGCATGCCAAGCGTACAATAAGGCAAAAGATTCTGGGATTTTTATCAAGAAGTGAACAACGAAGTCCTGGTCATACGCAGCTTTTTACATCTTAGTAAGGCCCACCCAGATTATGCAAATCATTTTGGGCTCCATATTTCGAATGGACAAAATTGTTTTGAAAACATTCAGTGTGGATGACTAAATTAAACATAGCATTAGAAATCTTCCTTAAAAAAAGAAAGATTGAAAACTCTTAAGTTACATTACTTTTAGACGAAAAAATGAGGGGGACCTGATCGAAGTGTATAAGTGGAAGTAGGTATTAATAAAGAGGATATTTAAAAAGGGCTTGAGGTACTTCCAAGAGGAACCCGCAGTAATGGATTTAAAATTGAATAAGTTTAGATTTAGAAAAGGACATAGGGGAAATATTGGGTTTGGAAATAGGGTAGTTGATGAGGGAAAAAGTCTACCTATTGGGGTTTTTGAGGCTAGGACTTTTTGGGTAGTTTCAAATTTGGTTGGATGGGAATGAGTGGGAAGGGTTGGATTGAGTGGGGGCTTTCCAAACAAGCTTATTTCTTGGGTGCATGAAATTTGGTTTGGGAAATGTTTTGTTAGTAGTAATTTTAAAGGGCCTGCCAGTAGGGCCAACGGGCCCGCTGCAGTTTCCTATTTTTTAAGTTTTAGTTCTTATACTATAATTGTTTCGCTTAAAGTTAGTCTCCAGGAACCTATCGATGTGTAAGTGGGATTTACTGTAGGTCAGGACTGGGTCGCAGGGGTGTTTACCCCCCAACCCCTCAGGTATAGGAAAAAGATGTGCATGGGTTAGTCGTACACGCATTTGGGTGCCACCTAGTGCAGGGAGACAGCGCTGTATGACCTGGGTGGGTTTAGTGCATAGTTTTGAAAATGGCACAAAGTTAATGAAAATGGCACTAGGTTGCCATCTATTGGAGGAAGAATGAACAATTAGTTAATTTTTTTGCACAATAGATGGCCCTAAATATTACTAATGAAAATGGCACTTGGCTGCCATCTATTATTGTAATTATTTACTAAATTTATTTCAGTTTTTGCATAATAAATGGCACTATAAGTTAATGAAAATGGAAAGATAAATGGTAGACTAAACTAAATTTTTATTTAGTTCACTTTTTGCTCAATAGATGGCGAAAAAAAATTGAAAATGGGAAGATACACTAGGGGAGACTAAACAAAATATTTTTAGTTTAATTTTGCAAAAATGTGGCCCCTGAAATTACTAATGGAAAAGGCACTTGGGTGCCATCTATTGTGAGAATTATGAACTGAACTTTTTAGTTCATTTTTTGCACAATAGATGGTGCTGAAAATTACTAATGAAAAAGGCACTTGGATGCCATCTAGTGTGAGAATTATAAACTAAAAATATTTTATTCAGTCTCCCCTAATTAATCTTCCCATTTTCATTTTTTTCGCCTTATTGAGCAAAAATGAAATAAAAAAATTTTGTTTAGTCTTTCCTTTATTTCCATTTCATTAACTTAAAGCACCTCTATTATGCAAAAACTGAACTAGATTAAGTAAATAATCCAAGTGCCATTTTCAATTTTTAGTGCCATCTATCGTGCAAAAAATTAACTAATTTAGTTTATTCTCCCTACAGTAGATGGCAGCCTGGTGCCATTTTCATTAACTTTTACTTTGATACCTATTGCAGCAAGTGATGCCAACTCATTCTGTTACCGAGGGTGAAGCACAAAACCTAGAGGTCATAGTGTGCCTGGGAAATGAACGGCAATTATAATCATAACTAAGAGCTAAACCCACAAGGGTCAATGATAGGCATGCCAATTAAATCCAAGAGAGGATTATTACAATCAAGGGGGAGCACTAAACCTGTAGAATTATACAGCACACATAGGGGGAGGATTGAAGGTATTCAGACTCAATTCAGAGAACTGGAGCACAGATCGAATTCCCTAAATCAAGAGCCCCTCACCAGTATCAAGGAACCTTCCTTGAGAGGATCCAAGAGAGGAAAAAGTCCAATTCCTTGCATCAAGTGCCCAACACCAGCATCAACTTCAGTAGATGCAGGAAAGTGGTCGAGAAAGAGACATGAGCATTATTATAATCAAGGGGCAAGCACTAAACCCGTAGGATTATACAGCTCCTGAGGGGGATGTGGAAGGTATTCAGGTTTAATTCAGGGAACTGGAGAACAGATCCAATTCCCTAGATCAAGAGCCCCTCACTAGCATCTAAGAACTTTCCTTGAGGGGAGGGACACAAGCAAACGTGAATATCTAGAAAATATTTGTGTTCTGGGACTGTGATCCTCTCTAGTAAACACAGGTTTGAGAACAACACATACTGGCAAGAGTGTAAGGTGATGACCTGACCAGTAAGGTGGGAGACAGCATCAGGTAACCTTTGAAGTTAACTGACAATTACATCATGTAGTGGACAGGTCTTGGTTGAGTATCAGATGTGTCAGTGTTTTCCAGGTGTTATAATGACCAGCTTTTTTGTCCAGTTGCAGCGACTGCAATTAATCAAGGTTCCAGACATTTTCAGAATCTAAGGTTGTGTGTGATATAAGGACACAAGTGCAACTAATGCAACATTTTTATTGTAGCAACATTTTACTCTGCAGAAGCTTTGTTAAGGCATTACAAACAAGGATACAGAGTATATATAGGTATTACCTGGAGAGAGTTCCTGGAGAGAGTTCCGGGGGTCAACGCCCCCGCGGCCCGGTCTGTGACCAGGCCTCCTGGTGGATCAGAGCCTGATCAACCAGGCTGCTGCTGTTGGCTGCACGCAAACCAACGTATGAGCCACAGCCCGGCTGATCAGGAACTGACTTTAGGTGCTTGTCCAGTGCCAGCTTGAAGACTGCCAGGGGTCTGTTGGTAATCCCCCTTATGTGTGCTGGGAGGCAGTTGAACAGTCTCGGGCATCTGACACTTATTGTATGGTCTCTTAACGTGCTAGTGACACCCTGCTTTTCATTGGGGGGATGTGTGCATCGTCTGCCAAGTCTTTTGCTTTCGTAGTGCAAGTGAGTGATTTCGTGTGCCGTACCCCCCCACCCCGGTTACTAGTCCTCTAGGATTTTTCCAGATGTATTTAATCATGTATCTCTCCTCCTGAGTTTCCAGGAAATAACTAGGTTTTTAGGAAACTTTCAAGCGCCTCCAGTAATGATGTGTTTTATCTCCGTTTATGCGCGCTGTGAAAGTTCTCGTACATTTTTTAGGTCAGCAATTTACCTGCCTGGAAAGGTGCTGTTAGTGGTGCAGCAATATTCCAGCTAGATAGAACAAGTGACCTGAAGAGTGTCATCCTGGGCTTTGCCTCCTAGTTTTGAAGTTCTCATTATCCATCCTGTCATTTTCTAGCAGATGCGATTGATACAATGTTATGGTCATTGAAGGTGAGAAGGCCAGAATAGAATCTTTTTTGTGTATCTGACTGACGATTTAATTTCCTCTGTTTACACCTTATTGAGTAATTGAATTTCTCATTCGTTGAACTTCTATTGCTTTTCTGCACAGCCACTGAAAGATTTGGTTGTGTCGCCTGGAGCCTTGCAGTGTCTGAATGGAAGACCCACTGTCATGCTGATTCGGGGTGTCATCTGCAAAAGGAAGGACCACGTGCTGTGGCTGGCATCTTGTCATTGTCGGATATGAGGATGAGGAACAAGATGGGAGCAAGTACTTGTGCACTTGTGGAACACAGCTTTTCACCGTAGCTGCCTCGGACTTTACTCTGTTTGTACGACTACTCTCTGTGTTCTGTTAGTGAGGAATTTGTAGATCAATCGACCGACTTTTGCTTGTTATTCCTTTAGCACGGCATTTTGTGCGCTTATTACGCCATGGTCACACTTTGCGAAGGCTTTTCAAAGTCTGTACATATTACATCTTGCATGCTTTTTCTTCAGTGCATTTAGGACCTTGTCGTAGTGATCCAATAGTTGAGACAGTAAGGGGCGACCTGTTCTAAACCCTGTTGCCTGGGTTGTGTAACTGATGGGTTTCTAGATGGGTGGTGATCATGCTTCTTAGGACCCTTTCAAAGATTTTTATGATATGGGATGTTAGTGCTATTGGTCTGTAGTTCTTTGCTGTTGCTTTTCTGCCCCCTTTGTGGAGTGGGGCTATGTCTGTTGTTTTTAGTAACTGTGGGACGACCCCCGTGTCCATGCTCCCTCTCCATAGGATGGAAAAGGCTCGTGATAGGGGCTTCTTGCAGTTCTTGATGAACACAGAGTTCCATGAGCCTGGCCCTGGGGCAGAGTGCATGGGCATGTCATTTATCGCCTGTTCGAAGTCATTTGGCGTCAGGATAACATCGGATAGGCTTGTGTTAATAAAATTTTGTGGCTCTCTCATAAAAAATTAATTTTGATCTTCGACTCTCAGTCTGGTTAGCGGCTTGCTAAAAACTGAGTCATATTGGGACTTGAGTAGCTCACTCATTTCCTTGCTGTCATCTGTGTAGGACCCATCTTGTTTAAGTAGGGGCCCAAAACTGGACGTTGTTCTCAATTTTGATTTGGCATAGGAGAAGAAATACTTTGGGTTTCTTTCGATTTCATTTATGGCTTTTAGTTCCTCCCGCGATTCCTGACTCCTAAAGGATTCTTTTAGCTTAAGTTCGATGCTTGTTATTTCTCTGACCAGTGTCTCCCTACGCATTTCAGATATATTGACCTCTTTTAGCCGCTCTGTTATTCTTTTCCGTCGCCTGTAAAGGGAGCGCCTGTCTCTTTCTATTTTACATCTACTCCTCCTTTTTCTTAGAGGAATAAGCCTTGTGCATACATCGAGTGCCACCGAGTTAATCTGTTCTAGGCATAAGTTGGGGTCCGTGTTGCTTAGTATATCTTCCCAGCTTATATCGGTTAGGACTTGGTTTACTTGGTCCTACTTTATGTTTTTGTTATTGAAGTTGATTTTGGTGAATGCTCCCTCGTGACTAGTCTCATTTTGTCGGTCTGGGGCTTCACGCATACATGTCTGAACTTCAATTATGTTGTGATCTGAGTACATTGTTTTTGATATTGTGACATTTCTTATCAGATCATCATTGTTAGTGAAGATGAGGTCTAGTGTATTCTCCAGTCTAGTAAGCTCTATTATTTGCTGGTTTAAATTGAATTTTGTGCAGAGATTTAAAAGCTCGTGTGAGTGTGAGTTTTCATCAGAGCTGCCTCCTGGTGTTATTACTGCAACAATATTATTTGCTATATTCCTCCATTTTAGGTGCCTTAAGTTGAAATCCCCCAGGAGCAAGATGTTGGGTGCAGGAGCTGGAAGATTTTCCAGACAGTGGTCAATTTTTAACAGCTGTTCCTGGAATTGCTGGGATGTTGCATCCGGAGGCTTGTAGACTACCACAATGACTAGGTTTTGGTTCTCGACCTTTACTGCTAAAACTTCCACTACATCATTTGAGGCATTAAGCAGTTTTGTGCAAACAAGTGACTCTGCAATGTACAGGCCAACCCCCCCCCCCCTTTTGCCTGTTCACTCTGTCACATATCTGTATAGGTTGTAACCTGGGATCCATATTTCGTTGTCCAAGTGATCCTTTATGTGGGTCTCAGTGAAAGCCGCGAAACATTGCCTTTGCCTCTGCAAGCAGTCCACGGATGAAAGGTATTTTGTTGTTTGTTGCTGGCTTTAGACCCTGTATATTTGCAAAGAAGAATGTTATCGGACTGGTGGTATTGTTGGTACTGGGGGGGGATATTTTTTCCGGCATTAGTATCTGTATCTGTTGGTTTGGATTGGAGGCCCATCGAGGGGTTCCACTCCGGGAAATGACTGGTTTTGGTTACATTTCTGCCTTTTTCCTCCCATTTTTTTTTTCCCCTTCCTGCCCAAAAAAAACCCTCCTCCCTCTTGAGTGGCTGGGGCTCCCCGGTTTTCCCCAGGGCCCGGATGTTTTGAAATCTTTTTGCCCCCCTTTAGTTTGGTATCCCCGGGCCCTTTTTTAAGTTTTTAGCAGTCTTTCCTTACTAAAAGGGGTTCCCCATTAAAGGAAAAAAAAAAAACTTACAGGGGGGTTTTTGGCTTTTTCCTTTTTGTCAAAAGGGCAGGGCCCTTTTTTCTGGGGGGTCTTTGTTCACGCCCCACCCTTTTTTTTCCAGTTTTCCCAAAGCCAGCAATACTAAGTGCATAGAAAAGTGCACGGGTTTGGGTTTTCCCCGTTTCCCTTTGGGGTTTTTTCTGTGACGGGAAATTCCCTTTTGGGGGCATGTTTCCCTGTCTTACTTCTATCCTCCCTACACCAACAATGGAGCTCCCACCATTTGTTTTTGGAAATATATCCTCCCTATTGCTAATGGATCCCCCTTTTTTGGCTTTTTCCCTGCATTTTTTCTAGTTTGTAATATTGGTTTTATTTTAAACCTTTGACAAAACACTTTTTTCCCCTACAGGGCTCCTGCCCCCAAGGGGGTCATTTAAAGGTATTTTTCCCTCGTAAAAATTTCCCGACTACCGGGAAAAAATTTCCCTTCCACTTCACCATTATTTGTCCCCCCAGATACACCCCCACTTCCCCTTTTTTCTTTTCTCCCAGGCCCGCACCTCCAGTTTTCACCATTACTGTTCTCCCAGGACTCCCCTTCCAGCTTCACCTTTACGGTCCCCCGGGCCCGCATTTATCAGCCCCACTTTTCCTGACTCCAGGACTTCATCTCCCCCCTTTTACAGTTTCTGACTAAAAGGCCAAATAAAAAGGCAGTACCATTCACCCAAAAACTTTTTATTTTCCCCCAACTTTTTTGAAGAAACCCTTCCAGGTTTTTTATAAAGCAGCTCTGATTTTTGTCCCTTTTAATACCCTTTGTTTTTCCCACAGATTTATCCATTTGGGCATACCCAAAAAAAACTTTCCCCGTTTTAACACTCTTTGTAGCTAGTTTTTGGGTATCTGCACAAGGGGCATGACACCAATTTTTCCCCCAAAAATTGGGGCAAAAAAAATTTTTCCCAGGGGGAAGCCCGTTGTTTGAAAGACCACAGAAAATACACACCTTCCCTAAAAGAAATTTTAAAAGGTTCATTTTCGCAAATTTTACTAGCAAAACCCCTTGAATAATTTTATTAAAAATAACCTCCTTAAAATGAAAACTCTACAAATTTTAAATTTTTTTTCTAACTGTTTTTGGGATATTGGCCCGCTTTTCCGTGCACGTTCCAAATTTTTTCTTTAAATTGGGTTTTTTTTTAAAGGGGGCCCACAACCCCCGTTTTTACATCTCTAATTTTCCCAAAGAATCCGTTTGAAACCTGTCAAAGGGGTTTGGACCAATCAAGGGTTCGGACCATAAAAGGGGGCCGGAAAAAGTCCCAAAGGGGCGGACCCGCCGGGGAAACGATCAGTGGGTCCCCTTATTTTAAAAAATACTGGTCGGGGATTTGAGCTAAACCCCATGAAGGATCCCACTGGGAAAATTTTCTAAACCCCAGTAATATGTTTATTTTTATTGAAAACAAAAAAAATATAACTTGTGTGTTGAAGAAACCGGAAAAATGGGTGGAAACTCCTACAATTTACGGGCGGTGAAACCCCAAAAACCCCTTTTTTTTCAATCACTGTATCTAGCTTTTCCCATTTTTTTTCCCTCCCCCCCACAATAAAGCTATATTTCCCCTATATTTACTGGTGGAAATTTTTGGGGGAAAGGGCGCTTTTTTTTTGTAGTAATAATTGCTTCTTCCCTTGTGTTTTATTGGACCGGGTGGAAAATACAGGTTTTTAAAGAAATTCCAGTATAAAAGTCTGGTAATTTTAAGAAAAAAAACTAATGAAAATAAATCCAATCCACTAAGTACCAATTTTAAAACTGGTTAGTTGCTACTACAAAACTGTATTCTGCATTCACGGGGATCACAAATTATAGCGAGTACAAATAGCAAAAACCCGGAAATTATTTAAAAAAAGCTGACCTTGGTTTAAATTTCTGGCGACTTCGGCAAACCCGCCCTCATAGGCCCTTTTCCCCTTCATTTTTCAAATTCACCGGTTTTTTAAATGACACTTTAGCCCTTTTTCATCAAAATACTAAAAGCCACTGTAGTATACACAACCCCCAAGTATACCAAAGTTAACAGGGAACTTTTCCTTTTTCTTACAAAAGAAAATTCAATTATTAAAAAATTTTTTTTTTCCCCACGGACACAGGCCTTAAATTTCCCCCCGGGATAAACTCTGCTAGGTATGGGACAAATAATTTCCAAATTTTTTACTCAGTATAAAATTTTTCCGGGCCCCAAAATTGGGTTTCCCGCTCTAGAGGGATGTAAACGAAAAGGATTGATGACACCCAAAATTTAAAATTCTAAACACGTAAGAGACCGGGAAAACACGAGAAAACCCGGGGACAACGAGCACGCTAAAAACAGGAAGGGCCCCCCACACCAAAATTTTAAAGTGTGGGGGGCCAAAAACATAATACCCAAACATTGTAGGTTTAAAAGCAGTTTTTAATAGACTACAACACCACCACCACCTACAAAAGTTACATTTAAACTTTGCACCTTACACTCTACCTATAAAACTCCCGTGCCCCTTTTTTGTTTGGGAAAGGGGTTTTACAAAAGCTCCCCGGAAAAGCCCAAAAATTTTCCCCCAAAAAAATTTCACATTAGTTGCACTTTGCCATTTAACTAAAATAAAAGTCAGTAATTCTAAACCCTCAAAAAAAAACA
This sequence comes from Cherax quadricarinatus, assembly GCF_026875155.1. NCBI lineage: Eukaryota > Metazoa > Arthropoda > Malacostraca > Decapoda > Parastacidae > Cherax > Cherax quadricarinatus. Next base: position 34,066,007 of record NC_069441.1, read on the forward strand.
TCTAAAGTTTGCCTGGAAAGACTTCAATTTTCAAAAAAAGCCGGGAACCTCATTAGCATTCACTAAAGCTTTAAAAAAAAAAAAGTTCGAAAAAAAAGGGGATGTGGGGATTATTTTCCCCCTGGGCCAGTCACAGACCCGGCACCAGCCTCCTAGGCCCCCCTGGGCTCAGCACAGACCAGGCCCGGGGGCCCCCTAGGGTCCCCCTTTGGGTCAGTCCCCAGACCAGGGACCAGGCCTCCAAGGGTGGGGGGTCCTCCCCCCTGGGGGGCCCGTCACAGACCAGGCACCCCGGCCTCCTAGGCCCCCCTGGGTTTAGTCACAGACCAGGCACCCGGCCTCCTAGGCTCCCCCTGGGTTCAGTCACAGACCAGGCACCAGGCCTCCTAGGCTCCCCCTGGGCTCAGTCACAGACCAGGCACCAGGCCTCCTAGGCTCCCCCTGGGCTCAGTCACAGACCAGGCACCAGGCCTCCTAGGCTCCCCCTGGGCTCAGTCACAGACCAGGCACCAGGCCTCCTAGGCTCCGCCTGGGCTCAGTCACAGACCAGGCACCAGGCCTCCTAGGCTCCCCCTGGGCTCAGTCACAGACCAGGCACCAGGCCTCTAGGCTCCCCCTGGGCTCAGTCACAGACCAGGCACCAGGCCTCCTAGGCTCCCCCTGGGCTCAGTCACAGACCAGGCACCAGGCCTCCTAGGCTCCCCCTGGGCTCAGTCACAGACCAGGCACCAGGCCTCCTAGGCTCCCCCTGGGTTCAGTCACAGACCAGGCACCAGGCCTCCTAGGCTCCCCCTGGGCTCAGTCACAGACCAGGCACCAGGCCTCCTAGGCTCCCCCTGGGCTCAGTCACAGACCAGGCACCAGGCCTCCTAGGCTCCCCCTGGGCTCAGTCACAGACCAGGCACCAGGCCTCCTTGGCTCCCCCTGGGCTCGGTCACAGACCAGGCACCAGGCCTCCTAGGCTCCCCCTGGGCTCAGTCACAGACCAGGCACCAGGCCTCCTAGGCTTCCCCTGGGCTCAGTCACAGACCAGGCTTCCTAGGTAGGAAAGGAAATATTACAGGATTAAGAACTATGTATTACAAAACACAAAGGAAAGTAATATAGGAAATCCCTTTGTTTTCTGCTCCCTCTTTACTGTTCTCACTTTTTCAGTAGTTTTCAATTTAGTTATTCTTTGGTGCTTTTTCCGCTTCTTTGCACAACAGATGTGTCAGGGAAGAGTACCGGCGTCATGTTTTAAGTATTATATAAATTTTATATTTATTTTACTTTTGTATGTGATTTTTTTTATGTCTAGCTGTACTGAGCACTTATTATAGTGTAAGCACCGGCATTTTTAACGCTTTCGATATTGAAAAAAAAAAAACTTTTCCACTCGTCAACAACTATCACTTATCAGCAAGGTTAATGGGGAATAACAGCTATGAACACAGGGACCTCCTGTAATAATAACATTGTCAAACTAAGCACTAACCTGGACCAAGGAATTCAAATTCAAATTCAAATTCAAAGTTTATTCTCTATAAGGATTACAATGTTGATTTTACAGAAATTTGGTTATTGTGTGGTTTACATGTAGTAAAATAGTGATTACAGAGTGTACCACTAGAACGCTTAGCATGGCTAGGCATTTCGGGCAGACTTAGTTTTATTCTTAATTGTAAAATATTACAAATTATGAGGTAAGTTGGTATTATGGCTAAGTGACTAAATACTAGTTTGTGAGTTTAGCAATGTGAATGCTTTTGTTTTGGCACAGTACATAGTTTCAGTATTGGAGTATCACAGGATTCATTATTTTAAGATTGAGATTAATATTTCTGTTTATGGTCAAATGAGTGAGTGAGTGTTTAAGTGTGAACCACCAGGTGGTATTCGTGTAGTTAGTTGACGGGGTGTATCAGGGAGATAGATGTTTTTAAGGTATTTTTTAAAAGGTGATAAAAGTGTTGCAGGTTGGGAGTTTCAGGTGGGGTTTATTCCAGATTTTAGGCTTTGACATACATTTAATTTTTTTTAAAGGTTTGTGGGCACGGGGAATGTCGGTTTGGGTGTTTGTGTTGGTGTTATGCCCGTGGGGTTTTGTCACAAAATTTCAAGGGAAAGGGGTTTTTTGGTCAAAGGTTTTGTTTATTAGAGTTTTAAAGGGCCCGTTTTTTGTGATTGGCCCCCGTAGTAAGTGGGGGGATGTACGGGGAAAAAGGGGTAAGTTTTGGTTTTATGAAGATTGGGGGGGTGTTTTTGCCCGGGGGGGGATTTAGTGGGGTTTTTTCTTTCTAGCTTTTTTTTTTGGGTTAAATTTTTGGCTTTAGGTGTTTTTGCTGCAGTTTTATCCCCAAGAAAAAAATAGGTTTTTGGTTTAGGTATGGATAAATAAGTGAGTGGGTTTAGTGTGAGAAGGGAATTTTTGGGGGCCTTTGTTTCGGGATCCCTTTGGGGAGGATCCCAACCGTTTTGGATACTTTTTTGGTTAATGCTGGGATTGGGGCTGGAAAATTTAGGTTGTTGTCAAGGTATTAAATAGGAATTTTCCCCCATTTTTCTGGGAATTTTGCGTGTTGTCAAAACTTAATTTTTAATTTGGAAATTTTGCTTGCTTTCCAAAATTAAATTTTAAATAGGTTTTGTCAGTGTTAAGGGGTAAGTTTAAAATTAGTTTTTTCAAGTGATATTTTGATCAGTCCTAAATTTACCCTGGGTTGAGGGGTTTGGGAAGATTTTGGGGGTGAGAGATTTACTAAGTCGTGTGGGCAAAAACCCAAAAAAAAGGGGGGTTTTTTAGGTGTTTGGGGGAATTTCGTTTGGGGAAAGGGCATTGATGTTTATGAGGAAAGAGGGCAGGGGACCAAGGACAATTTCCCCCCGGAAAACCTGTAAAAAATTGGCCGTGTTGTGGCTGTGTCTTTAATGGTGACATACCCGATTATTGTAAATGTAAAAATTTTTAAATTAAAACAAGTGGGCCCTGGCCCTCTTAACCGTAATGATAAAATTTTTGGGGGGTAGGGGTGTCGTGGTTTTTACGTGTCTTAAAAGCTTTTTTTTTAGGTCAATAAAAAATTCCCAGTGGATATTCCTATTTTCCCAAAGCTGTGTAAGAGCTAGCATTTTTTTGATTGCATCTTAGTGCTTTTATTTTTTCCCGAAAACCCAAAAATTGACAGGGTTGAGTATTTTTGAGCCTTTTATAAATAAATACAGTCCCCTGTGCATGGTTTTCAAAGATTTTGGTAAATGATAAGTTGATATTGGCCTTATTTTGTTTAAGTTGTGGGGTCACCCTTTAGGTTTTGGTGAAACCCCTTGCCATTTGGTAGTTTGGGGGAAGGTCTAGTCTTAGGTGACTTTTAAAAAGTAATGAAATAGCATGCGAAAGGACTGGGCCGCTCGCTCGTCAGTAATGGTGGGACAAAAGAAGTTTCCCTCGATTATTTTTAAGTGATTTTGTAATTCGGTGACTTCCATGGGCTCGTTGGTGCAAGGGGGAAGGGGAATTAGGGAAATTTCCCTCTAGGTAGTCCCCGGCTGGGCATTGGTATGGGGGATTTTACGGGCGAGATTAATCTATGGTTGAAAAGAAGTCTTTTATCTTGTTAGCTGTGTCAGGGGGATGTAGGGGTTTTTCTTTAGGTTTAGTTAGGACAATTTTTTGGTTTTTCTCATTTTGTGGGCCCCTAGAATCTGAGAGATTTTTTCCAGGTCTTTTTTTATATCTCCTCAGTGTTGTGAATTATGGATTTAAGTATATTGTTTTGTTTCTTTATTATTTTGGAGGAGTGATGAAAATGTTTAAGAATATCTTTGTTGTATTAACCCCTGTTTTTTGCTTTTCTTTGGTGTTTCTTGAATGGTTTCAGAATGGTGTGGTTAGCCATGGGAAACCCAAAGCCGTTTGTTTGGATTGTTTTGTTTTTATAGGACAATGTTTTTGTATAGTTAAGTAATTGTTAAGAAAAAGTCTGTCCGTCATAGTCCTTGGCCTTGGAGAATTTGTGGGCCCAATAACAGTCTCGGGGTAGCTGTGAACTTCCCTTACTGAGGCCTCGTCATGGAGTTAAATGAGACTTTGTTGTATTCAAGTGGTGGTTTATTTAATGTTTGTCAGGAGGAAGGTGGGTAGTGGTCTGTGTGCTATTGTGATTATCCCCTGATTTAAGGGGGGCTGTATTTTGGTCCATATGGGGTCTATTATGGTTGACTTGTCTCAGTGAGCCTGGTTGGTTTAGTTATTTTTGGATGAGAAGTGTGTTGTTCATATTTTTGATAAAGTAGTTACAGGCTGATCATCTATAACCCAAGGTTGATTTTGAAGTCTCCATAAGGAAGGTGGTGTTTATTCATTTGTCTTTTTGTTATTAGTGATTTTAAATTTCTCACTAAAATTTTGGGATGTTTGTGTGGGGTATCCGGTAAATGGCCCCGTTGTTATGGGGTTTTTAAGGTTTTTTACAGTAAAATTGCAATAAGTTTTCCCCCATATTCTCACAAAAGCAAGGGGTTTGCTAAGACAAGATAACTGGTTAGTAAAAAGATTGCAATACCACCCCCACTTGTTTGGTCTGGTTGGAATTGCTGGTATCCCGGTAGAGGGTTTTATTCTATTTTTCCTGCTTAAGCCAGGTTCAGTAAGAAAAATGCAGGGGGAAGGGTGTCTTAGTGATTCAAGGAGTGCTAAGAGGTCATCATGTGTTTGCTTAAGGACCTGTGTTTTTGTTAAGTACTGATAGACTTTTGCATTGTTTAGGATAGTGTGGTTGTGATGCTGTGTAATAAAAGGGAGTTTCTTTCCAAAAAGGTTTATTGGGTGTCAGTTATGGAGGTTTAGATCAGGGTCAACGTGATCAATCTCTTCTAGGTTTAAAAATTTTGGTTATTTATATCCCGAGTTGTGTGTTGAGTTCTAGTACTGATATCTGTAGTGGTAGGAAGTTTGGAAAGTAATTTGCAGAGTATTTTGGTCATGTAGGATAGTCATACTACACATAAAGAAGTTGGGGTTGTTATGTGTTGTGCTGGAATGAACTAAAGTACAACTAGGGATAAATAGTAAAATAAAAATAAAATTAAAAATAGAAAAAAGACTCCTTGTAAATTTCATAAGGGCTAAATGACGTTTGTGGAGTCTTGTTTTGAGTAGAATGAGATAAGTACAAAGGTTTAAATTTAAAAATATAAAAACAAAATTAAAAAAAAGCACTGTCTCTCATAGTAATTGCATATGGTCTAATAAGTGAATTTGGTATTGACTATGTATTGAGTTAGAAGAGCTATCGTACACTGAATTTAATCTAATAAAATAAAAATACAAATTAAAAAAAGCCCCGTTTTTCTCCTAGTAAATTTCACTATGGTTAAAAATAGTGAATTTTGGGATTGATATGTATTGAGCTAGAAAAAGGGGCTATAGATAAAAAGGTTTAGTCTAATATAAAAATCAAAAATTTCAAATAGCACCGTCTCTCAATATAAAGCCTTGGTTGTTTGTGAAATTTGGTATTGTTTTTGATTGAGCTAGAATGACCTAGAGTAAAACTGTGATTATTAATAATTTAATAAAGGCACAAGACTCTCAGTTGTAATTGCATAAGGTCTTATTAAAATTGTTTACAAGAATTGTGTATAATTAGATTTAAAATTTACAGGATAAAATACAAAATTTTGGGAGCAAAAAAAATAATAAAAAAAAATGATTAAAATAAAAAGGCAAAAGATTGGTTATAATTGTAGTAAGATGGTGACAGGATAATATAAAAGTTGTAGTTGAAAAAACAGTTTAAAAAGTATGGAATAAAAAATGGTCAAAAAAGAAGTTTTTCAATAAGTTTGTCAATATAGTTTAAAGTAAAATTGGGCAAAAATAGGGGGGTTTTGAATTAAAAATTTGGGGTAATAGGGGTTTTGAATAAAATTGGGCAATTGGTATTTTTTAAAGTGAGGTAGAATTATTGAAGACAAGTTATGGTTGTTTTTTAATAAATAAGTGGAAAAGTGTGTGGTAAGTTGTAAAAAAGGAGATAGATTTTGAGAAATTTAAAAAACAATTAAAACATGAGGGGGAATGGGCGTTTAATACAACAAAGACAAAACAAAGTAAAGTGTGGGTGTTTGGATGTGAATAAAAGTTGAGGTTTGTAGATTTAGCGAAAAAAGTCCCCAGAGATGTTGAGTTAAATTTAGGGGGCGGCTATGCGGGTTTTGCTGAATGCAGCACCCCCTGTTTTCACTTAAAATTATGAATAAATTAATTAAAAGAATCTCTTTTTCTTTAAAAATTTCTTTTACTTGTACATTATATAATCAAAAAATTAAAAAAAATAGAGGGTGACACTACTGTCAATTATGGTATAAATTGTATACCGGGGGGCGCATTTACGTTTCCTCTGGCTCATTTTCTGCCAACTTTGCCTCTATATCTCGGCAAGTACTGATGCCAAAAACATTTTTTT
>NC_069441.1:34072955-34089229 GCF_026875155.1 Cherax quadricarinatus
CATTTAGGTCCCCACGGGGGCCCTTTTCATCCTCCCCAAGTGCCGTCATCCGGGGTACCAGTATTGAGCTCATGCTGGGCGGGAAAGTTATTTCCCTCTTACTGCCAAGCAAAGAAAGTGGAGCGAGTGGGTCACCCTGCTGAACACCCTCAGATGATTGAATTTCATGTTCTCCAAACAAAAGAATTGAGGGTTTGCTGTAGCCGGCTGAAATGAAAGGAAAAAGACTGGGGAACCGATACCCGAACAGCTGGCAAAACAGCATCTCTCTTCACCATATTAAAGGCATTTCTAAAATCAAGTTTGACTATGGCCTTGTCTTCTGGTAGGTCCCTGATGTAGGCCCTTGCGCATGAGCTGCAGCTTCACTGCCTTGAGAGACCCCAAAGCCCAGTTGGTGTGGCTGGAGTAAAGTGGCAGCTTCTAGGAATGTTTCTCACTGCTGCTTTGGCAACGAGACGGCGAAGAGTGTTTCCAACTGCAATGGGTCTGATTCCCCCATCCCTCTCTTCAAAGCACATAGTGAGGCTCCAAAAAAAGAAAGGTTTAATTTCTTCTGGGATTCGCCCAGCCAGGCAATTGTTGACGAAAGTTGTTAACTCGGTGAGAAGAATTGATGCAGATTCACCGAGTACTGGATTTACCATCTCTTTGAGGTGCTGAGGTCGAATTCCAGTGTAACCTCCTGCAGATCCTGCTGGAAATGACACGATCGCCTTATAGACTTCCGATTCTGGCAAAATTAATTGTTCAGTGATGGGTCTTCCTCAGGTTGTCGTTGATGGCTATGGTGTCCCTGGTTGGATGCTTGTCTCTTAGTGCTTGGGCCGTGGTCTCATCCTTGGGGCTACAGTGTCGTCACTTGTAATTATTCTTATTGCTCCCACTGTGTTACCTTCTTCGATTTTTTTGCTAACCTGTGCGCAAATTTTTCTCGTTTTCAGTGGACTTTTCTTGGGTCTACCTCTTTGATTCCTGCGATGATGGGGCAGAGGGACACAGTTTCCATTCTTGGGTAGTTGCGCACTGCCTTGATAACTGACGTGGTTAGCAGTTTGCCTCGTCTTTCAGGAACTGCAAGACAGACATTGCCGAACAATGAGTAGGTTGCACCATGCTTGGATGGTGCCTAGGGCTTCTAAGTTGGGTGGAGCCTCCATTCACCCAATTAAGAAGGCTGTTAATTCCCTGCGCATAAGGGCGAGCCGCTTTAGGGATGTGGGATAGTGTACCTGCAAGCAAAATGGATTTGAATGCCAACAGAAGGTTATCGCAAAGTGACGAGGTTGCCATGGAATTGTCATCTGCCTGTGGAGGCTGTGGGCTGCTCTCTGCTGGGTGCATATGTGATCCTGCACAACCCACTTGGGTGCATGAATGCGGCCTCCCTGTTGCGTGCTCGAAACTCTCCACAACACCTGACATGTGCCTTTCTATCATTGTTGGGTGCATTGTTCCCTGGCTTTGTGGCTGGCTGGGCTTCATTGGCTGCCATACCTCAAACTGTGTGGGTAAGCCCAGGCTGAAGGGAAAATGGTGCATGGCACAATACCGCATGGTTTCATGTGTGGTGGTGGGGGGGAGGAGAGGGTTTCCAGTCCTTGTGGTGGGTGGTGGAAGAAAGGGAGGAGTGGAAGATGGTGTGATGAGGCGGAGTAGGGCAACTCACCCCTCCCAGGACAAGTCACTGATACACCACAATGCTCTGTGACACATGTTACTATACACCACAACTCCTGTGCACAGCCCCCCAATCAACGTACACAACCGCTATACACTTCACAGCTATGGCATACCCATGCACATACTATGGACTGTGCACTCTAAGACTATATACACTATACACACGGGAAACAAACACTCCATTGTTGTAACACGAGCACATGGTGTATGCGCGCCTTATTGGGGAAGGGGGGGGACAGTTTTAACCCCTCAACCTCCGCCTCCTCCTCCTCATGAGCCTCCTCTCCCGCTCAACCGTCCACATTCCTACCCAAAGGTGCCCGTTAATGTTCCCTCCAGATTCACATACACTAGAACTTTTCTGATTCAGACGGAATAGACGAAATGCAGAGTCTTCTGCCCCTTTCCAACAGACCAGCAGATAATTCACACACCAGCCTGTTTGAGGATAATCCTGGTAGTGTTCTTGATTGGACGATATTGTGCCAAATCACAGAGCGGATGCACCACAGCCTCTCTCTGTCATAGGTGCCAGATATATATATATATAAAATATAAATATATATATATATAATATATATATAAATAGTATAATAAATATATATATAATGCAATATTTCCACGAAGAAATGGCGTCTGAAAAACTTTACGTTATTTGAAGCAAAATAGAATGCAAGGAAAATGTCTCTCAGATAACGTCCCAAACCAGAGCATCTGTTATGGACCTTGAGTTTACCTGGAGACGGTTTTCGGGGATCAATGCCCCCCCGCTGCCCGTCCTGGACCAGGCTTCATGGTGGATCAGGGTCTGATCAAACCAGGCAGTTACTGCTGGCCTGCACGCAAGCTGATGTACGAACCACAGCCCGGTGGTCAGGTAACTGACTTCAGGAGTCCTGTTGAGTGGGCTTCTTTGAAGACAGCCAGAGGTCAATTGGTAATCCCCTTTAACGGTATGCTGGGGGCAATTGAACAGTCTTGGGCCCCCCCTGACATTTTATTGTGTTGTCTCTCAATGACCTGTGCGCCCCTGCTTTCATCAGGGAAATATTTCACCTCCTACCGAGTCTTTTGCTTTCAAAGCGAGTGATTTCGTGTGCAGGTTCGGTGCCAATCCCTCCAGGACCTCCAAGTGTATATATTTTCATGTATCTCTCGCGCTTGGCAATACCCAGGGAATACAGATCAAGGACCTTCACCGTCCCATTAATTTAGTGCCTTATCGTAACTTATGTGTGATGTGAAGTTCTTGTATACTCTCCAGGTCTGCAATGTCGCCACGCTTGAAGGGTGGCTGTTAGTGTTCAGACTGTTGCAGGGGGTTTTCAGGAGATATGGTATTGCAGTAACACTTGTATTTGCAAAGCCGTGAGGGGAGCCCTTGCTTATCCTGTTTGACTGTAGGTCTATCCGGGAACTGAGAGGCAAGACGTTTGACGCTCACAGTGGCATCACGTAACGTCACATGCAAGCCACTAAGTCTATCAAGGGGTCGTCTATATAATACATATGGATGGAACTAACTACGATAACTCAGATATGCCACATGACATATGTAGTGGGATCAGCAACTATGCGACACAGCAGTATTACAGCCTAGAGAGCACAAGTGATTTGAAGAGAATCATCATGGGCTTGGCGTCCCTAGTTTTTGAAGGTTCTCATTATCCCATCCTATCATTTTCCGAGCAATGGGGAGGTAGATACATGTTGTGGTCTTTGAAGATGAAGAACCTCAGACATTATCAAATTCCAAGGTCTTCACATTACTTTTCCACTCGATTGTATTAACATTTTCAATTTTACAAGTTTCCCATATCTGAGTAGTTGAAATTTCTCCTCGTTGAACTCATATGTTTTGAGTGGCCATTCGAAGATTTGGTTGATGTCCTGTTTGGTGTCTTCGATGGAGTCACTGCCATGGTACTTCTGGGTGTCATCCCAGAGCTATGGCTTACATCTCTGTCTATGTCAGAAATGAGGATGAGGAACAGAATGGGAGCAAGTACTGTGTTTTGTGGAACAGAGCTTTTTACCATGGCTGCCTGGGACTTCACTCTGTTTACTATTACTCTGTGTTCTTTTTGTCAGGAAGTTATAGATCCATCTACCAACTTTTCCTGTTATTCCTTTATCACTCATTTTGTGTGCTATTACACCATGGTCACACTTGTCGAAAGCTTTTGCAAAGTCTGTGTATACATCTGTATTTTGTTTATCCTCTACAGCATCCAAGACTTTGTCATAGTGGTCCAGTCGTTGGGACAGGCAGGAGCGACCTGCTCTAAACCCGTGTTGCCCTGGGTTGTGTAATTGATGAGTATCTAGGTGGTTGGCGACCTTGCTTCTTAGAACCCTTCAAAGATTTTTTATATGGGATGTAAGTGCTATTGGTCTGTAGTTCTTTGCAACTGCTTTACTGCCACCTTTGTGGAGTGGGGCTATGCCTGTTGTTTTTAGCGTGTGTCCGTGCTCCCTCTCCGTAAAATGCTGAAGGCACGCGATAGGAGCTTCTTGCAATTCTTAATGAACACGGAGTTCCACGAGTCTGGGCCTAGGACAGAGTGCATGGGCATGTCATTTATTGCCTCTTCAAAGTCCTGTGGAGTTAGAATAACCCAAATTTTGGGTTTCGTTTATGAAGAATTCATTTGGATTGTCAACCTTTAGTCTGGGCAGTGGCTCGCTGAACACTGAGTCATATTGGGACTTTAGTATCTCACTTGGTTGTCATCTGTATATGTTCCATCCCGCCTTTAGCGGGGGCCCAATACTGGATGTTTTTTTTCCTTAGATTTGGCATAGGAAAAAGTATTTTTTTTCCCTTTCTTTTGGGGTTTTAGTTTTCTGTGATTCTTGTGCCTTGATATTCCTTAGTTTAAAGTTGATATTTACGTTTCATTTACTAGTCCCTTTCCCTTCTATTTCGATATATTGGCCCCATCAGCGCTCTGTGACTCTTCGCCTTCGCTGTATGGGGGAACGTTCTCTCCTTTCTCTAAAATCTCTTTCTTTTTTTTAAAGGAAATGTGTCTTGAGCAGATCTCAAGAGCCACAGGATTCATTTTTTCAAGGCAAATATTCCCCAATGTGAGATAAGGTTAATGCCAATGTACTGTAATATCGAGATAGACGACAAAGATTTAACAGAATTCTTTGAAAACTATTTCTCAAAGATAGGTAGCGATGAACAATATTACATCCGAGAACACAAATGATTCTGCACCAGGTGGGGACACTATACCATAGTTTTCTGTGGTCATTCCAGGGAGAATTGAATGATAGCTCTAGTCTAGACCTTTCGTGTTGCAATCAACACCATCAAGAGGTTGCAAAGTTCCAGAAATAAATGAGAAAATCCAGGCAGATTCGTTCAAGGGATCTACTCCATCGAGAATAATAATAATAAGGTGACCTGTTGGTATCTTGGCCAGGTGCAGCAGGGATGTTGGGGGGGTATCATGGTTTTTGTGTGGATGTTTCCTGTGGGGGGGTGGGGAGGGGTTGCCCAATTAGTATATTTGGTACAGTGCATTATGTTTGACAAGTTTGTCGAGGGGGTGGGGGGATGCACGTCGTACGGATCCCCCGACTGGAGATGGTATTTTTAAGTTTGCTATGTGCTTCCTAGGCAGCTTTTGTGTTTTGTACCCACAGTTGGGCATGTTGTCTTACTGTAGCGTTCTCGAATGTATGGTGGCAAGGGTCCTCTTGGTGGGTTTGTATATGTTTTTTGTTTGTTATGTATTTTTTTCCCCATATTTCACACTGGCATATGGGGTTTTTTGAGTTGACTATGAAAAGTTTGCATGTTTTGTGTCTTTTAAAATATGTGGAAATGTTTAGCCCTCTTTTATAACATGTAGTATTGGACGGATGACGTCATCGTGTTTTGGGGGGTGCACTTTCTTTGTATTGTTTAATGTTGATGGATAATTAATGTGATGCTATGTAGTTGTACACAATGTTTTAAATAAAATAAATAATTTAATAATATAAAAATAATTAAAATAATAAAAAATAAATTTAAAAAAAAATATTATTTCTACAAATACATTCAAGGTATACAGTCCTAGTTAATCAATGAATATACTTATAGAAAGCCTCTTGTTATGCAGAGGATTTTTGGGCAAAATTGGTTTGTTTTGTCCCAGGATGCGCCCAACCGTCAACTAAAAACCAAATACCATTTTATGATGGGTGAGCACACACAAAACCCGGTTGCAAAGAAACAGCCCAACGTCTTACCCTTTTTGGGAAACGAACCCGAACCCCGACATCAATGACTTTTCTCTATATAGAAAGCCCCCGTTATGCAGAGATTTGGGCAAATTTGGTCAGTTTTTTCCCCGATGCGACCCCCACCGTCAATAACTCCAAAAAACCCCTTTTACTGATGGGTGCAAAGAAATACGCCCCAAAGTCTCATACCTTTTCCGGGGGTGAACCTGCCCCCCCGGTTTTGAAGCGAGAGCTTTTGCCACCGGCCACGGGGCACTGTAATGAAATGGGACCAAGCAAGGTGCCAAGTGCCCGAAAATGCAGACAGCAATTACGGAAAAAAGAAAAACAAGTAAAGCCCATAAAAATTGATCTGTAGTAATAACCAAGCGACCACAACACTAGGACAAGTTTCACAAAACCTGCCGTCAAACTGAAAACTGTTTCCTATTAAAGATTTAAATTCTGTTGCAAAAGTATCTGGATTTGGGTTTTAAAAATTTCCGTCATTTTTTTAAAGGGGAAAAAAAATGGGTTTGGGGCATATAAAATAGGGGAATAAATTGAAAATGGACTAAAGGGTTAAAATCATAACCTTTTTTTTTTTTAAAAGGGGTGGACCAGTAAGCAAGACTTAATACATTACAATATAAAAATGTCACACCCCCAATCTATCTTTTTGGGGTAAATCTTTACAGAAGTCCCTATTCCCCCTGAGCTACAACACCCCCCGTCAAAACACTGGCCCATTACTTTAATTTAAAACATTTTGTTGTCCCAAATACAATTGTATCCCATTATGTAAGATTAGTACCTGTCAAAAAAAAATTCACAATCATCCGACACTACTCTGAAACCCTAATGCAAAACAAAAAAAACTCCTATTAAACCTTTCACTGCAAAAGGGTTCGGTGCAAAAAAAGGTGTATGCTTTAAATCTACCATGTTGCAAACCAGTATCTCCGACACTCCTTACCCCCCCTCTTCCCCCATCTGGACACCCCCACTTTCTCTCGTCATTACACACTCCTGTCATCTTCACCCAGTTTTAATGAGATAAAACCCTGTCACAGAGCACGAAAGTATCAAATCACTAGCCCCCACCGCACCCTTACAGATCATGCTAAAAATACCTAAAAATATCCCTCACCCCTGCTAGGGTGAGTAAAGGGGGCGAATAGTGTATGCAAGGATTGTACATAGACATAATACAATCCTATCCTGCGGACACGACATAAATCTCTAAACTAAACCCCCCCCAAAAACCCATCCTTACCGGTTTCTATTTTAAATTCATCTTCATCAACTTGATCTAACACTGCCAACCACACTAAACCATCCTTCGTTTATGTTTAAGCCAGATCCCCATACCCCCCAACACACACCCCCACTACTGGCTGCAAGCCCGCTAAAAACCCCCTGAAATCAACCCCCAACCCCTCCCCCTTTAGCCATGACAGCCCCCCCCCACTCAAAGTTTAGTAAGACCCCATTGTTAAACCACGTATCCGGGGGGAAAGCCCTCCCACCGTCGTCCATATATTCCCCTATTCCTGAAAATTCGTCTTATAGAAAGTCCCTTTGCTATTACCTGTCTCTGTGCAACCCAATCTCCATTCCCACAAAATACCCCACGACATGTATATAAATTCACCATTTAATATGCCAAATGCCATTGAATACTCTGAGGCACCCTCCCACATCCAAAACAAGCGCCTCAGCACCGTTTACCCCCCACCTGCCTCACTACCCTCCCCATCCAATCCCGAACATTTCCCCAACATTTGCAAAAAAACACCGCATGATATACCATACCTCCCCACCACCCCACCTCCACCCACTCTCCTTCACCACTCTTTCTCACCCATAGAACCACTCCTGATGGCAAAATGCCATGCAGGAAACAGAACATAACCTTCCCACCCAAGGCCAAAGCTTCAACTTTTTGAAAAACAACACCAAATATCTCCCCACCCATACATGGGGTATATCCCCTCCACCAGTACCCCCACCCGGTTTCCCAATTAATCACGCCAACACCCCCATGTGGATCTTGCCAGGCTCCCATAGGACCAAGAGGGCATGCAGCACTGCCACATTCCCTCAACTCTGAACCCCCATACCACCTTTCATTCCCCATGCTTTCCCAAACCCCCCCCACACCCCCAACTTGCATGAACTCCTGTTGTAAATAAACACATTTTACCCAATGCTGCAGGTCCAATAACCCTAACCCCCATCCCTGACATTCCCGGGAGCATTCCACCCTTGCTCAGCCAATCACACCCATCCCCATTAAATTTGAACACCCTCTTTAAGATTCTCGCAATTCCATGCCTCGTTATGGGTATACTTTCCACCACGTGCTAGACCTTATGAATAGTAATGTGTTTACCACGATGGCACTCTGCAAATAATGTCAAATTTGGGATGGTCACAAGCTCCCCAATCTATGCTCTGCCAGTTCCACAATACACAGTTCACCTCTCTCCGTGTCTTGATCATCCATGTCACTATTCCACATATCTTTAAGCTATTACACCACCCTTCCACTCCGCTTGGCACCGCACTCTCCCTGCCACAGTTTAATTCTCCGCACTTCAAGAAGCACGATTTCTCCACTTTTACCTCTCTTCCCTGTAGCCTCCCAATCTTACAGAATGATACCTCTCCCACCTCCTCATAAAACTCTTTCCACTCTCAACGTTGTACGTCATGTGTTGACTTATTTCTTGATCCCGGCCATACCCAACCTCCCCCATCCCCCCCTTTTCCCACAGTATACGAGCTCTAATGAGTCTAAAATGAGTCCGAAAACAGGCAAACAGATTTGCAAAGAGTGGACATCTTGCCTGAGACCCTGCCCCTATTTCACACTGCTTGTCCTATGTGACCATTGATTGCACATGTCCACCACCCACTCGATACGCAATGTCTCCACCACACTCCCAAACTTCATCCAAATCCTATGCAGCAGAAGAATCTGCCGACCAAGGCCTCCAGTTTCCAACTATGGTCATATTGGCCCTACGTGCCAGATTCTAATTGCAAGATAAACATTCCAACCATTTGCCGCGCCGCTAACCATCACCCCCCCCCGCGAACCCAAACAAACCTCCTTAAGCAGCCCATGGACCTAAAACCATAGAGACCTGCAGGCAAACCCATATTGCCTCCCCGAATATGACATGCCCCCACGACACATTTGATGTAATTTCCAGTATTTTTGCCAAAACAATTTATAATCCACACATAGTAAAAGATAGCACCCAAATATTCCCTCTCCCTTTTCGGGACCAGATGATACCACTGTTGCTTGTAACTCCCCCAAACGCCCCCTATCCTTCATAGTGTTCATCAACTTCACCAAGAACCCACTATTATTGCCAATGCTGCAGGCAGAATTCAATGGCAGTCCATCTATCCCAGGGTGCCTTCCCGTTTGCTTACCCACCCAAAAGTCTGCCAAACTCACCCTCATCTATCTCCCACCCAGCGCTACCCAATCACTAAGCCCCCAATAACATGGCACTAGCTCATAGATGCTAGTAAAGCCTTATCTCCTAATGCACTATCCCCAAATAAATGTTCATTCAAGCATCCATGTAAACCACTCATCCCCTCTGGCTTCCACAACACTTGCCCCTCCATGATATCCCCCCAACTTCCGAGTGGACAATTAACCCCCCCCCCCTTACCAATTTCAGTGGCTTTCTGTCAGCTATGCCGCTGTCCCCATTAAGACATGCGATGGGTCAATCACCCTCAAAGCACCTCCTCAACCCCCCCCCTGCAATACACACTGAACAAAATGCTATTTTGCAGCCATGAACCTTCCCTTCAACATTCTATATCCTTCAACAGGATATATTTCCCCCGTGCCACCCATCCCATAACAAGCCCTCAACCTACACTCTAAATGCTGTAGGAACCCATACTAACTTGTTGCATAATGCATTTCCCCTCCCTCACATAAATCTGACTTATCCTTCACTTAGCCATCCATCACCCCAGCAAATCCTCCACACCTGCCCTTCCACACCGAGCTCTGCCACAATGTCTCAAATCCCCCCCCGTCCTTCTCATCACCCAGGATTCTTGTATTTAGCTTTCATCCTTTTACACCTCCTGGCCAACCTCATCCACACCCAAGGTCTACCACAAACCACCTTGATCAGAATTATCCACCTCCTCTGTACGCAATGACTCCCTCTTACCACTTCATTGATGTACAGCCCAATCTAGCCTCTCCACATATCCATGTCTGACAGATGTGTGATCTACCTCCCAAACCCCACCCCTAAACACTTCCATAAAAAAACACATCTCCCTCAGAAGATCTATAGAATAAGATTGAACATTAAAATGGTATAAAATACCGACAGGTTGTATGGTATGACTCATATGCAACGTTAATGGTATCTTTATAGTGAAACGTTTAGCCTACACAGTTGGCTTCTTCAGTCAAGTACAGACTGAGGGGACTGACCACCTCAAAACTTTAAGGGTGATGGACTGATACATCGTCTTCAGAATCTTCTGCTTCTATCAACTTTTCTGTACTTGACTGAAGAAGCCTACTTGTGTAGGCAAAACGTTTCACAATAAATCATACTAACTGTTGCATATGTGTCTTACCTAACAAACACATCTCTAGAATAGTTGTAAAATGACCCTCCCCCCACGGCCTCACGTCGACCCTACGAATTATACAATTGCAACTCCCCATGACAGCAAAACAGGTGGTTAATGAATGGAATAATAAATGAGCTCATCCCTCACAAATTCTGCTTTCACATGCACTCGCTCTGCAGGCGCATACACACACTAACACAAATCGCTTCACCCATCACCCCCATCCACTTCATGAAACGCCCCTCCCCCTTCACTTTACTAACCACAAACGGGGCCTTTTCGCCTCACCAGAGTAGGACTCAACCCCTCCTTTCACCAAGTGCCGTCTGACAACACAAAACCTGTAGCATCCACCTAAGTACTGCCCCATCTTGATATTCGTTGCTCTTGAACAAATACAATTTCCACTCTATGCTGGCATAGAGTGGCAAAACCAAACGTGCATACGTCCTGACACAAATCCATTAATGTTAACTGTCATACACCTTAGGGCACCGGGGTTTCTTCCCCTCTTGCTTTGACACCCTCACAACTCCACCATGCCCTTTTGGACCTCACTTTACTCGTGTACACTACTGGCAGTTCTTACCCTTCCCCCCCCCACAGACCACCTCCAGGCCCGAGTCCGAGGGATCACATCCACCTGCTTCCACCCACCACCACCTTCCCAGTCCTCTGTGCTGGGGTCAGGACATCATCTGAATCCGATTTGTCATGGCCTCACGCTTGCGCGTGACCCCATCCACCCCATCTCCACCTCCTGTGATTCCTCCAGTGATTCTCTACCTTCCACCACAAGTCCAACCCCATGCCATCAGGGCACATACCCCCTCGAGGCACACCAATTCATTGGGTCCTTGTGCTGCCCACACTGGTCAACAGTAATTCTTCACACCAGTGTTCATCATGAATGAATATCACCTCCCATCTGACTGGGGTAAACAGCGAGTTTGATTACCATTTCTAGGACTCATCGATGGCCTCCACCACCGAAGCAGGCATCCCCCCACAATCTAGGCATAATAGATCCGTAGGTAGGGCCCCAGCCACAGGAGGCCTTCTGGTCCTCGACCTCCATCACCTTCTGTCCCATGTCACCTTCTTATCCACAGATGACCAGGCCCTCGTCTTCCTATAACTCCAGGGCATTGTCCGACTTGACCAGGTCCTAGCAGCACTTGTGTTCTAGGACCATGGAGTCGAGATTGTTGCTCACAGTACACAGCCATGTGATCAAACCACCAGAACGCATCCAAGTTTACAGGGTTTACCTGAGAGTGTTCCGGGGGTCACAGACCCCGCGGCCCGGTCTGTGAACAGGCCTCATGGTGGAATCAGAGCATGATCAACCTGGCTGTTGCTGTTGCCTGGTTGGCTGCACGCAAACTACGTACGAGCCACGCCTGGCTGATCTGGAACTGACTTAGGTGCTTGTCCTGTGGGGGCCAGCTGAAGACTGCCAGGGGTTCTGTTGGTAATCCCCTCTTATGTGTTGCTGGAGGCAGTTGAACAGTCTCGGGCCCTGACAATTATGGTATGGTATCTTAACCGTGCTAGTGGCACCTGCTTTCATTGGGGGGATGGTGCATCGTCTGCCAAGTCTTTTGCTTTCGTAGTGAGGTCGATTTTCGTGTGCAGTTCGGTACTAGTCCCTCTAGGATTTTCCAGGTGTTATATTCCATTGTATCTCTCCCTCCTTGCGTTCCAGGGAATACAGGTTTAGAACTCAAGCGCTCACGGTAATTGAGGCGTTTTATCTCCGTTATGCGCGCCGCGAAAGTTCTCTGTTACTTTTCTAGGTCGGCAATTTCCACCTGCCTTGAATGGTGCTGTTAGGTGTGCAGCAATATTCAGCTAGATAGATCAAGTGGACTGAAGAGTGTAATCATGGCTTGGCCTCCCTAAGTTTTGAAGGTTTCTCATTATCCATCCCGTCATTTTTCTAGCAGATGCGATTGATACAATGTTTATGTCCTTTAAGCGCGATTCCTCGACTGTTCAATCCAGGTCTTTGTGTTGGTGTTTCGCTCTATTTTGTAGGCCTGAATTTGTTTTGTTCTCTGATGAAAAGTCCTTCTTTGTTGCCAGCATAAGGGACACATGACCTGTGTCCTAAAGGCCTCCAAGTCACATATGATGGTATGGGAATGCCATAACAATTTCGTGAGAACGTGCCCTCTGGGAGCGCCCAAGCATGTGCACCTTCCACCCCACTTGCCGGGCTGGGCCAGGGGAACGGCCTCCCCCATAGTTCATCGGAAACGTTGCATAACTTCGTTCCATCTGCTCAAATGATAACATTTCACTGTGTAGTAAACCAAAGTATAGTGCCTGGAGACTTCATTGAAGGCAGAAAGCTCACCATGGAATTGGACGGTCCATCAGGACATCATTGTGTATTTCTCCACCTGTCTCTCATAGATGCCGGCGTTCAACAACTTGACGAACACAATATATGCCACTGTCGAGTGCTACACCCTTAAATTCACATCTCTTTACCACATGTATCCTCGGATGATTAATGGCAACAGCAGGGAGCAGCTTGGGCGAAAATCGCCCCGCACGACCATCTCGATACACACAGTATTTTACTCTCTTCACACCCAGCGCCATGTTGGAAAAAAGTGGAAGCCTTGCAATCACCGAGAGGGGCAGTCAGGTGCACGTCTGCTCATCCAAAAAGACGAGCAGCGAATTGAAAACGAAGTTAACTCAAGAGAGTCAAGGGATGTTTAGAAAGTATTTCTTCAGCCTTAAGAGTTGTCTGAAAGTGGTGAACAATATGAAGACTTAAGTAGTGGGGATGCAGGATTCATTTAAGCTCTAAGATGAGGTACGATATAAGACTTTGGAGCAGGAGTGGACTAGTAGCAACTAACGAAGAAGGGGCCAAGAGCTGCGAATCGACCCCTGCAACTATAAATAAAAGAGTATTATATATTGTGGCAGCCTTAGAACTATTTACATTTAATTATACTAATATAGTGAACTGAAAAATGTTAGCACACATGAGGAGGTCAGTTTCTTTGAGAAAGTGGAACGTGGTTGCTAGTGTGAGGGTTAAAGTTATTAGATAGGAGTAGCAATATTTAGTATCATAGTTTTCAGTACCGGCTACTAGTTAAGGTAGGGTTAAAGTCAAGCTCCCCGTTTTTCCCGCCTTTTCTCCCCCAACCCCACTAAAGTGATAGTTTGATTGCCGGGCTGCTTGTTAAACGTTGGGTCAGTCTAGTCCCGCTATCCCTTCCCCTCCCTCTTCCACCCCCCTCTCGAAAGGTGACGTGTAGGATTGGTCAAACTGTAAAATCACTCGACTCACTGTGCTCACCAATCACTACTTGTAAGTACATTGCCTTCCTTGTATTCTAGTGGATTTATTGGTTAAAAGCTTCACTTTTGACCAAAATTAAACTTAGTCCTTTCAGCATTGCTCTATGTTGACTGTTGTATTTATCACCACGTCTTTTGGTAATGTACACTGCCATGGAGAGTGATTATTTAAGCTGTGGGTAACCTGTCTATCTTTTCAGCTTGGATGACAGTGAGGGTCACCGTCAATCAACGAGCAGAACAGGAGAAGGACTATCGTCCAGAGACTTCTCCATTTTGGATCTCATTTACTGTGTACCTGTATGAATTGCAGGGACGTTAACCCCACATAATGGCAGCGGTAAAGAACCTGCTTTCCTGTCATCGGGATAATAATCACGGCGATATTCTGTGAGAACTACCAGTTGGTGGATCAACCAACACATGCGACCCCCCCCCATTCATCTGGCAACGGCTACGATTTTTCAACAAGCAGTGTCACCAACACAGGACACCAAGTGTTAAATTATGCGTTGAATTCAGTTTCAATTTACATTTTTTATTTTTCATTTTCTTTTATGTAGGATTAAATATTTCATATTAAGTGTTTTATATTTTATATTTTCTACATAATAAAATGATTATGTTTGGTTATTACTTCTTTTTCTATTCATTAATTTTCTGAGGAGGAGCCAAGCCTAGTAATACTTACTGAAGTTGTTACAGGGCTGAGGTAAGCCTTCACAAGTGGGACGACTTGCCTAGGATCAAAAACTCTACAGAATCAAAGATTCAACTCCATCTCGAATCTACCATTGGAACTTCAACGCTGCATACCACAGCGGTTACCACCAGCAATGAGAATCATTCTCTATGGTAGGAACTACAGTACAGGTATTTAAAAGGAATGGTTGATTGTTATAGTCTCAAATTTATTGTAAGTCAAGTCAGGCCAGGATATAATATTTAATTCTACCTTCTTTTTGTGTGAGCTGTAACACTTTGGAGTGATTAGACTCTAGGGACCCGGGATTTTCCAGTGACAAATTGTTTCATTGAGCTCTTTATTATATCAAGGGAACTGTCATAGGACACTCTTGATTTGTTGGTGAGAAGACTGGATGGTCAAGGGACCCCATTATACTTTCTGTTTGATCGGAGCCGCATAGAACCCTTCGTTTTCATTAATACATATTGTTTAATTGAAGTAGGGATCGAGCTTTCTGATTTATTTACGGTTTTAGTGGAGCAGGAATTGAACCCTCCATTTTCTTTAATACCTGTTTCATTTTCTCCTGGTAGTTTAAGTTATTCTTGCAAATATGGAGGAATACCAGTTTTGGATGAACGCTGGAAGTTAGGAATAACAGGGAAAAAAATTTTTAGAATCTTTCATTAGTGCTAAAATCTGGGAAAAAGAATTGAAAAGGAGAGAGAATCGAAAGAGAAGACAAAAAAGAGCGTGATAGACTTGATCGTGAGGAAAGAGCTAAGTATGTGAGGAACAAGTTAAAATTTAAAGGGGAAATTGAGGAAAAGAGCAAAGGATAGAGAATATGAGTTAAGGGAGAGAGAAAAGGATCGTGAGGTCGAACAAGCTTGCTTTGAATTAGAGAATAAAAAGTTAACTTTCTCACAACAACAATTAGAGGAAGGAGTAATGGAACAACGTGCAGTCAGTGCACATATTCCAACACCTAATTTTAACCTCCCTTCACAGAGGCGAAGACATAACTTATACATTATCAGGGTTTTAAAATACCGCTACCCTCTGTGAATGGCCTGCTGACACCTGGGCTACCAGGTTAGGAATGTTATTTTCTGGTACAGTCTTGAATATATATGCAACTTTGTCGCAGGATATCATATGTAATTATAACCTACTGAAAAAGGCAATCTTTAAAACAAAATCCAAAAACCACTAATTCTTACAAGAAAGATTTCAGGTAAAGCCACCTTTCAGCCTGGCCAGAACTTTCAGCAGTTACAGGTAACACTCTTTCGTTTGTTCGACTTTTGGATAGAGAGTTCAGGAATTGATCACAGTTATGAATCTCTTAGAGACTTCATGGTTGCTGACCAGTTCCTGACAGCTCTTCCCCATCAGATACGAACATTTATCAGAGAACGTAACCCGATTAAGCTGAGGAAGTTGCTGAGGCTGCTGACCTGTATGTGAGGCTCACAATTCCCTATAAAGACCTAAAGGGATCGAACCCAAGGGCAAGGGTTCATCAGACCTGAAGAAATCAAAGCCCCTATGGAAGTAAAATGACTTCTTTTATTCCTGTTTGTCATTTGGTGGTGTTAAGGGACATACACGTCCCGATTTTCCTAGAAGGTCCAAAAATTGGAAGATGTTTTAAAGACTGAATGACCAAGACCCCTTTGTTCAGGAACAGTTAAAGGACTTAATGTATCTACCC